>CM040118.1:8941763-9541763 GCA_022559845.1 Amorphophallus konjac | reverse complement strand
CCTTGCCCTTGTTGCGTCTCCTTCTCCGTTGATAGGAGACTGTGAAGGTCTTCAACTGCTCCACCTCGTGTTCTTCCCATTTGGACGAGAGCTGGAGGCACTTGGGCGGCAAGGAGATGCTTCGGTCAATGACCTGGCTGATGAGGTTGGCTTCAAAGTCAACATTTCGCCTTTCTGGTTGAGTTGGCTTGGAGGCGGCACTGAGGCTCAGCCTATGCAGCTTTACCATGTCTTGGTTGACAGTGAAGAGCTACCCTTCCTCGACTTCATGGTCCACTTTTTGCTTCCCTTTGTCTTTTATAGGCTCGGGGATTGCTAAAGTGGGCTTCCCAAAATATTGTGAAGCATCGGCCAGATGGCACTCATTGGGGTGGAACGGGGTCTGATCTGCAAAGACCGTATGTTGCTCCCCTTCCTTGGCATATTTAATTCACTGATGCAGAGTTGAAGGGACGACCCAATTCTCATGGAGCCAGGGTCTTCCAAGCAGCACCTTGTAAGATGTGTTGAAGTTGATAATATAGAATGTCGCTTGGGTGACAAAATCGCCCAGGGCTAGTTTGACCTCACCACGACCAAGCGCCTCCTCGGAACCTTGATTGAATCCCGAGATCTTGACCGCGGTCACCTTTTGTAAATAAGGTGCTAAGTATAAAGACTTGAAGGTCTTCAAAGACATGATGTTGACGGCTGCTCCGGCGTCAACCAGGATGCGATTCACGTCATGCCCATTGATCGTCCCCCTCATATATAAGGGGCGATTATGGCACGGAGAGGACAGCAACATGTCATTGTCCGTGAAAGAGATGTTGGCTGTGAGTGCCTCGTACGCCTGAGCCTGTAGTTCTGCAACATGGGCTTCATAGGCCTCTGGGTCTTGGAATATCTTGACAAGAGCCTCCCTGAGATCTTTGCTCCAGGCGATGGCCTCCCAAATGGTGACATTTGTAGGAAATTGTTTCATATGATGAATGATCTTGCGGTCTGCCCTGGCACGGGTCTTGTCAAATGGCGGGATGATCTCCGCCAAGGTCTTCGGCGCCTGGCGAGGCTTCTCCCGTTTAGAAGGGCGCTCCTCATTCTGACCCTCCGCATTTTCTTGCAATAGCGGAGCCAAAGACTCCTCCGGAGGTGGCAAAGGTTCCTCAGGCTGGTCTTCATTAGAAGGACCTGCTGGGCTTGAGGGCTCGACCCTGTTGGAGGGGCCGGCTTGCTCTGACGCCTTCTCGCACTTTGGCGATTTGGCTGGCTCTTCTTCTTCATCGGAGGATGTGATTGTAAACGGGACGCCACCCGGCTTAGCCGTCGAGGCGGGGTTTAGACCCTCTGAGGAGTGGAGAATAAAGGGGATTCCCCGAACTTGAGTTTCTGGGACAGGACCCGGCTTCTCCCCTCTGAATATTATGACCCGGTCGAGGGCCAGGAGGCCTTCACGTCCACGTCCTCGGCCACGACCTTGTCCACGTCCCCGGCCATTTCTTGCCGAGCGACGCTGATATGTTGCCATAGGAGCCTTGCCTCTAGTGCTATCAGCCGTGGGACGGTAAATGTTAGGCGGTGGGATCGCCACCATGTTGCAGGAGAGCTCTTGCAGCATTTCCTCGAGCATCTCGACAGTGAGCTCCTCATCCTTGTAGAATAAGGAGAGCTCCTCCGGGATTGGAAAGTCTTCATCTTCTTCAAGACGGTGAACCATATCTCGGAGCCATTGCAGAAGGCGAGCTTTTCGCCCAAGCTTGTCCCAGGGAATATATTCGTCTAAAGTGACGACCCTGGTGGGACGAGGGGGAGTGTACTCCTCCGGCTCATCGATGAGCTTTTGAAGTCTTTGTAGAGGAGTTGGCTCCTTAGGAGCCTCCATAGTAGCTGCTTGCTCGACTTGCTTCTTCAATCTCCTCCTCAAATTCTTCCTACGGTTCTTCTCTTGCTTCTTTTGGCGTGCTGCCTCTTGAGAAGAAAGGGGAGTTTGCTTTGGAGGTGGGACTTGTTTGCCCTCAGAATTTTGCTTTTTGCTCCGGGCTGGCTCCTTAGGAGCCTTAGCGCCACCGCTCTTTCTGGAGGTGACCTTGGTCCAATTGGCTTCCTCTGGCTGAACCTGGAAGATGGCATTGATCGCTTGAGCAATTATTTCAGGAGGCAACTCCTGGAACTCTGCCAGTCCACAGTGGGGCCTCTGGGGGCTTTGTAGTTCCACCGGCTTTGCCTGGACTGGTGGATTGGCTTGCCTGAGCTGCTGAGGCCTTTCTACAATTGGCGGCCTTGCTGGGCTGACAGAAGCCTTAATTGGGGTCTTCGCGGGCTCAAGAGGTTGAGTCCTCTTCATGACTAATGGCCTTGCTGACTAGGCAGGAGCTTTGGCTAAAGGCTCTGACGCCTTGGCTTTGCCTTTGTTGTCTGGCCGAAAGTTCTCTCTTAGGACGATGCCAGGCTGACTGGACCTGGGACGGACCTTGAAACTCTCTCCCGCGGCTTGGCTTTCTGGGTTCTGGACCTTAGGCCCTTTATAGGTGGCCTTGCCTTTAGTGAGTAATGGGAATTCATCATTTTCCGCGGGCTAACTTGGTTGGGCTAATCGGGAGAAAGCCTCAGTTTCTCGCCGAACCTGCTGGAGAGTCTCCCTGGCGGTCTCTGCAAGACGCAACCTTGTCATGGAGTTCCCCTGAGTATCGACAACCCCTCTCTGGATGAGGGCTTCAATGAAGTCTTGAACCTCTGGGCATTGCCGAGTAGGGTGAGACACCCTTGCATAATACTTGCAATAGCGGGGGTGACTCTTGGCCGTCTCATTGTAATAAGACGGCGGGTCATGTGTCAGCACCCAGCCATCCTCCATAAGTTTGTCAAAAATCTTCTCAGTGTCTTCCTTAGGAAAAGAACACTGATGAGAGGCTCGCCACCCCGGGTACCATAGCGTGGATTTAGGTGGCTGGGAACTGGCTCCTTGGGAACTGACTCCCTCTTCCTGTGGCTCGGGAGCTGGAAAGCTGCTGCAGCATGTATGACATTGACGGAGAAGTGAAGACTTCTCTGTGCATGCGGCCGCGGTGGGTCGACTAGAAACTCGCCCATATTAACCTTCCCTCGCCTGATTAAGTCTTCGGCGAGGTCCTTGAATGGTTCACAGTTGTGGATAATATGGCCAACAACTTCATGATACGGGCAATAGCCCTGATGAAATGCAGCACCTGATGTCTGTTCCATGGGTGACGGGCTAATCAATCCCGCCCACTGGCATGCGAAGAAAATGTTTGGAGTCTTCTCGCAAGGGAATGAATATAACTTCTCTGGCAGCTCGACTTGAAGTGGAGCCTCCTCGCCTTCCGGTGGGTCTTCCTCGTCTTCGGATGAATCTGAGGATTCTTCAGAGAGTCAGCCCCTGAGCGGAGCCCGGCCCATGGGTGATACACCCGCCTCCCGTATGTGGGTTTGAGTTAAACCCCTGGCAAATGGGCCAAAGGGGAAGGTGGCCAACTGCTGATCAATGCTTTCCAGGAACTGCAGCAGGCGCCTCTGTTCTAGTTGCAGCTGTCGGATTTCTCCTCGGATCTTCCGAATGGTCCTCCGCAGTGCTAAACATTTAGGGGAGGAAGGAGGAGTGGCTCTGGGACCACCATTGGGCTGTTGACTTGAAGGTCCGGCCTCGGAAGCGTTAAAGTTTGAAGCCATTGCCGTCATATAGACCACATTAGCCGACCGATTTGATCGACTCCAAGTATGCGGCTGTGGTGGGTCGACCGCATAGCCCAACATATTTACCAAGCCCTTTTGAATGAGCTCTTCTGCTATATTCTTGAAAACATAGCAATCCCCAATGGTATGACCCAACCTCCGGTGATACACACAATAGGTAGGATCATCTCTCTTGTCCACCTCTGCGGGCTTCCGCGGATCTGGCAGAGTGACGAGCTGCTCCTTCATACATAGATCAAAGAGCATCTTGGTATGCTCCTTTCTGAAGGAATAGGGCGTCTTCATGCGCTCCGCTAAGAAAGACGCATTTGTCTTGTCATCAGACTTCTTGCCCTTTCCTTTAGACTTTCCTTCTCCTTTATCTCCATTTGTCGGGGAGAAGTCCATGGCATTCACCTCCTTACCGCTAGCCAGACGGTCTTTTGGAGGGTTTGCCTTTTGTAGAGGCTTGTGCAGGGTGATCAGCGAAGAACATCTCGATCTCCGCCACCACCGTACTCAACTGGCCAAAGCTTATGATATTGGAGCCCAGAAGCTTTTCATTGACTTCTACCAAGAGACCCCTGCGGCAGATGGTGATTGCATCTTCAGGCGTCGGAGGGTGATCGCAGCGCATGCTGACGTCCCTCCATCGCTTGATGAAGTCCAATGTTGTTTCACCCTTCTTCTGCCGAAGGGAACAAAGCTCTGCTAGGGAGACTTTGCGTTCGATCATTTGGAAGCGGTCGACAAACTTCTTCTGCATATCAGCCCAATCAGATACAGAATTGGGCTTGAGCCTTGAATACCACTGGAAGGCGGTGCCAGTCAAGGACGTGGCGAAATACCGCATCAAATATGCCTCTTCCAGGGCTAATTCACCCATGGTCGTCATGTAATAGGCCATGTGTTCATGCGGAGAGCCCTGCCCGTTGAACTTATGGAGCTTCGGGGCTTTCGGGCAATCAGGCGGAAGCTTCTGGAATTGATGACGGAGGGGATAGGGCACGCTATACAAATCAACGGTGACCACTCCCTCCCCATGTTGAGCAAACTTCGCCTCTACAATGCGTTCAATCATTTACTTCTGCGCCATGAGGCTTTCTGCAGCCGGAGTAACAGATGACCGCACATTGGCTTCATGCGGCGGGACTTCGAAGTCCACCGCCAGTGGGAGTTTTGCAGCGGTGACAGAGGCATTAGCCGCGACTGGAGTGGGGGAGGAGCCGGTGCCGTCTGAGGCGGGGCAGGAGCCTCCTTTTCGCGCAAGAGCGACTGTAGCAGTTTCTTGAGCTCTTGGTTCTCCCGTCGAAGCTCTTCCACTGTGGGGGCCCGTGGCTCTTCTCCCAGCTCTTCTTCGTGCCGGGAGTGACTGTCCTCATCAACACTATGGACGTCTTCCTGGCGCTCTTCTTGCCGTGCCGGCTCGTGTTGAGATGTACCGGCAGCCGGCGCCTGCTGCGTCTGCGCTAGAATCCGGGAGACCGGCTTTGACATCCTCAAATATTGGATGGGTTGGTCAAGCTCTCCCGAGGTGTTCTCAGGCTGTTTGTCGCCAGAGGTGGCGTAACAGGTGAACACTTTGACGATGTCATCGGTCACCTGGACCACCCGCTTTTTCTTGGGCGGTTGCCGCTCCGGCTTGGGTGGTCTCCCAAGTCTGTCAAAGATAGACACTCGGGATGTAGATGCTTGAGGGGAGCGATCCTCCTCCGTATGTGTAGAACTAGCCCACGGGGAGGTTGGTCGCACCTTCTTACTGGCTCCTCGGCGCTTTTGCCCCCGTAGGGGTTGAGGTGTAAATCTCGCAGACGTCGAGGTCTCAGTGCTTGGCGGACTCCGCATTCGCTGAAGTTCTGACATGCGGAAGGGCTCCTCCGCCCTGGCACGTCTTATAATCCGGGCCTCCTCTTTGGTGACCCAGATTTTCTTCAGATGGAGCTGGCGCTCCTCGATTGGGTTGCCCCCTGTCCTTGGACGGGGAGCTCGTGGCTTGGGCCGTTGCAGAGGGCCCTGGGTTACCGCCGGTAGGGCAGAGGGGCTCGAAGCGGTTAGAGGTAGTCAGGACGTGACAATCCCGTGGCAGGATCGGCTCGCCTCCATCGAGCCGGATGCGAATATCTCTGACGATTATAGTCTTGCCGGAGCGAGAGACAGCGGCTTCGGGCTTTGCACCCTTGCGGCTATGGCGTTGCCCCCGTTGCGCAGGGGCGGCGGTGGCGGCGCCCGCCATAGGCATGGCGTCATCCTGACGACGGCGGCGTTGCCTCCGTTGAGCAGGGGCAGCACCTCTGAGGGTGGCCGCATTGGAGTGGAGACCGTTACGGCGACGGCGTTGCCTCCGTTGAGCAGGGACAACACCAGCAGTGATTTGATTGATCAAGAAGACTCGGCCAACAGCTGGGGCAGAAGGCTTGACCCCCCCGGCCGTTGACATAGCAGCCAAGCGAACTCGGCTGGTCGTTGGGATGAAGGGCTTGACACCCTTAACAGTTGAGGAGTTGACCGGGTGGACCCGGCCAGATGCTGCAGTAAAGGGTCCGACACCCTCAGCGATTGGTTTCTTGGCCAAGTGAACCCGACCAATCGACGAAGCTGAGGGCCTGACGCCCTCAGAGATGACCTTGTTGACCGGACTAACCCGGCCAGTTGTTGAGACCGAGGGCCTGACGCCCCCGACAGTTGTCCTCTTAGTCGAGCGGACTCAACCAGCAATTGAGGTGGAGGGCCTGACACCCTCGATGGTTGCCATGTCGACCGGGCGAACCTGGCCAGTTGTTGCAGTAGAGGGCCTGACACCCCCAATGGTGGTCTTGTTGATCGGACTGACCTGGCCGGTTACTGGAGCCGAGGGCTTGACGCCCCCGACAGTTGTCTTCTTGACCGGGCGAACCCGGCCGGTTGCTGCAGTAGAGGGCCTGACACCCTCAGCGACTGTTATCACAGCCGTGGCTGAGCTGACCTCAACCACGGGCACAACGCTCAGGAAAAAGGGCGAGCCGACGACCGTTGGAAAGTCGCCAAAAACGATCGGGGTTGCCATGTATCCGAACCTGGCATGGTCGGCAACGACTTGGGGGCCGTAGGTGACGGCTGCCATCGCTGTTGTTGCTGCTTCTGGTGGTGGTGCGTAGCATGAAAGGGGTGGCGTGCAGATGCACGAAGAACTCTCAAATGAATAAAGATGTGCCCTCCTCTTCCCGTCCTATAAAAGGAAGAGGAGGGAAATCAGAACCTTGAAGAAGGTTTAAAGGACTTTCTTTGACAGAAAGAAGAAAGGCGGGAAAGCTTCCACCGGGCGTGCCAGTCCGTGAGACACGAAAAAAATCTGGTCGACTCTTATCGTAGATAAAGTGTAGATTTTCGTTCTTTTTTGAAAAGCAACATCCCCCCCATCTGAGTAGAGGGTGATTCCGTGTATGCGCATCGTATCAGACGATTTCGGTTCGGGTGCTAGACCTCTCCCCACTGACCGGAGTCAGTGTTGATTTACATCGGTCTAACGTCCGAACACTTTTGTTTAACTGTCAAAGAAATTCCAAAGTCTTCTATAGAGGTTCTGATGTGGAGGGCAGACTCACTCAAGAGACTATCCATTACCACTCATTTATCACCAACAAGTTAATAGAATTAGGGCTAAGTATGAGCAAAAACCCTAAGATTTAAGAATAGAGACGCAAATATGCGGGAGCCATAGGCATTTTTGAAGTGAAGGGGAGTTTTCTGGACCCCGAGGGTGTTTTGGTAATTTTACCAACCCAGGGGTATTTTGTTAATTTTCCTAGGTCAAGGGCATTGCTGAAATTTCTGGACTGGAATGGAAGTAGGATTGGATCCCTGATTCCCCAAGGTGCTGAGGCTCTTTCTGGAGGGTTTTAGGAGGCTACTAGGCTATTTTTAGGTTACAGGGGTATTTTGGTAATTTTATCATACCTTAAACCTAGGTTTAAAGTGATACCCGAGTGTGAGACTGAGCTGACGACACTCCTGGACCAAAAGAATGACAAATGGTTTCATAGAAAGTACGCCTCTGTCAATTTGGCTGAAGGAAGGGTATATACACAATTTTGGAAAGCCAGGGGTTTTCTAATAATTTATCACCAAGAAGGCACACGGAGCATGCTGAATGCTTTTATAATTCCAGTGAGTACATGGATTGTCGGCGAGTTGTCGACTGTACAAAAGTCCGCGTTAGAGCGGGAGATAGGGACGTAGTCCCAATTACAAAAGATTGCAGGGTATAACTGCAAATTACAGGACTTTGGTCTTTTACGGTCTCGGGGAGGACGTTTTTGTAATTCCGCCATTGTAAAGACAGAACCACCTTACTTAGTCGTCCCGGGACGTAAAGACTTACAAAACATGGCCCGCTGAGGGGCATAATTACAAACATGGCCCACTGAGGGGTGTAAATGTAAATATACCCCGTAGGGACATAAATACAAGACCCGGGGACTTACCCCATACAGGTCGAAACAAACGAACAAACTCTAAACGCGGATGCTCCGAGTGCGAGAAGTGCTCCGTACGTACGTAATGCTCTCTGTGTGTGTCCGTGTGTGTTCTCCACTTGGACTCTTAGGGTCTATTTATAGAAGACGGGAGGGCCCAGAGGGGTCAAATGAACGAATTTGCCCCGATTCTGTCAAGGTGGGGTGGCAAAAAGTCATTTTGACCTCTCTGGCCACCAAAAGGGGCCAAATGACCCCTCTGAGGGAGCCAAAATCCCTCCTTTTTTTTGAACACCGGAGAGAGAGAGGCGGGGTCGCGCGCGCGGCCCCTCTGGGATGCCAGCGGGGTCGCGCGTCCCCCGCCGACCCCGGCGGGGTGGCCGCGGCCCCCTCTCACGTCCGAGAGGGGTTGTTTGACCCTCGGGCATACGTTTTGGCCTCTCTTCGCGCCGTTTTGCTCTGTTTCTGTCAACCTGAGTTGAGAAGAAGCCGTGGTGGCGCTGCGTGGGGAGGAATCTTCACGTCCGTCCGTGCCGTGTGATACACTTGCTCGGCCACTTTGACAGGCGTGCATGCATGTCTTCCTCTTAACTTCATTGCCGCGATGCCACTTGTGATAATATGATCGGGTCAATATATCCTAAATCACGGAGGTATTCCGCGGTCCGACGACATCAGCGCTACACCGTATCTTTTCCGTCGGTTGTTTCGGAATAAATTTTCGAAGTATTTCGAGAAAATTATGGATGCAACAATTGGCTGCCAAATCTCATTCAGAAGTAGCGAGTAATAGTACCAATGGAAACTTGGAACAGACGCAACTATCTAAAAATGCAAAAGAGCTGCTTGAACGTGAAGCAATCGAACAACCGGAAGACACTGATAAGCTGCTTCATGAAGCTCAAATGTTCTCTCCTGATATGCAAGGCCCCTCAGGATGCCCTGAAGCAGAACATCAAAGTCAACCATTGCCAGACTGTGAGTCTCATGATTACTTGAGGCCATCTCTTCAAAAGCTCTCTATAACTCATCCAGATGATGAAACTCAGCAATCCAACCCAACTACTCCCCTTGATGATAATGCTATTCAATCACCATCCAATGAAGTTCACCATAATTGTGAAGGCAATGAGGTTGAAGCAGCACAACAGTCCAACAATGAGCATACAAAATCTCTATTGCCGGCTATTCCACACACTACAGCAGACAATAGTTTCAAGAGCACGCATAGTGAGCAGAATCTTCAACAGGCAAAAGTAAACACCTTGCTGCAAAATCAACAACCTGTGCAAGCACTGATAATGCTATTCAATCACCATCCAATGAAGTTCACCATAATTGTGAAGGCAATGAGGTTGAAGCAGCACAACAGTCCAACAATGAGCATACAAAATCTCTATTGCCGGCTATTCCACACACTCCAGCAGACAATAGTTTCAAGAGCACGCATAGTGAGCAGAATCTTTAACAGGCAAAAGTAAACACCTTGCTGCAAAATCAACAGCCTGTGCAAGCACCCACTAATCCCATATATCCTCAAAACTCTTTAAACTGGCATCTGGTACATTATAATGGACGGGTGTCTGAGCACCAATCCAAGTTCCATGGGCATGTTCATACTCAACAACATTAACAATGGCAAGTTCCTGTGCAGATATAGTATCCTCGGTCTGGATTTAATTCCCAAGTTTCTGCAACTCAGCCATATACATGTCAGCCACGACTTTGACAAGCGGATACCCAAATGGCCGACCAACGGCAAGGGCAGTATCAGATAGCGACCACTCAGGTCTACCCTACTGGAACCATTGTATGGCGACCTCCAACCGTACAGTAGAACTTTATGACTGGAGGTAAGTCTCAGCTGGTCAACCAAATGATGACCCATCCCATGTTTATCAGCATCCATCGCAGAATGGCAACCAGCATGGCTATTTTCAAGATGAACACGGTGTTTCCTCAGTTCTGGCATTACTAGCAGCAGCAACTTTCTCATATGCAGCAGCTGCCAGGGTATAACATCCAATTTCAAAATCCACAGCATCACAAACACAAACAAAAATAAACAAAGCAACAAAAAGGGGGCAAGCAAGTCGACTCAGGAGGTGATCAAGTCGACTCAGAACCTATATAGCACAATGCTTCAGGATCTGCATACAGACAAGTCGACTCAAGCATCAGGGTAAGTCGACTCAAGGCTCTTCGAGAAAGTTGAATTCTGCTAAAAGCCAAGAACAAGTCGACTCATTCTTTCACTAAGTCGACTCAAGAAATTCCAGAAGCTTGATCTTGCAGAACTCAAAAGAGCAAGTCGACTCGGGGGGTGAGACCAAGTCGACTCAAAATGATATCCAGCACTACGCTTTACTCTCTAAAAGGGGCAAGTCGAATCAAGCTCTAAACCAAGTCGACTTACAGTCTTCAGCAGCTTCAGCAACATTAACAGCAGCGGCCGCAGCTTGCATCAACGTCAGCATGCAACAGCAACATCCTCAGCAGCCAGCAACAATTCAGCAAGGCCAGCATAAGCAACAGCAGTAAAAAGAAAACAGCAAACCAAATGGAGAGCAAACAGACAGTGGGGAATGATAACGATAGTGAACAAAGCAAATAAAAAGGCGGATAGCAATGAGCGAGCAGCCCATCTGCTAAAAAGGGAGAAGGAAGAAAAAAAGAGAGAAGAAGAACAAAACAAACAATAAAAGATCAACAGCAAACAAAAATCAGCAAGCAACAAAAAACATGAAACAAAAAGTACAACAACAAACAATAAAACAAAAAATGAACAAACAGCAAAGCACGGGGAGCAGGAGAGTCTGTTGACAGACTTCATGGAAGTCTATCGACAGACTTCCTAGTCTGTCGGCAGACCTTTTGTCCCCTCCGGGATCCCATCTCTATACCGAGCTCTCTCCCTTCTCGCTCATAAAAATAAAAATATAAATATAAATATAAATAAATAATAATACATGCAATTGGAATAAAAAAATGCACATATGCATCCAAACAGGATTAAGCGACAAACAATAATAAATAACAATGTCCGTTCCGGAGCCCTCACTTTTTCAGACCCTGTGCAAAAGGAATACGAATGATGTCCTAGTAAGTCGGGCTTGGACCTCATGGTATCACCCCACCATGATCATAGTCTGACTTCGTCTCGGGCCAATGACCCTCCGAATATGATCATTTTTCACCGGGATTCGTCCCACTCCTTTAATAAACATCAAACTCGTGTTCTCGATGGACATTTTCTCGAATGTCATTCACCCTTTCGTTATGTTCCCAACTCCGAATACTTTTCGAATAGGAGCACACTACGTGTAAAAGGATGGGCCTAGACGCCTTCGCCCTAGCGAGGGAACTTCCGACATGTTTTGAACTGTATATTCTTTCTTTTACAATTAATATAGATTTCAGGTCATAGGGCTCCTCTTCCTGACGATTAATCAAGGATTTTCTCTCTTTCGGGGAGATGTAATTAATGTCGTGACTTTTATGGCACGGCGGGTTTCAGTTCTGACACGCAACCCACTATCGTATGGTCAGTCAGACGACACGCACCAATGATTCTGAACCACCCTGATCTTGGAATTCGAATAAATCGTCATATTATGATTGGCACGTCCACGCACTAAATAAACGAAATAAATAAATCAATAAACAAATAGATCGGATGATTTTAAAGTGCGTCCACATACGTACATATTCTGAAAGTCATAGAATATGACTCCCGATGGCATCTTTAATTTTCTTCCTCTATTGATCTTTTACGATTAGTGGAGCATCCGGCTTGTTTGCAAAGACAACTGAAACTTCAGAATATACCGTTCCAATTTGTCACCCCACGAGGACTTTATCTTTATCTATATTCATAACAAACCGGTGCCCACTTGGTCTCCCTCTAAATCTAGCAATTTCACCATTTTCCCTTGTAACTATGATACATTTATTGGACAACAAAATCAGGACAATATTTTTTAGAAGCATTCAAAATATGAAATATCTACTACTTTGTATGAAATCGGGACAATATAAAATCATAGCACTAGGATCAGCTTTATTTCATTTCTTCATTCATAAATCTCATAATCTGATGTTTTTGGGACTTTCTTTGACACAAACAATTGGTACTCCATTCAGGACTTATCACAGAAAGCGAGTACTAAACAGCAACAGAAACATGATTCAGATGTTTTTTTTTTTAAAGAATGATTGAAACATTGTGCAAAGATATTCAAGGTTTTTCCCTACATCAGTAACCAGAGGGTCAGTTATCTGCACAGCATAAAGGATAAGAACTGGACGACAAGCATGAATCTGCACAACCTCTTCTCTAACCAAAAAATCCTTGGTCTGGAGCAGATATCTGAATGCAGAAGTCTCCACATTCTCGGGGATGATAACAAATCTGTGTACAGGAGAGACTGTTGACCCATTTCTCTGTTTGCAGCAGAGGCATCCAAAATCCGTGTCCGCATCCCACAAAAAATATGTTCTTCTTTGATATGAATGAAGGTAAATGACAAATGAGACAAATTTTTAGATGTATAATTCAATTGGACTCCAACTACAAGTTGCCGGGATATTAAGCTGAGAAACATTTCAATTGGAGAGTAAGATGACACTGTAAACTATCTTGACCGAATGGTTCTTTGATGAACATCAAGAGAACTACATTGCAAACACTTGCATTATGTCAGTAAGCATGCTGAGAAGACACATCTCTCTGAAGCATTAGGAGGCCCTGAAGTTCAGATGATTTTCATAAATTCCTCTGAACACTAGATATAAATGCCCATAAAAACATCTTAAGTGCTGAGCCCGTCATGTGATCTTAAGGCAAATTCGCCAACTAGGTTTCAACTCTCACAAGCATACCATTTCCCCCCTTTTTCCGACGGTTTCAAAATGTTCCTAGTTTTGGTATCCTAATTTTTAAGCAAAAAGGTAACAATACCCACCCAGAAGATTACACTAACTTGAGCGAGTTAAACACAACACATAGTAGGCTGGTGAAACAGAATAACTGTGGAACAGCTTATTGCATATAGTGATTGATACATGCACTTACACATGACAAGATAATTACCACCACCAGCAAAACATAAAGCTGAGAATGATTTACTGATCAGAAGCTACATCAGATTAGCCAGATGAATAACACTTGCTATTGAGTATTAGCATATATATTTCTAGATCTTGCTAGCACTTTAAAAAGTGAATGAAACAAAATATTCAACAAATTTAAAACAAACAAAAATAAAGAAATATAAACAACTAAGCATTTGACCACTATAACCAAAATCAGTCACCGTCGTTCGCATTATCCCATAAATCCTAATTAACTTCAGGCCATGGATCCTATATTAATTGCAATTTCTATCCATCATATATCAAGTTTATGCTTGACAAGTATAACCTTGTATCATTTTTAACTGTTTTTGTCCACGTCTAACTCTCTTCAGGGTCCTTACGAAAAAAAATGACAGTATATGTCAACAGGTTTCCCCTCGATCTTTCTTTCTACATGCCTGGATTGCCTCAAGTTAACTGTTTCAGACCTTATCCCCGATTGATGTTGTCACTACCATCTCTCTAATAGGGCCATTTGATATGTGACTCTTGTTATATATGTTCCCACATCCACCTAAACAATCTCACTCCAATGACTCCTATCTTTCAACATGTCTCTCAGTCCCTCGTATAGATTTTTGTTAGTAGGATAAATCTCCAAATGTCCCCTAGTTGCACACAAGAACATGCCAGTGCAGCAACCGCTGTGGTAATAATTATCAATGATCACTGACCAATTTCTATCCATCTAAAAACTTTGTGGTCTTTCCGATTCATGTAAACATCTAATTATATATCTGACCAATTTTCAAACTTACCTGTCAAACAGTCCTTACAAGACTACTCAAGACCACAGAGTAAAGTGGGCACTGCATCAAAATTCAAGGCAGGCTGGGTCTCTGAAGCAACTTGGGCGCATCAAGGTCGACAGGATTGGGGATGGGGAGAGGAGATCTAGAAGAGGAGATCTAAGTCAAAGATTCGACATAATTGCATCTCTGTCCCAATCAGAGATTAACTTGAAAACTACCATGTGCATTTTTTACAATATAAATTTTATCTTGAATTATTATACAAAAATTGACTTTCTTAAGCATTCAACAGATTTTTAAAATGAAAAGCAAAATAGAATAAATAACGATCATAAACAAATTAATTTCAAAAAATGAATTAGGTGCTTGAATGCCTTTCTACCGAGATGAAAAAAGTCAACTTGAAATTGCCCATGAATAGATGGGCAATGGAGAAGTATATTCATTCTTCTGTACACTCTTGAAATAGCAAAACTTAGACTACAGTAATAGAATCTTCCCCACTATGCATTGGTAGCAAAACCTAAAGAATAAATTAGAAGGTACGTAGGAAACAAAAAGAATTAAAAAATTAAAATCAAGAACCTGCCTTCCCCTATTTTAATTCATAACCAATTGCAAAAGCTGATCAAAAATCGAAAACAGAGACTAAAAAAAAGGATTAAAAGACTTAAGAAAAGGATTAAAAACATTCTTAATTTTCCCATGCTATTCTGCCCTTGCATGCTAGAACTCTTCAGGGAACAGCTCGTCCTTAACAGCAGGGGCTATCCACTGTATCTGGATATTGGTGATGTCCCACAGCTCGTCCCCATCTCTTTGCACCAGGATCTCCTTCTCCTTCATCTGAATGATCATCTTCTTCAGCAGCTCCGGAACCAGGTCCTTCAACACGCTCCTCTCCCCAAAGACCCCTAGGTCCGCCTTCATGCAGGTGTCCATCCTCCTCAGCAACCCCAGCCAGAAGCTCCGGAAGCCCGGGCTCTGGTACAGGCTCACCAGGAATTGCAGGAACACGTCCGCCAGCAGCTCCATCGCCTCCTTCAGCGTCGCCTCCATGCCCCTCATCTCCCTATCCGACCCATCCCGCCGCGAGTACTCAAGCATCTTCTCATGCAGGTCGTCGACCATGGCGAAGATGATGAGGTTGAAGCACCCGATGCAGTTGGCCGGCGGGAGGTCCAGCTCCTCGGCGTAGGCGAAGCAGCGCCGCAGGGCCGACACGGCGTGGTTCCGGATCTCCTCCCTGCGCACCAGGCTGATCTTGCGCAGCGCCTCCACGAGCTTCATGAACAGGGATGCCGCGATGTTGCCCGCGGCCGCCGCCGCCGCCGCCGCCTTTAACACGTCCTCCGTTGAGGACGAGCTGGCGATGCTAAAGCTGTTGTGGCCGCCGCCGGCCTCGGCATACCCAGACCTGTGCCACTGGATCAACCACTGGATGGAGTCCGCCATCAGGTCCATGATCCTGGCGCTGTTCTCCAGCGTGCTGATCTTTAGCGCGGCGAACCCGAACGCGGCTTCGATGCAGTAGGCATAGTTGAACCTGGTGATGCAGGTCCCATCGGCCATCACCGATAGCAGAGCCTCCACCGACCGCTCGTACGTCTCCGGGTGCCGGCCGGTGACGGACAACAGGTGGAAGACCGTCTTCCACCCGAGGAAGCTTTGAATGGCTCCCCTGTGCTCCGTCAAGAGCAAGATGGTGAAGTCCGCAATGCTCTCGGAGCAGGTGTCGAGGATCTCCTTGTCGAGCTTCCACGTCAGGTTGATGGACTTGAAGATGAGCTCTTCGGCGGCCTTGTCATGGGCGGAAGGGTTGGAGAAGAGCTTGAGGCAGATGTTGAACTGCCCCATGATGGACTTCTCCGAGAAGGGAGTGGGGGAGAAGAAGGGGAACTGGGCGACGGCGGTGAAATAGTCGTGGAACTGGTACCAGAACGTGGAGAACCTGTGCACGTTAGCCGCGGCGATGGCGACCAGGAGCTCCCAGCAGAAGCCCACCGTGTCCTCTTCCTCCACCGGGGTGCTGAACTTCTGGCCCCTGCCGGCGGCGGCGAAAATGAGTGCCCGGCCAAGGTTCTGCAGCGACTCGTCGGGCAGCTTCGAGCTCTCGGTAAAGATGCTTCCGATCTGGCACTGCTGGATCATCTTCATGTTGCTCTCGAACTCGCTGGAGACGTTGGCCAGGGAATCGGCGCCGCTGTCTAGGGACAGGAACTGGGAGAACCTCCCCATCAGCCCCGAGCTCCGCCGACTGCTGCTGAACCTGGGGTTGGACAAGGGGAAGACCACGCCGCCGGACTCCGACTTGGCGTGCCGCGACGCACTGGTATCGTAGGGGGGCTTGTCGGGCTCCATCAACGACGAGGGCAACAATTTCAGCCTCTTAAGCTTGAGCAGGCAATCCACCATGTTCCTCCATCCCCCACGCACCGAGACGCCGAACTTGTTCGCGATGGTGAAGACGGCGAGCGTCGCCATGCGCGACCTGATGTCGTTGGTGAAGGTGAAGAGGGTCTCCTCGTTCGTCGCGTAGGGGTTGAGCAGAGTGGAGGACTTGCAGAAGCAGGCGATGAGCTCGTCTATGATGTCTCCCAGCCCATACTGTGAGATCCTCGCTATAGAGAGGAGCCCTTCCATGCACTCCTGGAGGGTGTCCTCATCGTCTGTATGCTCGAAGATGGAGGCGAGGGCCGCCACCACAGGCCCTGCAACGGCGGCCAGCGCGTCCCTGCCCAACCTGTGCTCGAAATCGCAGAGGACGAAGGGCTCCAACACCTTGGAGCTCTTAACCAGCTCGACCCATCGATTGGAGGTCATCTCGGTGGTGGAACCTGACTGGCCGAAGAGCGTGATGGCGTTGTTGGAGATGGAAAGGAAGAGCTCGGAGAGGTATTCCCTGGGGAGATCCTTCCCGCCATTGATGGCGCGGTTGTTCCTGATGAATTCCTCCTCGGTCATCTTCTTCTTCACTTGTGCGTTGTGCTGATCGGTGTTGAGCATGATGAGGGAGTAGCAGAGGATGAAGACTGCGTCCTTGCTAGCGAAGATGTCCGCCGACTGCTGGTCGTAGAACCGCTCCGAGAAGGCCTCCAAGATCCTCTGTATCTTCTGGGACTCGCCAGGCAGCCGGAACGTCTCCAGGAAGGTCCGGAGGGCCGTGTCCAGGATCACGCCTGCGAAGTCGAACGTGGCCGCGAACTCTTGGAGCACCAGGATGTTGAACTCGCCGGGCTCCCCCAGGAAGTCGCCGATCTTGTTCTTGTCCAGGCCGGGGGTGTACCTGTAGAAGTAGGCGAGGCTCTTGGCGTCGGGGGGCTCGGGCACCAGGTGGGAGTTCTTGAGGAAGTCCAGCCCTTTCTTCTCGTCCCTGTTGAAGTGGTTCGCCGCCATCACCACCTTCTTCTTCTTAAACTTCCTCGTGCGGACGAACTCGACCCAGGCCTCATGGTCGCCGCCGCTATCGCACCTCTCCATCCAGAACGGCCGGAACTCGGAGATCTCCATCTGGTAGGTTTCCCCATCTGGGTTCTGGTCGAAGTCCATGTTCTCGGCTATGGCGCCGACTATGGCCGTCAGGCCCTCAAAGGCCTGGACCTGCATCGGGGACGGGGGGCAGTTCACCGGGAACACCGTCTTGCAGAGCAACCTCACGATCTCCTCGAAGATGTCCCTGCGGACCGGGTCGCAGTCGTAGTTCACGTACATCTCGATCACGAACGTGGGCTGCCGGCAGAAGCTGATTAGCCCTTCGACGGCGACTTCCTGGAGATGGACCCCGGCGCTCCCCGCCGCCGTCTTCAGGAGAACGAAGGTGAAGAATGCCTCGAGTTGGAGCCGCAGCGACCTGCCATTCATGATAGGCATTAACATGTTCCAAAATGATCCGTTTTTCCCATCAAACTTTGATCCACGAGAACAGAATTATGTACAGGGTGAGATCGACCTTGGCGATCGAAAACGTTACCTGCGGAGGAAGTGGTAGAGATTGAGGACGGTGCTACAGATCATGGAGAGAACGAGCGGGCACGTGCGGGTTCCGTAATGGATGAGGTGATGAAAGAGGTCGTCTTGAACCATCCGGAGGAGCTTGGGATGCCTGCCGATGGATTCCCCCCCGAGCTCCACGGCCGAATTGATGAGGATTAGTGCGAAGAGCTGGATGTCCTCGTCGTAGCACATGGAGGCAAAGCCTTCTGCCGAGTCCACAACCTCCACCACGTTCAGCAGGGAACACAAGAACTGGAATATGTCCACCATGCACCGGGGGCCATACCCCCCATCCGGGCGGCTACCGGCGTTCGACGCCCGCCCCTCGTCGTCCGGGTCCGAATCCGAGTACCCGTCGCAGCCGTTGCCGCCGTCGTCGATCTCCGGCAGGCGGGAGAAGACCATCTGGACGAGCTCGTACATGGTGTAGCGGGCGTTCCTCTGGAGGAGGTCCCCGCGGCTGGCCGACTGCTGCACCACCTGGAAGCAGGTGTTCACCACGGTGCACACGGCGTGGTCGGTGAGCAGGACGGACGCCGGGCTCCGCAGCACCGCCATCAGCACCTGGAGGATCCGCATGAGGACGGCGTCCTCCGACGCCGGGTCCGTCCTCTCCAGGCGGCAGTTGGTGACGGCGATCACCACCGAGTGGATGGCATCGCGGGCGCCGGGGGTCCCCTCATCGAAGATCCCAGCTTCAGGATCTTGAGCACGGCGGAGAGGGCCACGCCGGTGGCCGATGCCGGGACGTCGTCGCTCTGGATGACGTCGAGGAAGGGACCGAGATAAACAGAGGGTTCGGCGAAGCGACAGTCGCCGGCACCTGCGGCCCGAAAGATGAGGGAGCGGAGGGACTTGAGGGATTGGAGCAGCGGCGAGTCGGCGGCGGCGGCGGCGGCGGAGGGGGCGGCATCGTCGGGGGAGGCGAGGAACTGGGGCCCCGCCTCGGACGCGCGCCGGATCACGGCGAGCACCGCGCCGACCTCCGTGTTGAGCATGCACGAGATGTCAAGTTCCCTGAGCCTCTTGCCGGCGGGCTGGCTCTGGCCGCCCCTTCCCCTGCGGCCTCTGCTACTCCGGCGCCTCCCCTTCCGGGTGCCATCGGCGGGCTCCCCTCCGCCTCCGCCGCCGTCGTCGCTGTCGTCATGATCACGTTGCCTGGCCATGGGCGCGGGTGCGGGCGCTCCACTTTTGGGGTGAAGGCATGGGGAGTTCGTTAATTGGCGCTGTTGGGGCAGAGACGGCCGAGTTGTTAGTTGGCGGAGGCCCTGAGGAACTTACGCGTGGAGAAAGGGGGGGGGGGGCGCAAAAAAAAATCCTATTTTTAGGAGGCGCATGAGCAGCATACACTCCAGGCCGCTAGACTTCCGGCGGAGAGGAGAGGAGGCCCCTCTCTCTCTCTCTCTCTCTCTCTCTCTCTCTCTCTCTCTCTCCAACCTCGAATAAAATATACCACTCACTATATATAACTCGCCAAATAAATTACATCTAAATCCATGACAACAAACAAACATTCGGTAAATACAAGTTTAATGGCGATACAATCATTTGAAACATCACATTAATATGTGAAGCTCCTTGAGAGTTGTTGTACATCCAACACCCCACTCCTGAAATAAAAATCCGAAGAGAGACAGGGTTTCCTGTCCTCACTCCAACGTCACCGCCCCCTCAAGTGACATCTCATCTCTCAGGTAAAAGCCTATTATATATATATATATATAAATATATAGCTGGACGATTTGAATTACTAAAAAATAAGTGACAATCCTAGCTAGGATTCAAATCATTGACTTGGGAATGTGAAAATCAAAAACCTTCTTTTGTTCTTATGGCCTTTTTTCTGAAATGCAAAACCAGGGAAGCCCAGTAAAATGGTGGCCGTGTGTTGCTGAACCTGCTCATTGCCTCCAGTGTATTTGCAGGCTACATGAATTTGTATTGCATATCTCAAACTCTAAGGAAGCAGATCTCCAACCAGTGTGGTCTAACAGTCATAACTCGACGATACAATACTTCCAAACATAAATGTCAGTTCCCTTTGTCTTAAGATCACATGGTTGCAGATATTTCCATTTGTATGTAATTTCGTTTGGAAGTGTAATGTTATCGTAATCGAATCGATGTCCGAATCGGTCAATGAAATAGTTCGATTTGAATCGATTGGATCGATCAATCGAATCGATTTGAACCGTGACATCTTCGTAATATCGATACATAGTTCGACCCGATTTTATAACCTAAGATAATAAGAAATAAGATATAATGATTAAAATAATATATATATATATAATTATTAGTCATGATTATGTAACTATATAAGTAAATAATAATAATAACACGATTAAATAAACTGACCTTAAAATTTTATAATATTTCATTGGTCTTCACTCTTCACAATTGACATTCATACTCATTTAAACGGTTAAACTTTAAATATATTTAAAATAAAATAATATACAATATATAACACCATAATTTTGTTCATACATAAATATCATTTTAAATATATAAATATTTTTAAATTTATTTTTTATTTTAAAAGGTGAATCGGGTCGGACCGGTTCACCGGTTGAACTGCGGTTCGTTCGGTTCTTTAACATTATACCGCATCGGCCTTAATCGAACCGGTTCTTGGATCGATTCACGGTCGGACTGATCCGATCGACCGGTTCAATTCAATTTTGATAACACTGAGGAAGTGCGATAAAAGATATGCAAGCTCATATTGTGTAACACGTTGTTCGATATATCATATTTCGATCTCTACACTCTTATTAGAAGAAAAATGCATGCTTCTGATTTTTCCTTACCGTAACATAATGCCTTCTAACCTAACCATGTTTGGATTACATATTACCATAGCTTTAGTAGAAATTTATTGGTTCAAGTTTCTACCTCGCCCACTCTTCCTTGGGTCGCAGTTTAGGAAGTTAACGAGTACGTGAGTGGAATACATGCATAAAAAAAAAATGCAATATGTGCAGTTTGAAATAAAATAAGTACGTACCGGGGGCTAGCTGCTGGTTAGCATGTCAACCAGTCGATCTGGACGTCCTCTATGCTTGTCGGTATGTGCATTAGTTGCAGCACTTAAATTAACACCTAAAAGAGAATTCAAGTACACGTGTCAAGTACAGTAAGTTTTAACAGATGAACATGTTGTTTCTACATCCAAAATGTATTTATTACATATTTATACCATGTTCTTTCAAATCATGAGAACGAGAAAAATACAACTTTTAATCCTCAAGTTTGGAATGGCATGCAATGCAATTGGTTGTGCAGCTGACAACGTCCAAGAATAGATGTATGTGGTTAATTATATGGCTAATATAAGTTGAAGAAAGAATCATCAACTGCTTCTGGACTACATAATTAGTATGGATAGCGTTGCTACTGAGCTCAACCGTGGGTCTCTTTTAACGAAAGGTGGGCTATATTGGCACTTGTATTGCTAAAGAGAGACAATACATCCGGACAGCAGAGTAGAGGACTCCCAGTAAGTCCCTTACATATATATATATATATCATGCTCTAGAGATGAGTGGGAACACTGATTCTGTAAAATCCTCTAATTATCCCTTTTATATCATTTAGTTGCTTAGGAAAAATTCTTTGGTAGGGAATATAGTGTTTATAAGCAAGACCCAAATCTTTTTCTTTGAGGACCCTTTTACCAGTAAAAAATGATAAAACTCTAGGGGGGCCTTTGTTAACCGAGCACGATTAGCGTGCTCGACCTTCCGGGGTCGAGCACGCTAACCGCCCCCCATTAGCGTGAATGAATGTGAGGGAGAGGCGGGGCCCACCGGCCATTTCTCTCTGGTCGGTTGATATATTCACCCAACAACTCCGATGTCAAACAGGCCCTAGCCGTCTTCGGGTATAGCGGGGACAATACCTCAAAGGAGACACTCCAAATTTGTACGTCTTCAATGGCGCCGTCTGTGGGAACCCCGACCTAATAAGCACAAAGCCCACCTTTACTAGGGCGGGGCTAATGTAGAGGCCTAAGAAGGAGACTCAAAAGATCCCATATTGGAAACTACAAAGATGGACATGTGCTTATAAGTAAGACCCGAGTCTTCTCCTTTGAGGGCTCTTTTATCAGTAAAAAAAGATAAAACCCTATCGGCCCACGGACGTAGCGAGAACAATACCTCAAAGGAGAATATCAAAAAATGGTTATAATTATATCTCATTTGGATTGATAAATCTGGGGGGGATTCAAACCCCGAATCATGTCTAGGGGGAACTGTGCGCTACTCTCTCTAACACGAGACTGGAAAAAAAGGTGGCAGAGGAGGAGGCCGAGGGGGGGACTGTACACCACTCTCTAAATACAAGAATAGAAGAGGGAGAAGGCCAAGGGGGATTCGAACCCACTATCGTGTCTAGGGGGAACAAAAGAAGAAAAAGTCTATTTTCTCCTCCATGCCTGGAGGAGTTTGCAAAAGAAGTCTCTGCCCTTCCTCATGGCTAGGGGAAAAAAGGAAAATTCCATTTTCTCTTCTATATTCAGAGGAGTTAGTAAAGGAAGGCTTTGTCCCGGCCAATGACTGACTTTTCAACCAAACCACTATAAATAGAATCTCTTACCCAGGCAGAAGGAGGAGAGACCTCTCTTGACAAACAGAAGCTCGTAAGAACGGTGGCGTAAAGACCCTGCGTGAGAGAGCACAAGGTTCATCCCGAGAAGAACGAACGAAAAGAGCAAAAAAGAGAAAAAAAGGAAGAGGAGCCACCGCACAAGGTTCATTCCGAGAAGGACCTTGTAACGACCCGAGAATCCGATTACCGGGAAGGCCCGATAACCCGAGACTCGCACCGCCGCCCACGAGCCGGGAGGGCTCGGAAGGGCTAGAAGGAGTGTGGAGGCACAAAGAAATAGGAAATAAAGCAGGACAACTCAACAATTAACAGAAATAAATAAACAACTACAACAGAGTCCAGTCCAACAGAAAGTACAGTCTAAAGCAGTAAAGCGTACCACATGCCAAGTGAACACTCGGCCCGGCAAGCTGGCAACTGAGAACCTCCGCTCCGCACCCTCGAACCACGAGGAAGAACCGCTACACCTGAAAAGCAGGGAATGAGTCTCCAAAACAGAGACTCAGCAGGGATCCCGCGGAACCCCAACCGGAAACAACGGCGGTAGCGGAAAGGAGAGCTACAACTACAGCAGGAACAGCAAACCGGTGGCCGGTCAAAAACTCGGCACTACAGCTACTCCTACTGTACCAGAAGGCACACCTCGATCACGCAGTCGAAGCTACCGAACCACACTAGTACCACCTACCGAAGCAAGAACACACGGCAACCACGCCGTAGAGGCCTGTCCCTCGGACACAGCCGACCTGGACACGCTGTCCAAGGTGCAACCCCGACCACCCGATCGCGGGCACCGCACAACAAGACCCAACCTCGGTAAAGCCACTAGTACTAATCTCACGGCGCAAGAACCGACACACGCGCCAAGGTGAAACAACCGAACTCACCGGTCAACACGACCAAAAACCCGAAGGTCAAAGACACAGAGACTGACAGTCTGTCACTCCGTACTCGACAGGAGTACCACCCACTAGAAGCACAGCCGGTAGCGTCCCCTGACGTCTTACACCGCACCGCAGGTGAACCGCCTGACGTGGTAGGTCCTACCCGAGGCGCGAACACCGTACAAGTAACCACAAACAAGTAACTAGCTGGGGTCACGCCCGTCGACGTGGGTCCAACCGCCCCCAACCACGTGTGCACACACAGACCTTGCGTCACTAGGTCTGGTCCTCTGACCGGTTTTCCCCCGTAGCCGGACTCTGGCTACCGACGAGGGGCCTACGGTAACCGGTCCACAAACCGTCTCGAAAGGTGGGTGCCCGTACACCACTCCCAGGTGAGACCAGCACCTCGTACTGGTGGGCTACGACTAGTGGAGGGTCACTGAAGGAGTAGACTCTCAACGGAACACAACGTCCGAATCCGACGACGTACGGGGACCAGCCCACGTACCGGCCCCGTCACACGGTGACCACAGTCGGAGAAGAAACAGGACTTACAGTCCACGGTCACGCACGCACCGTGCGCTAGAGTCGAGAAAACTCAAGTGGCGCTAAGCCACTGGACTCTGGACAGTCCTCTAGACACACTACAGCCAACGGTCCTTGAGTCACAAGACTCGGGGTCAAGACCGTTGCACGCAACAGCACAAGGCCGTCGATCTAGCCCGATCTCTAGGTCTGAAACCACGGTAGCACGAGTGCCGAGACAACACACGAGTTGCCAAGACCACTCCCTCGGAGAGGGAACGCAAAGGACTAAGGCCACTCACACGGGCCACACGGAAATGCAGAAGCACGATTCCCAAGGCAGCACACAAGCCGCCACGACGATTTCCCATCTTGAAGCAAGCGGGAAACCTCCAGCCCCAGGCCGGACAACTGGACTCGCAGTCCAAGACCAACCACGTGGCCCACATGGGAATCGCCTTCCAAAGAAACTCACGGCATGCGGGGGACACCCCACTGCACACACACCGATACACGGTGACTCGATCGAGCGTAACACGAAGGCCCAGCACGCGAGAAGTCACCCGGACTCTCAACCCTACGGGCACGCTAAACGAGATAACACGGTCCTCCAGACACCCTCAAAACACGGACACAGAAACCCACGGGTGTCAGGGACACTCACAAGACCGCAGGTCGACCACTGGGTCCCAACCGGGTCGACTAGGGATCCACACATTGCGGGGCAAGGCGGAGAACACAAAAACTCGCCTCGGAACGACACAAAGCCTGACGGTCTAACCCTAGACCGTCACAGGGTTGTAACGGTCTAGGCGAGACCGTCACATCCACCTGGCGGCCTAACGCAGGCCGTTACACGGCCCGAAGAAACACAGGATGTAACGCGCCTGGCCCAGCGCGTTACACGAATGTAACGCGCTTGCCCTGGTGCGTTACACGCCTCACGCTCTCAGCGTGAAAGCAGGATGTAACGCGCCTGCCTCAACGCGTTACACGGATGTAGCGCGTCTGGCCTGGCGCGTCACACACGCGGCCCTTCCAACGGATAAAACGACTCTGACGGCCCACCCTGGGCGCGTTACAAGCAAGTAACGGTCCAGACAGCACCGTCACACCCCCAGCCCTCAGCTGGGTAACAGGGAATGTGACGCACCCACCCTGGGGCGTCACAAGGCTGTGACGCGCCAGCCCTGGTGCGTCACACGCCTGACCCGAAAACCAACGGAAGAGACTCTAACGGTCTAGCCCTGGTGCGTCACAGCACCTGGCGGTCTATCGTGGGACCGTCACACCCACAGACCACCAAAGGCCAACAGAAGGGGGATGTAACGGTCCTGTCCAGGCGCGTTACACCAAGTGACGGCCACTGGAAGGACCGTCACTTCCTTCCGAGAACGCTACGGCGGGAAACGACCCAAAACTCGTCCCACGCCCCCATACCTCCACAAGAGAGGGGGAAAACAAGGGGGAAGCTCCCCAGAAGCCCCTAGCATGCATCTACGGCCTCGGATCGGCCAAAAACGCAATGAAACGGGAGATCGGCCCACAAGCCCTAAAACATGGGTTTTGCCCAAAAACCCCGATTCCACCCGCTCGGCTCACCACGGCCTACGAAACTCGCGGGAAAGGAAGTGCACGAGCTGGGGAACCATCACCCTACCTCCACCGAAGATTTCGCGCCTCGAGCTCGCCGATCCGCGAAGAAACGCCGCGAAACCCTCGCCGGCTCGCGACCGCGCCACGAGCTCCCACGCGCCTCCACCGCCTCGATCCTCGCCCATCCTCGCCCGCGTCCTCACCCGCGCCGCCTCCGCCTCGCCCCCGCCTCGCTCCGTCGGCCGCCGGAGAAGAGAGGGGAGAAAGAGAGAATGAGAGGGGGAGAGAGGAAAGGGTTAGTATATATAGGAAAACCCGAAAATTTGATAAATTCAGAAAATTACGAAAAATTACCTCCGCGATCCTCGGAAGGAACACAACGCAGTGGTACTGTCCCGGAGTCGGAGAACGCCACGGTTTGCCCTGCAAAGAGTTCCGAAGGCACATCAGGGAAAAACACGTGTAAAGCACAAAATACACTCCGAGACCCACTAAAATGATCTGAAAAATATCCGAAAAATCCGGGGCATTACAGCCCTCCCCCCTTAAAGGAATTTCGTCCTCGAAATTCAGGACCTAGAACGACGTCCTAGAGGAAGAACACTGAACCAACTGACACGCTGTCAGGGCCCCAGCACAGAAAACCTCGATTCTCACGAAAACACGGATCCTGAGGAACACAGCCAGACTCACAATCACACACAACACCTCGCTCCTCGCGCCGAGCACACCGGCCACAGAGCAGGCATATACCAAAGGACACAGTCCGGCATCACCTCAGACAATGCGAGAATCAACCATGGCACCGCAGCCACAATCTCGCTCACCGAGGAAACACAACCCTCGCCACGAGAAACAGCTACTGATCCATCCAATGGTCAGCAGACAAATCGCACAACAGCTTCGCAACCAGCTGACAGGTCGCACGCCCTCCTCGAGGGAGCAACCAAAATAGAGCCTCCACCAGCTCAAGCAGTCCTCTCCGCAGACCGCAATCAGAACATCGGCTCAGCACCAAGAAACACCTCACACATGGCAAGCCGAAAGCCAGACACAACACCGTGCCAACTCTTGTCAAAAGACAACCTTCGACAAAGCCCAGATCCCATCCGGAAAAGGCACATCACAGAAACGACCATCAAAGGTCTCGCTGGCACACGGCTCTCGCCACGCTCGAGCCCCAACAACCAGCATCTTCTGTCTCTGAAAAGACCATCCACTGGTCACCAACTGCTCGTCAACGGGAACCCTTCGCTTGCTCAGCTTCTTCTTTCTTTCCTGGTCCTCGACCGGGTCCAAAGGAAACATTCCAAACCTCAGCAAGCCATCCGTCGACTCCCACACAGACTGATGCCACATCTCGAGCTGCACTCCTCTCGGACACCGCATCCAAGCTCGAACATCGCTCCAACTCAACCCTCTCGGGGAGCACGACGAAACCAAATGACGGATCCTGGTGTCTTCAATCATCACCCTACGGGACTCAGACTTATAGGGAACCACCCCATGCTAGTCACCAAACCAGGGATAACCTTGCGACACCAATGTCCTATCAGGGACCACCAATCCGACGCCAATCTCACAAAAGGCCTCCGCCCACAGGCGTCACTCTTCCATCTGGTCTCATCAAATCCTTCGATCAATCCAAGTGGACACCTGCCAATCCCGATTCCGCCCTTACCACAGAGCCACGGGACACCACCTGAACAGTGCTCACGGGTCCCTAAGCAATAACCACCTCACCGTCACAATCCGACAAGATCGTAGAACCAACAGGAACCCACAGCCTGGCAGAGACCACATCCTCAAAGCACGATCTCATCCGAGGACACGACTGGGAACACAAGTCGGACACCAAGCCACCGACTCCGACCATCACGTCCTCGACCTCCGTCAGGCGACATCCTCAACAACCTCATCTAGGTCCAACACCGACGCCTGACACAGCTTCCAACACAGGAACAGGGTACTCATGCGGCACCCTGCCAGTGCCAACAACCACAAAACCTCGAGCAACGGCACGGCAACAACACGTTTCACACCAAGGAACCAATCCTCCGATGCTGAACGCGAACTCAGGAATCCACCCGTAGCAACCAACGCTACGATCCTGAACTAGTGGGTCACAAGCCCACCACGCTTCCGCTGCGTACTCAGATCCGCGCACACAGCCGAGAAAGCAAACGCCGCCCAACCAGCGCTCGTCCTTTCGGAACAGCGCCAGCACCCTTACACGACAAGGGAACGGGCACAACTTCTCACAGGCAACCGCCTTGCCAAGATAAGGAGCACGTCTCGCACGGATTTCATGGCACACAAGGCTAACCAATCCGAACACACAATGCAAGACGACGATCCTTAGCCGAACGCAATCTCTCCAACCAAAGGAGAAACCAGCGCACTTTCGACCAACGGAAGAACTCCACGCTCGACCTGACCTCAAACCTCGCACACGCTGGAAACAGCACCATCCAGCACCAAGGAAAACTATCGCTTCCATCAGGTCAGCGCCTCCGACACACTCGACGAGTGTCACGTCGGACCACCATCACAGCATCTCTCGATGCACCACCGCTGCAATTCCTCGAACTGCAACACGGCATGCCAAGAGCCGCCACACGAGCCATAACCGACAACCGCCGATGCTCACCCTCGAGTCCCGAAACTCACCGCGGAGCCTTCACATCTCAAGCCAACTCCAGGGCGAACACAACCCAACCGCACAGAAGAGCGCAGGAGCAAGACTTACTGGGACACCACAGCCCAATCTTGCCTCGAAATCAGCAGAACGATCAGGACCGACACGTCATTTCTGACGCAACAGAGCACGACAAGAACATCAGGCTCGACGAAACAGCAGCTCACCGAGAAGATCCTCCGCTCACCCGAGCACACTTCTCGATCAGAACACCTCAGGAGCTGGACAACCTCAAGCTGGAGTGACCAAAAACCGACAGCAGCTCCCTCAGAGCACGCTCACGGCCACTTAACCAAGAACAGTCCGCACCAGACACCTGACCACGCTGCAGGTTCCTTGAACGCAGCACCGCGAGCTCACGCCTGCCAGCAACCTCTGCCCAACGCAGCACAACCAGGGCCACCACCGATGAGGGAGAAGGCTCTCGACCTCGATCCTTAGACCCTACGCTGGCACGAAAGCCGCGGACAGCGACCACCTTCACAGCGCCGCACAGCGCACTCAAGCTCTCAAGCGAGAAACAAAGCAGAAAAACAAGCACAAAACCCTATGCCAGCTGCCGACTGTACTGGACCTTATGGACTCTGATCACTGCAACATTTCGAATTCCTATGCACGCCCACAACCACCGCTCTGATACCAGCTGTAACGACCCGAGAATCCGATTACCGGGAAGGCCCGATAACCCGAGACTCGCACCGCCGCCCACGAGCCGGGAGGGCTCGGAAGGGCTAGAAGGAGTGTGGAGGCACAAAGAAATAGGAAATAAAGCAGGACAACTCAACAATTAACAGAAATAAATAAACAACT
The DNA here is from genome assembly GCA_022559845.1 of Amorphophallus konjac. Lineage (NCBI taxonomy): Eukaryota > Viridiplantae > Streptophyta > Magnoliopsida > Alismatales > Araceae > Amorphophallus > Amorphophallus konjac. Next base: position 9,512,632 of record CM040118.1, on the reverse strand, counting down.
ACAACAGAGTCCAGTCCAACAGAAAGTACAGTCTAAAGCAGTAAAGCGTACCACATGCCAAGTGAACACTCGGCCCGGCAAGCTGGCAACTGAGAACCTCCGCTCCGCACCCTCGAACCACGAGGAAGAACCGCTACACCTGAAAAGCAGGGAATGAGTCTCCAAAACAGAGACTCAGCAGGGATCCCGCGGAACCCCAACCGGAAACAACGGCGGTAGCGGAAAGGAGAGCTACAACTACAGCAGGAACAGCAAACCGGTGGCCGGTCAAAAACTCGGCACTACAGCTACTCCTACTGTACCAGAAGGCACACCTCGATCACGCAGTCGAAGCTACCGAACCACACTAGTACCACCTACCGAAGCAAGAACACACGGCAACCACGCCGTAGAGGCCTGTCCCTCGGACACAGCCGACCTGGACACGCTGTCCAAGGTGCAACCCCGACCACCCGATCGCGGGCACCGCACAACAAGACCCAACCTCGGTAAAGCCACTAGTACTAATCTCACGGCGCAAGAACCGACACACGCGCCAAGGTGAAACAACCGAACTCACCGGTCAACACGACCAAAAACCCGAAGGTCAAAGACACAGAGACTGACAGTCTGTCACTCCGTACTCGACAGGAGTACCACCCACTAGAAGCACAGCCGGTAGCGTCCCCTGACGTCTTACACCGCACCGCAGGTGAACCGCCTGACGTGGTAGGTCCTACCCGAGGCGCGAACACCGTACAAGTAACCACAAACAAGTAACTAGCTGGGGTCACGCCCGTCGACGTGGGTCCAACCGCCCCCAACCACGTGTGCACACACAGACCTTGCGTCACTAGGTCTGGTCCTCTGACCGGTTTTCCCCCGTAGCCGGACTCTGGCTACCGACGAGGGGCCTACGGTAACCGGTCCACAAACCGTCTCGAAAGGTGGGTGCCCGTACACCACTCCCAGGTGAGACCAGCACCTCGTACTGGTGGGCTACGACTAGTGGAGGGTCACTGAAGGAGTAGACTCTCAACGGAACACAACGTCCGAATCCGACGACGTACGGGGACCAGCCCACGTACCGGCCCCGTCACACGGTGACCACAGTCGGAGAAGAAACAGGACTTACAGTCCACGGTCACGCACGCACCGTGCGCTAGAGTCGAGAAAACTCAAGTGGCGCTAAGCCACTGGACTCTGGACAGTCCTCTAGACACACTACAGCCAACGGTCCTTGAGTCACAAGACTCGGGGTCAAGACCGTTGCACGCAACAGCACAAGGCCGTCGATCTAGCCCGATCTCTAGGTCTGAAACCACGGTAGCACGAGTGCCGAGACAACACACGAGTTGCCAAGACCACTCCCTCGGAGAGGGAACGCAAAGGACTAAGGCCACTCACACGGGCCACACGGAAATGCAGAAGCACGATTCCCAAGGCAGCACACAAGCCGCCACGACGATTTCCCATCTTGAAGCAAGCGGGAAACCTCCAGCCCCAGGCCGGACAACTGGACTCGCAGTCCAAGACCAACCACGTGGCCCACATGGGAATCGCCTTCCAAAGAAACTCACGGCATGCGGGGGACACCCCACCGCACACACACCGATACACGGTGACTCGATCGAGCGTAACACGAAGGCCCAGCACGCGAGAAGTCACCCGGACTCTCAACCCTACGGGCACGCTAAACGAGATAACACGGTCCTCCAGACACCCTCAAAACACGGACACAGAAACCCACGGGTGTCAGGGACACTCACAAGACCGCAGGTCGACCACTGGGTCCCAACCGGGTCGACTAGGGATCCACACATTGCGGGGCAAGGCGGAGAACACAAAAACTCGCCTCGGAACGACACAAAGCCTGACGGTCTAACCCTAGACCGTCACAGGGTTGTAACGGTCTAGGCGAGACCGTCACATCCACCTGGCGGCCTAACGCAGGCCGTTACACGGCCCGAAGAAACACAGGATGTAACGCGCCTGGCCCAGCGCGTTACACGAATGTAACGCGCTTGCCCTGGTGCGTTACACGCCTCACGCTCTCAGCGTGAAAGCAGGATGTAACGCGCCTGCCTCAACGCGTTACACGGATGTAGCGCGTCTGGCCTGGCGCGTCACACACGCGGCCCTTCCAACGGATAAAACGACTCTGACGGCCCACCCTGGGCGCGTTACAAGCAAGTAACGGTCCAGACAGCACCGTCACACCCCCAGCCCTCAGCTGGGTAACAGGGAATGTGACGCACCCACCCTGGGGCGTCACAAGGCTGTGACGCGCCAGCCCTGGTGCGTCACACGCCTGACCCGAAAACCAACGGAAGAGACTCTAACGGTCTAGCCCTAGTGCGTCACAGCACCTGGCGGTCTATCGTGGGACCGTCACACCCACAGACCACCAAAGGCCAACAGAAGGGGGATGTAACGGTCCTGTCCAGGCGCGTTACACCAAGTGACGGCCACTGGAAGGACCGTCACTTCCTTCCGAGAACGCTACGGTGGGAAACGACCCAAAACTCGTCCCACGCCCCCATACCTCCACAAGAGAGGGGGAAAACAAGGGGGAAGCTCCCCAGAAGCCCCTAGCATGCATCTACGGCCTCGGATCGGCCAAAAACGCAATGAAACGGGAGATCGGCCCACAAGCCCTAAAACATGGGTTTTGCCCAAAAACCCCGATTCCACCCGCTCGGCTCACCACGGCCTACGAAACTCGCGGGAAAGGAAGTGCACGAGCTGGGGAACCATCACCCTACCTCCACCGAAGATTTCGCGCCTCGAGCTCGCCGATCCGCGAAGAAACGCCGCGAAACCCTCGCCGGCTCGCGACCGCGCCACGAGCTCCCACGCGCCTCCACCGCCTCGATCCTCGCCCATCCTCGCCCGCGTCCTCACCCGCGCCGCCTCCGCCTCGCCCCCGCCTCGCTCCGTCGGCCGCCGGAGAAGAGAGGGGAGAAAGAGAGAATGAGAGGGGGAGAGAGGAAAGGGTTAGTATATATAGGAAAACCCGAAAATTCGATAAATTCAGAAAATTACGAAAAATTACCTCCGCGATCCTCGGAAGGAACACAACGCAGTGGTACTGTCCCGGAGTCGGAGAACGCCACGGTTTGCCCTGCAAAGAGTTCCGAAGGCACATCAGGGAAAAACACGTGTAAAGCACAAAATACACTCCGAGACCCACTAAAATGATCTGAAAAATATCCGAAAAATCCGGGGCATTACAGACCTGCTTATCGATTGAGGGCCGCACCTAGAGCTTGGAGATCTCCCTCTCTTTGCAAGCGTAAGCTTGGAGGAACGGCGATCTAAAGACCCTACGCGAGGATCCCGGAAGAGACAAATGCAAAGTAGAGGATTATGTCTAGCAAATGAATAGTTCTGTCCGTCCAGATGGGCATGCCTCTTTGAGTGAAATCTCAGGGGTCTAACGGAGTTCATCTTCGGAACGCGATTCCACGGACAGACGCAAATGAAGAAGAAGGGGGAAAAACTATGCTCGGAGAAATTAAAAAAAAGAAGAAGAAGAAATGTATGTCCAAATGGGCGCACCTCTTTGAGTAAAATCTTAGGGGACTGATAGAGTTCATCTTCGGAATGTGATCCCATGGATGGACATAATTTAACAAATGGAGAAAAAGGGATGGAGCGGAAGATGGTGCGAGAGCCTGGAGAAGCCGCACAGGAGCACTTAGAGGCTCGAAGCGCCAAGATATTTTTTTGTCTTCTAAAGCCCTTGGTGATTTAAAGACTTCAAGATGTTTGGCTATTAATTAAAACCCCACGACCCCACACTTGGGACATGGTCTCTAATCTTTTGGATCATCAAAGTTGTTGGAATAAAGATGGAACCATCTAAAATTTATAAATAACCAAAGTCCACGAAGAAAACTTCAAAACTCATGGAAAAATTCAATTATGTCCAAAAATTATAGAAATACGTTTTGTTGTCTAGAAATTTGCAGACCAAATTACAATTAAACCCCAAAAAGTTAAGAAATGGCAGGCCTATGGAAGTCCGAGAATTGTAAAGAAACCCTCAAAGGTCAATAAATGACCGACAAATCCAAAGGGAACCAAGAAATTACATTGAAAAATTAGCAAATGGTGCAAAAAATCGAGAAATATAAAAAAATTATAAATATATCCCAAGATGTCAACAAATGATAAAAATGTCTGAAAATGTCAAGAAATGGTAGAAATTGCCAGAATTCTCCTGAAACTGTAAGAATACCCCCGATTTTGGGAAAACTACAAGAATATCCTGACGAAAGAAAAATTACAAATATATCTTTACCTCACGTAGGAATGTCCTTTATGAACATCAAATCAACTTAAAGGTCTAATCACAGTCGAAAAAGTAATCATGGCCAAGAAGTCACTTAGATGATCCGGTAGTGATCATATTGGTGATCCATGAGACCGGTCGTGAGAAAATTAATCAGATATAGACCTAAAGCTAATCCAATGGTCGAATTATGATACAAAGTAAATTCAACAATCAGATCGAGACCGGAGACCAATCCAACAGTCGAATCTTGAGCCAGAGTAAATTCAACGGCCAGATACCAACCATGAATAAATCTGATGGTTAGATGGTGATCGAGAGCAGGTCTGACAGACCGACATTGATCATCTTAATTGATGATCCAACGGTCCGATCATGATGAAACTCAAATTCAATCGTTTGATAGTGATGGAATCAAATTCAAAGGTTCAAAGATAGATCGAAGTAAATCTTTTGGTCTAAGTCATGATCGGATGTAAGTATGATGACCTCACTGCAAGATCGGGACCAAGTGTACGTAGAGGTCTTGAAGGATCAATTGTAATCCAAATTGCACATATTCTAAAAATAAAAAATCTCCAAACCTTCTTGCAAAAATGTGTACCCATGACGGGTGATCACCAAGATTATTAATATCATAACGGACATAGGCTAAAGGTTTCTTTGACAATTAATCAAAAGTATATTCGGACTTTATGTCGATGTAAATAAATATCGATTGTGGTCGATTGGAGAATGTCTCGTACCTGAACCCACATCATATGATAAAATTAAATTTACAAAATTGATAATGCACATGCTATTTAAATAGTTAACAAAATGTGTTCCGTGTTCAACAAAAGATATCCGCAATGGAAATTAAGTCTACATATTTGAATATTGAAATGCTTTATGTACAAAATATGTGTGTGTGTGTGTGCGCGCGCGCGTGTGTGCCCCCTTTCGTTGGCGACGGGGATGGAAGGGAAATTAATACTGATAAAAAGTTCAATTTGCAAGCAGAGGTGCAAGCTGTTATTAGAACACCGTCTCTCATTGAGCACCATTGGGGTTCCAAGAATTGTGGTTAATTAATTAAGACACAATCTTAACCACATTTCTAATTCTCTGTTTTTCCTTTTATCTGTTGTTTCCTGCTCAAGGTGTTCCAATTTGTAGTTGGATATCATGACCTCTTGCTGTTTATTGGGGCCTGTTGGCATGACAAGGAGTACTGTAAAGCAGGGTTTGCCGACCCGCCCGACCCGGCCGACCCGGTCTCGGTGCGGGACGGGTCGCAAAGCGACCCGGTCCGCCCTTTGGCTCTCCACGCGATTTTTTTGGAATTTTTTTTAAAATTTTTAAGAAATTTATTTTGAAAGATTAAATGGTATATATATATTTAAAAATATTAGAATGTATAATTTATTTATGATAATAGATCCATACTACATTATACATATTAAATTATATAAAAATTACATATTACACTGCTTAATTAAACATCCTATTATATATAATACATAAAAATTTATTTTAATTACTAAATATGTAAAAGTAAACAGTGACATAATAATGACATTCATTCATGAAGTATAAAATACAAAAACTCACTAATCCGTGTCCATCTGTGAAGTCCGAATCCCAAAACTCACTCATCCTCCTCATGTGTGTAATCCGAAACCCAAAACTCACTAATCCTCATCATCAGTGAAGCCCGAATCCCAAAACTCATCATCAGATACATGAGACTGATCACCCGTATAATCTAACTCTATCCTAGTGGGTGGAGGTACATATGGGTGAGACTGAAAATATGTAACCATCTGCACAAATGATGGGTCGTGTGCTGCGGTGGAGGGTACATGAAAATCTGTAAAAAAAGTCCTCACTACATCTATAGCTTCAATTCTATCATGTGCGACTGGTGCTGGTGCTGGTGCTGCTCGAACTCTGGACGTGGAGGAAGATCCTGCTCCGCCATGTGCTCGTGGTGGAGGTACCCGGGACGTAGAAGAAGATGTCCTCGGTGTGCTACGAGAACCGTATCTATCATGTAACTGTGTCCGAAAGGAATGTCGAACATCTCCCGGAACTCGGTCGCATGCACGAACATCGCGTCCCACTCTCGCAAGGTGCTCCGCAAACCTGTGTATGCCGGTGACGCGATGTTCGCAGTATCTACAGTGCACATGTCCATCACCCTCAACAGAATATCCATGCTCCCACGCAGGGTGACGCCGTCCGTCCATGATGACCTGCAAATGATGTAAAAGTTTACATTAGTGATTTCGATGACAAGTACAAAACTCTATATATGAAGAAATGTACAATTAATTATTAGTTAGTTCTAAATGTAACCAAATGATACATACTAATAAAGCCTATGGACCCAAACTGGGCCAGTGCCCATCTCCAAACAATCTGACATTAAATGTGGTCCGCAGATAGGACAGATAGTCTTCATAGCGCATTGAACCTGAATAGTTCTCCCAGTACATGCGTACGTAGTATTCATACTCATGCGAACCTTGTGCGTACACGACCTCTACTGACGTAGCTGCGGCATAAGGATATGGATACGATGGGAAAAATGAACTACTGTTATCTGAGTCGCCATGATACATCGGCTGCTGCGGCCATGACCGTCCATACGAGCTTCCAGATCCCTGGGAGTCATGTGTGCTCATCCTCTCAAAATCAGACAACATGCCTTGATAGCTGGTACTGTCTGCAACCGAACTTCCATAGTAGGGATCCCAATGATCAGCTGCCCGTCTCGTCCCTGGCAGTGGAACACCGTGGTCCTCATCTTGCGTGGCATGTGTGAAGTGCTGCTCCTCTGTCCATGCGCCATGTTGACGGCCCCCACGACCTCTACTATGACCACTGCTGTACTCTCTGCCACCAGCACTCGTATTCTCACGAGGACTCCGTTGGTCACCTTGAGAACCACCACCTCCATGGGATGAAGACCCTGTCGGTGTACTCTCAGCATCGGAGTCATGACTCCCACTAATGCGGGGCTCAACAGAAGGCTCGGTAGTGTCGTCATCTGCATTGGGATCTAATGTCTCCATGTCTGCAAAATCTATCGGATTTAATGGTGGTCCCTTGTCCTTCTTGCTGGTGAATAATGTGGTCCATGATGATTTTTTCTTCTGTGGAGCAGGGGGCGGCTTACATGCTGCATGTTGTGTCCCTATAGATGCCTGAGAAGCAGAAGCCTGTTTAGATAATTTTTCAATTTACTTTCTATTGTGTAAGTCTGTACGTATACCTGAGAAGACTGATTGGGTGCCTTAGTCTTAGATGTTGAGCGTCGGGGCGCAGCAGACTGAGATGGTTGTTTCGATGCTCCCGAAGACTACACAATTGAAAGAAGAATATATTCAATTACCAATGAATTATATATTAACAAATGTAGAAATGACAATATAATTTCACCTCTCTAAATGAGGAACTCCCCCTAGCCTCTCTTGAAGTGGATAACCTTCTTGGTTCCGCAGATATTGAATGCCGCGGTACAGCAACTCGAGACCACTGTTCTCCCGCAATGTTGTCATTTGTCGGACCGACCTGCAATATATTGCTATCATACATAAATATATGACTATGCTATCTAATGAAATTTGCGATTCGATTTTCATGTATTAATTCACCTGAGGTGGCTCTTGACGCTCAATTAATGGGGGTTGGATCAATCGCTCCCATGCTGTATCATCATACGCATACGATGTGTCTCCACCCCCAATGACGAGGTCTTCATCTAAATTAATTTCATCATCACGTCCCGTTGCAGAGTCGTCACCACCCAAATGCACATGGGTGTCATCTCCCTCCCCGACTGCCTCTTGTACAGCTGATACGAGAAAAGTATTAGGCCGTGGTGTCTCGCCAGGTTCTTCAGCCTCCTCGTCTAATTCTGCCTCACCACGCTCGGTTGTGGCTCTTGCAACCCATGCTACCATAGGGTCGTCATCGTCTCGCAAGTACACAGCATCCGTTGGGTCGTAATCTCCCTCTCCTCTCCTTGTATCCATTTGTACATGCCGGACCTTTAGCCTCATGTTGTAATGAACATACACCATTTTGTCTAGCCTGCGGTGTGTTAGCCTATTCCTCAGCTTAGTATGCAAGAAGGAGAACGTCGACCAATTCCGCTCACACCCACTCGACGAGGATGTTTGCGATAGAACTCTCATTGCGATCTTCCTTAATACGGGTGCACTTGTGCCGTAATTTAGCCACCACTCAGCTGTGTTTAAGACAGATCATGTACAATATAATAATTAGATGTAAAAATTCTTTCTCGAGATATAGAAGGTACATTGTGAAGACACATTACCTGGGTCGAGTCTATCACGACTGGCCACGGCATTAGGTGTCGCAAATGAACCAATTCCCTCTCTAAATATTTTCATCTGCATTATCAAAAAATATGAAGTGTATATTTCATTTAATATTGTCAATGTTAAAATATCCAAGTATACCTCATTCAACGCATCAGCGGCATCTGTTGGGGTGAAAGACAATCGGTCTACCACAATGTTGACCGATTCTATCAACGTATCGTCATAAGCAAGGGCCCGAGCATATTGGAAGGCCGGATGTAGATAGTACGCTGCAATCGTAAGACAATGAATTACATATTAGTATCAACTGAAAATCACAGCTCATTGATTGGACGAGAATGTAAGTGTTTACCTGCCATGTGAAGATCACGGCTCATTTGTCTGTCCCATCTGTCCCCCACAATCTCCAGAATAGTGGGTCCATATTTTTTGGACGTTGTAAGGATCTTCCGCTTGGCTGCTTCTATTTTGCTGTACACCAACCCCATGGTTGGTACTCTATCCCCATCCACGCATCGTAGAACCTCATACAGTGGCTCTATCAATGACACTAATATCTTCACTCTATCCCAAAAATTCGAGGTGTTGACAATCCCCTCGACCTCTGCCCCTTCACGTGAAGCAGCAAAAGAGGAACTCAGCCAGGTCTCACCTCTAAACATTTGCTTCAATCCATCCTTGTGCTTCAATAGGCTCTGCAATGCGATGTAGTTGGTGGCAAATCGTGTGATGCCAGGCCTCAACAGTTCGCCGCCACAGTGCTCCCTCATCCATGCCAATACAAGTGTGTGGTTGTAGATATATTTCGTGATTTTTTGTGCCACCTCGACCACAGATTTTACCATACGAAGCTGCCCAATCTCCTTCAGCATCAGATCTACACAATGTGCTGCACAAGGGGTCCAGAAAATGTGCCGTTTTTTCTTCATTAGCTCCTCCCCAGCCTTCTTATAGTTCGACCCATTATCAGTCACCACTTGTACAATGTACTCCTCCCCAATCTCAGTCACCACTTGCTCCATCAATGATAAAATATATTGGTGACTGTGAATTTGACCAGACGCATCCACTGATTTGTGAAAGAATACCTGTCTGTCACAATAAACAAGGAAGTTAATCAGGCTAGATTTTGTGGTACCTGACCATCCATCACACATCAGTGTGACTCCGTACTTTGTCCATTTCTGCTTGAATGAGTCAATGTAACTCTTGATCTCAGCAACTTGTTCATCAAGGTATACGCCAGCCAATTCTCTCGCTGTAGGTGGCTACACGTGTAGCCCAAGGATCTGTGCTTCCTGAAACATTGGCTTGTAGTAAGGGCTATTGGCTGCATTGAAAGGCAGACCCGCGTGGTGCCACCATTTTGTAACAGCTTGACCAAGTTTCCATTTAGGTCCCTTCTGGCCATACGCATCGTCCATCCTCGTTTGCTTACCATGCTCTCGGGATAGTGCACCGGGCTCCACATCTTCGATGTTGATCGATTGTGTCCTTTTCCTTTGTGTCCCCGAGTCACCAGTCAATAAACTCCTTATGCCTCGTGATTGTCGAGTCGTAGATGAACCACCACTCCCTGATGCTCCGGTCCTCGCGGCCTCGCGACTACGGACTATAGTCTCCTCGGGATGTCTTGACTCTTCCCTGCTCTGACGTACTGCCTCACGAAGCTCTGCTTCGTATGGATCGTTCACAGTGACATACACATTAGCCTGCTCAGTACATGCTTGTTCGTCTTCGTCACTGGGTGTCCATGCACATTCCTCCTCGTTGCTGCCACTTGGGCGCCCGCTCACTGCCGCTTGATCCCTTTTCTTCTTTTTTTCCTTTTCTTTCATCTCAGCTCTCTTCTCACGCAGGTGTCTAGCCATTGCAAGTTTCACATCTCTAGGCACATGGGTACACCCAGCAACCTCAGAGTATCCTGCCCCGGCTCCTCCGGCCAAATGCTTCTTCAACCGAGACACCCCTCCTCCCCGGTGTTCTATTTTACAATAGTTACAACGCCAGCACCTACGGTTGCCATCCAACAAAACTTCGTGTGACCACCCAATATCATTTGTTCGTTCCTTAGGAGCCATATTAAGTACTTAACTGTATCTCCTAAATGTAAAAATTACAAATCATATTAAGTACATTATTTTAAACAGAGACTAACAATGAAAATAATATCATTATTTCTACAATATGCAAGACTAAATTCAATATTTACTACATGTCAATATAATTTAGTTCAAAATAATATCATTATTTCTAAAACATGCATATAATGCTAATTTTTTATTTAATAGACCTACATTTAGTTTAAATTAATTTGTAACATATTTATCACTAATTATATATTTAAATTATAAACATGTCTAATTAAATTATATTATATTAAATTATTTATAAGTAATTATTTATATTATATTAAATTATTTTATGTCTACAACTAATAATGAAAATAATATCATTAATTCTATAAAATTAAATTTAAATTTTAATACATCTCAATTAAATCTAATATTTAAACATTAATTAAGTAATATATCAAACATAAATATATTTCTACAACATGAATTAAACGATCTTTATATTATTTCTACAACCAGAATTAAATAATATATCAATATATTAAATTCTACAAGATGAATTAAATAAAAATTATATTTTTCTTACAACATAAATTCAACCTGACATCAAAAATAATATTAAACAATGACAATCTAACAAATTTTATTCATATATTTTTAAATTAAAAAAAGATATTACATTTTTAAAAAATAAAATTTTTTCCTCCCCCCCCCCTCACCCCCACGGTCGCACACGCCCCCCCCCCCTCATCCCCCCACCGCCTGCCGGTGGCAGACGCCCAGCACGGCAGCACCCCCCCCCGTCCCCCCACGGACGCACAGCAACACCCCCCCCCCCCCGTCCCCCCACGGCGGCCCCCGTCCCCCCCCTGTCCCCCCCCCGTCCCCCCACGAACGCACAGCAACACCCCCCCCCCCCCCCGTCCCCCCACGGCGGCCCCCGTCCCCCCCTGTCCCCCCCGTCCCCCCACGGACGCATAGCAACCCCCCCCCGTCCCCCCCCTGTCCCCCCACGGACGCACAGCAACCCCCCCCGTCCCCCCACGGCGGCCCCCGTCCCCCCACGGACGCACAGCAACCCCCCCCCCCCCCGTCCCCCCACGGCGGCCCCCGTCCCCCCACGGACGCACAGCAACCCCCCCGTCCCCCCACGGCGGCCCCCGTCCCCCCCGTCCCCCCACGGCGGCAGACGCCGGGCACCCCCCCCCCCCCGTCCCCCCACGGCGGCCCAGACGCCCAGCACCCCCCCCCCCCCGGCGGCAGACGCCCCACCCCCGACCATTTTAAAAAAATTTCACTTACCTACCTCCGATCGCCGCCCAACGCCGCCGTCGGCCGCTCAGATCGCCGTCCGAAGATCCTGCTCGCCGTCCGCCGCCGCTGCACCGCCGTTCGTCGGTGGGAGGGGTGGAGCTCTTCCTCCCCCTTCGGCCCGTTAAATGGGCGAACCGCCCCCGACCCGCCGTACCGAGCCGGGTCCCGCCTCGCACCGGAGCGGGACGTGGCGGGACGCACGGGACCTTGCGGTCCAGTGCGACCCGTCCACGACCTCCAGCCCGCGCGACCCGGTGCCCGCCTGGGTCGGGTCGGGTCGTGCGGGTCGGGGCGGGACGGCAAACCGTGCTGTAAAGCAAAAGTTCCACATGCAAGAGGATATTAGTAAAGGCTTGAGATGTTTCTCAATTGGTTACCCAATAAATGCTGCTTTATGCTATTCTTAAGTTAAATTATGGGAAGCGGGCGAATCCTACCATGTTCTTCATTTCATATATTTATATAGAGAATAAAGTGGGCCGGCTCACCGGCACGGACCGGTTGGAGTTGCCCTATTCGAGCTTTGATGATGATTGGGCCGACTCGAGGTGTTGACTCAGATTTGAATCGACCCGGTTCCTCCGTGGTACATTACGAGGCCTCCGATTCTCCGATGCACACTGGTACAGTACTATAGTATGAGTCTGTCGAGCACAGTGTAGACACGCCATTCTTGACGTCTCATGAGAAAGTCTCATATTACTATACGACGCCCCGCGATGGCCTACGCATTTCGAATCGCTCGAGTGTTTCCTTTTCCTGAGTCTTCTTCCACCTTTTTCGGCATCCGGAATCATCTCGTCACGGCATTCGGACGGCATCAACACCAGTCAGACGCATCAAGAGGTTCCGGAATCAAGAAGGGGGTCTGCCGGGCGGCCGCCGACGCCTGATTTGAGGACCCGGGTGGGTCTTAATGGGGGCGTCCAGGCCCCTGGACGCCCCCATCTTCTTAATTTATTTTATTATTTTATTTTTTTTCTCTCAGGGCCCAAAAATAAATAAAAATATATATATATTAATGGAGGCGTCCAGGACCCTGGACGCCTCCATAAAAACTAATAATAATAAATATGTATAAAATGCCAGTTGGCATAAAAAAATAAAATAAATAAAAAAATACATATTAATGGAGGCGTCCAGGCCCCTGGACGCCTCCATAAAAATAAATAAAAAAATTAAAATGCCAGCCCTTGTATAAAAGACAAAAGAAAAATAAAAAAATAATAAACTTTTGGAGGCGTCCAGGCCCCTGGACGCCTCCATCAACTCACTCACGGGCGCCGGCCACCGAACGACGGTTTGTCGTGTGTGAAAAAAGCCAAATTTAGAGACGTCCAGCTGACTGGACGCGCCCATTTCTGAATCACGAGGCGCCGCTCACAAAACCACGCGTTGTGCCAAACCGCGTGCGGCCGTCGTCGGTTTTCGGTGGACCTGTTAGAGGCGTCCGGGACCCTGGACGCCCCCATAAAAGTATTCTAAAAAAATCAATAAAAATAGAATAAAATATTATTTCGACCCTGATGGAGGTGTCCAGGGTCCTGGACGCCTCCACCTTCCGGAGCTCTATAAATAGAGGCCCACCCCCTCAGTTCTAAGGGAGCTAAGCAGTGATCCGATAGGCTGCCGGAGCCCAGAGGCTACGGAGTCATTTTTCTAACCCGTGGGGTCTTTTGTAGGTGGAGGTTCTGCCGGCTTCTCGGGTGCTTACGCTCGCGAGAGGAAGGTCGTCTTCATCCACCGCGCTTCCCCGTCGTCCCCACGCTGCCGGAGCTCCGCCGGATTTCACCCTCGGCTCATCCAATAAGCTTTTTCTTCCCCTTTTTCTCCATAGTTCTTTACATTCATCATATTGCATCCTCTATCCCCCTTCACAAGGGCGCCTCTTCTCTTATACTTCTTGCATCCATCATCTCATTTTCCTCCTACTCGAGTCCGAGAGGGGTTTAAAAGATAACACCAACCAGGTGTGTGTCTTGCCATCATTTCGTTATTTTTACCGCGAGGATTTGAATACTACACCTCCATCTTTCTAATCCACTTGTCGTTTATTTGTCGTTGTTTTGCAAGGGTAGCCGAGGAAAGCCCTCTCCGTCGGCCGGCCGGAAGGAGAGGAAGAAGCAACCCGCCATCTCCCGCTCTTGAGGTAGGCGCGATCACTTTCTTATTTTGGGGTCTTTCGGCCCCTGGCGATCACATCTTTTCATCGAGGCCGCGGCGAGTCACTTCCCCAATGGCCGTTTAAATTTCTGTTCTCATATTCTCTTTATATCCTGTTATATTCTGCTCATATCATCGAGGCCGCGGCGAGTCACTTCCCCAATGGCCGTTTAAATTTCCGTTCTTACATTCTCTCTATATTCTGTTATATTCTGCTCATATCATCGAGGCCGCGGCGAGTCACTTCCCCAATGGCCGTTTAAATTTCCGTTCTTATACTCTCTCTATATTCTGTTATATTCTGCTCATATTCTCGAGGCCGCAGCGAGTCACTTCCCCAATGGCCGTTTAAATCTCTGTTCTTATATTCTCTTTTATATTCTGCTCATATTCTCGAGGCCGCGGCGAGTCACTTCCCCAATGGCCGTTTCAATTTTTGTTATTTAATTTCTGCACCATTCCCGTCCCCCCGAGGTCGCGGCGAGTTACCTCCCGCTATGGCCGTTTGAACCCCATATCTTGCTATATTATACTTGTCCCGCTCGCCCCGCCGGAGCAATCTCCCGTGGTGGCCCCTTCTCTCTCTTCTCTCATCTCTGTGTTGCAGCAAACAGCAAAACAAACAAAAAGAAGAGCCCGCGCGCTCTCCGCATCCTCTTCCTCGCACCATCGAACTCCGAACCGCGTGACGTCGCTCACACACAGGATTTGACAAACCGGTACGGGATGACCTGAATCGGCTGTCCCGTCCCAACTACATACCGGATCGATCGATCCGTGGAATATAATCGGGACACTTTATATATTCTATATATTATTTTAAATAGTAAATATTTTATAGGTAAGTTGGTCGAGCGATTTCACCCGCACAAGGGTGATCTAGGTTTGAAATCTGCGAGTTACGTCTAATTTTTGAGTTTTTTTTCAAGATTTTTGATTAAAAAACCAAAATCTCATATGTTGTTTGTGAGATTTGAACGTGTGATGTTTGAGAGTAACAAATAAGTCACCTAATCAACTGAGCTAGAAATTTTCTCAAATTATTTTACATATATTGTATATATATCTTACGGGATATAGTGAGACGGAGCGAGACAATATCAAACCGTACCGTCCCGACAGAAAATCGGGACGGCCGGTACGACCGAGCCGATAAACCCTGGTCGACCACGCCAAATGGAATTTAACTGACAGGAAGGGAAGGATCCATATTAACATTTATACTCCCATCTTAAGAAATATTATGTACTTATATCCTTCTTACTTTAGCACAGTCAAAATTAATAGAATATTCTATTAAATATGTATATAAAGTGATATACAAGATAACATGAATTAAGACTATATATAGAGGTATATATGTAAGTATCTTAATTGTATGAGAAAATTAAACACTGAAAATTTAGTCTTTTTTGTCTTAATATACCTAAAATTAAATTAAACAAATGTTAATTAACATAATAGAGATATATATTATGAAATATAGTTATTATGGGATATTGTACGTATGACAACAATATGAAAAATATAAGGAGAAAAAATTAAATATATAAGATTCTATGTATATGTAGTGTAATTAATTATATATCCCAATATTAAAAATAAATCCCATCACTATTTTACGTCAAAACATGTGTCTCTTTCGCGTCCGTACGTCCAAACTTGATCGTAACCACTCTTTCTCTCTCTCTCTCTCTCTCTCTCTCGTATGCGTCACGAACACGCAAGAACGCTAGTAGTACTGTAGTGTCTGCCATCTTTCCTACAACAATGCGCGTCTTCATGCATGCCTCCATATCAACTCTCCCTTTTGAAGCGTTGAAACCACCATTCTGGAAGTCCTCATTCTCTACAACCACCCCGATGGACCTCTCGGGTTTGAATGCGCCCCACCGCGCGCTCATGCTGTCGGCAAAGAACCTACCCAGAACGCTCCCCTGTCGTAATCTCATCCTCACCAAATCTCTGCGTCAAACCATGCATGCATGAATGCATGCCCTTTTAAAACTCGTCGCTTTTCAAACACAGTACGACGCCATCAGCTCACATCTGATCCCAAGAAAGAGAGAGTTTGGAGAGGCACCCCATGATGATGCGTTCTCTGAACAGTCAGCATGCAGTCAGAAACCATCGTCACAAACAGGCAGGGTGTCGAAGGGTTCGTACTCTTTGATCGAGTTGGAGAAATCTTCCCTTTGTTGACGAGAACAAGAGGGCTTTTGAACTTTACATGCCTGTCAACTGTCAAGATCAGGATGGTAGTAATTAAACAACTTGGGCAATGGGCGAGAAAGTATGTAGTTGATCGAGTGGTAGAACTGGCATCCCAAAGGAGCAGGTACGTGATGCATCTCCCAATCCTAGGGAGCTAGGAGACCCTGACAAACACAAAGAAAAAAAAAGATAAAAGGAAGGAAAATAACTTGTTTTCTGAACCTAGCTACGTACATTAATTAATTACTTCAGTGGCACACAGACAAATCGGTTTGAATGACTCTTATAACTTTGTGGTCCTATATGAAATAATTAAACTCGAACATATTAGAATAGTTGTATACTGGTTAATTAAGGAAGAAAAATAGCATATGTTTAAAATAGTAGGGCCCTCTTCACTCATCATCTTCGAATCTCGAATTAGATGGTCTAAGAATTTCATTATGCATGGTATACTACGCACCAAAGCCTATAATTATAGTTAATTTAGGCTAAAAACACATTTGTCATTGCCCACATAATTAATAATACTCAAATCAATCAATTTGCATCTGAGAGTGCATGTTAGACAGTCACATATTGATTAAGAGACAAAATGATCAAATTATATTTAAAATAATTTATTTTTTTCATTTATTATCTTAAAGATTTAAGATGGATGGTCCAATAATTTTAATGGACGAACTACAATTACAAAGTAGTGAAACTGAGATCATCAAAATAATCTATCTGATGTCAGCTTTTTCATGATCTTGCCAATGATAACTTAGAATCAATTCAAGGGGACAAGATCTTTCATTGGCACCAACTGTCCTTTTGAGGTTTACAAATTTTTAAAAAAATTGTTCTATGATGTTAATTATCCTAAGCTGCAACGTGCGAGAACTTCAGACTTTTTAGGAAGGTATAGGAATTAGGATTCTCTGTGACTGTCAGAGAGTTCCCAGCTGTACTTTTCTTAGGTTTGAAGTCTGGTCTTCGTCAGGCCACCTTGGGTCATATAATTAAGTGAACAAAGTATTAAGAAGAAGATTCCAAGAAACCATCTTGAACCCCTATATATGTAGATGGATATACGATTACCTGCCTCAGCCTCCTTTCTTTAGCCTTGAGAAGAGGAGAAATTAAAATGAAACAATGGAGTTGGAGGCTAGAGATGTCACGCAGGAAGTACTATTAAAATCAAAAGTCTCTTGGGAGAATTTCCAAAGTAATTAAGAAGTGTTTTTATGCACAAGGCAAAGCATACTTTGATCGAGTCATGGTTAATTTGCCGACTTTGGTGGATGGGTCGCCGGTATGGTATTGGCTGCGGCGATGAGAAATGAGGCCGCCGGGGGATCGAGGGGGAGAGGCCGTGACGGCGAGGGCTTACTAACGGGAGGTTAAAAAAAAGATCACAAAGGTCGAGTCATACCCACACGAATTGGTACCGTACTTTACCACACATGAATTACAAGATAGGTACGTAATTCTCACATAATTTTTCACCGATCAAAGTTTAGAATCGCATTATATAATCTCATTGTATTGTTTTTGAGATCTCGTACTTAACTTGACATACGACATGATACGTAATTCTCACACAAAACTTTACTTTTTAAACACCAAACACACAAAGTACTGAGGTCACTTTGATAACTGGTTACGATAAGTTAATCGTGGTGGGCTCCGATTAATTTATCTTTGGGTTGGAGTAATTATTAGTTTATTAACTTATCATAATCAGGGTCAAGTACGTACATATTAACGTGAAAGAGTAGAATAAGTTAATCCCGACTTAAAGATCTTAACCTTAGCTAATTTTAGTTACGATGATTTTACTATTAAACTAGAGTAACGACGAGTAAACATAATATATATCTCACCTTAACGTTATCAAAGTGGGCCCCGAGATAATAACATAGGATCTACATATGAAGCAGCTAGTGCTCTTGGGATGTATTAATTTTATTTCTCGGCAATGGAAGAAGAGGAGGCCAAGGTTTGTCCAAACAGCGGCCAAGAAAACTAAGTGCCGGCGCGAATAAGCTGGATGCCACGAGAAATATATATCTTGGGATGTCGCTGTCCCTTAATTGACCAGCTCCTGCAAACTAAACTACTGTTCAGGATCAGGTTGGAACTTTTGACATCTAGTTAGCTGAGAGATTCCAACACTTTTATCAATTATAAGGACATCTATATATATATATATATATATATTGTTGGAACTATACGGGCAAAATGCTAGTCTGGAGATAAATGACAAACCAATTATAACAGTAAAGAGAAATAAATTCAGGATCGCCTAATTGAGATAGAAATGTGTGACTGTCGAGATCACATTCTTTTGTGTCTTAGAAATCAAAAATTGAGTCTTTTAATAGATCCAACGGTAGACCTAGGCCTAAAATCGAGCTCACATAGTACGTCTATTGGGTCTCAACTCAAGGTTAAATTCTCCAAACATAAAA
Source organism: Amorphophallus konjac (assembly GCA_022559845.1). Classification (NCBI taxonomy): domain Eukaryota; kingdom Viridiplantae; phylum Streptophyta; class Magnoliopsida; order Alismatales; family Araceae; genus Amorphophallus; species Amorphophallus konjac. Next base: position 9,493,800 of record CM040118.1, on the reverse strand, counting down.
TCAAGGAATTCTTTCCAACTTTTAATATCGGACTAAATATAAATGAGGAAATTTGAATCAACACATAGACCTCATTTTCAACATATTTTTAGTGGAACATCTGGCTGACCAAATAATTGGACATACAGATATAATTAAATACCCACCGTTTGATCCGACCATATTTCACGCAATTAATTTATTATGAAATATCTTGAGAAGTCGATCGGAGTAGGAATGCTCACGCTAGCTATTGATTTCTGCTCTTGCTTAGCATACTTAAGTATTATTCTTCCATCAGTGTATATATATATATATATATATATATATATATAAGAGAGAGAGTGAGAGAGAGAGAGATCTAGCCAGATGACACCTTCTAGCTGCTGCGGCCACAGCTAACGCCAGCTAGGCTAGTTTGGTAGATGATCGATAGAAGAGAGCCGACATCAGCCCTCATATATATATATTCCAATTCCTACTCAGACAGACACCCATATCGATCCAGTCTAACCGGCCGGTTCTTCGATTTAACAGGCGGGTTCGTCTCACCTGATCAGACAACCTCTCTCTCTCTCTCTCTCTCCGGCCGGCCACATTCATCTCTACTGACCCCGCGCCGCGTTAGGAAGCTTCCATCCATTCGGATGCATGCACCCAACAACCCCCCAGTTAATTACCCAAGACTTGCCCCCCCCCCCTATTTATACATGTACCAGTTTTTGCCCACTCACCCCACATCCTTCCTTCCTTCCTTCTTAGTTTACCCACGAGCAGCTAACCAGTACGTAGAAGAAGCAGCTAGCAGCAACCAGAAGAAGAAGAAGATGTGCGGGGGAACCATCATCTCCGACTTCATACCCCCGCGCGGCGGCGGCCGCTCCCGCCTCCACAAGCACAGCGCCGCCTCCTCCGACATATGGCCCTGTCCTCAGCAACTTCATGAGCGACTCTCTGCTGCCGGCGCCTTCCCCTCTACCTTCGATACCGTCACCCCTCCTGCTGAGGAGCTCCCCACAGAGAAAGGTCCGCGCTTTCTTCTCCTCCTCCATCACTGCTAGTGTACCCACCACCTCCTGAGCAACTAAGCTCCACGTTCATGCATGCGTATTATTAATGTTCATTGTGTTCTCACTGGGTGGCGGCGTCCATCCATGCAATGCATTCAGTGGGCAAGAAGAGGGAGCGGCGGAACCTGTACCGGGGGATCCGGCAGCGGCCCTGGGGGAAGTGGGCGGCGGAGATCAGGGACCCCACCAAGGGCGTCCGCGTCTGGCTCGGCACCTTCAACACCCCCGAGGAGGCCGCCCGCGCCTACGACCGGGAGGCCCGCCGCATCCGCGGCAGGAAGGCCAAGGTCAACTTCCCCAACGACGACGACGAGGAGCCCCACTCCTACGAGCTGGAACCCCTGCAGTACCAGCCTCATCACCTGCAGCTCGGCGGCGCTACGATCACCTTCGCTTCCTCGGCTAACCCACTTCCTCCTCCTCCTCCTAATGTGCCGGCGCCGCTCGCGCCGGGCAGCTTTGCCATCGCGGCCCCTGCCTCGTACACACAAGCAATCCAGTTCCCGGGTGGTACTGCTCCAGTGGCGGCTGCTGCAGGGGGAGCACAGGAGGATGGGAAACTCGACATCGTTACCGAGGCTGGCGGCAGCAGCGTGGCGAGGAGGCTGTCGGAGGAGCTGCAGGCCTTCGAGACGTACATGAGATTCCTGGAGGTCCCTTACATGGAGGGCGGGGTGGCCGGCGACGTCGGGGTGGAGCAGGCCTCGGCAAACCACAATCTCAACTTGAACACGTACATGCAGGAAGCCCCTCTCGAGTTGTGGAGCTTCGATGACAGCCTCCCCTCGCCATTTAATTGAGATCTACTCTCTCTCTCTCTCACCCCCCATGTCGCTCATGTATTCTTTTCCTAATAATTAAGTATATTTAATTTAATTTTATTTGTTAAATAATGGGGGATTCTTTGTCTTAAGCTGCTCTATACATATTATGGCAACGGCTTCACCACTTCTTTTGTGTTCAGGAATTGAGGAATTCTGATTAATGTCGAGCTGCTTGAGCAAATCTTAATTTGTGGGCTGCTCAATCAGTACTTAATTTCAACTTAATTCCTCAGCCAGCTTGTATTTAGTTTGTGATGATGCTATTCTTTAATTAACACATACTCTTTTAAGACATGCCTCCTATCATCGTCCTCTAGCTGTTGAGTTATCGAAGAATATCATGATCATGGAAAAGGTTTCACATAGTAAACATGAGTGAGTGCTTGAGCCACAGGGAGTGTCTATCTTAAGAGAGTATTCCAATAAATTATAAGTAACAGTTCCCTCTCTAATGATCAGTTACCCGATATTTTTAATAGTTGTCACCATATCTACGTACCTTGATGTATACCCGCGAATATTAATTATGAAGAAGAAAAATTACCAGCTTGGAGGAATACAAAAGTATCATTCATATAATTTATCATATTCGATCATTTATATATAGTAGTTTGATTAGATTAGGGGATTCATGCCAAATTGTGTTCTGTATAACCTTTTTTGCAATTAATATATTTTATAGGAACCATATGGTCGAACCGGCTCTTATTGAGAGCGATAGAATTGGTAGTATAATAGCACTTCTCATGGCGCGATGGTTCACCCCTTCTCCCCGTGGGGAAGGGCACGGGTTTGACCTGTGTCTCTGTCGCGAGGCGCGAATTTTCTCGCTAAACCCCCGTCAAAAATACAAATGTATTGTTTGCATGCTCTTGATGCATTCAATTCTTTATATATCACACAAACTGATGTAAAATGATGAGAGGTAGTTAATATATAGTCCGTCTCACTAATTAACCAAATATATCACTATCTCTATGGTTTGATACGATGGAATACCTAAGCTTGTTAATTAATTAATTACTTCAAACGAGCAAGAATTTCATGCTTGAGTGGAATTTCATCTCCGTATACAAGTTTAGGGCAACCTTTTCTGTGAGAGTGGCCTTCAGCTTAATTATAAAAGGGCATGGTATTCTTTTTGCATTGAAATACTTCCAACTAAATTCAAAGGCTTGTAATGATCATAATTTCAAACGTGTGCATTGCCTTAATTTGTTATTAATATTAATTCATCCATAAAAAATAAACAATGACAACTAGCTATAAGCAGATTTTTTTGCAATTAAGTTGCATATAAACAGTCATTGGAAATGGCGTTTCAAGAATAACTATTTTCAGATATCATCCAAAATATAATTAGCTAATGGCAGAAAACAAATAAATGTTAAATAAAAAATATTTTTAACTTAAAATCCAGTCTGTAGCGGCATGAAAATGGTTCTTAGGTCACGTACCACCTTCTCTATTTATTTGTTGGGAAAGTTGTATCGCACACGTGGAGGCTTACACACACCAAGAAACCAGAAGGGCGTAAGAAGGAGTCCCGTGTGTTACCCCAGGGGACAACCCTCCGATGCTTAAGTCAACAAGGGATCAATGAGCAATAGAGAAGAGCTAAGTAAGAGAGAAGTAGAGGCCATAGTAGTCGATCCAAGAGGCATGTAGGTCTTCTGCACGCGTGCTCGCCGCTCCCAGTGGACTCTCGGAGAGTGCTCGCTGGGTAGTAAGGCCGTACAGGAGGAGGAAGCTCTCTAGTTGTAGCGTATGACATCTTTGTCGTAGTTGCAGGTCGAGTTGCTCTCTTATCTGTAGGAAGCTCTAGTGGCAGAAGTATCTGCCGTGTCTCCTCTTGCGTAGTAGAATGAGGTTTAGTAGAAGAATCTACTGTGTCCTCTCTCTTCTGTCGATGCCCCTTTTATATGAGTTGTCCTGGGGCGAGGGGTCTCATCCCTTGATAAGGAAGGGTCCGTTTAGTAGAATAACGTTCCCCCGCTATGTTGGCGGGAGTTTCCCGTTGGAGGGCGGTAGCCTCGGCGTCGGCCGGTCCCTGGGCGAGTCTTACGGCACTCATGACGCGTGCTCACCCATTACGGGGTCAAGACCGACGTCATTTCCAATGACTGTTTATATGCAACTTAATTGCTAAAAAATCTGCTTATAGCTAGTTGTTATTGTTTATTTTTTATGGACACTCCGACGACCGAAACTATTTTCAGATATCATCCAAAATATAATTAGCTAATGGCAGAAAACAAATAAATGAAAAATGAAAAATATTTTTAAACTTAAAATCCAGTCGCATCCCAAGTTTATCATGCTTCGTTTCCGCACGGACTTGGCACTGAAACTAGAGCCACACATGCATGCACGTACACGAAAACCCAACTTTTCATCTTGCAGGTCAGTTTTTGAGTAATTAAAAGGCGTCAGCAAATAGTTTCAAGTTTCAACGGTTCATCAAAGTTGAAAATTTTATCAGAATATTTCAGTGAGACTTCAGGATCAGATTTTTGAATAGCTTTAATAAGCTAATTGATTAATTCCTTTAACTCGAGAGGCGGTGAACCATCCTCCCTGCGCCTCCTTCCCTCACAAATTGTCCCATTACCATCTTGAAGGGTCAAAGTTGTGGATGGACTCACAAACTACCCGATGAAACAGGACGAAGAGAGATCGGGTTAGAATGAAACATGTACCATGCATCTTTGGCTCCGATCAAATTGACCTCTTGAAGTACTACTAACAAAACCCAAACATTTAGACATACAGCGTAAATATTTATACATTGATCGATCTTGTTAAAGTTAGATCGAAGGCCGGTTCACGATGAAAAGAGTAGGATTAAAGCTAAGATTGGATAAGATTTCAGTTGGGTCGCTTAAATGATGATCTGGGCGCAGCCCGAATCAATTCCCGGACCGTTTCCCTTCTTCCGGCTTCCTCGCCCCTAGCACCATAGCCCTATCCTCATTTTCCATGCTCTCTTTATATTTATAGAGAGGAAGGGAGGGCGCACGATGGTAAGACCCCCTCCGGGGCTGCCACCCCCACCCAATTGAATGGGGTGTGCATATATATACATGTAAGAGAGAGAGAGAGAGGGGGGGAGTTAGTATTGCTTGAGAGGGGGAGGGGGGCTCGGGGGTTGAGGGAGGGAGGGAGGGAGAGAGGAGTTCCAGGGGAGGGGGGTTAGTGTTGCTTGAGAGGGAGAGAGGGGACTAGACTGTTGAGGGAGAGTGTCGCAGGGGAGAGAGAGAGAGAGAGAGAGAGAAAAAGGAGATTTGGGCAATGCCGGGAAAAGAAGTATGACCCCGACAATGCCGCTGGGCTACACCCGCCACGCACTCGAATCTTGCGTGCCGTAGTTCCATGTTTGATAAGACATTCCCTATTTTTTTAAAGAGAAATCTTACTATGTATAAAACGTTCTAAAAAAAAAAATAAGTCAAGATTAGTTTTTTTTAGATCACCCGTGATTCGGCTCCACCTCCCTCCCATGCGACCCCCCTCCCCCGCAGTCAGCTCTCCCCTCCCTCCTGCGCCCCCCCCCCCCGGCCGGCCCCCCTCCCCAGCGGCTCCCCTTCCCTCCCCCGCAGCCGGCCCCCCTCCCCGGCGTCTCCCCTGCCCTGCGGCCGGCCCGCCTCCCCCCCTCCCCGACGGCCGACCTCCCCCCTGCGACCGTCCCTCCATAAAAAAAAGAGAGTTATTATTAAATTATTATTTTAATAATTTTTAAATTATAAAAAATTATCTGTCAAATACATCTATATAAATTTTAAAAATTATAAAAAGTGTCAAACTTTTATCAATTTTAAAATTTAAATCAAAAATTAACACGACACAATTTGTTAGATAGAAATATTTTTTTAAAAAAACTGTTCCCCAACACCCTGTAATATTGTCACTAATAGCCAATAGTGGAAGTTTGATCGTGCGCCATCGATTCGGATAATCATGTATCGAAAAGATCTATCGCTAGACCAAAGTCACCAAACTCTTCTCCACTCATCTCGAGTGACAAACGATATTGCAACTACATGAACTTATTCCGGATAAATATCAATCATCAAAATTAATATTATCCTGAAATCAGTACTCCAACCAAACATGACACCATGACAATCTAGGGAAGATAACGACCGACAAAATCCTGCTACCACGCACTGGCGAGAATATGTTCAACAGCACATTTCCATGGCCTACTGGGAAGAAAGAACTTGACATTTTCTCAAAGACATGAAAACTAAGTAAAGAGACGGACAAGCTAATGGGACAGCGAATTCACTTGCTTGGCGTTGCCCGAGAAGCGCCCTCAAACCTTGTATCCTCTGCTGTTCCTCCTACCTCGAGCACGCTCGTACTTCCTTCCCTTCGATCGCACGTAAGGCTTCGTGTGGCTGTGCGGAACACCTGGTGCCTTGCCGAAATGCTTCACAGCTTCCCGGTTGTTCTTCGGTCCCCTGAGGAGAACCTGCATACAACACACGGTTGTGGAATGAATAAAAATTTCCTGGAAGAAATCCAGCGAACATTAAAAGAAATCCAGAGCGAAAACAATTTTAGTGTACAGCAACTAAAAAACAATCTCCCCACAGCACTGGCGAAAACAATGGAGGCATCAAGGTTATACAAGAAAAATTTGCCTCGGACAGGTAAATGCATTAAAAAAACAAATGGCAGAAGCAGACGACAGGCGTGTTCCTATGGACGTGCGTAGAAGACAATGACGACCTCAATTAGTATCAGGATTCACGAAAAAATCATGCACATTGTTCGATTATACTGATAGAGGGACGAAAATGTTTGATGAGATGGCAAGAATTAGCTCAGATATTGATAGTGAATCCATTCCTTGATCTTCCAGATGATGGAAAATCTCATAATGAGCTGGGTAAAACAATATCATCATCACTTACCTAAAAGGTCACCGGATTAGTATCAGGATTCAGGAAAAAATCATGCACATTGTTCGATTATACTGATAGAGGGACGAAAATGTTTGCTGAGATGGCAAGAATTAGCTCAGATATTGATAGTGAATCCATTCCTTGATCTTCCAGATGATGGAAAATCTCATAATGAGCTGGGTAAAACAATATCATCATCACTTACCTAAAAGGTCACCCGAATAAGAATCATGCCAGAAACCTCCGATCAACAAAAATTAAACACAGAAGGTTGACTGAAAGAGTCATAACTGTAGCCAAAACGCAATCAAGATACATTGAATAAGCATGAACCTTGATAGAAGTGCACCAACCAACAGAGCCCTTCAAGTAGAAAAGTCCAGCATGGAAGAGTGTGGCATGAAAAGACTCGTATTCTCAGTTTCAAACAAAACAGGGACTATTATATTCACTTACAAACAGCCAAAAAAAACAAGAAACTAGATGCCATTTACCAAGAAGCATCCCACATTTCCACAAACGTCTTGGAGAAAGGAACAACGTCCCACACAAAAGAAACTGCACAGTTTTAGCAGGCGCCACAATATACAGGCCTCTGGGACATTGGTTGGATAAGTACGGCCTTCAAACTGGGTCTTGGGCATGGTCTTTCTGGTCTGGAAGCAGTAGTGCTTAGAAGGGTTTGGCGTACCATTCTTTATGCCAATATTTACAAGCCATCTGCAAGATGCAAAATTCGCAGGTGCTCAACACTGACTAATTAGATATATCACAGGTCTCACGATATGCTGTGATGATAATCTAGAAATATGTTAGCCTCATCAATCCTTGCTCTGAAGGTTGAGTGGTACGTGGCTGTTAAAGAGGAACATTTTTCACGTGCTATTGGGGAGTTTTTGCTTCTCTTTTGATAGATAATCATCGGAGGATGGGGCATATAATGAAATTTCAAGTATGGTTTCTATGTTACACGAGCACCATTAAGTTCACCGAGCATACTAGGAATATGGATTCTTCTTCGTGTTTCCAGTCATCTTGTCAACTCATGAATAAAAACATAGCCCTCAAACTTTCAGAATATCTAGTCAAATTGCTTAATAGAGCATGTACATCAATGCAAAAGTTTACCTATGTTGACAGCTTAAGAGTTCTAAAGCTGCATGGGCATATTTAGATAAGTGCAAAAAGGTGAAGGCAAAACGTTGTTCAGTTCTTGTGATAGCACTGATCAGTGAAAGATGGGACAATCCATCTAATCTTGAAGGAGTAAGGAGAGATGAAAACAATTTCAGGAAGAAATCGATTCCTGACCTATCCAATCCTTTCATTCATCTACCAGGTTCAACAGAAAGAAGATGCCACTGGGAGAGCAAAAAACGACTCCACTGGCACTAAAAATTTGACGATACAATCAACTACCATTTGAATCTTAGAAACAAGAATGGTAATAGTCCAGTATCAAAGTAGCTCGATCATGCAATCTGAGACAAATATTATTAACCTTAAAATCTCATATCAGTGGAAATATTGTCAAATGCGGCACATCAGCAGTTGCACAAAACACCAAGGTAATAACAGCACAAATCAAAAGTGTCAATTTCAAAAACTTAGGAATCGTCAGTAAAATTCTAATCAACAGTTCTATCCAACAGGAAAATTGCATGTGAACATAAAAGACCCCACTAATGTTAAACATAGGATTTCAGCAGAATGCTACTCCCCGATGCATCTTCCCAACAATCCCAAGCTTAAGTCATCAATCATTATCCAAGAACCTATCAATCTGCCAAAGAGCGCATTAAAAACTCCCATGTATATAAAAAATTACTAAGATAGAAGCAACCAAATGAAGAAAAGGTTCCCTCAGAACATCACATAAAACATTAACGTCATAGTACATCAGCATTAGCATGGTCAAGATGAGCATCATAGGGAACCAACAGCAGAGGGCTAACCCGTTCTGAGATGAGGAAAAGAGTAAAAACGGCATACAGTAACACGAATGCTGGAAACAAAATAAATCTTATAAAGCTAATCTTACACAATGCAAAAATACTGATGCGAATCCAATACAACAGAAGTAAAAAAAATCCACAACAAGCAAAGGTCCAAATGAAATATAATGCATCATAGAGAACATGTAATACATTAAGAAAGACGAGCCGTCTATGTCCTACATGCATAACTCGAAGGATTATGCAAAAAACAAACCCGGCCAAGGCAACAGACGATATATCAAGAGAGGAAGAAACAGTTTGCGAAGATGTAAAGAAGAACAAATGATTTGACAAATAAAGGGCAGCAATGATTTGAGATCCGTACAGTGTTCTGGCCCAAAGGAGCACAGAGGGCAAGCTGGTCAAAGGTCAAGCAGTCTCCCCCGGCTTTGAGGATCCTCGCCCTCGCCCTTTCTGTGAACCTCAGCGCGGTCACCTTCAGAGCCGGCACTTCATGCACCCTCAGATCGTCGGTCACCGTCCCCACAATGACCGCAATCTTATCCTCCTGATAAGAATCCAAAAACACAAAAAAAAATCAAACCACTAGAAGAAAACATCCGGAGCAAACGAGATAGCAGAGATTGGGAGACTAAATAATTGATATTAAGCAAGTGAGGAAAGAGCGAATGGCTGAGCAGACCTTGCCCTTCATGAAGGTGACTAGCCTGGAGAGAGAGATGGGCGGCTTGTTGGTCTTGCTCATGAAGAGCCTCTTCAGGATCACCGCATTGAACTTGCTCTCGGTCCTCCTCACCAGGAACCTGTAGAGCTGTTCCACAAGCACCCGGCACATCAACAGACATGCATCGAACAGGAGGGAACGGGCAGGGAGTACCGATCCGATCAGATCCGATCCGATCGGGAGCTCACCTTGACGAGGAGCTTGAGGTAGATATCGTTCGACTTGGGCGCGGTGCGCTTGGTCTTCTTGCTCTTCCCGCCGGCGACGAGATCGATCCCCTGCAAAACAAACAAGATGCAGAAGCTGTCCTCAGCTGCGGCGGATGAGCAGATAGGAAAGCTAGGGCTCCATGTCCCCCCAGTGTTCCGGCAGGGAGACAAGACGAGGAGGAGGAGGAGGAGGAGGAGAGAGAGGGGGGAGGGCGGCGATGGGGGTAACCATGGCTGCCGCTGGCGGCGCTACTCCTGTTCTCTTCCCTCGCGGCGCGTCTAGGGTTTTTGCTCTGCTTTGTTGGTGTGTTCCATTTATAGGGGTCGTCAGTGCAAGTTCGGACCCGCCACGGGCGGTGAAAATGGGTCCAGTGGTGCGGTGCTGTGCTATCTCATAAAATTATTGTTATTATTATTATTATAAATTACAAATTTATTGATCTTATATTTGAGTTCACACATATATATATATAATTAGAAATATCATTAGTGCATGGAAAGAAAAGAAGACAAAAATGACACCTTTTACATATGTCTCGATAGCATATATGATGCATCTTTCAATACACTGGGAGTGGTTTTTACTTTTTCGTACCTATAATTTTCTATTTATGCAATTTAATTTGAGTTTTTTAAATATGCTTTAACGAGACTGTCAGAATTCAAGAATGGATTACCAAATTAATAATAAGAGGAATGGACGTCCTCGTGGAAAAAGTGATTTATTTTGCTAGGATCCTTCTCTTTTTTACCTCAACAATCCTACATCATATGATTACAAAGATGAAAATTCTTAATTGCATAGAACTTTTTTAATATAAACTTCTGAGACAGCTTCTCGACTTGGTGGGCGTGAATTATGTGGTGTAAAGATCGGGTTGCCCTTCATGTTCGCTGTTTTCACGTTTACGCCTGTGAAGGACAAGGGCGACGAGTACGAGCATTTGGAGATTTCGAATGATATTGAAAACTCAAAAGACACAAGTGACGAGGGGAGCGAATGGCGTAGGATACGAGGGGGAAGTTTTTTCCTGAAAAACCAACGACCGACGCACAGCACGTACGGTGAAGGAATTTTTGAAAAATACTTGAGATAAGAGTCCAAACGAAACCCACCTCAGTGCAGACTCATGACTAATTACACACTCCAACATGTACAAAACAAATTTAATATTTTTTAAAATGTTATATGATATTTAAATCACTCTAACTTATGATACAAGACACCTCTATCCGATGACTCAAAAAATATAAAATAAAAAAGAATCGATTCAAAATAAGTTAAACCCAACATTATTCATTAATTTGTTTTTATCATCCGACATAAATGTGACTTACCGACAAATTAAGATCACTTAAACCCCGTGACATAAAAAATTTTAAAAAAATTTTTTTGGTGCGTATCTTGAGGGCCGATTTGTTTCCGGGGTGAGGTGACTTATTCAACCCTCACCGCCAGAATAAGTCACTCCGCCTCGGTTAAGGGGATATGTGCGTGAGAAAAAATTGTGAGATCCACGATTTTCTCTCACATCGATTTACTATTCCCCTTATCCTAACCCAAAAATAAAGAGGGCCCTGAGTGAAAAAGAACTAGAATGTGCACTAAACATTGCTCCTTTGCAAAATGATCTGCAACTGAAAAATACGAACGAACCTTGGCCCAGTAGGAGTTACAGATGACCAGACCTTATAATACCGATAAAATCAAATTTTGAGATTACCAATGAATGGACATCAAACAGGTTTCGACCCGCCAAGTTTATTGCATATATGCCATATGTGAATGCAGAATACTTGCAGATGAATAACAATAAAGGGTATACGAGTAAAAATCTGCTCCGACTTTTCTTTTCCTTCTTTTTTTTTCTTTCTGGTGGGACGGGGTTGGGATATGCTCTTGCAATTTAGGCGGTAAACCTGATTGAATGTGGGGGTGGCTTAGGACATAGAGAACCCAAGTCCCGATTATTTAAGCAACTTCTAACTTATATACAGTTAATTTATGCACATTAAATCTTGTGCGCATCTTCGAGGGATTTGTTCATGGATCCTCGATGCTCATGGAAAGCGTTACGCCATGCCTCTGAGATGGCCAGATTCAACTTCAGCAGCAAATTTGCGATCACTTCAGATGCAATAAAAGTAACTCCGGCTTCTCAACGAGCGACTTCCACTCATTACAGAATCTGGCAACAGTTGCTCCATCCACGATCCTGTGATCAGCTCCGATCACAACCTGAAATATGAGAGTAATGCATCATATAATAAGCTGCTATCATTTGCATCACATCTGAAAGGATAATTGCAGGTAAACATAATATAAAATGTGCCAATCTACTCTACTGAATTGTCAGAATATTTGATAATGTTATGATCTGTGCTGGGTTATCTTACATTGGCGACGGAAGCAGGATATACTGTTCCATCGTCTTTGAAACGAGGAAGCTTTTGAATTCGTCCAATGGCGATGATGGCTACTTCAGGCAGGTTAAGAAGAGGGCATCCGAACTTTCCACCAACTGCACCAATGTTGCTCAGGGTTATTGTCCCTCCAGAAATATCCTCAGAATTTAGCTTGTTAATGATTGCCAATTGCTGTAGTCGCAGCAATTCCCTTGTAATCTGACCACAATAAGAAAAGATTAGTCTACTGTTATTGTCTGGACAGATTTTCCTTCCGTTTTAAGGATATGGCTGTTTACAGACCATTTGTCGTCCCCTTGGGCACACATTCTTCCAACAATAATATATACGCTGGAGGTCATTTTAGTCATGCCTTTATATTCTTTTTCAAAAGAACATGTTAAGATTGATGCAAATTTAGGGACAACGAAAATATTAAACATTTAGAAATGGACAAAGAATAATATATACATAGACATGCGTAAAAACACAATAATTATATACATAGACATGCATAAAAACATAACCCAAGTACCCAACTATACAAAGTGTAAAAAGTTACTTCCCTCAGATCTCTGGCTTCGCCTGGTTTCCTCTCTCTGCCCCAGTGGCTTCCCGTGACCCTTCTCTCATCTTGTACTTGGTGAATAGTACCCCACTTTCCTGTTGCACCCCTTCAGCATGGTAAAATTCACAGGGTTGGGGGCATAGATGGTAGTATCAGCCGATCGGTTTCGGCCCATACCGAAACCGTTTCGGACCTACTCACTGTAGGTCCAAAACTAAAAAAAAATTAATGGTTTCGGACCGAAACGGTCCGAAACCATTCCTCCTCACTGTAATTTTTGTCTTCATGAAAGTTTTGAACCAGTTTCGGCCGAAACCGAAACCGGTACTGCCATCCTGGGTTGGGGGAGGGGTTGCATTTTGGAGGCCGTCATTCATCTTCTGGATCCCCCACTTCTTGACCGGATGCCAAGATGCGGGCATCCTACCTAGTGCACCAACAGATAGCCTAGCACCCAGTAGAACAGGCACGATGGTTGCAGCATTGCACTTAGTGCTGGAAAGGATGGCTACTGGCTACTGCAGCTCCCCCCCCCTCCACTGCCCCCCCCCCAAACCTGCAGCCTCTCACACACTCACACAGATCCATTCCAGACTGGGTGACACTGTCAGACCTATTTACTGACAGCCCTAGGTTCACAGAAATCCTCCCTTTCTCAATACCCATACAAAATCTTGCCACAATATAAAACATTCAGAATAATAAAATAATATTTTTCCCTTGCTAAATTGCCAAGCACATCAATCATCCAGGTTGTGAATTAACTTGTCTTAAAAGACAAATTATATAATTGAGCTAACACAATAAGAGAGAATAACTTCAAATTTTAGAAATGCCCATAGGTAGCAGTCTAGAACAATACGATGAACACAAAACAACAAAATAATAAAAATCACCCCTTATCACAATGCTCCAAACAAAAGATAGCTACATGGAAAATCTAGGTTACGTTGATTGCTTGGAAGGCAAATTGAACGCCTCCTACCCTTCCAATTCTCCACCTCCCCAGCCTCATTTCTGATAGTTTCTTTCCCCCCTCCCTCTCCTGCTCATGCACATATATTTCATCTCTTTTCAATTTCCTTTTTTCCTCCTGCACCCAGGTGCAGGTATTCTAATTTCCTTTTCAAAGCCACGGGATCCGGGAAAGAGGAATCATCAGTCTTCTCATTAAGCCAACAGAGACAAATCCCTAAAATGTGAGAAATTATTTACAAAAAAAGATATGCTTACATGTAATGCATGAAACTAGAATGGAACTAGAAGTCACAATCTTGAACTGAATAAAAACACACTTACAAGCATACCTTTACACTGAACATTGTAGTTACATTTGGAAATGGGGGTCATACCCTGATCTCAGCACCTACCCCATAATGGAATGAGAGCCCTTGGACTAAAGCATGCACCCCACAGTGTAATGAGAGTATTTGCACATCATTTGGAAAAAAACTGTACTGTATTCTGTTGTTGGTTATGTTTTAGATTGCAAAAAAGAAAAGGCAGGCAATACTAAGGCAGTGATTGACATAGTGGGGTCGTGCTGCTGTGTTGTCATGCCAAGATAGTTCAACGAAGTGAAGATCAAAACAGCTAATGGAAAAATAAATCAATTTTGAAAATTGAAAAGCCTAGGATATTAATGCATGAAGATGTGAGTCTAACCTCTAAAATGGAGAGTGACTGAACCTTCTTTATATTTGGCACCACTAAACCAAATGGCGTGGCCATAGCAACCCCAATATTATGAGACGCTGCATACATAAAAAGGTTGTGTTCTACTATCATCCACAAAAAACGAGCATCAATAGGATAAGCACAAGTAAATTATATGCCAAAGAGAATGATGGTTGGGCTGGAAAAGAATTTTGCATTCTTGGGGAGCAGGAGTTTGAAAGTTGTCCCAAATTCAAAATATAAGCCATTAGGTTGCAAAAATATCTACACAGAAACAACTTTATGAAGGCAATTAACTTTATCTTTTAAGTGAATTACAGAATCATTAAGAAAACATCAAGTATCTGAGTACATCTTCTCATCAATGTATGTTGATGTCATTTGATACTTGGTATCAAACTGAAGTAAAATATAGAAAAAAAGTACATTAAACTGAGGTCAGTATCATTATGCATTTGACATGGACTTCTGAAAGTGAACAATGTCACCTGGATGGTCAATTGTACCATTGTTAATCTTGTAAATAATGTGTTTTGAGCATGCAAAAGCAGTTTATTGTGCATGTATCATCAGACAGTTGCAATCTCATGATATTACTTTCCTCATGTCTTCTCTCGAAAAGGTTGTTTTTTATCTTTTTTTCAGAAAAAGTGGACTGTACCACCAAGTTTATTAAATAAACAGAGGTAGTACAATCAAGGTAGAGAAGAGAGGTTCCTCTGCCTCAAAGAAAAAAAAGTTCTTAGTTCACATCGACACAATGATCCCCTCTTAAAGAGAGTCTAAACAGAGTATGCATCTCGCTATCTAAACCTAGGTATTCATCTGTCTAAGACTGAAAACTGATATCAATGCTTAACAGAGAGCTGGTGCAATACAGACAGCCCAATTCAAGCATATGGTATTCCAAGGAAGAAGGTTGATAGGAGGTTTTGATCCATGGACTACAGAACTTGAAATAAATCAAATGTGTCAAAAATGACCTAGTATATGCCAAAATTAGACTATTTAAAAATGGATACAAGAACATGAACATAAAGCATCTAATATGAATTATCAATTGGCACGAGCTGCATATGCCACAAAAGAAACATTTGATGATATAGAACTAAAACCTACAAGATACAGACAATCCACTACATAATTGGAAAGACTCTGCAGAATACCTTTAAGGATGACTTCGTTTGATGCCTCATTGAATGAACTATTTAACAGAGGGTGTCTACCCAGTGCTAAAGAAAGTGACTTTATTAAGAATGGAAGATAAGTATGTTTGATATTGGGATCAGCATTCTCATCTTGGAAAGCTGCTTTAAGTTTAACAAGAGCATCACAGTTGATTTCTTCAAGATAATGAAAATGTGGAACTTTTGCAGCCATGGTCATGGATTTCACCATCAACCGCTGGAACCCCCTGAAAGGTAAAATAAAAAATCATGTGTACTGTTACAAATATTATAAGAAATAAGAAAGGAGTTATCAGTTTTAAGGAAAAGATCAACAAAAGGGTGGATGGCTGGATTTACTGTTAATGAAATATGGCATCCAACAACATTTTATAAGAGAAAACCTAAGCCTCCATGTATTGTAGTCATGGTAGTCATGAAATAAGCTGTACTGAGAAAATAAGATATGAAAATAAATCTTCTGAATTCATAAAATGTACTGATGACTACAGTGAAGTCTAGCCTGGCAACAAGCCAAGCTGCTTGCAAACCACTCAAAGCTCAGCTCCACACAACTCATTTAGACAAATGAGTCGAGCTCAAGGCTCAAGACAGCTGGTCTAGCTAAACGAGCCAAGCTGGAGCCCACCAAACCAGGCTTCTTTGGCACATGAGCCAGCTTGATTAAGGCAGATGACTTCTTTATTATCCATATAACATAATTTTTTTTAGTTTTCATTAGGTTTGTTTTAACTTCATAAGGTTCTTTGAAGTGGACCACAGTCCCAGATATTAAAAAATAATAAGTCTTATTGGGTTTGACTGTTTTCTTCCCAACTCAAGCTCAGGCTTGACTGACTTGAACTCAAGATGATTGAGTCACTTAACAAGCTCCAGCCAAGCTCAGCTCAAGCCTGCAGAGCTCGAGCATTGAGTCAAGTCAAGCTCAACCCATGTTTAGGCTTCCATGGAGCTTGAGCCTCTTTTATCAGGCAGAAGCCGAGCCAGTAAAATCACAGATTAGCTCAGCTCATTTTCTCCCTAGCTAATTGCACCACAAAGCATATTGCTACCATGCTAGATCTTAATATTACTTCATACAGTGGATATGAAAATATATGTAACTGCATGTTAAGTTGTAATATCATGTTAGTTCAAAGATGGTATTAAACTAGATGTCTTCAAATCAGTGAAATGGATTTCTCAAAAGGACTCTCATCAAGATATTTTTCTTTTATATATCTTTTATCAGTTTCAGTTTGTTGTTTACTCTTATTGATCAATGAAATACCTATGGTTTGATATATAATAAATTCTTCATCCCATTTTTTAGAGAGACGAACTGGTTCAATGATAAATATTCCCCTTTTTATCAAATCTACAGTGATAAAACAAAAGCACCATTTCATGTGGTGTATGAGTGTCAAATGAACTATTAATTTGAAGCATAGGTTTGAAAATAGACATGAAAATGAATCTTCAAACATTAGTTGCATCAATGTAGAATATTTTGATTCTAGCACCATTGGACCATTCACAGTTTACAGGTGGAAGATAATTTAGACCATGTAAAAGTAATTAAAGTATGGCATTTACCTAAGTTGAATTTTTGTATCCTCACAGCTCCATTGATCCATAGTGCTTGCATATGCAGTTTTCTCCTCTCCTAACATTGACAATTCTTCATTGACTCCACATGCGCCAGTGGAGGACTCTCTAGAGATACCTCTGCTAGCAGCACAATTTAACACATCTTCTTTCAGAACCCGTCCATTTTTACCAGTTCCTTTAATGTCATTTATATTTAAACCATATTCCTTCGCGAAATGCCGAACAGCGGGTGTAGATAAAACACCCCCCATGTTCTCTTCACTGGGCAATGAGCTTTGAGCATTTGAATCATATTCATGGGAATCTGCATGATTTACATCATTCAGATCCTCATGATTAGGGATTGAGGTCTGGCTTTCTCCAACAAAAATCATTAATAAAGTTTCTCCAACCTGCAATTACAGGTACAACATGAATCATCTATAACATAAAAAGGAAATTAATGAGAAGCATTCATACATCTCCGAAATCAGATCATGCCCAAGATCAAATGATCGTTCACATATTCACTCAGTAAGCCATGAAATTAAAAGAACATACAATATGCCCACCAAGGCACACCAGAGTGAGGCATCTTATTGCTCTTTGTTTTAGTAAATTGGGGCCGGAGCCGTCTTATTCATCATAATCAAAAAAAGAAAAGGAAAAATATAAATCATGTCAAGTGAATTTATCGTTTATCAAACCAGCTTTGAAGAAGGAAGCATGCAAAAGATCTATCTATAACAGGGTTGGCTGACTCGCCAGGACAGACCGACTCAGTTCCATCCTGATATCGAACAAGTTGGCCCGACTCAGACCAACTGGCCCGAGTCACCCAATGAAGCCTTTGATGGCTTGGGGTGGCTCATACCACATTGGCCGATCCAGGCCAACCCAGTTTGCAACAAATATGGTACAAGTCGGCCGACTCACACCGGTACGGTACGAGTCGGCCAACCCTGATCCATATCTATATCTGTATTTATATCCATCCCCCCCCAACCAAAAAAAAAATCCAGGCACCTAAGTGCCGTTCAACCACCCACGCACCCAAATTTGCACGCCCATGCATGCACGAACACCGAGGTGTCAGGGTGAATCTGGGCACTGTGAATGGCACCTAGCACCTGAAGTTTTTTTTCACTTTAGCCCTTGTTCTGTTTTGCATTTTCTTTAACCCCCTACTCCATACAGTGCATCATTTTTGGCCTTTTTACTGTTTTCAAAGTGCACCGCCCGATCAAGATCAGGCAGCTGTGATACAGTCCACTGATGGTGCCCAAGAAGGTGGCAGCAGATTGTATCATTACCTCTTATATATATATATATATATATATAGAGAGAGAGAGAGAGAGAGGGGGGGGGAGAGGGGCAAGATCCATTGCCACCAGTGGCGATGGATCCTGCTGCCACCAAATAGAAGTCGCACGATCGCCTGAATCCAACGGTTAAGAAGAGGAGACGGCACCGTGTGAAGACTTCCCAAAAAGGGCTGCAAGATATTCTCGCATGACATCTCGCACAGGAAGGAAGGCACAAAAGAACAGTTCCAGCTTACCCCGCGAACGCAGGAAGGAACCAGCCTTCTACGAGTGGTCTCCCTTCTTCTACCTGCACCTGCCTGGAATGTCGGAGCCCCTGCAAGTGGTCTGCCGGAGCCTGGAACGTCGGAGCCCCTAGAAAGCGGATCTCCATTGTGCTTGCCCCTGGAACGCTCACAACCATGTCACCCACGCCTGTAGTGACCACCACAATGAAGCAAAGCTAGGGGGTCTCGTCGTTGCGCGTGGTGAGGGCCTCCAGTAAGGTCAATCATTGGGTGTAGTAGGTGTTGCTGATGTCGATGTTGTGGAGCCTGGGCTCGCCTTCCATGGCCTCCAGGATGGCGCCGTTGGAGGTGACGTGCCCAAAGGTCACCCAAGAGGAGGCCTCCTGGAAGTGGAGCATCACTCGACGGGTGGACTCGAAGGTGCAGCTACGCTCGGCAACAGAGGTCATCGTGCGCAGACAGCGGTCACCGGAGTTGGTAGCTCGGCAGAAGAGCGCCTGCAGAAGTGGGGACCAGGTGCTGCTCGCGATCACCGTAGGGGGAGGCCAGCTCGTTGAGCATCCACAACAGGTGGTGGATCCTGGCAGAGTCCTTCTCGGCCACAGCCACGGCGCAGTCCTGTAGAAGCTTAGCGGCCCATCTGCCCGCGGCGGTGCCGCCGCTGGTGTCGCTGGGGTCCAAGGGATGGCTCGCCGAGGCCTGGTTGTGCAGCTGCAGCTGCCGAAGGTTCTGCATGTCCACCAGGTGATGATGGAGCCAGTGCGGGGAAGACGCAAGTGCCTTCAGCAGGCCGGTGCAGGTAGGAGGCTTCACATTCCAGGGGTGTCGCAAGTGCCTTCAGCGGGCCAGTACGGAGAAGACGACGATGCCAGTGCACAGAGAAGATGATGATGCCAGTGGCAAGTGGGTTCGCGTTCCAGGGGCGCCGTCGGGACCAAGGGCGTCGTCTGGCAGGTGTTCCAGGCATTTTCGGAAAGGCACCAGACAAAGGTGGCAGGTTGCCAGAGCGAGCATGCAGTCACTGTCATGCAGGGGCATTCCTCCTTCCGCCTACTAGACGACGATGGCAGGGGCATTACTCCTTCAGCGCCGTCATCTAGTCTCGTACCTCCTTCCGCCTTCCTCCTCTCGAAACACCAGACGTGCGAGTGCACGCTAAACTAGACAAGCACGGGATGCAACGACAGTGGCACACGCCTTCCTCCTTTTGCGAAGCAATCTGACCTTCCCTCTTGCGAGAACTCATAATACCTCATTATCTCGTGGTAGATCTGAGGAAGACGTGGTAGTGTTGGTTCCTCTTCCTAACCTTTGGATGAAGGAGATCTGAAGGCCCCTATTTGGTGGCAGTATGATCCATTGCCACTGATGGCAATGGATCCTGCCTCATATATAATTAAGTTGACAAACTTTCTTCATAAGTGAATAAGCCATCTCATGCCATCTTGTATTAGCCAACTCAGGACTTTTAAAGTAATCTGGCTTGTTGGATTTTCTCTTTTCTTCAATTATGAGCTGATTTCCACTGGACCCATGTCTGTGGATTGCATTTTGTGGCACCGATTTACTTTAGGTGGTCATTTTACTGGAACCTTAATGATCCAACTTCAATAGATTTTCTTTGTGGCATTCAACGCGATACTTCACATAGTTGCTCTTGTGGTACTTCACAATTGGTAGTGGACCTATGCTTACCAGATTCCATAATGGCACAGCAAGATACCTACTATGGAAGGTTGTCCTCATGGCATCATGAAAGAATTGATGCACTATCCCACACACAACTTTACCACATCAGGAAAAACTCAAGCTCATAGGGGTCTGGGAACCAAGGATAACAACAACAAATACACACCATTCTCTTGTCACAAGATGGTAAAATGCATCTGGAGGTGAAAAAGTTGCTCAAAAAAAGAAATGGCTGCAGTTCTACCTTCACTATGTCACCAGGGGAAAATAAGATCTGCTGAATTTTCCCCTTGTAGCGACTTGTAATCTCAATTGTTGCTTTATCGCTCTGTACTTCGCAAAGTCGTTGGAATTCTTCCACATTTTCTCCCTGCAAGAAATGTATTTTCACATCATCTAGCAACAATATCAGAAACCATCAAGATAGAAATCATAGAAACCACAAAAGCTGCCTTAAGATACAAGATTGACAAACAGAAGAATACAGCAAAAATTCTCACAAATAATTTTTTATTGGCCATTTCTAATGAAAAAAAATGCATGGCAGAAATAAAAAATCGCGTCGCAGGTAAAGGAATGCAAAAAATGGTTCAAAGAGATGAAAGAGATCATAACTGAAAAAATATGAACACTAAGCATAGAGGAGAAGGGCACAGGGAACAGTCAAGCTAAGCACTGGAAATTTGTTATGTCTCACTGAAGTGGAAAGGAGGTGCATCTTTTGTGTTTACCTGCGTATGTTTTTTCTTCTCCTTGTTCTTCTTAAAGATAGGGGTATACTGCTAGAAGATAGGGGATGTAGTGCTATAAGAGGGAGGAAAGTGTGACGTGCAGGTGCATATGCTAAATTTACTCTTATTTTCTTTGCCAGTTTTTGTCCCCCTTCATTAACCATAATGAGCCTCAGCTGGTTTTAATTTTGAATGCTTCTAGGAATGTTCTAGCAAAACGAGAGGGAAGAATCAAAAGAGGACATGCTGCAAATGTGAGAGAATAAAAGCCATTCAAGAAAGAGATAATCTTATTCAATATTTATTGGTCACAAAATGGAAGGATGGATGAGTGTTAAAGCCAAAAAATTGATCAATAATAAATAAAAGAATATATATATATATATATACATATACATATTTATAGGGGTCCCCCCCTTCTATTCATCCTTTATAGGGGTTTTAGACCCGGATCCACCCCCTTTGTAACAGCAGCAACAATCAACAGCTAACAAGTTTGAGCAGCAGCAGCAGCCAATGGGGGCAGCAGCAGCAGCTAACAGCAGCTCACAGAGGCAGCACTGGCCAGCCCACAGGAGCAACACCAGCAGCAGTAGCAACACAATAGCAGCAGTAGCAGCTCAAGGGCAGCAGCAACAACTAGATAGCAGGTGCAGCAACACAATAGCAGCAGCATTAATACAATAGTAACAACAATAACCACCCTTATTTAAGGGGAAAATTAGCCAACCTTGGAGCAAAAGGGTAGCGGTAGCCTGGATCCACCCCCATATGGGGGTTTGGGCCGGGTCCATCCCATATGGGGGTTTTGGCCCGGTTCCACCCCTCCCCATGGGGTTTTGGTCCGGTTCCACCCTCCCCACATGGGGTTTTTGCTCTGGAACAACTCTTCAACCTGGGGGTTTAGTCCGGATCAAGCCCTAAATCCCCCATTTTGCCCCGGATGGAGGGTGTAACAGTCGACATCCCCTTGGGACTCCATAAATACCCTAGTGGGGCCCTCATTTGGGAAGAGGAGCACAGACAGAGAGACAGAGCGCACGGACAGTGCTTGGTGCTTGTGTTTTCTTTTGAAGGCCTATCTCCCTGTGTAACGACCAAAGATCGGGATACCGGGAAATACTCAATGCCATTCGATTCCTGACCCGCCACCCACGAGCCGGAGGGCTCGGAAGGGTTAGAAATAAGTGTAGAGGTACATTGGAATATGAAATAAAGCAGGAACAATTATATAATTAACAATTTAAATAAGAAGAAATAAATTACATTTTCAATAAAAAAATTAAACTACAGAGTCCAGTCCAACAGGTACAGTCTACAGGGAAAAGGAACGTACTCTAATACCGAGTGAACACTAGGCCCGGTCAGCCTGGCAACTACGAACCTCCGCGCTACACCTCCGAACCTCGAGGAGAACCGCTACACCTGAAAAGCAAGGGGTAAGCCTCATCTCATTGACTCAGTAGGGGTCCCGCAGAACCCTACCACAAAACGACGGCGGTAAAGAAAAGCAACGCTAACAACAACGGCGGAAGGAACAGCCGTAACACGGTAGCCGATGAAATCACGGCTCTAAAACTACTCCTAACGGTGCAGAATACACGCCCCGATCTCACAATCGGGGGACTACCGAATTAACGGGAGAACCCTGGCTAAGCCGCCGGAAGAAATGCCACGACAGCTCTGTCGTGGAGGCCCGTCCTCACAGACGAAGGCCCACCCCAAGACCATACGGTCTGGGGGAAACAGTCACGACCTCGGTGTCATGAACCCTATACCGTCTAGGGAGAAAACCTCGGTAACCCTACCGGAAACCCTAGACCTCAATATCGGGGAAGCACGAGGAAACTACCTGAAAAGCCACGAAGGAACCTATCTCGTGTGACAGGAGTACTGTCCACTAGAAGCAAGACCGGATGCGTCCAATGACGACTTAGTCTGCGCCCCAAGTGTCTCCCTCGTCCCAGGCAAAACTAAGACACCGTACTAGTAACCACAGACAAGGGTCTAGTCGGGGTCGTACTCGTCAGCACGCGTCTGAAGTCCCCGACAATGTGTGCACACACTGACTGACTACACAACGTCAGGCCCTCTAGCTGGTTTTCCTCTCGGCCTAGACTCGAGCCGCTACAGTGGGAGGCCCTACGGCAAACCAGCCTAAAAATCGTCACTCTCGGGTCTAGCTCTCCACCACCCTCGGGTAGGTAGGCACAGGCGTGCCCAGGCAAGCTACGACTAGTGGAACGGTCACTCGAGAGAAAGACTCTCGGAAGGAACCAACGGAATACTGACAGGCTACCCACGAGCCCGCAACATGTAACTCGGAACACGGGTGGCACGATGTCACCGGACTCTGGATAGGCCACTAGACCTACTAACCCAACGATTTTTGAGTCACGAGACTCGGGTCAAGATCGTTGTACAGGACAGCTCCATGCTGTCAATCTGTCCTAAACCTAGGGTCAAAACCACGGTCCGATATAGCTTTTAAGGCGGGACATAACCGTCGAGCTTAATCCCTTTCCAAAGGGAAACTAAGAAACCTCCAGCCCCAGGCTGGGTCATAAGACTCACAATTCATAGGCCATACACATGGCCCACACAGAAACCGCTTTCCAAGAAAGCTAATGTCGTGCGGGAATAGCCCTCCGCACTCATACTGATCCACGGTGACTCGATCTAGCGAATACACAAAATCCCGGAACACACGGGGTCACCTGGACCCTCAAAATCTACGGGTACGCTAATCGAGATAACACTGTACCTCCGGGCACCCAAAAACACGGTCACAGTACCCCGGGGTTGTCCGAGACATCCACGAGACCATAGGTCGACCAATGGGTCACAACCGGGTCGACCGGGAGCCAAAACGGGCCAAAGAACTAATTTTAGTCGACCAACACCTCTTGGTCGGTCGACCAACAGGGGGCAGGTCGACTTACCCACTGGGTGTGTCGACCTGCCCAGCAGCCAGCAGCATTGCTGGCCCGGTCGGTCGACCGAACTGGGCAGCAGGCCCTCCTTCATGGCCAGCCGTTCGGTCGACCGGCCTCAACCAGTCGGTCGACCGAAAACGGCAGGGACCCCGTCTAAACCCACCCTGGAGTTCGATTTCCACACCCACTCGATCCCAATCGAGGGGGAAACAACGGAGACCATTTCCCAGGTCCCAAACCACATAATGGCATGTAAATAAACGGAAAAACCTCGTTCGATCCGACGAAACCGTCACTCGCCCTAAAACATGATTTTTAACCCCCGGCATGAAGAAAACCCACACTCGGCCTCGCCTCGGCCTATAAACGCGAGGAAATAGAATACGAAGGCCAGGGATCCATCCCCCTACCTCCACCGAAGATTTCCCGCGCCGAGGACGACATTTCCTTGCGAAACGCTTCACTAAACGCCGCAAGGTTCACGAACTCGCAAACGAACCGCCGCGCCTCCACCGCCCAGATCCACGCTCCATCCTCGCCGCTCCTCGCCCCACGAGCCTCGCCGCCTCGCCCCCGCCTTCCTCCGTCAGCCGCCGGAGAAGAGAGGGAGAGAAAGAGAGAACATGAGAGGGGAGAGGGAGAGAAATGAGAGAGGGGAAGAGAGAGGGGGGTGAGGGTTGGTTTAAATAGAAAACTAATTCGGGATTTTAGAAATCTAGAAAATACAAAATTAGGGAAAAATCATTCCCACGATCCTCGGAAAACGCACAACACGCATGTAATGTCCCAGGACCCGAAATCACGACGGTTCACCCTACACAGGGTTCCACAGACTCGACAGAGTAAATCATAAAACACAACCCAGAACTCACAAAGGCACTCCGAACTCACGGATTCTGGTCGAAAAAAAAATCGGGGTGTTATACCCTGAGTTTTGTGCTTGTGTGATGATTGTGTTGTACTGTGAGGGTATGCTATAAAGAGAAAAGCCCTCTTAACTCATGTGCATCACCGGTCACTATGTGAATTATGCAATATGTGTATCTCTTTGGGGAAATGAGAGCATGCCCCCTCGAAATTCTAACCTTATAGGAAGGCCTTTTCCAGTCTTATAACTGTGTGGACACCTGGGGAAATTTGTATAAGCCTTGATTGTCTATGAACATCGGGTCATGCCACTCCTTGGAGAGGGATTATAAAAAAAAAAATTCTTCATGGGGCGGACCCCCTGGAAACCCCCCGCAAGGGGGGCTGCCCCCTTGACCCCCGCGACTTGACCGGCATGTCGATCCCCGGCGTTGCGCTGATGGACGCGCGAAGCTGGGCCCCAGCTCATGAGAGCTCCAGAAGGGGAAGCAATCTCCGGAGAGTCTTTGCCTCTTTGGTCAACGGGTCTTCCCCAATGTGGGACTTGCGCCTATTGCCAAGATTATACAAAAACTCATGTTCAGTCCAGATATTACCAAAATATCCTTGGTCTGGACAAATTACATAAATACCCCCAATGACGGGACAATTGCAGAAATACCCCAAAAGGGGGAAAATTGCAGAAATACTACCAAAAGTGAAAAAATGCAGAGATACCCATGATAAGTCTGAAATTGCAAATACATACCAAAAAAGGGGTTTGATCTCTATGAGACTCATTCAGCGGCCTCCTCTGATGGTGGAATTTAGGCCACATGTAAATCAAATGACCCGACTACGTAATCGGGATTTCATGTATTTTGTAAGGATGAATCCAAAGAATGAAATATTTAATTTTCTCCTGCAAATGTGTATCTCTAATGGGTGATCTCCTTGATCAAATTTGTTAGATAAAACCCCCAATATCACAGCTAATATTGTGGAGGCCAAAAAAATATTTTCTTTGACAGTTAATCAAGTGTATTCGGACTTTACGCCGATGTAAATAAATATCGACTATGGTTGATGGGGAAATGTCCCGTACCCGAACCCTAATCATCTGATAAACCTAAATTCGCGAAAATAATAATACACATGCTATCTAAATAACCACGAATGTGCATTTTCTTCTTCAAAAGAGAAATATTTACTTATCTATTTATTTATTTATTTATTTCCATGAGTTAAACAATGAGTTACCCTTCTTTTTGTATATGTGGATGACATAGTCATCAGAGGAGATAATGAAGAAGCAATTCAAATCTCGAAGGACAGCCTAAGCAAGGAATTGGAAATAAAGGACCTTGGTGGACATAGGTATTTCCTTGGCACTGAGTTAGTAAAGTCCCACAAAGGCCTTTATATTTGTCAATGCAAGTATGCCCTAGATTTACCCAAGGAAACAGAAAAGTTGAGACGTCGACCTGCACATACATCAATAGAGGACAGTGAGTGAAACGGTAAGAGAAATAGGCAATTGCTCTCATATAGCTTAAAAGCATGAACCAGAGGCTTGTTGGTAAGTTGCTTTATTTATATAACTAACATAGCCAGATATTGGATAGTCAGTTAGTGTGGTGAGTAAGTTCGTGCATGCCTCTCGAACACCACACTTCACAGCAGTGGAGAGAATTCAGAGGTACATCAAATCATGCTCTGCAAAGGTTTGTTGTTTAGGAAGTCAGATAATTTTAAAATAGAGGGATATAGTGATGCACATTGGGCCTTCTCCTTGAATGATAGGAGATCCACTACATGATATTGCACTTCTATTGGAGGCAATCTTGTGACATGGTGAAGTATTTTGTTTGAGCCAGGTCAAGTACTGAGGCAGAATATCAAGCAATGGCTCATACGGTAGCCAGATTGTTCTGGTTGTAGATTCTTGTCCAAGACCTGGTTTGAAGGTGGAACTTCCTATGAGGCTGTGTTGTGATAATAAGGCAGCAACTAACATAGCTAACAACTCAGTACGGCACAATGTAGTCAGAGGCGCACCTAGGTGCTCGCCTAGGCGTTTGAGGCCGTTAGGCAGTCCCAAACCGCCTTGCTTTTGTCTCAAACGCCTCACTCTCAGTCTTCTTCTTCTTTTGGTCCAGTCTTGGTTTAAACCTCCTTTATTCAAATCTTATCTAATTTGTATGTATGTATTTTTGCCTTAAATCTTAATTATTGTTAATTTTATTGAAAATCTTGATTGTATGTATGTATTTTCTTTGATATTTAGACATATATTTATATTTTTTGAATTATATATATATATATTAAATAAAATGCCTCAAACGCCTAGCCCACCGCCTAGACATTTGAGGCATGAGGAACCCCTTAGTCGCCTCGGTCGCCTCACGCCTCGGAGTACATAGGTCCGGCATGACCTGACCAAACACATTGAAATTGACCGGCATTTTGTTCATAGAAGCTGGATAGTGGAGAGCTTTCTCTTTCATATGTTCTTTCAGGATACAAGTAACTGATGTCTTCACAAAAGGACCAAGGATATACTCAAGTCTCTTCTAAGCAAGATGTGCGAGATTGACATCTATGCGCAGCTTGAGGGGGAGTGTAAAAAAGGACAGAATAATCAACAGGAGTATTTAAGTCTTATATTTCATGTTTTAAAGTTAAATAACTCCTTTACTTGATTGTTTCTAGGTGTTCTTGTCATCCTGCTAGGTTGAGGGGAATTATGCTCTAGAGGAATTTGCATTTCTATATCAAGAGATTAAGTGATCGCGGAATATAAGTAGAGGCTCCCAAAGAATCTTAAATCAAGGGGTTGAAGATTGATCATAGTCCCACATTAAGGATGTTAATCCTAAAAAGATAATGGTCAAAGAAAGGCCTACATAGCCACTTGTCCATGAACTTCTACTCTGAAGCTTGTATGTTTGTTGGAAAATGCTCCCTAAACAACAAGATTGTTCAAAGGAGACCTTCTCAAACATAAAAAAGCTTATGTCAAACAGTGAAACTTTATCATCACAAATGCATCAATCTTACAAAAGGGAGGAAGTGATAAATTCTTCAAAAAAAACACATCTGGAAACCACAATGGATGTTTTGTGTAGCTTAACATGGATGGATAGACCCAGTAACTCAGTCAAACCTGAATATAACGATATACTAAATGCATTAGCATGTGAAAACCACATTTACTGCTAATCAGCAAATTCATATTAAATGACAATGACACTCCAAAAGGGTATCACATGGTTGACTCGTGTGAATTGTTAGCAAACGGTATCTCAGAGTTTCACAATAGGAAATGGAAACATATAGCATGTTTGAAGGGTCTCATCAATATCTCCAAGCAGGCCTATAAAAATCCATCTAACTAGTTGAAACGGCTGCTTCATGTAACTTTGAATACAACTGCCATGCAATCTGAATTAAGAAGCAAAGCCACATCCACCAATCAACTTGAGTTCAGTGACCACATCCTTAGATGAGATTCTCTGCACTGGATGCACAAGACTCAGTGCATTGCAACAGCCATCCCATGGCAAGGGGCAAGCAATGCATACAGTACATAGTTCCTTGCCATGTACTGACCACTTATACTATAACGTGAGGGATCTTGCTTCCCATATTCTCTCCCTTCACAACTTCACTCATTGGAGGAGAAGAGCGTGCATAAAGATTAACATATAAAGGAGAGAGGGGGGTTAGTCTTGCTTTTAGGATGTAAGTCCCTTTTGTGCATTAAAGGATAGACTTTCATGCCCATACTTTTATGCCCGTGCCATGATAGCAAAGCAATAACGCAATAAGAGTTATCTAACTACATATAAACCACAACCACCATAATTACAAGCAATCGCACACTACAATTGCATACCCATAGCTAGAGCACCACCAAAGTAAAGTACAAGTTTACCATAGAAAATGCAGTTTGTGGAGAAGACCAACCACTGCTACATCACAACTTCGCTCAGCCTCACCTCTTCAACAAACCATTTGAGGAGCTCGCACTCGGCGATGCCCTCGCCAGTCTGGGCCAGCGGCACCTCAACCACAGCCCCGGTAGGTGGATCGACCCACGCTTGGCTCGAGAAATGTCGGCACGCGTTGGTGGTGTAGAAATTATCTAGCTGCAATAACACCAAAGGTTTCATGACCTAACAATCTCCATTCCAAACAAACATGAAAAGGATTTCCAAAGAAACTGCAACGAAACGAGGGGAAGATTTTAGACTCGATCAAGTGCCGGCATTTGTAAAAACCGTTTAGAACATGAACATTTTACCGGAGAAACAAAGAAATCGAGCAAAAAAATAGGGAAAGAAGACACAAATAAAATATGCACGAAGGGATGACGGAACACACCGTGGATCTCCGGAAGAAGGGCGAAGAACTCTCCACACGGCCGAGAAGCGGTGCTAGAGGAAGCGAACGAGAGGTCCCAGGCGGAGGCCGAGAATCCACCAGCTGCAGTGGCCGCAACGGCCGGGGCAACGATTCCCGACAGGAACAGCGCCGCCCCCAACTCCGCGCAGCCGCCGAGGTGACCATGCGCCGCCAGGCCATCCCCTCCGTCGGCGATGAGATGGGGCGGCGGCAAGGATCGTCGGAGGAGGAAGAGGAGGAAGGTAGAGAAGGAGGGGGGGGAGGCGGGAGGAAGACAGAGTTGCTGACACGAAACAAAAAAAAGGGGCTTAAACATAAAGACTAAAAGTTTCGATACTACCATTTTGAGAAACAAATTTGTATATCTACACTTGTTGGATCTTTTAATTCTCAAGTTTTGAATACATTTTGGGTCCTTCTAGCACTCTACTGACTCTCGAAGAAGGACCGCTAGAAATAAGCTCTTCTAATAATGGCCGACTTCTCATCATCTAAATTAATCTTTTAAGTAAAATAGTGGAGAACATTCCATGATTAAAATTTCAGTCTATATCAATTTATGTGACTTTTTATTTGATAAAAATATAATAATAAATAAATTATAAATATAACATTTGATTAAAAAAATTTACATAACAAGATTCATATAGTCAATCTAAAATAATAAGATAAGATTATGACGATAATAATGACAAGAGGAGAGGAGGAAAATCATCCACTTAAAATTATTTTTTTACCTCCAATTGTATGTTGAGGTTTTGTTGGAGAAGTAACGAGATTAAATTTGACATTGGAAGAAAAATTGATTCTCTCATCATTCAAGGGAGAAAAATTGATTGCTAGAGATTTTAGGATAAGAGTGAGATATTAAATTGTCTTGCATAGTTTGGTGACTTAATCAAATCAATACAGTACATTCCGTATTGCATGTATCGGATCATGCTATTAGATGATCGATACGATCGATATATAGTGCGCAATTGATACATTACTCATATATCTTTAAATATTATATTTTTTATTTTATGTCAAAAATATAGATAATTTGGTTAGAAATTTTTGATTGAAATATGAGATCTTTGATTTGAATCTCACAAGAGACATATTTTTTTATTTATTATTATTTTTCTTTGAAAATTTAAGTAAAAATTTGTAAAAAACTTCTAACATTTGTGAGATTCAAACGTCGTGTTAAAACCAAACACTAACCAACTAATTAATATTTTTTTGAATAATTTTATTTATAATATATATAGTCCTCTTTCATCTGAATATATAACGGTATCGATCTTTATCATATCATACTAATAAAATATCGATATAATCAATACAAATGATCTGTCAAATTTGAAACCCAAGATAAGATTTATAAAAAAGTAAAGAAAATGTCAACATTAGACCTAAAATCTATACGTGCTTGGATCTTTGTGCATATCTCGTTCGATTTCACTGGTTTTTCTTTTTCTTTTGAATTGTATCCTCAAATTAAAACCCAAGTTAAACTTGTGCCATGTTACAAGGAAAATACCCTAACACCCTCCGTTTCAAAAAAACCAAAGAAAATACCCTTTCATAAATGACCGCTTGAAGAGGGTGTATTTGCAAGCGTACATCGTTTGATATGGATAAGCACTAAGCAGCAGAACGACTACAACGAGGAAGATAAGAAGAGATGAATTAGGTACTTGGCTGACGTGGCTCCTTCGCACGACGGCGGCGGAGTCCCGTGATGTTCACGGTGCCGAAAAGAGGATAGCTTGGAAGGTACGGCCGTACGTGCACCGGTACTGTCGTTAACATCACCGCTACTATTAGCTTCCTTCCCCGCCTTCCCGCCACCGTTGAGTGGAGTCGAGTTCTCAACGTAACCGAAGACGACGCAGACGTTGCGGTCCATGAGCTGCGCTGCGGCGTAATGCGCCCAACCAATGATACGACACGGTGCTCTGCATCACGGCAAAAGGCTGCTACTTCGAGTTATCTCCTAACCAAAAGCACCGATTTGGAAGCGAGTTGTCCCAGAGGTTAACCCTTATTTTAACTCAAATTTATTTTATTTTGACACGTATAATTATATAATAAGATTAAAAATAGAGTTAACTTGAGTTAACCTTGAATTATATATCTCACATCAATAGATGAGTTATGAAACCCACCACTTTAACACACTAATATAACTCTATGATTTATCAAAATAAAATTAGGTTAGATGAGATGTATGTTGTGCCGACTAAACTAACCACCGATGTGACACGGTGGTCTGTATCACGGTCTTCTCTTAAAATGTCTCGGTACAGCATGTGCAAATCGCACGCTACATCTTATCATATCCTTCTTGAGGAATATAGAAACACTTTTGTCATTTGTTAATTATTGAAGATCTTTACTGTCTAAAATTATCTTTTAAGGTGGCATTTGGAATCATAATGGGACTATGGGACTATGAATTATTTTTATAATCTCATAATCCCATTAATTAATTTTGAAAAGTATTTTTTATGATGACATTTCAAAATCAAAATCTCATTTTAGAGTGCTATATATTGGGTTATGGATTACCAAAATTTATTTCCCCTAGCTTTCTTTATGGGAAGAATAAATTTTAATATCTTTATTTTTCAAATTCTCTCTCTCCTTCAGAATCGTGTATAATCCAACTCAGGTTAATTATGTTACGTGGATAATCTATCTTCAAAACTGTGTATAATACAACTCAAGTTAATTATGTTAGGCGGACAATCCTTCTCTCCCTCTTCTTTATCCCTATCTCTCTCTCTCTTCTATGGAAATCATTTTACACGTAAATCAACGACTTTATCATTTGAAAATAATTATGTCTTGTCGGATATTTTAATGTTGAAGTCTCCCCCCAAATGTTAGGAAACGATGCTTAAAGATTAAATTATAAAATCACTTTATAAAAATAATTAATATTTTAAAAGTCAACCCGAATTATGATCCGATTAGATTAGTGAGTCACGAGTTAATAATTTAATTATTCGAGTTGACGCGTGACCCGTAAGATGTGAATCGCAACTATCAATATTATATATCGTCGCATAACTTTAATATACCTTAAGTTATAAATATGAAATATATAATTTAACATATATTATAAAAAATAAGTACATTAAAAAACCACTAAGATAGTCAAAAAATAACCAAATATATATTAAATAAATAATACATATAACCATTTATCAACTACAATTAACATCACACAAAATTTATGATACGAGAAGTCAAATTACTTCTTCATCTAAATTTTTATTCGACGTTGGACTTTCATATTCTTCCTTCTATTGTATTAGAAAGGTTAGAAGTTGGAAGGTTAAAGTCTTAAGTATTTTCAACTTTCAAAGATTATGTTGATTCTTAATTAATACTATTAAATGATAAGGTCAAATAAATTAAAATTTAAACTAATTATACAAAATTTTAAATTAAAAAATATATCTCAGACCCAACTGGGTCGCATTGGTTTTCTCGTGTTGAGCTAAGAATGGATTTGATCGGGTTTTAGGTCTTGAGCGGTCTAGACATTGTTTTAACTCAATTTTGAGGCCGGATGGCGGGTTGACATATCCGATCAGGTCAGATTTTAAAACATTGAAAATAATCTTTCAGGGAGGCAAACTAGTCACGGATGCTTTGACCGACTTTGCGTGCCAATATATTAATTACGAGTTATGCTTGATGCATACTCGAGTCAATTACACACTCAAGGTATGCACTAATTAAATTAACTTTTTAATTTTTACTTTTTTTATGATGTGAGGCCCACGCCCCCCTAATTTACCGTATAAGACACGCATCCATCCGATGATCAAAAAAATCTAAAACAGAAAAGGTTGACTCACAAAAAATTAGGTCTAATACTATTCACTGAATTTGATTTTTATTTTTTATTTTTTGTAAGCCATCAGACGAGGGTGTGTCTCGTGTGATAAGTTAAGAAGATGTGAGACTCACGTCACCAAAAAATTTAAAAACAAAATTAATATATTTGGTGCGCACTCTAGATGTGTAATTGGCTGTGGGTGTGGATCCAACATTTTTCATTACTTACAACCATTTGATAAACATAGGAATGTTTACCCATTTTCATGGTATCTTACAATCTATCTTCTTAAAATTAGCAATAAGAACGGTTTAATGTAGTTTTTTCTTTACATGCTTAAGGTACGTAAGGAGAGAAAAATAGTACTTGATTAGTGCACGCCATGGTTTTACATATTGATCTAATACGTTGCATACCACACATGTCGAATCGTATCATGATGTGATCGATACGACCGATGCGTGATATGTAAATAGTACGATGCTTATATATTTTGAAATATAATATGCTTTGTAGAGCTGGGAAAATGTTCTCCGAGACCCCGTACCACATTTTAAAGATTTATTTACTTGAGATTCGAAGGACGTCCAGCCACCCGTGAAAGTCTGCAAGCACTAGAGAAACGACGTCAGAAGGAGCACTGGGCATTACCTCAGGGGACAACCCTCCGATACTTAAGTCAGGATTATATCGAGGGGAAGAACGGCAGGAGATAGAGAGAGAAAGGGAGAGTGAGAGTAGAGTAAACAAGCCTAGGAGTGGGAGTCAGATTCATGGAGGTGCTTGCCGCGTCCGGCGAGTGCTCAAAGAGTACTCGTTGGATGCAGGATGTGTTCGGAGGCTTCCGTCTTCTTAACTCTCTCCTTTTTCTCTATGTGTGTCTGGGTATACCCTTGTGTCTGGGTGTCTCTACCTCCTCTGTGTATGTATGTGTGCCTGCCTCCTTGAGTCTGACAGAGACCTATTTATATCGGTTGCCCTAACGATGGAGATTCGTTTCCTGACGGGGAAAGACGTAAGTTAGGGGTAACCTCCCCTTGATCGTGAGTGGAGTTTCCCGTTGTGCTCTTGCTTAATTAGGAATTGTCGTCTCGGGACGAGAATCCTGACATATTGGGTGAGATCTCATCCCTGTCGGAGAAGAGACCTATAATGGTGGGAGTAACGTTCGGTTGCTAGAGAGTCATCCAGCTCCCGGGGCGCCCGCATCGATGCCTCCGGTGGGTTGGCAAATCCTTGATATGTCTTTATTGGGCCATCAGGTTTTGGGCCACATGTTGTCGGCGGTCCGCTTCGGTCTCAACTGGATCAGGCCGAAGCGGGCCTAATGGTGATGGGTCTTGATAGGCCCGGCGGGTTTTACCCTCCTTATGTTTTATTTTTTGAAAATATGACTTATTAACTTAGTTAGTAGGGAATGTTGTAGTCTTTGGTTTGAGACTTGCAAGGTGCACTTTTTTTTCATTGTTCTTTTCTAATCTTGAAAATTTTTAAACGATTTTCTCATTTTAAATTTTAATTAACAATCTTAATGACCTTTTAAAATCTAATTATTAGATTATTATAATATATGTAATTAATAGAATCTAAAATAATTTAAACATCACACTATCTCAACACTAATCATCTTAAATTTATTTATTTTTATTTTTAATCTATTTTATATATTCTATTAATTAAATATGTTATAGCTATCTAAAACTTATATTTAAAAGGATCATTATGGTTGTTAATCAAAATTTAAAAATGAGCAAATTGCTTATGTTTAGTGAAGAAATTTTTTCAAGATTAAAAATATAATAAAAATAATACAATAAAAATGACCTATATAAATCTCTAATATGTTACTCCAATTATATAACTTAACAATCTAACCAACTTAACAAGTATGTATTATTGAAGTTTATTATAACTTAACACGCTAATGAAAAAATGACTCACGTCGATGGTGGCAGGGAAGAACTAATCGATATCAACGACGGGGAGAAGAGGAGTGTAAAGACAACGCCATAAAAATCATAATTTGGGGAGAGAGTTGATGGGACATTTTAAAGTTTGTAAAAAATAATAAAAAAAGAGGATGATGGAGGGCAACGATTTTGAGCCAAGCGGAATTGTGATCATAGTTAACTGAAAATTAGACATTAAATCCTTCACATTATAATTTTTATTTAAATTTTAATTTTTTATCAAAAAAATGTCATAAATTTTCTAATGATTCTTGTAGATCTCGAACGTGAGAACTTAACACTTAATGCACCGCGTTTATTAGTGATTTAAAACCTCTCCAAAACAGACGGATTCGTCCGTTGGAGCTTTAAAACGTCTGTTTGGGACGTTACCTCTAAATGGATGAAAATACATCCCTTGATCATCGATTTCTATTTTTTGAAGGGTTCCTATAACTCTATAAATTGACCACCGAGAGTGGTCATCTACACATAAGGAGCACACACAGTTTTCCCTCTTTCTCTCTCACGGTTCTCATCTAGAAATTTCTTTATTATTATTTTCTTGTTGCTGAGTACTTATGAGATAGATCGGGTTCGTAAAGTTCTTCTGGAAGACGTGCCAAAAGAAGAGCGGGTGTCGTCGTATCTCTAAGATAGTATTGTCTCGAGGATCGCACGTCGACCGGTAATAAGTGCTCTTAGTTCAGCGACATCGTGCTTCGACCAAAAGGTTACGGCCCCTAAACTTCTTAATTTGTTTTATTTTTAGAAAATAATTTTAATTTTTCAACATATATTTCTAACAATCTAAGAGCACTTAAATACATTATATTGCTGGAAAAAAAAACATCCAAGACGTTATTTCATATCAGCGTTTGCAGATAAAGAGTATAAAGTCTATTCTCTTAAAATTTATTATTTTGTTATAGCATATACGTCAACATATATATTGCATGTTATACATCAGATATTGTTTAATCTAACAGTATAACATCAACACCATCGACGTTATTCCCTGCTTAAACAATTACCTGATAAAATAACGTATTTAACACTGATGTCATATTGATTTATATTACAATACAATTTTGAAAATCTATTTCGATTTTTTTCTATGTAAACTTATACTTCTGAAATTAATATTTGGCATATTATTTCTGATTTAAAGTTCTTAAAAAAGGAGACCAAAATATAATTCTGTTTTAAACAACATGTTTTCAGAAAATAAAATTCTGATAATTGTTTTTTTCTGTTTCAATAATTTTTTGTGCTTTAGAAAACTACATTTTTGAAAATTATTTCTATTTCTAATAATAATTTTTCCAAAAAAGTAGTTCTGATTTACTATTTTTAGAAAATAAAATCTTGGAAAACTATTTTATGAAAACATAAATAATTTTCAGAAAAAGTTAGTTATCAGACAATCATTAGTATTTGTCTGTTTAAATATTTAAAAATACAATTTTTGTTTAACAGAAAATAGTTTCTATAATTTTCAGAAAATATCTATTATTGTTTTTCAGAAAATACAATTCTGATTCTGTTTTAAACAAATTATGTTTACAGAAAAATAATCATTTATGATTTTTCTGAAAATTCATGTTGCTATTTAAATAAATCATTTCTACCTTCAAAAAATTAAAGAATAGTTAAAATTATTTCTGCTTAAATAAATATTTTTTGTTTTCAGAAAATAGAACTCTGTAAATTATTACTCTTGATTAGTTTGCATGAATTAATTAATCTTAATTCCTGAAAATAAAATTTAGCAATTTCTACTTGCTGAAAAATATATATCGTTATTATTTTATACTTTTATTAAAATTGTGCTTTTATTAGTTACTTTGTGATAATTTAAAGTCATTATTTGTTGACTTTGTATATTTAAGTGTTTTGACAAAAACTCAACACATACAGATTTTGTCGACCCTTGAACATTTTCTCAATGGCTAGTTTAATTAGAAACAATTAGTGCCAAACTAGATAAATTTGATGGAACAAACTTCAAAAGGTGGCAAAATCAAATGAGGTTCTAACTGACCACACTATGATTAATATCAGCTATTAGTGATAGCACAACTGAAAATGGGGGGTTGGGTTCCTCTCATAACACCCGTCGAGTCCAAACCCGGTCAACTCGAATCCAAACTGAACCCGAATCCTCCTATTCCACAGCCATACTAGAAGAGATAGACTATCACTGTCTCCACCGAATTCTAGAAGCCCTTTTCGATAATCTATATGATCTATATTATAACTCAAAAGGTGCATGCGAATTTTGGGACACTTTAGAAGCCAAATATGGTCTAGATGATGTCGGTATTAAGCGGTTAAAAGCATCTGACTTTAACAAATTCAAATTTGTGGATAATAAACCTATGAATGAACAAATCCATGAATATGAAAATTTAGTTCACCAACTAAAAGCCAATGGATCCCAGCTTGATGAATCCTTCCAAATAGCATGTTTATTAGACAAGCTACCTCCCTCTTAGTCTGATTTCACCAAGACTCTTAGCCATATCCAAGGTGTTCTAACATTGACTCAATTGTTCGCGTCAATAAGAATAGAGGAGCAACACAGGTTAAGGGAAACTGCTACATAAAATATCAAGCCCAATGCCAACATGGTGGAAGGTAAAACTCAAAAATATCACAAAAATCTTTTTATCCTAAACGTAAAAACTTCAAGAAAAATTATCGACCCTTTAACCAAAATAATAACAAATACTTTGTAACTTTTATTGATGATCTGTCAAAATATTGTTATATTTATCTAATTAAAACAAAAGATCAAGTTTTAACAAAATTTCAAATTTATAAGGCTGAAGTTGAAAACTAACAAGAAAATAAAATTAAAATATTTATGTCTGATAGAGGAGGAGAGTACACATCTCTCGCACTCACATAATTTTGTCAAGAATATGGAATGATACATGAAGTAATTGTCCCCTATTCTCCTCAATCTAATGGTGTAATCGAGAGAAAAAATAGAATATTAATGGACATGGTTAACTCAATGTTAATAAGTTCAGGCGCATCCGAGAACTTGTGGGGGGAAGCACTCCTAACGGCTTGTTATCTCTTAAACAAAATACCATTCAAACAAAATGATTCTACACCCTATGGAATTTAGAAGAAAAGAAGACCTAATTTAAATTATCTCAAAGTGTGGGGGTGTTTTGCTAAAGTAAAATTAACAGAAAATAAAAGAAAGAAAATTAGACCTAAAATTATAGATGCTATCTTTATAGGTTACACAACAAACAACAATGCAGATAAGTTTACTAGTAATATTAATCGATTTTTAGTAATAAAATCTGACATTAGTGATATATCAAACAACACAATAATTGAGGCAAGAGATGCAGTGTATTATGAAAATGTATTTCCATTTAAAATTAGAATTGAAACTAACATAGAAAATAATGAAACTGACTCTAGCTCCAACTTTACTAGACTTAGAGAAGAAGAAGAAACTCCTATAGAACCAAGAAGAAGTAAAAGAGCAAGAACATAAAAAGTCTTTGATGATTTTTATGCTCTTCTAGTTGAAGATTCTCCATCCACTTATACTGAAGCCATGAAATCTATAGATTCACCTTTTTGGAAGGAAGCCATAGATAATGAAATGAACTCTATAATTCAAAACAAAACATGGATCTAAACTGATTTATCTCATGGATGTAAAATAATTGGTTATAAATGGGTATTTAGAAAGAAACTTAAATCAGATGGAACCATAGATAAGTTTAAGGCCCGATTGGTAGCCAAAGGGTTTACCCAAAGGATAAACATAGATTACTTTGATATACATTCTCTTGTGACTAGGATCACTACTATTAGGATCTTAATAGTCTTAACCTCGATACATAAATTAACTATTCACCAAATGGACGTAAACACTGTATTCTTAAATGGTGAATTGGAAGAAGAAATTTATATAGATCAACCTGCGGGCTTTATAGTCCCAGGACAAGAAAAGAAAGTTTGTAAATTAATCAGGTCCCTATATGACTTAAAACAAGCACCCAAATAATGGCACCTAAAATTTAATGAGACTATAACATCCTATGGATTTAAAATCAACCAAACTGATACGTGCGTATATCATAAACAATTTGAGAGTTACATTGATATATTATGCTAATACGTGGATGACATTTTAATCTTTGGATCTAATATGAAAGTAGTAAAATAAGTTAAAGAATTTCTTTCCCAAAGTTTCGACATGAAAGATTTAGATGAAGCAAATTTAATTCTTAACACAAAAATCATAAAAGATTCATTCAGGACAACTTTATCACAATCTCACTACATAGAGAAGAATCTTAAAAAGTTCTACTACTTAGATTGCTAATATGTATCTACTCCCTATGATCCTAATATTCACTTAAAGAAAAATTTAGGGTATCCAACACTACAAAGTGAATATGCACAAATTATAGGGTCATTTGGATTCTTGACAAATTACACCAGACCTGATATTGCATATACAATCAAAGGACTTAGTAGATACACCATAAACCCCGACGAGAGTCATTGGAAAGCTTTAGAAATAGTACTTAGGTATTTAAAAGGGACTATAACCTACGGATTACACTACACTAGTTATCCTTCTATCTTAGAGGGATATAGTGATACAAATTGGATTAGTGATTCTTTAGATATAAAATCCACATCAGAATTTATTTTTCTCCTGGGAGGAGGTGCAGTATTTTGGAAATCAACTAAACAAACAGTGTTAGCTAGGAGCACTATAGAATCTGAAATGATTGCACTAGACACTACCTGCTCGGAGGCAGAATGGTTGAGAGACCTTCTAACTGATATTCCCTTAATAACTAATCCACTACCTCCCATATCTATACTATGTTATTGTAAATCTGCCATTGATAAATGCATGTAAGCTAATGCAGATGTAAAGATGAACATACACTTAAAAGTGAGACATAAATCAATAAGAGATAAAATAAAGCAACTATTAATTGCTTTAAACTTTGTGAAATCAGAAAGGAACTTAGCAGATGTCTTTACAAAAGGCTTGTCTAGAATCGTGATTCTAGAGGCGTCGAGGGGGATGGGATTGAGCCCATAAGAGAAAGAAGTTATCACGGCAGCAACCCAACCTCACGGAGATTCAATGGGTAGAAACAAGCTTGATAGGTAACTTGGGAGAGCACTAATTGATTATATTCCCATCCCTATGGTGCTAGTGCTCATTTAAAAGTAATAGGTAAGGGTGAGTACTATACTCTTAATGAATCCAAGATCCAAGTGCATGGCAGCATGGTTACCTTGCTTCCACCCTTCGTAGGATTCACCGACATGTGTGGAGTCGTGAGGCCGCGACTGTAAAAA
Source organism: Amorphophallus konjac (assembly GCA_022559845.1). Taxonomy (NCBI): domain Eukaryota; kingdom Viridiplantae; phylum Streptophyta; class Magnoliopsida; order Alismatales; family Araceae; genus Amorphophallus; species Amorphophallus konjac. The sequence goes on along the minus strand of CM040118.1, from coordinate 9,453,404 downwards.
TGTGAGCTATTTTCTAAAACACACATAAGATACCTGTGCAAGGCCATTAATAGCGTAATCCTCCTAGAATCTCAATCTAGCTATATTATGTGTGAATTTGGGAGAGTATGATCAATGAGATTTGGTTCTAGATCTAGTCCACTAAGTGCTCTCACAGACAACACCAAATATCACTAAGTGAAAATTCAAACTGAAAGGTATTTTCACCCACTGCATAGTAGAAGGTACTCAACAATATTTTCTTTTATATACTTATTTTGTAAGATTTGAAGGTTTTAAATCATGTGAGAGATTGTTAACGCACCACGTTTATTAGTGATTTAAAACCTCCCAAAATGGACGGATTCGTCTGTTTGAGTCTTAAAACGTCTGTTTCAAACGTTACCGCTAAATGGATGAAAATACATCTGTTGATCATCGGTTTCTATTTTTTGAAGGGTTCCTATAACCCTATAAATAGACCACCGAGGGTGGTCTTCTACACATAAGGAGCACACACACAGTTTTCCCTCTTTCTCTCTCACCTCTTTCTCTCTCACGGTTCTCATCTAGAAGTTTTTTTTTTTATTTTCTTGTTGCTGAGTACTTATGAGATAGATCGGGTTCGTAAAGTTCTTCTGGAGGACGTGCCAAAAGAAGAGCGGGTGTCGCCTATCCGGAGTCGTCGTATCTCTAAGAGATTATTACCTCGAGGACCGCACGTCGGTCGGCAATAAGTGCTCTTAGTTCATCGACATCGCGTTTCGACCAAAAGGTTACGCTCCCTAAACTTCTTAATTTATTTTATATTCAAAAATAATTTTAATTTTTAAGCATATATTTCTAACAAACACAACACTCTTAACCAATTGAGATAGGAGTATATAATTTATTTTATTTATATTATAATATATATGAATGAATCAGATTTTTATTTCTTCTTATTTCTTGGCATGCAATGATACAATAATATAATATATCATATTAAATAGTACTGGTCAAATATCGATACAACTGATACGATCAGTGTGACAAATCTTAGTGCACACATGCCTCATTATTGTTTTCATCGTTCACATATATTAACGGAGATACCAAGATTGTATATCATAGATGTGGGACAAATATTTTCAAAAAAAGTATTTCATGCACACGTAATTGATTGCAGTTTATATATGTTTTATAGAAGAGTAATGCTTTGTGCACAAAATCACATCAACTTACAACATGTATTCCCATTGGTCTAAAAAAAAGTGAAAAGTCCATTTTTGTGCAGAAAAGACACCCCGGGTTAGATGGTACGGCTCACTTTTTTACGTATTAAAGACGGAGCGCACTCGGTCGAAAAACACATGACTGAAATATTTTGTAGAAGAATGAAATATTTTACATTTGAGTGAAACATCTTGTTACAATAATAAAATATTGTATTTGAATTCAGAAGTAAATCAATGAAATATTTTATATAAATATTCTGTTACATGAACGAGATACTTATTATAAGAATAAAACACTACATAAATGAAACGTTTTGTTATAAGAACGAAACATTTGTTATAAATATAAAATATTACATAAATAAAATATTTTGTTATAATATCAAAATCTAACAAAATGTTTCGATTCTATATCAAATATTTTATTTTCATAACAAAATATTTCATTCTTTTATAAAATATTTCAGTCATGTATTTTTCTGTTGAATGCGTTTCATCTTTAATGCGTGAAAAAATAGACCGTATCATCTGACCCGTGATGTCCTTTCTACGTAGAAATGAACTTTTCACTTTTTTTTAAGTGGAGTAAATGTTGCAAGTTGAGGAGGTCCGTACCTATGGTCGTATGACATATTAATATATATACATATATAATTCATATAAGTTTAGTGATGTATCAATAATATGCATGTATGCATTATCCCGAGTATTGAACGTAGGATCTAAAGTGCCACTTTTCATCTCTGCTTTCCGAATTATATCAGAAATATTATATTCCAATATAATGTCAGTTTGAGATAGTCTTGTCAATTGTTCAGTCAGGCCTTCCCAACTTTGGCTAGATTAAAATCCGCATTACATTTTTTAGACCCAACGCATATTTAGAGCTCGTTTGGGAATAATTTCTTTGAGAATTTTAATCATTAAAATTTTTGACAGGATTTGATCTTTATTAAATATATAACCGAATGAACTTTTGAATCGGATGATCATTTATTAGGAGAGAGATTGTATGCACAAAAGTACGTTCCATTGTGAATATACATAAGCAAGTGTAAAGAGAATTACGAGAATTATGAATGATTAAAAATCTTCCGACACAGGACATATGGTACGGAAGGTAGATTTTACCAGAGTAAAAGAAATATATCTCGACTCCAAACTTGACCTTAGTCTTTGATATGACCTGACTCGGCTTATGTTCAATCATGACCCATCCATATTCATGTTACGAAAAAGTGTTTTTTTTAGTGTATATTTGTGGATTGTCGATGGATCAAGATGGGCAAAATCGTTTAAGTCTAATGGATTTAATTGGTTTGAGCCCGTTTAACATCTGATTAAATCTCGTAATAGAGAAAGGCTCACTGCACATCTTAATAGAGTGTTTGGTTATATTTTTTTAATTATTTTCTCTCTCACACACATACGTCACCTCTCTTTCTCTCTCTCTCATAATCACCTCTCTCTCTCTCACACACACACAAGATTATCACCTATTTCTATCTCTTCAACCATCTTCTAATGAGAAATTTTCGTACTCTCTTAAATATTATTATTTAGATTTTATCAAATATGTCAAAAATTAAATTTTATAAATTTAAAAATTATGATAAAAATCACAGTGAAATATTTTTTTTAAAAAAATAATCTTAAGAAAAATTACTTTCAATCACCCTATAAGATCATGCACACCCTGTCCCTTTATTTTTTATCTGAAATAGAGGCGTGAAAGGGGGAAGAGGGAGGATGTGTGTGTGTGTATACGGGAGAATCCAAGTCAGCAACGTGAGCACCACGTGTGCATATGAGAGAGAGACGTGAAAGGGGGAAGAGGGAGGATGTGTGTGTGAGAGAGAGAAACAGTAACATGGATAGTGTGTTTATATGAGAGAGAGAGAGAGATGGGAAAGAAAGAGGCCATACGCATGAGAGAGAGGGAGAGATAGAGAGAGGGGCGGGGCATGCCACATTTGCCTTCCTACTTGCTGCCCGCGCCTAATGGAAACTTTGCGTGACGTGACGGTTGGACCATCTTCACAAAAATTGGGTGGGGACGGGGACGGGACCAGTTTGGCACCACGGAGGGAGTGCAGTCATGGGAAAGAGGACTGAGTGAGGGCTTATGTCTCATGTGGAGACCGTGTGTTTGTGTGTGCGCGTGAAGATAAAATAACGAGGGATTTAATCATCGTGAACTGCAAAATAAGCCAATTAAAAAATAAATACAATAAATATTTTTCGGATGAAAAATGTGTGTCACTTTGTTTACTTCGCCGATTTTAAAGTCAGACGATAAAAGATAAAATTTAAATTTAGTGCTTCTAAAAATATCAAATTCAATTTTAAGTTATTTTTATTTTGATAATCCGATCATAAAATTATATAATAAATTATCAATTAGATAATTCGATTATTAATCGGATACAAATTCGGATATCACACTCTCCGCTCCGTATCCGATCCGTTTACAGGTCTAGTGTGGGAGGAGGGTCTCTCTCTCTCTCTCACTCCCCAGAATTTCACCCAACGTAGACGACAGGAAATAATGTCGGTATAACTCAATGTTATTGAAACTGAATCGGTGTGTGAACCTGGGTATGAGTTAGTTCGGTTCTAACTACTGTTCAATATGGGAAATAACGCTGGTATAACTCAATGTTATCGGAACTGAATCAGCGTGTGAATCAGGATATGAGCTAGTTTGGTTTGAATCGGTTGGACCGTTAAATCGAATCGATTTAAATTACGACGTTATCATAATATCAAAACATATTATGACCTGATTCTATAATCGAAGATAATAAAAAATAATATATAATGATCAAAATAAAAGCATACATGTATAATTATTAATCGTGATTATATAACTATACAAATAAAAAAATAGCAATAATATGGTTAAATAAATTGACCTTGAAATTGTATAGACAATTGACATATATGTTTCTTTAAACTTTTAAATTTTAAATATATTTAAAATAAAATTACAAATTAATATTAATAAGATAATTTTATTCACACAACTATCATTTTGAATATTTAAATATTTATATCTTTATTTTTTATTTTAAAAGATGAATCGGGTTAGACCGGTTCGGACCGATTCACCGGTCGAACTGCGATTCGTCCGGTTCTTCAACATTAGACTCGACCGATCTTAATCGGACCGATTCTTAGATCAGTTCACGATCGGAATTGTCCGACCGGTCGATTCGGTCCGATTCTGATAATGTTGATATCACTGTAATATTGTTAACTATGTAGAATATATTTTTGATAATATATCTCAATATATTTAAAAAGATTATACAAATATATATGTAAAAATATTTTAAATAAAATATTAATATGGCACTTTAAGTCCGGTTTTATTTTAAGATTCACGTGGTTAAAATTAAATAGATATATTTTATTTATTTTTATTTATTTTTTATTTTGACATGACGTCGGAGAAAATTATCTCACGGATTGGTTAATCCGACTAAGCAGATTATTTAATTACGTTCATGTCAAAACAAAATGACTTATGTTTGAATTAAATGGGAGATAATCTTGACATAAACCCCAAACAAAGCGGGGTTAATAGATAAGATCATTCACCTCCCCCATTGCAAGCTCCATACTGCAAGGGTGGACCCTGCATTAACTTCTCTTGGTTCTGCTCCACGAGAACTGACTTGTGTTTAGGGTGCATTTGGAAACGCATTTGCAGGAGATTCTAATAATCTCTTGACATGACAAATGCATCATATAGTCTGTCGTGTTAAGGAGATTTTTGACGGGGAGAGAAATCAGATTGCAAACACGTTTCCAAACGTGTCCTTATGGCACGGGCTTACGTGCGAGGGGGATTTTGGACAGAGAGAGAAATCAGACACGAGGGGTGTGGGTTCCCTCGAATCCGGAAAAGGGCCCAAAACGTAGCTTTCCGGGAAGACGGTGGTGGATTTTGGGAAGAAAAATATCTCTTCTACCCGTCCGGTCACCCAACTGCGTTGCCCGCGCCGTTTCTCCTAGCTCCAATCAGCCAGCTCGCCGCCTGCACTCCGATTGCCCGACTCACCACCCGTGCTCCGTTTCTCCCCGATCCAGTTGCATGCCCAGCTCCGGCCGAACTCGCACAGGGATGCCAACACCAAACGAAGCAGCGCCGCCGCAGGAGCAGCAGCCCACCACCTCCACTCGTCGGACATCGCTCAGTGTCACTATTCAAGCTTATTATTTATGTGATTTCAATTCTCGGAGTATTACTCGTCGCCAAAATTCCCAAAACACTGTGCATCCGAGAGCAATGGTTAAAAAGGACATAACAATAATAAGGTTCCAGGTCTCTCCGGATTTTAGGGAGCATTTGGAACGGATATCCAGGTGGGGGAGTTTTTTCAAAATCTCTTGGAGAGAAGAAACATCTTTTAGGTAGATTTTAGAGATTTTTTAATTCTATTCTTTTTCTCCCTATTCCTCTCTAAATCTATGTCATATAATAAAAATTGACGAGACATTGAGACATTTGAAAATATTTTTAAAAGAGAAAAGATTAGATAGTCCAAAATCTCTCTCCTCGATTCGTCCCAAAAATAACCTTAAAATCATCGCACCATCAACCAAATGAGATTGGGATTTAAAAAAATCTTTCTACTGCCATACCCTGTGCGGCTGGCGAGAGTTTTGAAAATCCCTCATCCCCTCACGCGTTTCTAAATGCGCTCTAAGTAGATCAAGGTGAAGAGAACTGGATCACCAAACTCCTTGTTCCACCTACAACGGTCTCACTTTATTGGTGGGGACTGAGTAAGATAAAGTTAATGGATTGAGTCATTCATTTCAAAGCTTTTAACTGTTGAGTGGATCACAGGGTTTCATTAGTTTAAGCCTATTTATTCTTATTTTTTTAATATGAGATTATTTTAACATATTTTTTATTGTCCCTTTTCTAATACAAGATTATCTAACACACTCCTGCACATGCAAGTCGATTTAGGTTAGATCACGGCAAACACATGATATGCGATCTTGAATATAACTTTGGGCTCTAATACGATATTCTCTTAAAATAACGAGGTTGAGAAAACAGAGGCTCCATCATATAAGGATTAGACTGCTAATTGTGTTTATCGGTATCCAGTAATTATATTCTCTAACACATATCTTTGCTTGCGCAGGTCTCAGCCAAGGCACTTATCACGTGGAGAGAGAGAATACAGGGAGAGTGAAACTCACTCTAATGTCATATTAGAGTTAATAGATGAGGTCATCCATCTTAAAATCTTAAGAGTCATTTTGATAACAGGGTAATTAGTTAATAACCCGAGTTAACCTAATCCCTCCATCAAAGAGGTGCTGTATGGACCTGGGAACCTGCCAGCCAACCAACAACTATGTTGGCGGCTCAGACATGAAATAGTAATTACAGTTTTCCAACGGTCAAAGTCAAATCTCTTAATTAAGTGGAGCTGAGGGGTAGACTGATTAATTAGATGAAGTGTCTGAGGGGCCGGGAGACGCGCAGACACAGAGACATCACAGATGCTGATCTTGCTTGTCCCATTGATGGCTCACACATACAAAGGTTTCCATTTCCATTGATATCCAGGTTTCTCCGGCTGTGTCCATCTCCCTCTCTCTCTCTCCAAACCCCTCTTTCTCTGCATCCTGCGCGCATCCAAGATTTTTCCAATGGAGCATCTACTGAGCTCACTGTTCGGTGTTCTTGGTGAGCACTATCTCCGAGCTGGCTAGCTAGAATGGTCCTAATTAAACGCCCACTTCCCTTCTTCCTTTGTAGTCACAGGCCAGATCTTCCTCGATCGTTAACCTTTTGTACATAACCTGCTGATTTCTCATACTTTGTTTGCATTGCAGGCAATATCACATCCATACTAATCTTTGCTTCTCCCATGTAAGCCAAAGCAGATCCTCCCAGATCGACCTTGGTTTCTCTGATCTGATGTTTGGTCTTTCCCTACACTTGCCTCTATATATATAGCTGATGGATGATGGGGGCGGGGGGGTTGTTGGGATCTATACATACGTGCAGGAAGACGTTCTGGAGGATAGTTAGGAACCGGTCCACCGAGGACTTCGACGTCCTCCCCTACATCACGGCCCTCCTCAGCTCCTCCCTCTGGACCTCCTACGGCCTCACGAGGCCCGGGCGGCTGCTCATCGCTACGGTGGACGGCGTCGGAATCATCCTGGAAACCACCTATGTCATCTTGTTCGTAATCTTCGCCTCGCCGGAGAGAAGGGTAACACCACGTACCCAGCTTTTTTTAGATCCATCAACTTGTCCCCTTTGCGCCCGCCATCAACAGAATCACCGTGCTTCTGGCTCTGTTGTTCTCTCTCTCTCTCTCGTACGTGTAACTGCAGGCCAGGACCGGCAAGCTTGTGGCACTCCTGAACGTGGGTTTCTTCGGGGGGATCGTCCTGGTGACGCGACTCGCGATGCACGGGAGCATGCGCTACGACGTGATTGGGTTCTTCTGTGTGATCACGTGCTCCTTCTCCTACATTTCACCTCTTGCCATCATGGTAACAGTACTAGCGTCGTTCTTTCTAATAAAAAATATTTGCACGCCGTGCTGCCCTTTTATCATCCCGCTATAATTTCGTCCTCAATTTATCAACCTTTTCTTTTTATCTAATTTTATTAAGGTTTTTTATATATACTGTTTTGATTCTTTATCAAATACCACTAATTTAAATTCATTATCAAGTATACTTTTTAAATAATTCCTTTGTTGACTAAACTCAAAGTCTCAAAACTCGGTTCTCACTCACTGTTTATGTGTCTTGTTATCTTTTTTTAGATATTTTTTTCTCAAAATTTATTTTAAAAAAATAATATGGACTAAATCATATTTGGGACATCTCTCCTAATTTTTAAGGAGGAAGTTAACTATTCATTAAACTTTCCTTATTTTTTTTCCAAAAAAACTCTCTCTCATATATAACCACCTTTCTCTCTCACACACATAAATCACCCCTCTTTCTCTCCCTCCCATAATCACCTCTCTCTCTCTCTCTCTCTCTCTCTCACGATTATCACCTATCTCTCTCTCTTCAACCGTCTCTTAATGAGAAAATTCTATATTATCTTAAATATTATTTAGATTTTATCAAATATGTTAAAAGTTAAAATTTATAAATTTAAAAATTATGATAAAAATCACAGTGAAATATTTTTTAAAAGAGAAATAATCTAAAAAAATTACTCCCAAACATAAACAAAATTACGTACCCAACAAAAATTATACTTGAGTTATCTCTCTCGGATGGAAACCCACGGCCGGAGGAAGAGAGGGCAGTCTAGTGGGGGTGGGGGGGGGGGGGGGGCGCGCTACGAGTAGGGAGGAAGATGGGCAGCAGGGAGGGTGGCTGCCAGCAGAAGGGGGGGAGGGGTTCACCGGAGGGTTTGAGGTCGCTAGGGGTGGGGGAGAGGGGGACTGGAAGGGGTGGGCAAGCGGCCCGGGAGGAGGCCAGTGGGTCCCCAAGGTAGCTGTCGACACATACGTCGCCCCCAACGCCATCCTCGCTGGGCAGGCCATCTATGACGGCGCGTGCGTCTGGGATGGGTCGGTCCTCCGCGGGGACTTTCGACAAGATCACCGTCGGCTTCTGCTCCAACGTCCAAGAGAGATGCATGCTTCGCGCCGTTTGGACTTCCTCGACAGGGGGAGAGGGGCCGTTGGGCGTTCTAGGCTCACCTTCGTCTTCGCCTCGCTTTATTTTTTGCAGTCGTTGCGAGATCTAATTACAGCCGACGAATCCTGTTCTTTCTAGATTTTGAAGGTACTTTTTATTTTTATTTTTTTCCCACGGATTCCCCCTACCTATTTGGTTGTTTTTTATGTTTGCAGAGCCCCTGGACGTACAATGATTCGTTTTTGTTTGCTTTTCCCGCCGTGTAGAATGGGAGAAGTCGGGGATAACGACGCCTACGAGGAGGACGAAGACAAGGCCCCTGAATCCGCCGCCGCTAAGGCCGACGGCGAGTCGGCGAAGAAGTAAGCTCCCTCAAGGAGTTGCAGCTAGAGGGAACTGGTTCAGAGCCTCTGCTGCTGAGGTAACTGTTTCTTACCTCCGCCCTTTTTCTTACCCCGCCGGAGGGGGGGTCGCCAGGGGGTGGGGGAGAGGGCTGCCGGGAGGGGGGGAGAGGGGTCGCCGGGATGGGGAAAAGGAGGGCCGTCGGGTGTGGGTAGGTCTGACAATTATTCGTTTAAAATTAGAATAAACTTTGAATTCGTATTCGTTTAATCAAAAATTAGATATCTGATACGAATTCGAATAGTGAGATATCTGTGTCAAATATTATCCGACCAAATATGAACCTTTAGATAAATATCTAATGATACACATATTCTATATATAATTAACTCGAATCTTAATATGTTGTTTGATTGTTCTTTTTTATCTTAAAATATAATTTAAAAATAAGAACTCCACTTATACCCATTTAGTAACTTATCTCCTATTTTTTAAGATGAAGTCTAATCTTTTGATAACATCTCTCAAAATAAAAATAACTTTCACTCTTTCTTTTTTTGAGAAAATAACCTACGATGTTCCTATACGGCTGATATGACTCACCTGTAAGTAAGTCTAGCAATTATCTGTTTAAAATTCGAACCGAATTCGAATTCGTATTAATCCGATAATTAATTATCCGAATAAAGTATCCGCTGGATAATTCGATTATTAATCAGATATTAATTCGGATATCACACTATCCACTCCATATTCGATCCGTTTATAGGTCTACCGTGGGGGGAGGGGCTCTCTCTCTCTCTCTCTCTCTCACTCTCTCTCTCTCTCTCTCTTCTCTCTCTCTCTCTCTCCAGAATTTCGCCCAGCATAGATGACGGGAAACAACGTCGGTATAGCTCAATGTTATCGGAACTGAGTCGGTGTGTGAACCTAGGTATGAGTTAGTTCGGTTCTAACTACTGTTCAATATGGGAAATAACGTTGGTATAACTCAATGTTATCGAAATTGAATCGGTGTGTGAATCGGGGTACGAGCTAGTTTGGTTTGAACCGGTTGGACCGTTAAATCGAATCGATTTAAACCGTGACGTCATCGTAATATTAATATATATATGACCTGATTCTATAACTCAAGATAATAAAAATAATATATAATGATCAAAATAAAAAAGCATAAGTGTATAATTATTAGTCGTGATTATGTAATTATACAAATAAAAAAATAATAATAATATGATTAAAAATTGACCTTAAAATTTGATAATATTCTATTGATCATCGCTCTTTTTTTTTTGGTAACGGGGAATCTAGCGGAGTGATACGGAGAGCTGAGCGATTACCGAGTCACCCGAGTTCGAGTCTCACCCTACGCATCAAGCCACCCCTTTTTGTACCGCCGCCATAAAATCTCGGGCTGACATCCCTCGAGGATTAAATGTGAGCCAGGTAAGCCCCCCCAGGGATTGATCATCACTCTTCATAATTGACATCTATGTTTCTTTAAACTTTTAAACTTCAAATATATTTAAAATAAAAAAATAAATTATAATAAATTAACAACAATAAGATAATTTTATTCACATGTAAATATTATTTTGAATATTTAAATATTTATACGTTTATTTTTTTATTTTAAAGGATGAATCGGATCGGACAAATTCACCGGTCGAACTGCGGTTCGTCCGGTTCTTTAACATTAGACTGGACCGGTCTTAATCGGACCGGTTCTCAGACCAATTCACGGTCGGACTGATTCGACCGACCGGTTCAATCCGATTCTGATAATACTGGTATAATTGTAACATTGTTAACTATGTAGAAGATATTTTTGATAATATATCTCAGTATATTTAAAAAGATTATAAATATATATATGTAAAAATATTTTAAATAAAATATTAATATGGCACTTTAAGTCCAGTTTTATTTTGAGATTAACGTGGTTAAAATTAAATAGATATATTTTATTTAGTTTTTATTTTGACATGACGTCGGAGAAAATTATCTCACGGTATGGTTAATCCGACGAAGCAGATTATTTAATTACGTTCATGTCAAAACAAAATGACTTATGTTTGAATTAAAGGGGAGATAATCTTGACATAAACCCCACACAAAGCGGGGTTAATAGATAAGATCATTCACCTCCCCCATTGCAAGCTCCATACTGCAAGGGTGGACCCTGCATTAACTTCTCTTGCTTCTACAGTTCTACTCCATGAGAACTGACTTGTGAAACGCATTTGCAGGAGATTCTAATAATCTCTTGACATGACAAATGCATCATATAGTCTGTCGTGTTAAGGAGATTTTTGACGGGGAGAGAAATCAGATTGCAAACACGTTTCCAAACGTGCCCTTATGGCACGGGCTTACGTGCGAGGGGGATTTTGGACTCTCTAGAGAAATCAGACACGAGGGGTACGTGTGGGTTCCCTCGAATCCGGAAAAGGGCCCAAAACGTAGCTTCCCGGGAAGACGGTGGTGGATTTTGGGAAGAAAATATCTCTTCTACCCGTCCGGTCACCCAACTGCGTTGCCCGCGCCGTTTCTCCTAGCTCCAATCAGCCAGCTCGCCGCCTGCACTCCGATTGCCCGACTCACCACCCGTGCTCCGTTTCTCCCCGATCCAGTTGCATGCCCAGCTCCGGTCGAACTCGCACAGGGATGCCAACACCAAACGAAGCAGCGCCGCCATCATATAAAGACTAGACTGCTAATTGTGTTTATCGGTATCCAATAATTATATTCTCTAACACATATCTTTGCGCGTGCAGCAGCCCCACAACCAAAGGCACTATCACGTGGAGAGAGAGAATATAGGGAGAGTGAAACTTACTCTAATATCATATTAGAGTTAACAGATGAGGTCATCTAACTTAAAATCTTAAGAGTCATTCTGATAATAGAATAAGTCCGATTAGGATAAATTATTTGAGTCTCATTCACCTATTTGACTTTGGATAATCGGGTAAGTCATTCAAGATAGAACAAAGTTAAAGGCAGATTAAGGGAGATTAACTCGTTCGACGTGTTCGGTGGGTCGAATAGGATAAGGTCCGAAGTTTTTATCAAATAAAAAGTCTAGGAATATACTATCCCACCTTATCTGACCGGGCTTATTCTAACTGATTATCAAAACCTCCCTAATGTGTTGAGGGGAGGGGAGTCCAATATTTTAAACATATTTATTCTTGTCCATTTTTTTTCGATACCGGGCTATCCTAACATATTAATCAGAATTGGTGCCAGCTAATAATAGTAAATCTAATTCACCCAACATCAAACCTAGATAGTTCTCCTCCTAACTCTCTGCTTATAACACATGATTTAAAAAAAAATAATTAGAGAATATCTTTCTTCCCATGACAACAAGGTCAGAACTTTAACCGTGTGTTACTCTTCCGATTGGTTTGTGCTTGTCAGATTTTGTTGCTTTTTTTTTTTTTGGATGTTCAAATACTGTTAGGGGAAGGTTGACCTGAAGGGCCGTGAACCGGGCCTGAGTTGAAATTGAGCTAGAGTTGTTATCACTAGGCCCGGCCACATCCTAAAGAAGATGCACGATGAGATGAGCTGGGGCTTTCTTAAGTCTAGCTTGACTCATTAACATCCCCATTGAGATGCAAAGGAATAATGTTAGTCGTAACCCGTGCGATCTATCTAACCCCATTTTTTCCTCGAGGAATGCATGACCCGGGATTTTATGGTTCGTCAGATTCCTTGTCACAAAAAAAAAATCTAACCCTATTTTTCCCATCGCATAATTAGGCCTTGTTTGGTAACTAAATGGGCCATAGATTATGGCCTAAGAATGTTCACTCGTTCAAAGCTCCACCAAATGTCTAAATGTCACATCAAATTATTCAAAAGTCATAATCTAACTTTTTAGAGAGAGATAGGGTGAAAAGGGTCTACTTTTCATAATCTTCCAAAAGCTCCTTTTCATTGGATTATTCTCACTCTAAAAAATTACGAAAAAATTCATAATTTTATTGGGTTTTCAAACGAGGCCCATTTAATTATGACTTTTTTCATAATCTTTTAGAGTGAGAATAATCCAATGAAAAGGAGCTTTTGGAAGATTATGGAAAGTAGATCCTTTTCACCTTGTCTCTCTCTAAAAAGTTAGATTATGACTTTTGAATAATCTGATGTGACATTTAGATATTTGGTGAAATTTTGAATGGGTGAAGATTCCTAAGCCATAATCTATGACCCATTTAGTTACCAAACAAGGCCTTAGTCTAGTTGGACCAATGGAATAACGAGATGCAACACTCGCTTCAACTCCAAGAGTGCAGGTATATACTAGCCAACCAACTTCATAAGTCAGACATATATAAGTTAAGAGTTCATCCAGAACCTGTAGTATGCAGATTGCAGGCCATTTTGTTTAGTCACACCCTTAATTATGTTGTGCGAGGCAGATGATGGGCAAAGAAGACATAGTTGATTTGTTGATGGCTCTGATTTTTATTCCCTAGTCATGCCCCTCACATGACAGTGAAATATCATTCATTTCACAATAGGTGGTGGTGTGTAGCACCGATACTAGTTACTTGTTAGAACTGTAGTTCTCTATGATGAACACTTTGCATATCTCCCTTCGCTTACTCTCATAAGCTAGTCTGGAAGTTTGGAATTGCTCTTTACTGGTTCTACGTATTTAGTCTCACTTCTAAAGAAAAACAATTGTGCCAAGCCATATGATCATGTAGTACCTTCTTCGCCTTTTTGATTTCTTTCATCAAGTTGTTGTCTTGTAATAAAATAAAAAAAAGCTGTTTTCTTGTACCCTATAGTTAGTAGATAATTCAATTATAACATTCTTTGTGTCGGACGACATGAAGTAAGAAAATTTGTTCTCGAGTTTGAATGTATCGACTTTGTAGTTTTCTAGGACATGTTACTTGCCCCTCCTTAAATGAAACTTAATATATATATATATATATATATATATATATGGAAACAAATCCTAGGATCTGAGCGTGTAAAACACCTCGAATCTCATCATTTTGTGTTCTATATACAGCCCCCTTTGGTCAGTCAACCATCTATCAAATTTAGATACTAGTGGGAAGCTGCCAATTTCTTCATCATTTACCATGTGTAATTTGTATTATTTCTTCATATCTGTGGAGATGGTTGCCAGAAGTAAGGATCTTGTTTGTTTGATAACCAAACTAGCCATCTTGGTGCCCCAACTTGTTTAGATCATCTTGGCTTTAAGAGAATTTTCTTTTTCCCACTCTTCTACACCTTTCCCCCCCTAGTTTAGCCTAAATCAGCTTTGGCTTAGTTTTATTAATGCAAACATGAAGCATCCAAAATTGAACCAAGTAATTAACCATAGGCATTCACAATAGTGTAATCTACTTTGCACAAAAGAAGACCTAGTAAGGCAGGCAGGAAAGTACCTCTTGTACTTCCAAGTTATTCTTTATATGTTTATTCCAAGTGCATTTTATATTGATGATATTATATATTCTATATAACATCTAAAAGCAACTTTTGAATATTCCCTTCGACCAAAAATGAACCAGCAGAACTTCTTTCATCACCTTCTGAAATTATATTATTTACTCATTTTATTTTTGATCAGCGTTAAAATATTAGCATAAGCTATTAGTCAATCCCAATCAGAGGCTTATTAACTTGTTGCAATTCTCCAAGAGAAGAGTAACTCAACTTATTATGTTTCTAATCCAATTTCTAATGGATTGTTTAGAAACTGGTGATACGAACAAAGAGTGTGGAGTACATGCCATTCCTTCTATCTTTCTTCATCTTCATAAATGGGGTTGTTTGGACTACTTACGCTGTGCTCGTGGGAGATGTCTTCATTGGAGTAAGCTCGCAACCTCCCAAGAACTTAAATTTTCGTCAACAAAAATTTTCAAACGATCCATGACCTTCTATATTTCCATTGCAATAGATTCCGCATGTTTAGTGATATATGTGTTAAGAAAAGGGATTGGTTCAGCTTTTACCCCATGTGTGGAGCATCTGGATAGCAGTGTTGTTCCTTGATTTTTGCTTATTCATATGCTTAAGACATAACCATGCCATGATTAGACACTCATCAATTTATTTGTGTACCACAGTTACCAAGTGGCATCGGCTTTTTGTTGGGTTCTGCTCAATTAATTCTCTATTGCATCTATTGGAAGCCTAGAGGACAACAACATATCGATGAAGGCAACAGTGGCCAAGAGAGCTTAATCGAGCCCTCACAAGCACAGAAAGAAATTGAGAATGGCTTGACAACCCACAAAAGCGTTGGCTAAGTACGTTATTCCTTTTATGTTCTTAAATTGATCTCGTTGTGATCAAACGAAGATCACCAAATGTATCATCATTATCATCATCATCATCAGAGTCTTTATCTTAATTATTTGGGATCGACTACATGAATCATATTTTGTCAAAATTTTCGATCAAGTACTATATTCATATTTAAATTCAAGAAGTTAATGTCATTCTTAATAATATCGCACCATCTCATTTTAGGTCTTCCTCCAGCTATTTTACTAACATCCACTAAGATTCGGTCACATCTTTTAACCGGCACTGAGTTAGGACGACGAATCATATGATCAAATTATCTGAGTCTATTTTCTCTCGTTTTACTATCAATTGAGGTTATCCCTAAGTTCTTACGAATGCGCTCATTCTTAATCTTGTCTTTCTTAGTCTTGTCACGCATCCATCTCAACATCTTCATCTCTATTATACATATTTTATGAATGAATTCCTTTCTTACTGTTCAACACTCGGTATCATAATGTATATAATATATATATACATCACCAAATGTATATAATGCATAATGTATACAAGACAACTACGTGGAACCGCATTTTGTTGTTGAGCATGATAAGTAGAACATAAGGTATGGCTGCTTGAAACTTGTACTAATTATTTTCCACAGCAACATTTTCTTAGGTCTCTCGAGTCGTTTAATGAGGTTCATCTCCATTATTATGGAAAAATTCCCCCATTTTTTTTATTCTAAGGCAATCACTGATAAACAACTCAATGGGTGTGCAAAGGACTACAAAATGCTGGGAAAGCGGTACGGGGGAAGTGAAGGGCCACCACTTTTGTTAATCTCTAGGGAATTCACATAGATGAGGGGAAAATATGTTCAACAATGGCTTTTGGAGATATCGTTTGGTATGGACTCTTTTCTCTCTTGGAAAAAAACGGAGTGTGAACGCTTCGATCTTCATAAATCATGAGATCTTTGATAATGCTATAAATGTAAAAATACCTTTCTTTCATGCATAATTGTAGAGATGTCATTTTTTTGATACACATTGATTGATATGACTTGACTACACGTGCAAACATTCTACGAGCATTAGGTGCCATAACTTGCGTGAGATAAATAATAGTAACACATTAAAAATCTAACAATCTTTAAAAAATGTTGTTGGTGTATTGACTTGTTAATGCAAAAATAATCCCACTATGTAAACGTAAGTGTAAAACATTCTCTCTGCAGTTAATCATCGTCTAAGAACATGTAATGGCGCAGAAACAAAGGGATATTATTATGAGTAAAATTTTCTTTCTGCAGTTAAATCATCGTCTAAGAACATGTAATGGCGCGGAAACAAAGGGATGTTAATGATTATTTTTACACTTATGTTTATGCAGTAAGATTATTGTAATTAATGTGTATATGAGAAGATTAGCTTTTACAATCATCCCTTAATTCATTAAAATGAGGAAAAAGTTTTACTACCACTCGAATTCTCAGTAATGAACCGAGATAGAAGTTTTGAAACAATGGGTCTCCATTAGCATTCCAACAAGTGGCAAAGAAATCTTAGAAATGTATGAGATAAGAATAGAAATGTGGCAGCTGAGAATTAGGGACTGCTTGAGTCTTCTCCTTAACTACATTGAGAGGATCCTAAAACACAGTACCATTAGAGTAGCTCACTTGTATGGTTTCTTAGAAATGTATGGTTTCCTCAGCAAATAACTTTGATACTAAGTAAATTATATTTATAATCCGCTCAACATCATGGTTATCTGCTGGGGGAAGAACCCATGGAGAAGATTAGTGAAGAGATAGGTCGCAGTACAGGATTGGAAACAATCTTGAGTTCCCTCCTCAGTCCAGAATCCTCTAATAATACATAATTAATCCGTCAAGACACGGTTAAGAAGCTTATGGGGATTCAGCAGGTGTTGACCACCTGCAATTGTGTCTCTTAACCCTCCAACACTGAGAATTGTTCTTACCTTGAATTGCATAAATTATTTTCTGTACATCACTTTCTATGACGACTTCTTGTTTCAGTTCGATAGCCATGTTGATTCCTTCGAGCATTCCCGTTGCATCTGCACTTTTGAGTCTGCAGTGAGGTAGCATCTGCGTTCTATGACTTTGCCCTGTCAGTCCAACTCAATAAGAAATGCCTAGTGGTCTCCGCTTCCTCAACAACAAGTAGTCACAAAGTTTGTAACATTTTAAGGTACACAGAGTAAACAATGAACATCAAGTCAATGCGATCGTGATCAAATGACGAACACCAAAATTTAGTACCCCTATTAGGAACTCTTCGCTATGATTTTTATGGATATCATACATGCGTTGTTATGGAAGATCAGATAATGAGGCTTTAAAGGACATTTATATTCTTTCCTCATCCTACATGAAGAGGATATAAATACTCCCGAACATTTGCAGCTCCTCAGTCTTCATCTTTCAAATACACGCATTGTGTGTAGATCACGAGTATCTTAAATTGAGGAACTTACCAAGCCCAAGCTAAACTCTTTCCAACTCAGCGATGTGCTTATCCAATTGGTCGCTCAGCTCCTTGCGCCACCTCTGGATAAGTGCTTCATGCTTCTTAATCAGCTCAGACTTAGTCTTCAGCTCTTCCTCCATCATGCCGATCTCCTGGACACATGGTGCACAGAATTTAAGACAAATCAAAAAGCTACTCGAAGACTGTAAACATATGAAAGTCTCTTCCGTCAGAACCAGTCCAATTTTCTATGGGGAAGAATACTGTCAAGCACCAGCATACAGAAAAATGTCTAGCAAGGTAGTCCAATTAGAATAGGTTTTACCTTCTTAAGTATTTCTTCCCTTGTCGGCTGATCTTCATGCTGAAGGCCGACAAAATAGAGCTGAAGCTTCTTTGCAGCTTCCATGAAATCTCTGGCATGCCTTTCAACATCAACTGCAAGCAACCAAATACATGGTCACACATCATGTATTAGCACTGCTTTTCATGCTACACTTCAAGAGGAAATATACAAGCAAGCAGAAGATTCATATTTCATATAGCAGAATAATTTCAGTTCGGTGCAAACACTTTTATTAAGAAAGGGCTAAGTATGCCACAATCAACTACCTAAGCAACACTTCAGGGAAGCCAAAGTAGCAACACTGCTTATCATCGCTACACTTCAAGAGGAAATGCATAAGCAGGCAAAAGATTCATGTAGCACAGTACTTTCAGTTCCATGCAAGAATTTTTAATCAGAAAAGAACCAAAGTATCACAGAGTCAACTACCTTGGTAAGACTTCAGGAAGCCCATGGGATAAACTTACGATAACAGCATTTGTGACTCGTTAGAAGTCCTTGTTTCCTACAAATGACTCAGTGCAACCAGTTCTCTAACAGAAAGCAAACCCTATCACTAGTTGATTTAACATGCAAGGAAAGCAAAACCTAGGATTCATTTGATTCGCAGTGCAAGAAATCATCAAAAATTCATTTTCACCTTTTTATGGGCATTAAACTAAACAGATAAAGGGTTAAAAAGATAGAAGAATAGATAAGAAACTCAGCAACCCGGCCTCCTGACTGTAAACCAATAAGACAAAAACTCACTAAAACACCTCTATGAATGGTCCTAGAAGCAACTGTTAAATTGATGAAACAACGAAAGCCACACTAGCGTGAAATATAGATGGTTCCTTAACTGTTCCGTGATGAATGCTAATTGGCTATGTTTAGAATACTCCCTGCTTTTAGGTCCAAAGGAGAAAGCAGCGGGAAGCTGCCGAGGAGGAGGAGGAAGAAGAAGAAGAAGAAGAAGGAAGAAGACCAGGAGAGAGAAGAAAAGCTCATTTATCCAGCATCACCGTCATTGAGCACTGAAACCCGTAGTTGTCAAGGCGGTCGCCTAGACAACTAGGCCTTACGGGGCCACGACACTAGCCCGCCTTTCTGCCGTCCAGAAAAGTGAGCAAGGTGCCCCAAGGAACCTGTTTGGGTGCCTGGCCTAGGCATAGCCTATAATACCCCCCTCAAAAAAATTTGGGCCAGGGGGCTCCGCGATGCAATGGGTGGTCAAAGGTAGATCGAGCTCCACACACTCTTCCAACACCCCTCTCTCTCTCTCTCTGCCCCCTCTCTTTTCCCTCTATCTCTCTCAATTTGTAATATTAAAATCTATAATTTTTTCATGTATCTTATTCATAATTTGTATATTAGGGATATATATTTTTGGGGGTTTTTAAATAGGTGCCAAGGTGTTGCCTAGGCAATGCCTAAGCGGACGCCTTATCGCCTAAGCGCTTAGGCTCCCCATGAATGTCTTGGGTCGCTTTGTCACCTTGACAACTATGTTGAAACCAAACCCACTCCTGTTGAGCACTGCCCTGTTATCCAGATCTCATTCTTCTCTTGCTAGTCTTCTCCCATTATGGTTGACAGAGAAACATTGGTTGGGTAATTAGGCTGGCTGAGGGATCATTTGAGTTAAAAAAGCTTTTTTTGTAAGTGGGTCAGTTAAAAAAGTTAAATAGGGTTGAAATATTATATGAACAGCCCCACTAGTATAATATTTAAAATGCTTTTGTTTTTATATAGATCCTTTTTTCATATAAAGATACTTTAAGTTACATAAACAGTTTTAAATTATGTAAATAATATTCATTTTTAATGCCTTTTTCAGATCAGTTTCATCAGTTATGATCCAGACCATATCTTGATCAAGCATACCTGATGTGGGTGACTGTATGGGAACATAGATTGGACAAGAGAGTTGTATCGGTAATCCTTAGGCCATACGGTTTATCTAGAGCAGGGTTTTGGTACCACATTATCAAAATTGTTCATCTAGGGTAATGCAACTCTGTGTGTGTAGAAGTGGATGTTACCGAAATTACATTAAACAAGCAAAAGAAAGGGGATGTACAGAGATATTCTCAGCATGCTACAATAATCCTTCCATACAACATACAACCCACCCTAACATGGTGTGGGGTACTTCACCTATCCAAACACCCAAAATGCAAGGGCATTGACCTCCATATCACATGAGTTTAGCCCACTCCAAACCCTATTGCATTCATGCTCTGATTTTTGAAGATTCTACCTCTCCCCTAAATAGCCCAAGTGTCGATTGCAAAATCAGCGACCAAAAATCAACTCTTCAACCTTTTCAGGTGTCTGGAAAACTCCACCACCCTTTTGAAATGTCTATATCCATAACTCCTGAACAAAGAAACAACCAAAAAAAATGGTAAAATGTCTCATCTTCTTCTCTATATAGGCAGCAAGTAGACCTAATGTCCACAGAAATTGGGTGAGCCTGCACTTGAAGGGATCCTACATACAGGATCCTCCATACGAACACCTTCACTTCTAGAGGAGTAGGTTGCCAAACTTGAGAGATTGTTGGATGCCACATCCTCCCATCTAGAATGAAGCCAGACACTGACCACATTGAGAAGTTGACACAATGTGGATGGGACTTGGATCTCTCTCTCTCGCCCAACTGTTGAGCAGAGTGTTGTACAAGTCTGAATAATATTTGGATTATCTGAGGCTTCCAGTATTATGCCCAAGATATGCAAGATGAAAATGATTATATTCTCTTTATGGTCAATACATAGAAGTTCCATGCAATTATACTTATGCTTGAACTTCTGGAGGAGGTTGGTGGGCTGAAGGGGTACTTCAAGAAAAGCTTCTTGGTGAAAGAAAAAATAGAGTCTAGGGATCTGAGGCAAGTAGTGATAACTCATGGGTGTGTGGTAGGAGTGTTTCCTTTGATCTTATTTGGGGATGCCCTTGTCCATAGGGGCACTACACTGTAGAGGGGGTGTGGGACAGAGTTGGCAAGACCATATGTATTAAGGACTTTTCCAATCTTAGAGTTCAGAATGAAGCAACATTAAAATTTCTAAGGGCTTCTTTTTAATTTGGGCCAGCAGGAAAATTGTGAATTGTTTGTGGGCCAAAACTGTGTACTATTTGGAACATGGAAATGCAGTGCGTATGATTATTGCCTAGGGTCAAAAAAAGGAGTCAGGACTTTTTCCAATCGGTTCCTAAGTGAAAACATTTTACAATGGATGATGGAATATTCTTGCACATCAAGGAGAACAAGAGCAAATCCATGAATATTAAAGACATAAAAAGATTGCACTACTTGAAAGAGTACGAATTTTCCTAAGAAGCATCTTTTACTAGTTTTTTATAAAATCAAAGTAATAACTTAGAATGTATTTTGCTCAAATTCGCCACTGTAGACACAATTTTGCATACAAAAAACAGAACTCTTTTTTCAATTGAGAAGCTTGCAAGCACCTATATTAAAGCCTGAAACCCGCCAATTTGGGAGGTCATCTAGATTTCTCACAATATGTGAGAGTTAAAAGTCATATTTTCAGAGGAAACTGGTGGTAAGATGGAAGAGTCTTGTGCTGTAGTGATAATGGTAGCACAGTTTTATAATAGACTAGAAAAATTGGTTGAAGATTAAAGCTATTTGGTTGAAAAGATTTCCATCTTAGTGCACACTTTCAATTATAAAACTCCAAGTCGCTATGTACCAGCATTTAAAAAAAAAAGTCGATTTGTGCCAGCTCTGTGTTTTTACGAGAAAAAAGACCTAGACATGTCTATATACACATTTGTGTTTCCCTCTCCCTCCTGAATCCAGTGGTTACGTTCTCGAATGTCAGATGGAAATGACTTTCACAAGCATGTGATATCTCTCTTCGGTCCTCAGCCTCGAAGGAAACAGATAATCAACACCATCATAATGATTCAGTATTTATTTAGAGATTTAAGATTAAATTCATTAAATCCGACTTTGTCTTTTCAAATAGTGTCTCTAATTCCTTATCAGACACATCCATCCACATCCTTTCGTTGGTTATCCTATTTAGCCACATCCTTACAACAAGAAATGCAATTTTAATTACATATGCTTATGAAGCCTTTCTCATATACAAGGCAGGTGCACAGGGATCAACTGATTACATTTTCTCAGACTGATAATCAAGAAGACTATTCAAATTGAGCTCCTCTCACTGGTTCGACCTGAACTATCTGCAGTTTCTATATTACTTTCAAACACTTTGATGCCCTAACATGCCCTTGCTTCAACTCGGCACTGTTTGACCACATTTGCATGTAGCCAAATCAATGAAATCAATCCAAAGTTTGAAAGAATTACCATCTTAACTGATTCTATCTTAGGGTACAGCCAACCATAGTCATATATAGCCCAATCAGATCACTCCTATAAGCTGACAGTGTTTCTCATCGTGATGGGGCTGTTTTGGTTTCCCTCTTGTTTCTCATTCTTTTGTAGCCTCTCCCCTGCTTATGCTCTCTTAGTTGCACTCCTCATATAATGTCCATATTATGATTATCATGTCACACTCATCCCATAAGGGCATTCTAAATGACACGTCCACCTTTTGTCCAACCTATCTCCAATGTGAACATCGTCTCCTATCCAATCCATAAATAGCGCATTCTCTTAGAGAGAGAGAGAGTCTAATCAAGTTAACATCCAGCACATTTTAACCTTTTCAACAATGAATTACATCCTTCATATTTAACCACCCAAAAAGTCAATATAAAAATACCATACTCTACAACACACTCTCTCAGGAATCATCTACTTCAACCTAAGAAAAGCATTTAAGAGGTGAAGCCCTCGGCGCAAAATAGGCAAGACCACCAAAAATGTTGAAATCAGTCCTTTCACAGAATATCGGGCTATGCAACTCCGAGACAAAACTGGACTTTTCACAACTTTTGAGGTACTACTCATAAACCACATGAAGTCAACTACAGAATCTGATTTTTGGTCATGTAGCACATCGCGCACCATTACCCCACCCAGCAAAATGGGAAAAAGGAGGATCCGGGAGCCTTCGAGGCCCAGCACGGCAACAACAAACAAGGCAGAAACGCCCAAGCAACACCCACTTCATCCCGTGTCTCCTAAACCCTAAACCTAAGCGAAACTAATCGCATTCCGACATTGCTGTAGACTTGTACCCACCATCAGACCCAGTTTCTACGTTCCACAATCACACTTCTACCAAATACACAAACTAAAAGATCATGCGTAGAAACTTTCGGCGTGGAGCACTGCTAGAGGGAGGGCACAGAGGGGTCCATACTTTGATGGGAGGAATGGGCGGAGCGGTCGATGGCTTGGAGCTCGCGGGCGGGGAGGCAGGGGAGCAGCGCGGCCTCCATCGCCGCCACGCACGACGCCATCGCGTCCTCCGGCGGGGATCCTGGCGGCGCCTGCTGCTGAGACTGGGACTGGTCGTGCGGCGACTGCAACGCCGCGGCGGCCGCCGACCCCGGGTCCGAGTGCGGCTCCGCCATCTTTCCCCACGTCCTCCGCTCCCCTCCTCGGATCTCCTTGCAATTATCGGATTCTGGTTTTTAGAGGATCCCTTAGCGGATTATATATCGGTTGTCGCCTCGGGTAAAGTCGGTTTGGATCCAGCTGCGAAGAACCATCAAAGGCGAGCAATGGACCCGTTATCTGACGCGCTTAGATCCAGAAACGTTGGATTTAGATACCCATTTACCCAATAACAAACCCGTTCTCTCGTATTTGATAAAATCTTTTAATCGAATTTCTGTGTCCATTTGCCGACTAGATTTTCTTTTAAGTTCGTTAACAAGGGGACAGAAACAAGATTCAAAACCCGACTTATTTATCTATTTACTCTAATATCATCAAGAAATTGTTTGTTTTGGTATAAAATACTATGTTTGTATAACACCTAAAAATATGATATCTTACTATGTTTTGGGTGTTTATGTCCACCCAGATCACCCCAGAAGTACATTTATTGTGGAACGAGACGTAGAAGGCCCCATCTTACTCATAGTTTGATTAGTTGGAAGAGAAATGGTCACTGCATATTTTAGAAAAAAGTGTCCACGTGCAAGCAATATTAATAGGGGATGAGGGATCCCAATAATTATTTATTGATTTTATTTCGATTTATAATAACATGAAAAAAATATTTTTAAAATTTTTGATAAAATATAGTACGAGAACTTGTCAAAGTCTATTACGCAATCAACTAGCTTAAGATCAGTGTGTTACAAAGAGAGAAATAACTCTCCTAAGAGAGTAACTTGAGAAATAAACGATGCAACTAGCTTAAGAAAGTAGCTATCAAATTAACCCATTTATTGTGATTTCTTCAAAAGATGGATAATGCCACTAACTGATTATTTAACCGATTCTTTGTAAAAATTTTATGGTTTTTTTATTTTTAATCTTTATAAATAAGTGTATTTTTTAATCCCTCGAATACAACTTTTATTTTTAAAGTCTCTATAATCTTTTAATTCTTATTTTTGAGTCCCTATAATTTACGGGTGAGGGAGAAAGAGAATACACGAGAGAATATTTCATTCTAAATTAATGAGACATGGGAAATATTGAAAATATCCCTACTCTCTCTCTCTCTCTTCATTGACTCTCTATCTCTCTTCTCTCTTTCTCTCCCCCTATATTTTCTCTCTCCTCAATCCAATCAGCCAATGGCAAGTCCTGCAACGGCCTCTTCCCCCCACCTACAATAATAGATGGCGGTGCTGATGGGGATGATGATAGTGGCACATCTAGCATTAGGAGCCTGACGATGTAGTCGGCTGGGCCTTCATGCAGATGTTGGAATCTGGGGGTAGGGGGAGAGTAGTAGGGAGAGGGGGGAGCTTCGTCACCGGAGAAGAGAGAGGGGGAGAGGGGGAGAGGGTATGGGGTGAGAGAGGGAGAGAGTGCAGGGAGGGGGGATGCCGGAGACGTCTCCTCCTCTGACTCCAGCGGTGACAGAGGGAGAGAGAGAGAGAGTGAGTGAGTCGACGACAAAGGGAGAGGGAGAGAATAAGGCAAAGAGAGAGTGCAGGTCAGTGTTGAGAGAGAGAGAGGGAGAGAGAGAGAGAGAGAGAGAGAGAGAGAGAGAGAGAGGAAGGCAAAGAGAGAGAGCATGCCGCAGTGATAGAGGGAGAGAGAGTGAGCGAGTTGAAATCACTCCGTCTAGGAGCGATTTCATCTCGGGAGAGGGAGAGGGAGGGAGGGAGAGTGAGCAAGTTGAAATTGCTCTGTCTGGGAGCTATTTTATCTCGCTCACTCTCTCTCTCTCTCTCATCGCCGACTCTCTCCGGCATCCCCCCTCTCCGTCTCCCTCTTCGGCCCTCTTTCACCGTCAGATCTCTCTCCCTCCCCCTTTCCCTTTGTCACCGCCAACTCTCTCCAGCATCCCCCTCCCCCTCTCCCTCTCTCACTCTCACTATGTCACCGCCGTCCGACATCTCCCCTTCCCCTCTCCCACTCCCTCTCGCTCTCTTCGTCTCTATCTTCCTCTTTCTCTCTCTCCCTCTCCCTCTCACTATGTCACCGGACGTTCTCACTCTGTCACCGCCATTCAGCATCCCCTCCTCCTCTCCCTCTCCCTCTCCCTCTCGCTCTTTCTCTCTCTCTCTCTGCCTTCCACTCTCTCTCCCCCTCTCCCTCTCACTCTGTCACCGTCGAAGTGGGAGCTCTAACATCTTCCTATTTTCTCTCTCTCTCTTTCTCTCTCTACGTGTGCATTCGTGGCGGAATACTTGAGAGAGGAGAGTGGGACTCACAGTTACAACGGCAAGAGAGAGAGAGAGATGGTGGGGCCCACGGTACAATTAAGATTGTTTTAGTCTTTTACCAACATTAAATTAGTTTAACTCGAGTTAAGTTTCATTATAGTTATTGAAATTAACGATAAAGATTTAATAGAGTTTAAAAATAATAATTATATTTAAAATATTGAAAAATATATTCATTTATAAGGACTAAAAAAACCATTTTTATTAGAGACTGTTGATACGCGAAAGGAGCGTGGAGTTCATGCCTTTTCTCTAATCTCTTTTCATCTTTACCGACGGAGTTTCTTGGACTAGATATGCTGTGCCCGTGGGAGTTATCTTCAGTGGCCGTGAGTTACATAATGGTAGCCAGTTTCACATCTGACGACAAATGACACGATCAAACAAATTTGATCACCTTCACAAACATGTCGGTCTTTGAATTTATATTTATTGTTGGGAATTTTATAAATAAGTCCATACTCCCCATATTCTAGCTAGTCTAATTTTAGATAAGTCTCCACAATCCTAATAATATCCAAAAAAAAACCTCCTCCAATTTTGATTCTGTTTCAAGATACATCTCTATCGCTACTTCTTTTTTTATCAGTGAGAGTTACATCCGTTAGCTTAATCATAGTCTAAACACATCAGATATTTAACCATTTTATCTCTGTTTATATCATAATTTGTCATATCAAATTGTGGCTATTTGAGTACACTAACTTGTACTGTTGTACCATATCACAGAGAATCCAATCCACAATACAGTATCGACTTTAACACAGGAGTTAAATCGACGTGTACAATACCATAATGGATCCGGGTCCACAGTTGTAAGATCCTCAGATGGCTTAACCTCTCCCTGTGCCACGTCACCTCACATTCTTTCATGCTTCAGCTTTTCTTATTGATAAAAATAATTTAGATATCTAAAATCTAATTCCCCATCTGCTATCTAAATCTGTAACAGAAAAAATACTGTTAAATTTTTTTTTGTAGAGGATTCGTTTGATAACCAAATTAATTGGCATCTGAACATTTTTTTTTACCATAATAAACCTAATTCCACGCATGACAGGCGCTTGGGACTCCTGCTCTGCACCTATTCCATTTATACCATGCATCCTTATTTTATTCGTCTTAAATATAAATATTTATCGTTATCAAGACGATCCACGGGCACATATAATTTATTATTTTATTCGGCACACCGTTACAAGAAAATATAATACTGGCGACGATTGTAATCCGTCGCAAATAGTTAAAAAGTCATCGTTAATATTTTTGACGACGAATGTCGCCCGTCACGAACGTAGTCGCAAAAAATATCGTGGTGAATATTTTGACGACGCTTACGACCGTTCGTCGTGAATAGTTTATTATTAACGATGGATGAGTAACATTATTATCGACGACTAATCATCGTCGTTAATAATATTTTTTAAAAAACTAAAAAAATATTATTACCGACGGTGGTAAAATCATCGTCAATATAATTCGTGAAATAAAAAATTAAAATATTATTCGAGACGACTCTTAAGTCGTCGTTAATATAATTTGTAAAAATATATTAAAATAAAAAACTATTATTGATGATGACTTTTTGACCGTCACTAATATAATATGTATTCAAGATACATAAATATAAGTAGCGATGATAGAAGATATGTCGCAACTAAATATTGGCGGCGACTGCACAATCGTCGTCGATAATTATTAATGACGACTGTATAACCGTAGCTATAATTTTTGTTATATCATTAGTAATGGCCTTAAATTGTCACTAAAACTATACAACTTACTCAACATTATTATTATTATTTTGAAATAAACTTAATCTTTTTGTGACAATTATAAAAGTTTTTGAAAATATATATGATGACATAATCCACATATGACTTACGTACAAATCACATATATAATATAAAATATTAAATAATCTACGTGCACAAATCTAATAAAGTTATAACAATGACACAATCCATACATGGGTAGAATATCAAATACAAATTCATAATGTTTACATGATCGCAGAACTCACGTTTAAAACACGTAAAATAGTCATCCACGGAGATAGATAAATGTATCTTTCATATTCTCGTCATCTTTTCCTTCCTCCCCAATACGCGGTATAGTGGAGTACCTCGTCGAATACATATCTTTAATAAGAGAAGATAGATGTATATATTCCTTCGACGAAGAAAGCACGGATTCCAATTTTTGAATTTTTGTAACTATTTCATCTGTGTCTCTACGTGCTGTCACTACTTCTCTCGAAAGAATCATATCACAAATGAAGCGTCTCTCCTCGTCCTCCACATCGAATACATCCAGACTTATCTTGCCCTATTACATGGACGAAAGCATCATCCGGTGATAACCCAAGACCTGTCGCGTCAGAACGTTTTGACGATGGAGACATCAATGTGACCATTTGATCATGTTTTAAGAAAAACATAATGCACACCATTAATAAAAATACATAGATATATTAAATAAAAATATACAATATGTCAATTCTTTATTTATCATCAACTCTCTTCTTTGCTCATTTGTCTAAAAGGCACTATCATTAGGTTGCAACTTTATTTGAGATATTTTAAAAATATCGGGTCGCGTAGTCTCTCAATTATAATTTTTTCACGATTTAATTACAAAAATAATATTCTTTAGTTAAAAATAATCTATGTCATAATTAAGAATAAATAAACAATAAAACTTACAAAGTCATAAAATGAAATTTGGCAACCGAGGAGTCACCTATAAGTTTGGCAACCTATGCTAATTGGACTACCTTGCTAGACAGGTTTAATTTACCCCTATATGTTGGCATTATTACCAGCATTCTTCCCATAGGAATATGGGCTGATCCTGACCGAAAAGATTGTCATACGTTTAAAAGTCTTCAAGTAGATTTTTCAGATGTTTTAAATTCTTTGCAACATTTGTCCGGGAGATTGCAAAGATGGAGGAAGAGCTGAAGACAAAGTAAGTCTGAGCTGATTAACAAGTAGCAAGAAGCACTTATGCAGAGGTGGCGTTAAGGAGCTGCAAGACCAATTGGGTAAGCACATTGCTGAGTTGGATTAAAGGGTTCAAAATGGAATTGTTAAACTTCCCACACTTAAGATCCCTCAGTCCACCCACAATGCATGCATTCGGTAAAGGTGGGGAGGTCGAAGTGCTGGGAGCATTCATGTCCTCCTCTGTGTTGGATAAGGAAAGAAGACACATCATCATCATCATCATGTATAAGGTCTCATTATCTGATCATCCATAACGAGTTATGTATAAATAAGAATCATGCTACAGAGAGTTCTCAGGAGGAGTAACCCAAACCTTGGCATTTTCGACATCACATTGATCCCTCGTGGATTCATAGGGAGTGGGTCTGTGTTGATTTGCAGCAACTGAAATTGCTCAAACTTTTAAATGGGCAAGCCAGCATGCGTTAGCTAGTCGCCGATGAAGGCTTCCAGCTTCCTACTACTACCCCCCTTGCCCTTTGCCCTCTTCCCTCTGCTTCTCTTTCCTTCCAACTTCTTTATTCTCCGTTACCTTCTTCTCTTTCCCTTTCTGTCTGGTGGAGGGGGCGCAGGGATGGGGTGCCCACCCCCTCGCCCCCCTTTTCCCTCTTAATAGATGGTGTTGGCACCTGGCCGGTCTCTTTTCCCTTTCTTCTTCCACCTTTCGGGTGGATGAGGGGATGATGTGAGTCATGTGACCTGCAGCCTGAAACTAGCACTGTGTCTCTCCTCTTTCCCCAGAGGGAAAACAAGGTGGGTACGCAGTGCTGTTTTAGTTTTCTCGGCTCAATTGAAACTTACGCAACACATGCTTTGCTGTTTAATCTCACTTCCTGTGGAAGTATTGATAATTGCCATCTGTACGTGTGCATTATATGTCACTGAGCACTTGCATGATGGGGGGGGGGAGTTGGTATCCACTGCCGTTATCTTTTCAGCCAGCACCATCAGACAGCTCCTTATCCTCATCATGGATGCCAAAATTAGCTCATCAAACGCAGCCTAACACAGGGTTGACAAGATCCAAGATTTTAATTAGATCGAATTGTATTATTAACAGAGCATAGTTTTTAATAGTATATGAGCAAAACTCGGGGTGAAAACGGGTCAGGAAACCCTCTTCTCAACAGACCATTCTGAACATTAATTAAGACCACAAACATTTGGGAGGAAAACAACGCCCCTCAGAAGCTACAACTGCCGACTCGGTCTGATCCCAATTTCTAAATTTTATAATTCTTGTGTCAAGTCAATCCAAACAATACGAC
The DNA here is from genome assembly GCA_022559845.1 of Amorphophallus konjac. Taxonomy (NCBI): domain Eukaryota; kingdom Viridiplantae; phylum Streptophyta; class Magnoliopsida; order Alismatales; family Araceae; genus Amorphophallus; species Amorphophallus konjac. The sequence continues at coordinate 9,423,035 of CM040118.1, read as the reverse complement.
ACAAGTTGCTTTCACATGGTTCTAATAATTTAGATTCTTAGAAGAGAAGTTGCCGACTTATTAGGCGAGTTGTTATGAGTCAGTCCTTGTGAGACTGATGTACTATCAATTTTACTGGATCCGGGTCCTTAATTAGTTGCATGCGCTTTCAATCATCTTGCTGAACAAACGGGTCCATCCCAGTACGACGTGATCTCAGTGTGCCCTGCCAGGGAAGGGGGAAACTATTCCTCCACACAAGTTTCCAAGGGCCCGTTTGATAATTACTTAGGGTTATCTCATCCACGAGAGAGAGCGACGGATTCCACCCGCTCTCCTCACACTCAACTCTCTCTAATCGGGGTAGGGTGACTTACTCGGGCGGTGAGACGAGAGTGAGTCATCTCACCCCATTTTCGAAGCCCCCCTGATACAGTAAAGAACACAAGAATATGAGAAACGCTTGCAACACACCGGGTGGTGTGCCGTCCGTGATGCATACCCGGCGTGGGACTGATCGACGGAGGCCACAAAGATCTGCGATGAGACCAGAATCATGTGATGCCAACGAGACCCAGCATGCACAATTACTCTCTCTCGAAGACTATTTATGAGTTCTTATGTTTTAATTTCCTTGACCGTGGGGTGATCATTGTGCTTGATTTGTGCTGGACGTCCTAAGCTTTGAAACATGCCTCGCATCTCAACCAGCAGGTCCCGTTTCTACGCAATGATCTCGACGTCGTGACGTCGTGTTCGACGTTTGATTTTGAGAACATCGAGCGCCTCCTAATATATAATAAGAGACGTGAGGACAAATGGGACAACGTCGCTCCTTTCGCCTTAAAGCCCGGACGTAAAAAGCATCTACCTATCAGACGTAGATATTGTCTTTGGGCATCTACATGCGCGCGCATCTCAACACGGTGGTTTCTTTTTTTTTTTTCTCCATTTTTTAAAATGAGTAATATTGTTAATTCTTTTTATTTAATAAAAATTATGTCGATAAAACTCGAGTAATCTATGTTATCCAATATAGACCGAGTTCGGGATGTACTTGTGCGCAGCGGAACAAGATAGACCAACATAACGTCGTGGGAGCGGAGAGTGACCTATTAGAATCTATCTAATATAGCCATCTTCAGCATTAGGACATCTCATCTCATTAGTTTGTTGACTGAACTCTCGTTGAACTAAGGCAATCTATCAAATTGGCGGAAATTATTATTATTTCTTTTCTTCTCTCAACTACAGCTAATAATACTTGATACTGTGCCCTTCGAATCCGGCGTTGGCTCTGAAATTCTGGGATACTTTGACCTGGACATTTCTGGGCCGCGACCTATTCAAACTTTCTAGTTATGGTCCTGATAGTGTGCCTCTGTGGGACTGCCGACCTACGCAGCAGATGACGATGACGACGACGACCCAACAGTAATCTATTGCGCATTGAAAAACCATATCTTATCCTTATTTTGACCAAATATCTCGGCTCATGCCAACCTCAAACAAACCACTCCCTCCACCACCGAAGCAGCTTCGCCATCGGCTTCTGCCCAAACATATAAAACTCCGACATCGGCCACCAACGGTGCATAATTTGGCTGGTATCCGTTCGTCCTCTTACACAAGCAAGGAAGGTTATACATTTTCGAAACCATTAAATATATAATATATGTTACTTTCTTGCATAGTTAAAGATAAGCATATGGTATTTGGCTCGTTGAGACGTCCAAAAGAAAAGTTAAAGATTACAAATAAAAAATAACATCACCATCACTTATAGGTAAGGCTTCTCGGTCTTATCCGGCGAAGAAGCACACCCGTCCAATGTGCCCAACCCTTCCGGAGTCCACCGGACAGCGCCATATATTGTTAAATGCTTCGGTATCGAGGAAGAACTTAATGCTTTCAGGGGAGCATTACATGTGCATCATCATTAAAAGTTTTGTACTAGATTATAAATTCTTATTTTTAAAATAGTTATAGATATCCTTGTGGTAAATAATATGATTTTGATTATATTCCTCTCCATTCTCCTCAAAGCATCGCAGAAATTATTATATATTATAATACATGAGCAACCTCATTTGCCACTGTTTATCATTCAGTTTCAAAATCTGATAGTAGGTAAGAGTGGGGCCGGCTTATTTTAATTTTGACGCTCGAGATTTCTGAGCTAAAAAAACAGTTGATATCAAATTATATATTAATTATATTAAGAATATTTATTACTTAAACAGAAAAAGGACTATGGGAAAAAGGACGCATTTTTATATCGTCTTCATCATCAACATCCATGGAGTAACACCACAATCTCTTCTTCGACGCTTATTTTACACAGCCAGCTTCCTCTGCTCACACCAACGCTATCTCACACTACTTTCTCTCTTACGCCTCGATCTCAGACTACATAGAGATAGATAGCACTAGCGGTAAGCAGCAGCCTCTACACATATGTACATCGACCTACCAAACCTACACCACCCCTACACCACTCTCCAGTGACACCACTAACCCCCACTCACAGAGCTGCTCACACACAGAGAAGAAGAGAGATGAAGCAACAGACAACAAACAAGAAACTAGAAAGAGACGCAAATCCTCTATCCATCTATCTAACCTGCGATCTGTCCGACCAAGGAGCTAGCTTCCAGGCGGTAGCGTGTTGGCGCAGTCATAGGTTTGCTTAGCGTGGCCGGAGCTTACACTTCGAAGGGAGGGCAGGAGTTCCTGCTGGGCGGCACCCCCCCTGTCGGAGTCGTCGGAGCGGTGCTGCCGCTGCCCCCTGCCGCCGCTCCCCTGTCGTAGGCGTCGGACGTAGATTTCCGCCGGAACCGGTTCCACTCCCTCCTTCCTCCCCCACCTGAATCCAGATCAAAGGGGGGCACCCTGTTAGAGAGCGGCGACGGATCCGAGAAGAGGAGAAGAAAAGAAGAGCAGGAACGAAGTACGTGGAGTGGAAGGGGGAAATGTCAGATTCGCCCCTTCTCACAAGGGCTTTCCAGATCCTTCCGGGGGTTCCCGTTTTCTCGCGAACCAAGGAGCACGAAATCGCCGCCGCCCCAGTATCCACAGTACGAAGCTGCCCACACTCGAGGCGGGATCCTCTCGACGGCGATTTCGTCATCCGGGAGAAAGCACATACTCCCACAGTTCTCCCGCACATACCGCGCAGCCTCCCCCCGCGTCCCCATCGTTCCTACAGTAATCTTCTGGTTCTGTGGAGATCCATACCAAAGAAGGGAGACAACGGAGGAGTCGATCCGGCCGGCGACTCCGGCGGCGTCGCCGCCGGGCTCCCCGACGGCCTCTTGATCATTATGCTCCGCGTCACCCGCGGCGTCGTCTCCTCCGGCGAGTCCTCCCCGCCGCCGCCCACCCTCCCATTCCCGAGCTCCGACGCGACCTCTGCCACACAAAACACCCCACAACCTAAGCCACGCACGCCCATCAACAGATAAAATCGAGAAACCAAACAAGCAATCCACATCAATCCATCCCACCACCGGATCGGACGACCAGGACCCCGGCCTTCCTCCCCGGCGGCGGCCCGGAACGGCAGATCCGCGCGCAGAGGGAGGGTATCAGTATCAGTATTTACCTTTGCCGGAGGTGTCGATCCGGGGAGCGACGAAGGTGGAGAACTTGCGGAGCTTCCCCAGGCCGGAGTCCGGCCGGGGACCGGCGACGGTGTCGTCCCAGAGCTTGTCGAGGAGCCCCATGGCAGTGGCAGCCGACTTTCCAAAGCACAGAAGAAGAAGAAGATGATGATGATGATAACGGAGAGCGTTTTTACCAGGGATTTGGGAGAGGGCCTACACCTCGAGAAGCACAGCAGAAGCAAACGCCCAAAGCGAGAGAAGCGTAAAGCTCGGTGGCCGAGGGGTTTTAATAGACCTGGAGAGGACGGTGATCCTTGGGTGATCGGGCAATCTGGGCCGTTGATTGGGATCGGATTGTGATGATGTGACTCGCAAATAAGATATCACATCTGGATAAGATCGACGTGCGACCGAGCGCCATGTCTGGTAACGGATGCTCCCCACGTGGCGGCCCTTTATTTGCGGTTACAGGCCGTCACGTGAATGTTGTGAAATGGCGGCTCGCGACTGGCTAGTGACGGAGTGCCCCCATGTTGCGTCCTAATTACGTGATTGCCCCCTGCTGAAGCGGCCCCTGATGGCGGCGTTCGGTGTTCGACGCAGACCACACGACTCCATCTGGACGGACGATGGTTTTTCATCGGGATTTTTTTTGTCGCTATGGACAAAACATTGTGGTATATTTGAACGATGCCCCTGTGATAACCTGATCATCTTGCGACTTGTACATCAGGCCCTTTTAATAACCAGATAAGTAGACAAGAGAGTGAGTTTATTCTACTTTATGCTAGGCCCGGTTAACTATGTTGGGATGTGGATCATATTCTAGTCGGGGTGAATCAGACGAATCTACTTAAATTTTTGAAAATTTGAGATATGGTCCAGATTACTCGGATAGAGTCGCTCCTCTCTCACTCTCTATCATTCTATGTGACTTCCTAAAAGTGTTTCGACGAGAAACTCACGTTGGTGGCGAGGATTTGACCGTGATAGACGAGATTTGACGGTGGTGACGATGATCTATCCAAAAGAGACATTAACAGCTACGGTGGGAGAATGTTGGGGGGCGGGGGCGTCGGTGTGAGCTATTGGGGGTTAGGGGGAGTTGGGGTGGGGGAAGAAATTGCTGCCAAGGTGGACTATTGGGGTGGAGGGGAGGTGGGGTGGGGGAAGAAACTATCGCCGAGGTGAGAAGGCACCGGGATGGAGGAAGAAATGTCTGTCGGGTGAGATGGGAGGTGATCGAGTCGATATGAGTCGCATACGACTCGAACGTATTATACTAGATCAAAGTGATCTCGATCTGATATGGATCATCGAGTCGACGAATTTTGACGATGAGATCTCGATTTAAACTTAACTCTAACTCAAATTTAGGGAGAAGAGGATTTATACGATGATAGGAAACATTTGGATTGAAGTAAGTATTCTGTGTGTACTCAGTATTAAACCTGAGGATAAATCGTTGCAGTTACTTAAGTGAAATAAATTTTCATGACTTCCAAGTATTGGATCCTCGCTCGATTTATATCTGCTACCAGATTACAGGCGGGGACTTGGACTAGTTTATCTTCATTCTCACCAAAACCATATTGATACAAAATGAGACCTTTTTACGTGGCTTTGCAAGAATAATGGATTTTTCAGCTGGGAATGGGTTTATCTTGAAGTTATTTGGCATAATTAATTAAACCCTAGATGTTAAATTACTTGTTCATGCCAGAGTAGGAACTGATCTCTTTTTAACATACTCTACATCTTATTCCACTCTTTTGTTATATTCATTAGGCTAACTCCTCTTAATAAAAAAATTATTTTAATTGATAAATCAAAAAGACACTGATTGCAATATTCTAGACCAAAAAACAAACAGCCCTCCATAAACCATCCAAATCACATGAATAAAGGAGTTGGGCTTGCCTCTCTCGCCCTCTTGCTCTCTCTCTCTCTCTCTCTCTCTCTCTCGCAAAACCCTACCCGTTCATGTAAGGTCATTCCCACAATTAAATTATGTAGAAGGAGATTCCATAATTAAACACCCGAATAAAAGCTACGGTCCACGGCGTATGGCCTCTCACTTTATGTGCTCTCCCTTGTTTCCTTTCTGGAGACGTCCTCTTGAAGGCAAACAACAGTGACGTGGTCCATTACATATAAATATATATATATGTGGTCCATTATATATATATATATATATATATATATATATATATATGTGTGTGTGTTCGTTATTCGAGCATACACCCACATAAGTTCTTCCTTTTATATAGGCGAACATGGGCCACTCCCACTTATCCACCACCTCCTATAAAACAATTATCTACTCATTCCCCTATGTTGATGATGTGGGCAAACAAGAGGCAGACCAAATGCACATCGAGATTAGTTACATATCACAATCACAATAGTTTATGGATGCATGTATGCAAAATATAACAGAGATATAAAGATATGTATGGTAAAGTTATGATGGGGATCCGTGGGTGCAGAGATTCCGGTGGTGATTCGGACAGAGATTAGGTGGAGACCTCCCTGGTGGGGAGCACATGGCGTTAAAAGCCGCGGTGATCACGTGAGGGGGGGGGGGGGGAAAGGGGAGGGGGGAGTTCCGTGGGACAGTGGAGCTACCCCTTATGGACCAAGGAGGAGTGACTCATGTTGTATAATTTTTTTAGGGAATATTACAACTTTTGTGAAATTATGTCCCTATCCTTAAAGCTCATTGAAGGAAAATTACTCGTATATCTTTATATTTTTTAATACTTCCTAATTTTTTTGAAAAAAAAAGTCATTACGCCCCTATCATTAAAATGCATTAAAATAAAAATTCACTTCTACACTCTTATGACTATTTTCTTATAGATATCAAGAGTATTATGATAAAATTAGGAATATAAAGATAGTTTTAAAGATTTAAAAATATACAAATAATTTCTAAAAGTTTAAACATATAGAATTATTTGTACACAAGTTATTTGGTCTATAAAAATTAATTAACGTGATGATGGTTAGAACATGGACATATTAATTGAACATGTGCAAAAGAGGCACCTTTTGTGCGAAGAGCCTTCCACCAAGGGTTCGTTTGGCGTGTCTTAAAACGACAGTTTAAATATCTTCAATATTATTTTTTGATAAATCTTAACTAGAAATCAAAGCTGTAGGGGTATTTAGTATTTACATAGTGAAATACTAGAGAATAATTTTCGGCATGCCAGATGTACGGAAAATGCTGTTTTATGCTATTTCACGATATTTTACAGCATTCTAGTACATCATGCCAAATGCCCCAAAATCCCCAGAAATTCAAATCTAAACCCTCCCATAAGAAGATGCAAAAAGAAATTAGTCATCGAGATTAAAAAAAATAGAAACAATAATAATAGGCAGAACTTGAGAATGGTGGCCTCATGACATCATGTTCCACCGATCACATGATAAAGTTGTTGCCGTCCGTTTGATCATGACCGAACTAAAATGCGCAAGTCTGGAGACAAGTATCGATTGATTTAGACAATGACAGGAAATAACGAAGGACTCGGCATGATTCGATGGGTTATTACATTTGCATTTTTGGAAGGATTAGGGTGCCTAGGCCGGCACCTAATAAGTGGGAAGACTGTTCTCGGGGAGGTGGGGAGCGAGCTCCAGCGACCAGGGGAGGGGGATCCAGTGGCGTCCGAGAGGCCAAGATAGTGGGAGAGGGAGGGGGGGTTTAACTTCGCAGGGAGAAAGGGAGGGGCTCCGAGGGCCAAGGGGAGGGGGAGGGAATTGGTTGGGTTTAGGAGAGAAGGGGGGCCCTACTCTCAAGTCCGACGGCCCCTCTCTCCCACCCCATTACTAGCCCTCGGCGGCTAGGGGTCCCGTGGTTAAGTGGAGGGGAGACGATAACATATTTTTTTAATATTTTTTATTTTTTAAATTGAGAGTAATTTAATCTTTTCACATGTTTCGTTAATTTTAATTACAGTTAAATTGACAATAGTGTTATCAGTCGCTCGGATCGGTCTAATTATGAACCGGTCTTGGAATCGGTCCGATCTGATGTTAAAAAATCGGATGAACCACGGTTCGACCGGTGAATCGGTCCGAACAGGTATGACCTGATTTACCCTTTAAAATAAAAAAATAAACATAAAAATATTTAGATATTCAAAATAAATTTTATGTGTGAATAAAATTATCTTATTATTATTGATTTGTTATTAATTATCCTTTTATTTTAGATATATTTAAATTTTAAATTTTTAAAGGAACAAAGATGTCAATTGTAAAGAGTAAAGATCAATGAAATATTACAAAATTTTAAGATCAATTTATTTAATCATGTTATTGTTGTTTTTTTATTTATATAGTTACATAATCAATGCTAATAATTATATATGTATATTTTTTTATTTCGATCATTATATCTTATTTCTTATTGTCTTGGACTATAAAATCGAGTCGGACTATGTATCAATATTATGTTGACGTCACGGTTAAAACCGTTTCGATTGAATGGTCGAACCGATTCGAATCGAATCAGCTCGTTGGTAAGTTCAGACATTGATTCAGTTCTGATAACATTGATTGACAAGTGATGACACATGATTACAACAATGATATTTATATATTATTTAAGCTTACTCAAAAATATACATATTAATATATTTTTAAAATAAATTTTTAATAAATTTACATCTAATAATATTTTTCATGTGAAAAAAAACCCTTAAATTTTGATCACATCCGGACACACATAGGTGCCTGCCGCTCGTAAAGGATTAAAATTATGGGAGCAGCCGGCGTCCAAACGGGCTGTCGCGGTCGTACCGACTCAGGTCCGATGTCCATGCACCACATGTTCCCGCCTGTGGCCCGGCCCGACGCCATCAGCCCGCGGAGATGAACCAGCGGTGGGGCCCACCAGGTTTTAATGGGCGCTCCGGACTCCACCGCATCAGGCCAACCGCAACCCCCCCCCCCCACGGGCGGCCTCCATTATTTTTTTATGGACACTCATCAAAGTGGGCCTCATCGGAGCATCAATTATAACTACGATATGATGCGATGTTAACAATATTTCAGAAGTTTGATGGCGATTGGGCATGATGATCAGAGAAGGTCGATCGTAATTACTTCTGTTTGGAGTCTCTGTTTTTTTTTAACCTTCTATTGAGAAGGTGAATGTGATGATACTATCTTAATCTTCCATTTGTATCTATACAACCTCGATGCAATAGTTTTATTTTCATAAACTTAAAGCACGATGATTCAGTTATAAATAATTATCATGTAGTCTGTCTCTGTACCCATCTAAAAAAAGATTTATGAGATTCGAGTCGGACGACACCACCAACCGGCTGCATGGACGCTATCAAGTGACACGCATGCCACCCCGATCGGTCCCTCTCCTCGACACGAAATTGTGGTCGGGGACCGGCGATAATTAAAGAAGAAGACCCCTGCAACAGAGAGATTAGGTCTTCCCCACTATTCATCAGAGTTAAACTAACTATCATATCCCTGTCCAAGTGGAATATGTTAATCGACGTACCAAACTGACCGGAATAGCTAATCCTTTTTTTCTCGGCGTATCCTGTAGCTTCCCGCCACTTTGGTCGAAGTGTTCGATGTCTACTGTTCTTGTTGTCTCTTTTGCAATTGGAGTGGGCTGGCTGGCAACATGGGCCTAGGAATGGGTTGTGTCTTGTACGGTTTGATCTGAATGTCTTTCCCCCATACTGTGGTTAAAGTGTGGAATGAAATGAAACGTCTTCTCTGTCCCCCCCCCCCCACCCCCCCCAAAAAAAAATAATAATAAGACGCAAGTTAAGAGAGAAAAGGGGGGTGGGGGGGGTGGGGCGCACGATGACAAAGCACTTTTGCCTTTTGGTAGATTGCTCCAAAAGATGAAACTAGACTAATTTTTTTTACAAAGACAATGGCAATGCTAAAAGTATTATGAGTTTTTTTAATCTATATTTTTATTATATATATATATATATATATATATGAATCTTTCCTTTATATCTATTATTATCACAAGTACTCTTAATGTATCTCGAATATTTACAATCTTAAGTCGCCTACGTGATGCGAATATTGGAAAAAATATACTACAGAAATTGTTGGGGCTTGTGAAATCTTAAAAATACCCTTGTCTTCGTTTCCCACCTCTTTTCAACCCTTGACCAAGCCTTACTATCAACAAGGAGGGGGCCGGGGGGGGGGGGGAGAGAGAAAAGATTGGAGAAAGATGGGATGGCCATTGCAATCAAGGTTTGTCGACCTGTTTGTACTGGTCGTCCTGATCTTTCACTGGGACGGTATGATACGGATTTGTACCGTAACATATTGAGACACAAAAACTATATTATATATATGTTACATAATAATATAACTCAAAAGTCTTTTTATCTCATTTGACTATGTGCGTGGCAATTTAATTGGACGTCCCTGGTTCGAATCCTAGCTCTGCCACAGTTTTAAATATTTTTTCCTTTAAAACAAAGGAAAAAAAATTGGATTGAAACACATGAGAAGCAAGTTTCAAACCGAGGACCTCATGTTTGAACGTGAGATCTCCAACCAACCAACCTACAAAATAAGTTCGACATAAAAAAATTAATATAATATATGAAACGTCCCGGTTGCGTCCCACATATCAGTTGTCCCGGTCTGTGGCTGGGATGGGACGGGACGGCCGATTCGGGCCGTCCCGTACCGATTTGTCAAACCATGATTGCAACTAAGTTCACCATGGGTTCTACCATCGTCGGAGGAGAGAGGAGAGTGTTGAGATACACAGGCCCTGGGCCTGTGTATCTCAACAGCCGACAAAGGTAGATGGTGCCGATGTCACCATGACTAACAATCGTGGGTAGCGACATGTCCACGGCAGACGAGGAGGAAGTGCGGGGAGAGAAGTTGCTGCAACGGCTATCATTGCTGGTCATAAAGGTGAAAGAGGAGCTATCATTAGAGTGTCTGGTGGCATCTCGTCGTCCAAGATGCGTAGTGGCGACGCTCTCTCTGTTAGAATATTTGGGCATAGTCTCCCTTGGGCAATAGTCCCGTATTAGTTAAATGAGTTGTGGTTCATGTGCTTATGACCCTGGGCATGTGTATCTCAACACCGCGGTTTTGTGGATTCAACACCGGCTCAGTGACGACTAAGGTCACGAGTGGCCGCAATAAAGAGGGAGAGAGAGATAATGTTAACCTGAAGATAAATTATTCATTATATCTCTTAACTCACATTGTACTTTACTTAAACAATCGATATTTACGAAAGGTGCACAACTATAACTATTCGGGGTATATCATGGGGTATTTATGACAAATAGGTCTAAATGATATGTTTATTTATAAATATAGATATTTTTAGGCGTATATATGTAAAAAAATAAATATTATTTGGTGAATGAATTCTTATTCGGATATCAGCATGCATTATCTAGGATTTGTGCTAAATAGAAAAGGTTGAATTACAATTTTTCGAAGGTATTGCTAAACAGAGTTTAAGATTTAATTTGGCCCAAACGTATCTAAGCGTTGAGACATACTATGGGTGTGCACAGTGCAACACAAGTGCAATCCAGCCCATGCCAACTACTGCATTGGGCTTGTTTGACTTGGCCCAATAATCTCTATTAATTTGGCCCAAACGTATCTAAGCGTTGAGACATACTATGGGTGTGCACAGTGCAACACAAGTGCAATCCAGCCCATGCCAACTACTGCATTGGGCTTGTTTGACTTGGCCCAATAATCTCTCTCTGTGTGTGTGTGTGTGTGTGTGGACATACCAGGCCACCGTAGAATGCTCCAAACTTGCTGTCCCTTTCATAATGGAAAAAATGCTAAAAGGATGGAAAATCTTCCCCACATTTTTTTTTTACTTGGGTAAGGTGGACAAATCAGGACAGTTTATTCCTTTATAAAAACTCATAATAATTGCGTATCATGAACCCATGAATTTGTTTATAAAAAAAACCCAAGAACTTCTTTGTTGACAGGCTTAAAGGAAAAGGTGGAGAACATTTTTTTGTCGAGCTAATGTTGCGCTTTGTAAATAATGAGACCACTGATGTGATTTGTCTCAGCAAAAGACAAGGGATGTGTATATAATAACTTGACTTGATCTCGGACAGCAGGAAGGCTGCTAAAGTGGAAGTGACACTTGGATTAATGTGTGGCAATAAACAGGTGAAAGTAATGTAAGGTTAGAAACTTGAGAATGAATTAAATGTGACAACGAAAGTCGAAAGTGACATCTTCGGAGACATATTTCAAATTTAAATATATATAGGTTTTTTACATAAAAACTATCATAAGATATTAATTTATAAAAAATTATTTTTAGAAATATATTAACAGATATATCAATGTAAAAATCTAAATTTTGTAAAAATGACATATGTATTTACATGTATATCAGTTCTTTTTTACTAATAATTTGTAAAAAAATTGTGCTTAAATGATATTTATGTACTATTTAAATTAACCTAATGATACGTCTGTTAATATGTTTTTGATTTTTATATAAATTCATCTTTAACAATAATTTTTATGTAAAAATTTATATATATATATTATTATGTCACTATTTTTTATTCGTATACCCTATATTTTTTAATAATTTAGAATCTAACACATTTGGCGTAATACTGTGTCTGGACATTTGGCGTCTTGAATTCAAGACTAAGTAGAGTCACTTGTAAATATATTATATATTTTTATAAATAACGTGTCAATAAAACGGAAATGTACAGTTAGAAATTAAGAACTGCACGTCATGTAATTTTTCATCCATTCTCGTGTCCGTATTCGAACACGTTATCTTGGAATTAAAATATGATTTTTATTCTTGCAAATATTTTTTATTGTAGGAACGACAAATAGTGTGAAAATAACACGTGCATTTGAATACGAATTTGAATACGAATTCGGATATTATCCACTCCGATTTAAATTTAGATATTATCCGTATCTGAAAAAATAAATACGAATTTGAATATTATTCGTTAATACGGATTCGAATTCGAAGCGAATTCGAATAATATCCGGATCCGTTGACAGGTCCATTCAAGATGTGAACTAACAAAAGCCTCTCTCTTGCTAAACCTAGATCAAAACTAGAATAAGATATGAAAGGTGCAGACTTTACATTTTACTTGGTAAACAGTAAACACAGAATAAGATAAAAATCGGATTAATTACAAGAACATGTATCGAATTCTTATCTGTCGTAGAATAAGAGGGTACTTACGATGTCCGTATTTCACCTTCTATTAACCTATCTAGTGTAAGAATCTCGTTGATGGGAAACAAATATTTTACCAACTAAGTTGAAATAAGATCTCAAACACATGTTCCACAGAGAATATCTTTATCGTGTCTTATCCCGGTTATAAGCCAAGGCAAATTAAAATTCTACTTTGCAACTCTAGAATCTAGAGATTCAGCACATATCCCAGACACTGGTTCTCGCTTCCACTTTTATCAAGGAGTTTCATTAGTTCCTGCATCTCAGGCGGTGCAATATTAACGGTCAGCACATATCCCAGAGAGAGAGAGAGAGAGATTAAACAGCATTCATGTGAGAAAACGGGAGCATCTGATATATTTTTTGATTTTTTTTTACTCGGACGATATGGAACATGTAGGGCGCATTGAGATCGAGTTAGAAAAATTTTTACGTCAACATCATGTGGTGCAGTAATTCGTACTCTTTATCGTCCTTATGTGAGAATCACGATGGACACTGAAGAGGCGAGATCCAGTGCCCTTCGTCCCCCTTGTCTCATTCTCACCTTTTGACTCTTACCTTTAACCAATGTAGAGACTTAAAAAAAGGGTTCATAAGATCTCATATTAGAAATTATAAAGATGGACATGCACTTATACGTAAGAGTCAAATCTTTTTCTTCGAAGTATTACTACAAAAATGAGAACGTGCTTATAAATAAGATTCAAATCTTCTATTTTGAGATATTGTCCCAGCTACGTTCGGAGATGATTAGAGGTTTATCTTTTTTTACTGATGAAAAGGTCCTCAAAAGAGAAGATTTGAGTCTTACTTATAAGCAAGGTTTGTCGACCGACCCGGTCGACCCGGTCTCGGCGCGGGACGGGTCGGGTCGGCCGGGTCGCACAGCGACCCGGTCCGCCCTCTCTGGCTCTCAGCGCGTGATTTTTTAATTTTTTTAAACATTTTTAATAAATTTTTTTGAAAGATTAAATGTTATATATATTTAAAAATATTAGAATGTAGAGTTTTTTTATGATAATAGATCCATACTAAATTACACATAATTAATTATATAAAAATTACATATTTACCGCTTAATTAAACATCCTATTATATATAATACATAAAAATTTATTTAAATTACTTAATATGTTAAAGTAAATAGTGACATAATAATGACATTCATTCATGAAGTATAAAATATAAAAACTAACTAATCATCGTCATCTGTGAAGCCCGAATCCCAAAACTCATTCATCCTCCTCATCTGTGAAGCCTGAATCCCAAAACTCACTAATCCTCGTCATCAGTGAAGTCCGAATCCCAAAACTCACTAATCCTCATCATCAGTGAAGCATGAATCCCAAAACTCATCATCAGATACATGAGACTGATCACCCGTATAATCTAACTCTATCCTAGTGGGTGGAGGTACATGTGGGTGGGACTGAAAATATATAACCATCTGCACAAATGATGGGTCGTGTGCTGCGGTGGAGGGTACATGAAAATCTGTAAAAAAAGTCCTCACTACATCTATAACTTCAATTCTATCATGTGCGACTGACGCTGGTGCTGCTCGAACTATGGACGTGGAGGAAGATCCTGCTCCGCCCTATGCTCGTGGTAGAGGTATCCGGGACGTAGAATAAGATGTCCTGGGTGTGCTACGAGAACCGTATCTATCCTGTAACTGTGTCCGAAAGGAATGTCGGACATCTCCCGGAACTCGGTCGCATGCACGAACATCGCGTCCCACTCCCGCAAGGTGCTCCACAAACATGTGTATGCCGGTGACACGATGTTCGAAGTATCCACAGTGCACATGTCCATCACCCTCAATAGAGTATCCATGCTCCCACGCAAGGTGACGCCGTCCGTCCATGATGACCTGCAAATGATGTAAAAGTTTACATTAGTGATTTCAATGATAAGTACAGAACTCTAGATACGAAGAAATTTATAATTAATTATTAGTTAGTTATAAATATAACCAAATGATACATACTAATTAAGAGTATGGACCCAAACTGGGCCAGTGCCCATCTCCAAACAATTTGACATTAAATGTGGTCTGCAGATAGGACAGATAGTCTTCATAGCGCATTGAACCTGAATAGTTCTCTCAGTACATGTGTACGTAGTATTCATACTGCTGCGAACCTTGTGCGTACACGACCTCTACTGGCGCAGCTGCGGCATAAGGATATGGATATGATGGGAAAAATGAACTACTGTTATCTGAGTCGCCATGATACATCGGCTGCTGTGGCCATGACCGTCCATACGAGCTTCTAGATCCCTGGAAAAAATGAACTAAATTTATATTTACATTAAAAATATCTCTACTTAAATTACAATATGCATTTAAATTAACTTATTACATTATTTTACATCTACAACTAATAATGATATTAATATCAATAATTCTACAACATGCAAGATTAAATTTAAAATTTAATCCATCTCAATTAAATCTAAGATTTAAACATGAATTAAATAACACATCAAAAAAAATTTATTTCTACAACATGAATTAAAGACTATTTATATTATTTCTACAAAATGAATTAAATAATACATCATAAAAATGATATTTCTACAACATGAATTAAACAAAAATTATGTTATTTATATAATATGAATTAAATAATACATCAAAAATAATATTAAATAATCTAATAAAATTTTTTCATACATTTTTTAGATTAAAAATAAAATAAAAAATTATTTTATTTTTTATTCCCCCCCCCCACCGGGCATGGCCCAGCCCCCCATCCCTCCCCCACCTCCCCCCGCCCCCCCCCCCTCCCCCACCTTGACAACCGGTGGCAGACGCCCCCCATCCCCCCCCACCGGCGGCGGCGGCGGTGCCAGACGCCCCCCACCCTCCCCCACCCCCCGGTGGCAGACGCCCCCCATCCCCCCCCACCTCCCTCCCCACCCACTGGCAGCGACGGTGGTGCCAGACGCCCCCCCCCACCCTCCCCCACCTCCCCCACCCCCACCGGCGGCGGTGGCAGACGCCCAACACCCACCCCCACCTCCGGCCAGATCCGGTGGTGGACGCCCCCCTCCCTCACCCCCACCCCCATCTGGCGGTGGACGCCCCCCTCCGGCCAGATCCAGCCCCCTCTCCCTCCCCAATTATGTAAAAAAAAAAATTTAGAGCACCTACCTCTGATCGCCGATCGTCGTCGCCATCCGTCGCCGCTTAACACCGCCCTCACCCGCTGGCCACCACCTTCAGCCCGCTGCGGATGCCAGAGATGCCCACACCCCGGCCCGTTAAATGGGCGACCCGGCACGTTCGCACCGTCCCGCACGAACCACACCGGGCCCGCCTCGACCCGGTCCAGTACGGTGCGGGACGCACGGGACCATGCGGTCCAGTGCGTCCCGGCCACGACCCCCAGCCCGTGCGACCCGGCGCCCGCCTGGGTCGGGTTGGGTCGTGCGGGTCGGTGCAGGTCTGAATGGGACGGCAAACCCTGCTTATAAATACATACTCATCTTTATAATTTTTAATATGACATCTTTTGAACCCTCTTCTTAGACTTCTACGGACATCGCACCACATTTTCAATGTGATGACTCCAATCCAAAATATGCAATCCCCAAAGTGGGTTATTATTTCTCTGGGTTTTCAGGATTTTTCGATGAGAGACGTTGAGATGTGCTTTTCAATGTCCCAGTGTATTTTTTTTTAAAAAAAATCAAATTCTTTATCAAGACCGATACAATCGTGAGCTAGCAAAGTGACGTCCTCAAAAGGGCCCAACCCTCCTTCACTGATGGAGAAAAATACAGTAATATTATGATTGAGACAAACTTGCTTGCTACTGCACCCACACAACAACAATAATAAAAAATAATTTTAAAAATAGAGGCCAGTCCAAATTTACTTATCTCTATACAGATAGATGGACGATCGGGTGGATGAACAAAATAAAGATTGGACACCTTAGTTTTGCTTGAGATAATAAACCAACGACTTTGTACACATTTAGAATATCTGATCTTTATTTTTTTAATTGTAGTTGGATTGTACGGGCATGTAGATTGAGTTAGGTCGACCTCTTTTTTTTTCTTCCTTTTTGAAATAAGAAATTTGAGATAAGACTCATTAGAATTTTAAGAGGCCTATATTTGATTGCTTATTTATGCAAGTGCTAGTTGCTGGATTTATGATCAGGAGATTATTACTCTGAATATGGTGGGATTTTCGGAGTTGAAATATTTATTTAAAAATTGTGGGATCACTGCAATATTGTGGGAAAATCTCCTACTAAAAAATTAGCTAATCTTCAATTTGAATCAATTCCCTCGCCAAAGATCTTAGAAATATTTCAACGATCGAGTCACTTGATAACAAAGGAAGACCAGGGCAACATGTTATACAAAGCAGAAGAATGTAATAGGATATAAATAACATGATTAGGTGATAATCAAGATTTGTCGAACAAGTTGTATCGATCGTACGGATTTTTTGTCAGTATGGTATGATATCGTATTGCCCCGTATCATAAGGTATTCAGATTAAAAAAATATTTAATAAATATATATTATTATAAAATATAATAAAATATTATGTGTCATTTAATAGTTAGTAGATGTGTTAATTGTGCGTGAGGTAAAGGTTCAAATCTCATAAATGTCATATATTTTTTGACTTATTTTTATTAAAAAATAATAATAAAATAAAAAAGTAGTGTCACTAATTTATTTTGAATCTAAATCTTAACTTTTTATAAAAAAATAATCAAATTATTTATCAAATTATATTTAATATAAAATAATATTTAAAAAATTAAAAGATATAAATTATATATCACATATTGATCGTAACAATATGTGATTGATACGGTACAATATGGACCGTACATCTCGTATCGAATCTATTCGACAAATTTTGGTGATATCAGACCTTGGCAAAAGTCTAGAAAGAAGAATAAAGAAAGAGGAGATTCATCTGATTTCCATAGTACGTGTGTGTGGCTGTGTGCCCCCTTGCCGGTGGAAAACCTGGCCGGCTGTCTCACCGGCGTTACCTACCCCATGGGATCCAAGTCTTTGACAAGAATAACAAATGTGCATTCATAGGAATGGCAAACATTAAGCTTCGCTTTGGTACGGGCTTAACACAGGAATAAGTCCACTTTTGATGTAACTTAACCCTATTTACTTTGGCGGGAGCATAATTTGATAATATGCTTAAAAGTGTGATAAGTTGTCTTAAGTGAGTTTAACCTATCCCACCTCCACCGGTGAGATATTTTAACCCAAGACTCTACCAAAGTAAAAAGACATAACTCAAGAATATATAAACCCACTTATATTTAATCGAGACTTCTGTAATCCCGTACCAAAGCGGAGCTAAAAAGAGGAGGGGGTTCATGCAAATATTTGAGGTTCTGTTTTTTGACGCATACAACCCCTTCAGAGTTACAATAGCACGTATGTTCTTTCAAAAGACGTCCATCAATAGGGTCGTTCTTAGTTCGGTTCAAATTGAAAAATTAAATTGAATCGTTAGGTTCGATTCGGTTTGATTCGATTTAGAGTCGAATTCGATTTGGTTCGATTTCACAATGTGTGAAATCGAACCAAATTGAATAAATCGAAATTATTATTTTTATATTTTTATTCATATTATATAATATAAATATATGAAAAAATTTAAAATTTTAATTATATACATATAAAAGTATACAAAGTATAACTATGTTTATGTTTATTTTTATTTTATATACATATAAGTCATTGAATTTATATATATATTATAATAAAATATGAAAATTCGATTTGAAACCGAATCAAATCCAATTTTTTAAGTTTGATTTGATTTGATTTGATGATCAAATTCGATTCGGTTCGGTTTAAAAAAAAAATCTCAAATCGAACCATGTCCATCCCTATCCATCAGCGCATACATGCATTTCTTATGTAGCAACTTAATTGGAAAAGAATGCAAATATGCTTTCAGCTTTTTTATTATTATTATTTGATTGCTTCCTTCTTAATCTTGCTTTAGCTAACTAGCCGAAGATTTGATATCCGAAACCAATCTTAGGAAAGATGACCACACAAAAACATTGGAAGGAGCGAAATGTGCCATCCATATCGTTGGACTTCTTATGTAATTTGGCCCGCTTTGGCAGCGGGTCAGTTAACTGCGGGTCAACTTAACCCAATTAATTAAGTTACTCCGAAGTTAACTTATTTTTTGTTTTGAGAGTACGGGGATTAACTAGATGACAGGAGGTTATGATTTGATACAGATTTGGGTTACTCCAGCTATTTAGGTGTGAAAAATTATCAAAAATATCCATATTTACTGTTCACATGCAAGCAATAATGTGAACGAACACTATTTTTTGCACCAAAGAGTGAGAGGACAAACAATAAAATCGGAGAGGGCGGGAGAGAGAGAGTTGTGGGCGGGCGGGCAAGGCCGGGGGTGCATCGTTGGGAGGGCTGCGGGACATGTTGGCAGGTGCACGTTAGCTTCCCGCTAACGTTGTCGCCGCCGCTTGTGACGGCTGGGGGGGGGGGGGCGTCGACGGGTTACTAGATCGTCGATGACGAACGGGAAACTACTTGTGCTAACCCTCTGCTTTCTCTACCGGGAGGAAGGAGAGCGGGGATTGGGGGGGTGGGGTGAAACAGAGAATGAGAACGGAGAAGGAGAAGATGATGTTTCCGATCGAGGCGGGGTGGGTGGACGGTATGAGAGAGTGAAAGGAGGAGAATAAGAGCGGGTCAACTTAACCCATCTCCCCGGTCGGAACTCCAAGTTAATCATCATCTACTCCACTTTTAATTGGGACATATAACGTGATTTATCAATATATTTAATGAGTTAACTCAAGATTAAAAGTGGACTAATCCGCTATCAAAGCCGGGCTTTAAAGAATTTGAGGAGCAGAAGGGGATTCATCCTTAGGTCCGTGTGGGGGTGGGGGGCGGGTTATGTCCAGGCATCCCCAAAGATGAGGAAGCCACGACAAAATGTCCCCCCCCCCCTCCCCAAAGTTGATGAGGCAGTTGGACTCATCATATTTTGTGCGAAATTTTATCTCAATAGGGTGAACACTCTATATGGACAAAAAAAGAATATGTACGTACGTACATGAACCTCTCTCTCTCTTTCTTTTTTTTTTTTTTCTCGTGGTTGATACAGTTCGACTCACAGACGTGAATGTCCCCCAACATATCCCATGATACGATGTGATGCCAACTGACGTTTACTTGCTGAGGCGAACACCCACCAAATACGGTGATGATTGGATGGAAGTGATGGTAGGGGCCAGCCTCGCACCAAAACCCTCTCTCTCTCTCTCACTCAGCTTATTGCTAGATAATTGTGTCTCACGCAAGCCCACCATGAGTGTATTATATTATTAATATACAAAATTCTACACATATCAACCATTCTTAAAATTTAGTTTTATAGTCAGCTGGCCTACCATATAATTTTGAGATTTTTACTTATATATCTCTACAAAGTTCGATTTAATCAAATATACTTTTCATCGAAATATATTATCAGGAATATCCTCAAAATACGAATAATGTCATAATTATTTCTTCGTCGTAACTCTTGTTTATTTAACCTGAGTTAAATGTGAGTTAAAGAATAAGATTTATATATATATATCTCTATAAAATTTGATTTTGTCAAATATATTTTAGATATAACGACCGTAGATAATATAGTTTACAGAATATTCTCCTCCGTCGACGACGGTAGTAAATTAAAGGGATATAATCATAATATTTTTATCTAAATAAAAGATATTTATGTTAATATGTTCAAATGAAAGATATATTTGAAAAAATCAAATGTTATAAACATATATATGTAAGAATCCCTATAATTTTCCACGGAACTACCTTTTGCTCCTTTGGCTGGCTTTCTCCACCCCCACAAATCCCACCATCCACACCGTCCGTATGTTCCTGTGAGCCATGTGAGACCCGTACAGCGTCTCCTTCTATCGGACACAGGGACGGGGGGTTTAATTTATTAATCCCGATCAAAAATTAAGGACGCTTTCAGCGTTTTTTTTATTTTTTTGGATAAACATACGATATTAATTCGTACCAAATGAAACACATAGGACATGATCAAACTTGACCCGGAACCGTACATGAACGACCATGTCTGGCTCATATTGACCACAACCCAACGGAGACATTCGAAGTACGGACATAGATAGAGGAGATCGTGAACGCCATACTTTGCTGGGAGCTCCTGAAGACATTCAAGAAGAGTCAGCCGCTTCTGAAGGTGAGGAATTCCTTCGTCTTGCAGCACAAGACTGCCAAACCGCTTTTGCTGATAGCGGTGTAAGGAAGGTGCTCGGATGACAATCATCCTGTAGGTTGCATGGGGACTAAGCTCTGTTTCTCGAGCCCTTGAGAAATCGATTGCAGGAACATATCACCAACATCACGGATGAACTGTCCAGTACTCAGGGGAGCGCCCATCGCCGAGAGGAGGATCGATCCGGGGAGTGGGATGGGTGGGGGAAAGGCCGATATTCCTGAGAACCGGAAGGTGGGGGAGGAGGAAGGAGGATGGCGGAGGGGGGGGGGTGGACGGAAGGGGGAACAGTGGAGGGGAAGCGGGAAGGGGGGAGAAGTCAGAGGGGGAGGCGGACAGGGGGGGACTGACCAGAGAAAAGGAGGCGGGGAACGGGGGAACGGGGCGAGGGGGGGAGGGGTGCCGGCGGACGGAGGCGGAGGGGATTTTGGAGGGGAAGGTGACGGGGGAAGGTGGGGTGATCGGGCAAGAAGAAGAGTGGGGGACGAGGGTCTAGGAGGGGGGGAGCGGCGGGGGAAGGGTGATGGGAGAGGGGGTGCGGCCGGCAGGGAGGAGGGAGGGAGGCGGGAAGGTGGGCAGAGAAGGGTGGGGGGCGTGGGGAGGGGGAGATGGGGGGGTGGGGAGCGGCGGTCGACGGGGGGAGGGGAAAGACAAGGAGGGGGGGCGAGGGGGGTGACAGGAGAGGGGCGGAGGGCCGGCGGAGCGAAGAGGGGGTTCAGGGGGGAGGAGGTGGGGGGCGGAGAGGGGTTTTCAGGGGAGATTG
Organism: Amorphophallus konjac; assembly: GCA_022559845.1. Taxonomy (NCBI): domain Eukaryota; kingdom Viridiplantae; phylum Streptophyta; class Magnoliopsida; order Alismatales; family Araceae; genus Amorphophallus; species Amorphophallus konjac. The sequence goes on along the minus strand of CM040118.1, from coordinate 9,401,121 downwards.
AAGGATCTCCCCTGACAGTTCCAAAAGGGGTTAGAAATCCCCTGACAAAAACCAGGAGAGTCTTGAAGACTCACCTGACGGAGGCCTACGGTAGAAGAGGAGGAGGGGGGAGTTCCCGGCGAGAGCTCCCCCCACCGGACGTTCCGCAAGGGAGGGGCCTCCCTGCGACCAGAGGGGAGGGTGCATGGCTCGGCGTGCAACTCCCTCCCAACCTTTTCATGTCGACCCTGTTGTGTTCTCACACACACACATTACTTCATGGGCTTTCATGTCACCCATGATACCGCATATATATATATAAACCCCCCCCCCCCCACACACACACACATACACATTACTTCATGGGCTTTCCTGTCACCCGTGATACCGCATATGTGCATATATATATATATATATATATATATATATATATATATATATATATATATAACCCCCTGTCCCCCCCCCCCCCCCCCCCCCACAACACACATTGCTTCACGGGATTTCCTGTCACCCGTGATACCGTATATATTTATATTTACAAATGATAAAATCTAATAAATGTACAACTCAATGTATTAGTTTTTTACACAAGTTAATAAATATTGGGCTCACATCGCTGGAGGATTAACTGTGAGTCAGTCGGTTAAGTGCCCCCACCCCACTTTCCCGGATACCTCCCTACCTGAGATGAGACATACCCACTCTTTTGCATACGGTGAGGAGTAATATTTAGTGTACACCAGGGCCTAATTACACATTCAAGATGTGCACCAAATAAGTTTAATTCTTTTATAAAAAAACCATAACGTGAGGTCCGAATAATTCTAACTTGTGACATGAGACACACCTCAATCTTATGGTTTAGAAAAATGTAAAATAAAAAGAGCCGATTCAAAATAAATTGAGCCCAACACTATCATCGAATCTTATTTTCTTTTTTAGATTTTTTCAGGTCAAGTCATCGGATGATAGTGTGTCTTGCACCATAAATTAGGGTGACGTAAGTGTCACGTCATAATTTTTTTAAAAAAATAAATTTATTTGATACACTGGGTGAAAACTAGACAGAACTATAGTGAAATATGTACATTGGGGCGGTTGAAGACTAATGACCCAAGAGGCCAAGAGACACCAAAAGCTGAAAAGACTTTTAACACCAATTCTATAAGGCCTGCTTTGTTACCGAGTTAGAATAAGAATATCGGGTCTGATGAGAGAGATTTGTGGGGGAGCCCACACTCTCCCTCTCACACACACACACGCTCTTTACTCAGGGTCGGGTACCGTATTCGATCCTCTGGGTCGAACACGGTATCCCGCCCGAAAATCAAAGAGAGCCTAAGACAATCTAGACGAATTGAATCCACATTTGCCCATGCCTAAAAACAATAGCTGCGCGGTTATGCAACATGTCGATCGATGGAGACCCACTCAAGGAGGTCTACACGCAAAGTTTGGCATCAAAGATGTGATACACAAACGCACCTGTGTGTGGCATATATATGTATCCTAATCCATGAATCTAACAAATGCTTAACCATACTGTCCATAATGTACCTAACACTTGCCAAGGGAGAGGTACACACGTAAGACACCACATTCTGATGATTCCGTGGCCATGACATCAACATGCTTGCACAGTAGCTAGCTAGCTAGCGTACTCCTAAGTTATGTACTCCTCAGTTATTTCAGCGCTCTCTCTCTCTCTCTCTCTCTCTCTCTCTCTCTCTCTCTCTCTCTCTCTCTCTCTCTCTCTCTCTCTCTCTCTCTCTCTCTCTCTCTCTCTCTCCATGTGTCTATACGACCTAACTCTTGTCATTGGAAAAGTACACGCGTAAGACACCACATTCAGATGCTTCCCAGGCCATGACATCAGAACGTTTGCTCAGTGGCGTACTCCTCAGTTGTTTAACTTCTCTCTATCGATCTCCTGCGTGGCTGTATGTGTGTGCGCGTGTGCGCGCGCGCGCGCGTGTGTGAAGGGGAACAAGGGTTGTCGAGCTAGTAGCCCAGGCTGACAAGGCAGCCCGGGTTCTACGGTTTCGTCTTCATTAATTCTCTTCCGTTGGGAAGGACAAGACCCTTCCTTCATTGGTGAAGAATACGTACCCAGTGTAAGACAGGCAAGACTCCACCAAATCCCCCCTTCTTCGATCTCCCCTTGTTCTTATTCGACCCTCAAGGCAGCCCGGGTTCTATGGTTTTGTCTTCATTAATTCTCTTCCATTGGAAAGGACAAGACCCTTCCTTCATATTGGTGAAGAATACGTGCCCAGTGCAAGACAGGCAAGCTAGGCTCCACCTCGATCCCCCCTCTTCGATCTCCCCTCGTTCTTATTCGACCCTCAAGGCAGCCCGGGTTCTATGGTTTCGTCTTCATTAATTCTCTTCCATTGGAAATGACAAGACCCTTCCTTCATATTGGTGAAGAATACGCACCCAGTGCAAGACAGGCAAGACTCCACCTCGATCCCCCCTCTTCGATCTCCCCTTGTTCTTATTCGACCCTCTACGTGCTCGATCGGCTAGCCATTACATATAAATAAAGGGCCGGGTTGCTGCTCCTCTCTCCTCGATCGAGAAGCTCAGCCTTCTACTCTTTCCTTCTTTCCCTCCGCTGTGGACCATGCCCAATTAGATGCTTCTTCTTCTTCTTCCCTCATATATACGTGTATATGCCACGGGGATCTTCTTCTCGATCTGCTAACGGATGGGCTTCCATTGAGTTCGGGTGAGCAAGCCCATGCTGGAGAAGCAGGGCACGTGCAAAGGGCTTCTCCCTGGCGTCGACCTCTTCCCCTCCGGCCCCTTGCACGTGCTCCCCTTCTCCAACATGGATTCCTCACCTTCAAATATTCAGGCCTCAGTACTGATCCCCCCCTATCTTCCTGCAGATCGAGTTCCTCAGTGCCCTTAATTCATGCTGTGTAAGTACATGCAGTTCCGCCTCTTCAGCTCCTCCTCCTCTTCTCTTTTTGTTTGTTTTTCTCCATCTCTCTCTCTCTCTGTCTCTCTCTCTCTCTCTCTCTCTCTCTCTCTCTCTCTATATATATATATATATATATATATATATATATATATATAACTTGACTTCTTATTATACGTTTTTTTGAAAAAAATACCCGGCCCCTTCCATCATGTTCATGCTCCATATATGTGCGAGTTTAACATTCTTTCTCGTTAATACGAAAGATTACCATTCATTCGTTCAAGGCAAGCAATGTAGTATAAAGGAATATATATCTCAAGGGATTATAAATATATAGTAGTTAAACATTTCCCTAACAATGCTAAAAGAGGTGAGAAAAATGCGTGTTTAATTAGAAGGGTCATCCACAAGGAACAACGTCGATCTTCTAGCCAGTAGAAAAGTGTCACCATGTTGTCTCTCTATTATATAGTCACAATGATTTTTTTTAAAAAAAAAGAATAACTCATTCACTAATGATATATATATGAGTTTAATTTGATGTGATGCATTTCTCTTAATTTTGGGTGCAACTCATGTGCTCCCCCCAGCCTCTTTTCTTGGTGGTTTACGTGCATGGCGGGGTAGTACAACTGCACGACTGGCTCTTATATATATAAGGCCGCATCTGATCATGTTATATTAATATACGTGGATGGCAGAAATGGCAAGCGAGAAATTAATTAATGTTTTGCTACCCATGCATCTGATCATGTTATAATATATATATATACGTGATGGAACAGCGGGGGAAATTAAAGGGCAGGGAATTAGCTAGCTAGCTAGCTAGATCGCGTATAATGATAAGGTTATTAATTGTAACAGATTGCTTAATAAGATCTTGGGAGCTGCGAGACCTTCCACTTGATGATGACCTGCGCTTGTGCATATATATATGGTACGTATACATATCTTCTGATCGAGTAATTAATGGAATGGCGGTAGAGATAGAGATTAATGTACTCCGATAACATGTTACATATATAGTACAGATTGTCTCGGTCCCGTGACGACATTGCTCTGCATTTTTTTGGGGGCGAATATCAGTGTAGTCTTCGGATCTAGAACGTGGATCTTTAGAGTCGATTTTAGTGACCCACTACGTGACTCCGCGATGATTCACGAATAGATGTTGACAGATGTCTTTGTACTCGGATGATAAAGATACGCATGTTGAGGAGGATAAAATCAATCCGGCTCACACGCGGCTCGATAACGTCAGACCCAAGTCGGCCCAAGATTCACACGGTTCAAAACAGACCCTCCGACAGTTGGTAACTGGCGCCAGGCGACTTAATAAAGATGGACAAAGGATTCGTTAGCCCACAAGAGACATCGACCCGAGCATCTTGAGCGCCGGATGACTCTCCGACAATCAAATGTTACTCCCGCCATCGGCGGCCTCTACTCCAATATGGGCGAGCACGCGCCTAAGGTGTCGTAAGACTCGCATAAAGACCGCAAGACCCGAATAAACAGGCGCATAACGTGAAACTCCCCACGATCGCGGGGAGACGTTACCCCACGACTCACGCCCTTCCCTATTAAAGGATGGGCCTCCACCGCCAGGACAACCGATATAAATATACTTCCGATCAGATGACAAAAGGACATACAGGCAGATCCACATATAGACACAAATACACATGCAGAGACAATTCTGCACGCAGACATACGGAGATAGAGAGCCACATGCAGAGTAGCGTTCATGTCTACTTCCAGGCGCATCTCAGGGCCTACGAGCACCCCCGGAAGCCCCATTCTGACTCCAGTCTTGATCATTCTACTCCCAAATCTCTCTCTCCTTCGTCTTCTGTTAATTCTCATCCAACACGATACTTACTTAAACATCGGAGGGTTGTCCCCCGAGATAACTCTCCGGGCTCCTTCTGATGTTCTTCTTCCCAGTGTTTGCAGGCTTCCACGAGTGACTAGACGTTCTTCCCCAATAAATAAATCTTAAAAGTGTGGTACGAGATTAAAGAGACTATTTTTCTACCTCTGCACATGTGTTTTATTTTCACTTATGCTGATACGTGTGTATGCCCCGCTTCAACTGTGAAGTACATCCTCCAACTATGAACTCATTTAACTTATTATATATATATATCTGTGAAGTTATCCAACACAGATCATCCGATCCTCAATGATGATTGAAATATAAATTAATGTACTGATGTGAATTGAAGGGTCGACGGACCATCAAAACGATAGATGTGAAAATGTCTTCTTTGAAGATTAATTATTTGGCACAAATATTTTTTTTCTTTTGTATAAGGTCACGCAGGATCTGTTTTTTTCAAGTTTGACTCGAATTTGAAAATCAATGTCATCTATGTTTGCAGATGTGAAATAATCACGGCTTAATTATATGAAAGTGCTGTTCCTTCTTGCTTAGCGAAAAGAAGAAGAAGAAGAAGAATACGATGAAAGTAGGACAAAATGTATACTAAAGTGATTAGTTTGGTTGGTTTGTCTAATCAAGAAATTAAGGACATCCGTCAACGGTGTAAACGAGTCAAACTCAAGCGAGCCCTATTATGTCAAGTTTAAGTACTTATATATTAGAGCTAACACGTACAGTTTCATCTATAATTTTGTTCCACCAAGTCGATCCCCCGCACGTACGATAACAACACCTTGTTTATGATGTAGAAGTTTTAGATATAGTTCATAATTAAGTTTGGTGGAAAACCCTGAACACAGAACCATATCTATGTGAGCAATACAGATGTTTATACACCATGTTTTCAGTAGTGCAGCCCTATTTATGCTTTAGCCTATATATGTCTATTGCCTCCTCACCCGGATCGATCTAATTAGACTCCAATTCAGCAGCTTTTTGAAGAGGTTGCCGTCCTTTTCAGCATGGATATTGGATAGTCTAATTAAAAAGTACCCACATCGTTTTCCAATTTTCCTATGCCTTGGCAAATCTTTAATATGTTGGGCCGAGAACAGTGCATTTGGGCCATCCAACATAACAAGGGGATGGCCCTATGGGGTTGTCCATGAACAGAATAGTTGGGTACTTGGGTCCATAGACTCCGTACATAATTCTTTTTCTATATCGGGGGACAACCGGAGAGACGACCGGGGGACGGGAGGCCGGAGGTTTCGAAATCCCCCCCCCCCCCCCCCGCAAAAAAAAAAAAAATTAAATTATCTACAAGTATCACCCACAAGGTAGCCAAGGTTGGCCAAAAAAGGCTGCTCCACCCCGATCACGCGGGCGCCTGCGCTCCCCCTGGGTTCGAACCCACGGGCGACGGACCACTGCGGCATTGCCGCAGGTGCCTTGGGTCCATACTAGTTTCTCACAACAAACCTGGCCCGGGCTCTTTTTTTCTTATTTATTTATTTATTTTTTACACTGATTAGGAAGATCGAAACGCTCAGATTTCCTTGTCCCATGTCATCCATGATAAGTTCCTAGGACCGTTTTGCTAACCGGACAAGGTTAACGCAAGTGATCTTTAGGGTCAGTTACATTAATCGACCTCGGTTAATCTCCTTGTATGTGAGAAGAGCGGTGAAACCCATTGACTCTCTCTCATCCGCTCCCCCACCTTAACCCGCTATCAAAACACCCCGTAGATCTTCCTCTTGGACCTCCCTTCTTTTGTTTCTCATTTTTTTCTTCTCTTTAGTAGTATTTACTACTTACACTGTGAAGACGAACTTCGGAATTCGATAGCAGCCGTTTTCAATTGATTGACGCATGACATATTCAGATCCCACTTATTTTTGTATGTCGAACCCCCCCCCCATCGAATTAGTATGGACTTTTAATTGTTCCCTTTGTTCAATTTGGTTAATCTTGTAACTAATTGTTAATCATGCATGTGATCCAATTTTTAGTCGTTTAATTAGTTAATCATATGCAGCTGTGTCTATCTATCTTTCTATAATTATGTCTTGAAATCCGGTGGTATGCATGAATGTACTTGTATTTGGGGGAGGGGGGGGGGGAGGAAGCGGATTGCACTACCAATTTAATTTTTAGGTAGTATAGTTATGTCTTTAGACTTAATAATTATCCGTTTAAAATTCGAATCGAATTCGAATTTATATTCGTTTCGTCAAATAATGATTCGAATAAAATATTTGACGAATAATTTAATAAAATATTAGATAATTTAATTATTAATCGAATACGAATTCAGATATTGAGATATCGGTGTTAGATATTATCCGACCGGATATGAATCCTTAGATGAATATGTAAGAATACACATATTCTATATATAATTAACTCAAATCTTAATATGATATGTAGAGACGAGAAATGGTATTTCGAATCTTGCACCACACTTTTAATATTTGTTTGTTAGGGAAGATCGTTCGGCCATCTGTGGAAGCCTGCAAACATCAGGGAGACGACGTCAGAAGGAGCCCTGGATGTTACCCCATGGGACAACCCTCCAATGCTTAAGTCAGGACCTCGCTATGAGGGGATCGAGAGGGAATGAAGTAGAGAGAGGATGATGAGAGTGATGGATCAAGCCTGGAGTGATGGTCGCGCTTCCGAAGGAGTGCTCGCCACGTCCAGCAGGTGCTCGGAGAGCACTCGCTAGACTGGATGAGTGCTCGGGAGCGGACCGGGCTCTCCTCTGTAGAAGCCGCTCTCTGTAACTGTTAGCCTGGCGTAGCGTGTGTCGGAGTCTCTCTTGCCGTGTTCGCGTGTATGTATCTCTCTTCCCTGTGTTTCTAGTGGGAGGTCTATTTATAGGGGTTGTCCTGGTGGTAAAGGCATATCCCTTAGCAGGGAAGGACGTGAGTCGTGGGATAACGTCTCCCCGCAATCGTGGGGAGTTTCCCGTTGAGCATTCGTTCCTCCGGAGTCAGGCGGCATTTAGACGAGTCTTACGGCACTCGTGAGGCGTGCTCGTCTTTATTGGGGTCGAGGTCGATGATGGCGGGAGTAACGTTCGGTCACCGGAGGGTCATCCGGCGTCCGATATGGCCGGGTTGATGCCCTTCGTGGGTTGGCGAATCCGGTGGCCAGTCCTAGTGGGTCGCTTGTCGTGGGCCGTGATTGTCGGGGGCCCGTCGTGCACGTTACGGACCTTGGGCCGACGCGGGCTTGACGTCAATGGGTCGCACATAGGCCATGTCGATTTTACCCTCCTCATGTTATTTGGTTGCTCTTTGTTACTTCTTTTTTGTCTCAAAATAAAATTTAAAAATAAGAACTCTACCTACACTCATTTGATAAGTCCTTTCCTATTTTTTAGAATGAAGTCCGACCTATTGATAATATCTCCCAAAATAAAAATAACTTCTATCCTTTCCTTTTTTGAGAAAACATCCTTTCCTTTTTTGAGAAAACAACCTATGATACTCCTGCACGACTCACACGACTTATCTCTAAGTACGTAAGTCCAACAATTATCCGTTTAAAATTTGAACTAAATTCGAATTCGTATAAATCAGATAATTATTTAAATAAAATATTTGACGGATAATTTAATCAGATATTAGATAATTCGATTATTAATCGGATACAAATTTAAATATCATATTATCTGCTCCGTATCCAATCCGTTTACTGGTCTAATGTCTCTAAATTTTACTCCTTGTAAATATATGGAGAGAGATCTCACAATTAGTGCCTTCCCTTGTCAAATTACTGCAAGTAAATGTAGACTAACTAAGTGTTTGGAACGAATGTTGGGAAGAGATTTTAGGGATTCTAATAATTAGAATCTCCACCCTATTAAAAATATTTTCAAATATCTCAATATCTTATTATTTTTTACTTTATGTGAATTTTGAGATTTAGATATAGATAAAGAGAAAAAATAAAAAACTCAAATCCGGTTATTTTAGACGGGTAGTTAATTAATAGGCTTACGAGTGTAAGTAATATTGGCAAAGTATAATAATCTTTAAAAATGATACACGGTTGTCACGAAGTCCACTCCCTCGTTATTCGGGAGAGTGTAATTAATCTTGAATTTTTTGAATCTCAATGAATGACACGACAAGAAGAGTAAAAATAAAAATAAATCCACCTTCGTCAAAACTTGAAGTAACATTTAAGATGAAATGATCATCTCTCTTTGTAGATCAACCATTTACCTTCTTAACTTGCTTGCAGAGACGAAAGACTAAATTATCTTCACCTTTGTAATTTTTTTTCAAATTGTTTTTTTTTATTTCTTGAAGACTAACACTTAAACAATATATCGCCGGCACCTTTGTAATTCTTGTGAAGAAATTGCAATTGCATGTTCAACATTATATGTATTTGCGCTTAAGGGCCAATTAAAAGACCAACATTAGCTTTAATATCTTGACTAATATTTATTTGCCAATAATATATATGGTAGGGTGTTTAATCCTATAACCTTCTCGTCAAGTCTTTTTCAAATATTGAACTATATTATATCCCCTAAGTCTCAGTTTTGTGAAATACGGAGAGTTAGTTCCTCCCCTATAACGACGTCGCCACCGCCTTTCTTTATTCCTAACATAACATTAGGGTCTGTTCGAGAACGGGTTAGAGTGGGAGAGCAGATGAGAGAGAGAGAGAGAGAGCGACGGGCCTCACCTCTCTCCTCACACATAAGGGTGTTAATCGGACTCGGTTAACGCAAGCGACTCCCGAGGGTCGTTTACATTAATCGGGCTCAGTTATCAAACTAGCCCTTAGAGTTTAGATCTATAACGGGTGAACTTTATAAGATCACTGAATACAGCCGCAAACTCTAATTCACATCGAAATATTACTCTGACCCAAAAGTGTGTGGGCCTGTCTGACCCCATTGCTGGTCATAAATGCAAATTTCGAATTTCACGAGGACGACTAAAAAAAGAGATAATTTCATAAATTTTTCACTTACCATGTATAATCACAGAGATATCATTCTTAGATATATTTTGATTGATAAAACTTCACCATATGTGTCTCTAGGCTCGTAACCTGTCCTCACATAAATATAACTAATTTAGGTTAGAATCCATCTAGAGGTGAGATAAAAGTGTCTCTTATGTCTTGACTTATTAATGTAAAGTAACCCTACAAGAAGATAAGTGCAAAAATAACCTTACCTTGTAAATACAAGGGCGAAAATTAGGGTGTCAATGGACAGGGCCCAGGGGTGAGCCTTGAAAGGCCTGAGCCTGGTCAGTCCAAAAATAATGGGCCTAGGCCCGCCCAAGGCCCAGTAAAGTCTCGATTAAGCCCTACATTTTTATTTACTTTTACATGTATTTTAACATACTCATCATATGTACAAACTCATCAAGGAAAAAAATTTCTCTTCTACACACATATATATTCTCAATCTATGACATATTCTATTCTTTCCTAATAATATTATCATAGAATATGTTAATATAATTCGCTTTAAAATGTAAAATTTATATATTATAAAAATTATAATGTGACACTTAAAAAACCGAGGCGAGCCTTAAAAAGCCTGAGCCTGGCCCATGAAGTGTTCAGGCTGGGCCTAATTTTAAGACTCGGGCCAATTTTTCTGGCCCAAGCCTCCGGACCGGCCTGAACCGGTTAACACCTCCAGCTAAAATATCGTCTATTTATGTGTCTGTATGTGTCTTCTGGAGTACAAGTAATAACATGGGGATTTCTTGCAACTGTAAAACTTTTTAAGCATTTTTAAAGTTTTGATCCCTATAACATATCATCTTTAATTTTTTACCTTTATAAGCTACCTATTTGATCTTGATTCTACAAAAGTTGAAGTGGTTTCCTAGTGTATATGTATATATTATGCACACAATTACCTAGAATCCTCGTAAAACTTATTGCCATCCTGCCAAGACCTGCACGACAGATCTGCACACCCAAACTATTTACACACTTTGTGTCTGTGTACTGTGCAATAAGTTTTTTCTCTCTTTTATTTTTTAATTGATTTTTACATATAAACTCCTACAATCATAGCTAATTAGTTATTAGTCCCCAAATTCTTAAAGTGTGCATATAACTCCCTACAATCTTCACTGTTAAATGAATAAGTCCATGTCATTTGTTCTGTTCAACAAAAGGTAAGCAGACTTGACCCAATGTGATCAAATGACAAAAATGTTAGGGGGAGAGAGAGAGAGAGAGAGAGAAGGGTGCCACATTGGGCCTCTCTCTTCCACCTCCAGCAAGCTCCGATGAGCACTCCCCACCACTCCGTACCGCCATCTTCCCCTCCCTGTGAGCAGACCTGCACCCCCACCCCTCCCAACCCCTTCACCCCCTCCGACTGTGGTGAGCAAGCCCCCCCCCAACAATCTGCCCCCCTCCCCCGTCCCTCCCTGCCTCCTCTCCCCCTCCAGCTCCAGAAAGCAACTCCCCACCCCCACCCTCCCTCCTCCCTCCTCCCTTTCCCCGTCTGGCTCTAGCGAGTAACCCCCCTAACCGTCCCTACTCCCTCTCCCCGTTTGACTCCGACGAGTAACCCAACCCTCCATGCCCCCTCTCCCCATCCAAATTTGACAAGTAGCACCCCTCGACCCTCCATGCTTCCTCACCCCATCCAACTATGGCGAGTAGCCCCCCCCAACCCCTCCCAGATCTGTGCCTCCCTACCCCCTCCAGCTGTGGCTACCATGCCGCCGCCGCCCCCTCCCCCCCCCTACTAGCACACATAGGTACCCCCACCCCCCAAGCTATAAGCCCTCTGACAAGTATGCATGCCCCTCTCTCTGGCTCGCGCATAAGCTCCCCCCTCCCTTCCCCCTCTCTCCCTCCGACTCCCATCCAAGCGCCCCCCCTCCCCCGACCCTCCTTGCCCCCTCTCTCCCTCTGGTTTCGACAAGCAGCTCCCCCCGACCCTCCCTCCTCCTCCTCTCTCTCCCCATCTAGCTCTGGCAAGCAGCCCCCCCTCCTTGCTCCCTCTCCCCGTTCGACTCCGACGAGCACACCCCTCCCAACCCTCCCTACTGATGGCGACATCAGAGCAAGAGCACTAACATTTTATTTTACATCTGTGTCCTTTTATTTGCTTTTATATCCTTGCAAAAGTATGTTTACAATTGTAAGACTTTATAAGCCAATGTGTCATTCCCTAACACTACAAGAAAAAGTGGCTATAGCGACCGACTTAGAGACCGATTAAATCGGTCGCTAGTCGGTCCCAAATAGAGACCAATTCGGCGACCGAAATAATCGGTCGCATATGTGAGACCGTTTTGGCGACCGAATTTAGTTCGGTCTCCAATCGGTCGCTGTTCTTGCGACCGAATTTACTTCGGTCTCCAATCAGTCGCTGATCCCGTTATACTCCCCACTGCGGCCCCCGCCCGCCCGAGCCCCTCTCCGCCCGAGCCCCCCCTCCCGCCCGAGCCCTCCCGCCCGAGCCCCCGCCCGAGCCCCCTCCCCCTGCGGCCCCCTCTCCGCCCTAGCCCCCCCACGCCCCTCCCGCCCGAGCCCCCCTCCGCCGGAGCCCCCCCTCCCCCTGCGGCCTCCCGCCAGAGCCCCCCTCCCCCTGCGGCCTCCCGCCCGAGCCCCCTTCCGCCGGAGCCCCCCCTCCCCCTGCGGCCTCCGCCCCCCTCCGCCGGAGCCCCCCTCCCCCTGCGGCCTCCCGCCCGAGCCCCCCTCCCCCTGCGGCCTCCGCCCCCCTCCGCCGGAGCCCCCCCTCCCCCTGCGGCCTCCCGCCCGAGCCCCCCTCCCCCTGCGGCCTCCCGCCCGAGCCCCCCTCCGCCGGAGCCCCCCCTCCCCCTGCGGCCTCCCGCCCGAGCCAACCTCCGCCCGAGCCCCCCTCCCCCTGCGGCCTCCCGCCCGAGCCCCCCTCCGCCGGAGCCCCCCTCCGCGCCGCTCGCCTCGCCGTCGTCGCCGCGCCGCTCGCCTCGCCGTCGCCGCTCGCCGTCGCCGTCGTCGCCGGCTTCCTCTCTCTCACACACAGGTACCTCTCTCTCTCTCTCTCTCTCTCTCTCTCTCTCTCTCTCTCTCTCTCTCTCACACACACATAAAAAAATGGCTAAGGCCAGAGGAAGCAAAACTTTTGAATAACTATACATATCAAGCTATGAAATCAGAATGAAGAGTTCAGATAAGGTAGAGAAGATAGACGTCTAGGTCACCAAAAAGAGTTGATGGATCAGGGCCTACCAAATGCAGGTCAACCCATACGACGCCACCTTGGCACTATTAAAATGTCCAAAGCATACAAAATCATCTTGGGTTGCCCACGACCCAATCTGATCAGGATAATATTAAAGCTTAGCCTGCTACTTGGCGAGATATGCATGGCCTTGGGACCACTTAACTCATTGGTGCACTCCGCGCAGGTCTCAACGGCGGCGAATGTTCATGGATTCCTTTTATCTATTCTCCTCCTCCAATCCGATAAGCAAGAGAAGGGGTTTGGGGCATATATATATATTATTATATATATATACATTTGCCTTTAGATTGGACGGCGGCTAACCAAAAGATAAAGACGTAAAAATGTGACCAATGACCAGTGAGATCGATTTTGTTGCTTTGTGAGCTGAGGCATCCAATTGTCCCAATAGAGGTTTATACTCCGTTTAATTATTGGGTTTATTGGGAGAATTTAATCATTAAAAGTTCTTACAAAAATTTAAGTCCAACTAAATACATAAATTTTCTCAACTTTAGAATCCAACTAACTTTTACTGATGAGAGAGAGAGAGAAATACATATGAGGAGGGTAATTAAAAAATCTCAAAACTCTTATCCAACCGTGCTCCCGGTTGAATTTAGATGCAAAACTATATGTGATATAAAATGTATTTTATATCCCATTCTGTCGTTAAATCTCCATTAACTCACCATGAAACTCACATTATGGTATTAAACTTAACATCTAATGTGTGGAAGGGAGAGTTGAGAGAGATGAAAACCAAATAGATTTTTTAGTTTCAAAGTTTTCAGACGACATGTCAAGTGTACCGTAACAGGTATTTACAATTTTATATGTTTTTATGAAATTGTTATGTAACAGGTTATTTATTTTATTAAAAGTGGTTATTTATCAGGTGATTTATAGTAGCTTTATATTAATTTTTGAAAAAAAAAATTTAATTAGCGACCGCATGGAGACCGAATAGCGACCGCTGAAAATATTAACTTGTATACAGGCCCACAAGTGCCTATACTATATACGCTTGATGAAGTCTTTCTATAGCTTTTCTATGCTGCAGATTGTTTGTTCTCTTCTTCTAGATTACTTCTTCTGTGTTAGTCTTTAATCAAGGATACTACATTAGCGAGGAAAATTTTCCTCACACAGTTACTAGCTTGCATGAACTGCAAGTGTCAGACTTCATATTCATTTGAGTCTTTGTTTATTGCAGATTGTTTGCTCATTTCTTGTCCGAGATATGGGGATTGATTGGCGAATGGAGTGGAGCACACCAAATCTCCCACATACTAACTCCGACAGCAGCTAGACCAAATAGGCCAAACATTGATTTTTTCTGAGTGGAGCATAAATTGTTGAGTATCATTGAGGTAGCTGAATTTTCTTCAATTTGCAACCCCTTAGATCTGAAATATGTCCATATGTAAGAAGCCCAATCACCGAAAATAAATAAGTGGTTATAATTTTCAGTCTGTGGGGTCTTGCAGCAGCAGCATTTTGAACAAATTGGAATCCCTATCTTCTGAATGTTGCAATCCAGAGGAAGACACTTGTTGATAATTTTCCACAGATGAATGGAGATCTTGGAAGGCAGCCATGGTGACCAAATGCTAGTCCACTGATTGAAAGTCTGAGTCTCTTGGTTCCTGCTAATAGCCTTTTGGGTGGATGAGACTGAACAGTTCCCCGAAGAAGAAAGGCTCCAAGCAGGTAGGTCATGTTCCTGATTGAGTTTAACATGCTTCAAAGCAGTGCTAATTTCTTCAGTAAAAAACCTGTTAGGCCAATTTGTGTCTTCTGAATTCATCTGTACAATAAAGTCCCGAACAGAGAGCATAGGGTTGATGGTGTTATCAGCCAATGCAAAATCAGCAAGGGTGTGTTGGCCTATCCATCTGTCATACCAGAAGCTTGTCCTGCTGCCATCTCCAATAATGACCCTCTTATGCTGAATAATTAAATTTTTTGCAGTGATCCACCTTCTCCTTTCAAAACCCTTC
Source organism: Amorphophallus konjac (assembly GCA_022559845.1). Classification (NCBI taxonomy): domain Eukaryota; kingdom Viridiplantae; phylum Streptophyta; class Magnoliopsida; order Alismatales; family Araceae; genus Amorphophallus; species Amorphophallus konjac. The sequence continues at coordinate 9,386,101 of CM040118.1, read as the reverse complement.
ATATTTGTAAACTGAACCTGGATGAGAGGACAGTTCCTAATATATTTGGCTCTGAAATACTCGGCCCATAATGTATTTGAATGAAGAGCTTGCCACAACATTTTAACACTTAAGGGAGTTTCCATATTCCTTAGTGATATAATACCCAGTCCACCTTAAGAGATAGGAGTGCAGATTTTGTTCCATTTTCTCCAGTGCTTCCTGTGACCATGATCAGATGAACCCCAGAAGAAATTGGCAAGTGATTTTTCAATAGCTTGGTGAGTTCCAATATGCAGTGAAGAAGATGTAAGAAAGTATATGGGCAATGAGATCAGGACATGCTTGATAAGGACTAGTTTTGCTCCCTAGGAGAGCATCCCACATTTCCAACCTGAAATCCTCCTCTGAATATTGTGTAGAATACCAGTGTAGTGAATTTTCTTGCATCTTCCTTTGATCAGGGGAAAACCAAGATACTTATGAGGGAAGGAGTGTTTAACAAAACCAGTGACATCCTGAATTTTCCTGGCAGTAGAGTTATTATTCCTGGAGTGTATGAAAAAACCACTTTTACCTGTGTTTATTGACTGCCCTGAAGCTCTTTCATAATCTTGTAGTATCTTAAGGAGATTCCTTATTGAAATAAGATTGCCATTGCAAAAAATGATGGTATCATCCGCAAACAAAAGATGTGAAATATTCGGGCAATGTCTAGGACTAGCATACCATTCTATGAGGCCACATTGGAAGGCTTTTGTCAGAGATCTACTGAGTACCTCTTCTGCAATGATAAATAGTGAGGGAGCAATTGGATCACCTTGACGCACCCCTCTTGAAGATTTGAAGAATCCAGCAGGGGTACCATTTATAAGAATAGAAAACCAGTTATTGTGCACCATTTTTCTAATAAGCCTGATGAACTGGTCATTAAATCCAAACCTGTTAAGAACATTGAAGAGAAAATCCCATTCAAGCCTATCATAAGCCTTAGCCATATCAATCTTTATCATCACATTAGAGCCCCTTATTTTCATGCCAATTTCATTGGTAAGTTCCTGGGCCAAAGCAATATTCTCAATAATATTTCTGCCTTTGACAAATGCAGATTGTTCAGGAGATATGATCTTAGGAAGAATGCTGGCAAGCCTAGTATTAATGATAGAGGCAATAATTTTGTAAAAGAAGTTGCACAGGCTAATAGGTCTAAACTCAGAAATTCTGGTAGCATTTGTTTGTTTTGGAATGAGAGCAACCAGGGTAGCAGTGACAGATCTGGGTAAGTCTTCATGGGAAGTAAAGAATTCCTGCACAGCTCTTATCACAGTGGAGGCAATTATCCCCCAAGCAAATTGGTAAAATGCACCTGTGAATCCGTCAGGGCCCGGTGCACTATCTTGGGATAGCCTGAAGACATAAGTCTTGGATTTCTGCGGCAGTAGGGATTGAGCAGAGGGTGTCAGTGTCTAACTGATCAACCAGAGAGGGAATACAGTCAAGAACAGTACTATCTGCTAAATGATGTTGGGAAGAGAAGGCTTCCTGAAAATGTGTCACAGCAATTGAAGTCATTTCCCCAGGGTCCGAAGTGAGAAGGCCTGCAGAGTTTTGAAGTTGAGATATGCACATTTTTTTCCTCTTAGCTAAAGTGGTAGAGTGAAAGAATCTGGTATTTCTATCCCCTTCAGTGAGCCATCGGACTCTAGATTTCTGTCTCCAAAAGCATTCCTCCTGAAGCAACATTTTGGACAGAACAAGTTTAGCCTCATCCAGGGCAGTCTGATTTGTAGTGGAAGGCTGGGTGTCATAAGCGTGTTCTGCCTTAATAACATCATCCTCCGCTTTTGCCACATTATTATGAATATTACCAAAGACTTGATAATTCCAAACTTTAAGCATTTGCCTGAGACTCTTGAGCTTAAGATAAAGGGTTAAGGTAGGTGAAGAAGCTAAAGGACTAGTATCCCAACACTTTTTAACATCAGCAAGAAGATGGTCATGATAAGTCCACATTTTTTGGAAACAGAATCTGGTTTTCCTTTTAATCTGGGGAGTCTGCAACACAAGTAGAGGGGCATGATCTGAGACTTCCCTGGAAAGATGTTCAACGGAGAAGGCATAATGAGCCATCCAATCAGAATTGGTTAGAATTCTATCCAGTCTGGCCCAAATACCCCTGCTTCCTGATTGATTGTTATGCCAAGTGTAGGAAGATCCTTTGAAACCAGTATCCAAAAGTGCACAATTTGATATACAGTCCTTAAAATCAGTCATTGCAATCGAATTAGGATCATTACCACCAATTTTTTCCTTTGTATCAGTAATGTAGTTGAAGTCTCCTGCCACCATCCAAGGACCAGAAATGTTAGAGTGGACGTTAATTAAAGAAGTCCAAAGACCCTTTCTCTCAATCACATTGCATTTTGCATATACTGCAGTTAAGTGAAAAGGGACTTGACCATTAAGACCCATGAGAAGAGTAATTTGCTGATCATCTCTAGTAACCAGAGAAACATGCAGATGGTCTTTCCATAATACCCAGATGTGGGCCATTTCATCAGAATTTGCAATAATTTTAGACATACCCCTACGAGATAATATCTTCTAGGCACAATAGTTGAGGACTGTCGAGACGTTGCAAATCATGTAAACCCGCGCCTTTTTAAAATGGGGAATCTGTCAATGGAAGCTACTAGTCATCTTGTAGATTTTCAAAAAAAAAAAAAGATTAGCAGTCGTGGTTGACAACCTCATAAATTATTGATATGTTTAAATTTACATGACATGAGTATTAGAGAAACATTGACATTTTAGAATTGTAGCTCAGTTTCTTAATTTTAGAATATCTAAAACATGTCATTAGCTAAGAGTACTGTTTGGATAGTGTTGGATGAAAAGTAAAGTGTGTTTTATTATTGTCTTATTCAGTGACGATACTATCAATTTCTTTACTTGATTTCTGCATAGCTAGTGACAGTGTTGTCTTTAAGCTAAAAAGTATCATGCTATATTTTATTTCTGCTAAATAGCTAGTGAAAGTGTTGTCTTTATGTTGGATGTTAAAATAAAATTCATGTTTTCATTGTGTACATGTATTGCCAATTTCACATGTTACTGCTATGTTTTTAGATTGTGTTATTATCTTGTCAATATTTAATTAGTTGGGTGTTGTATGTGAGCTGAGATGCGTGGGTGCAACCTAACATTGCACGCATCTTAGGAGAGCGTGTTAAGCCCGTGCCAATCAACCTACCCGTTCAAGACTTTGGGATTGATATGCACGTTCTCATTTTGAATGATGAGAATGTGTATATCTAACTCAAAGTCTTGAATTGTCCCGTTTGGACAGTCTGTGAATGTTTGATCGCACTTAGGTGGTTAATTACTATATGTGTTTGTGTTGTTTGTTAAAAATTTTGGCTGCGTCTTCTCACTCCTCTCTGATATACCTTTATTGATTTTGATTATTTTCTTAACCACTTATTAGTAAGTGTTTAAGAAAATTTCTTAATCAATAAATATTTTGTGGTATATCGGAGAGGTGTGGGGAGATGCTGCCGAAATTTTTAGCAAACAACACAACACATATAGTAATTAATCGTGCGATCAAACCTTCACAGATGGGTTAAAAAGTGAAGATCTAAATGATATTTCCGTCCTATTTAAAATGGCAGACATGGACGATGTGAGGTAAGGGTTGTACTTTTTATTTTGTTAAACATGTTAAAGTTTTGTGTGTTTACATTTCATTCGCATAGGGAAAATGTCTGAAGATCGTTCATGGATGTACCGTAGAGTAGTTGATCAGGTGGTGTCTATAGAATTTAAAAATGGAGTTGAGAGATTCATTCAGTTTGCTTTGAGAAATTCTATTGAAGCTGTAGATTGTGAGGGTCGTATCCGATGTCCTTGTGTAGTCTGTAAGAATTTGAAGTGGCTGACAACATGGGATGTACAACGTCATTTATACAGAAAGGGGTTTGTTAAAGATTATACAAACTGGATATGTCATGGTGAAACATTGTGGTCGACCTACGAGCCTGCCAATGTTGGAAGTGGAAGTTCATATGTTGATATGGTCATAGATGCTGCTGGTCCAGGATTCAATGTTCACGAGGAGCATGTACATAATGAAGAACCGCCAAACAAGACAGCTGAAAGATTTTATCAGCTACTCAAAGATGCTGATGAGCCATTGTGGACTGGATGTCAAAATCACTCTCGACTGTCTGCGGTGTCACAATTATTGAACTTGAAATCTGAATTTCACATCAGTGAGATTTGTTTTGATCGTTTGTTACTGATTATCAAAAGTATGTTGCCACAAGATGAGAAATTACCTGAAAATTTTTATCGTGCAAAGAAGATGGTCACTGACTTAGGGCTTGGATATGAGAAAATAGATGCATGTCCTAATCATTGCATGCTATATTATAATGAGGCTAAAAGTAAGGTATCATGTTCCATATGTGGTCATGATAGATTCAAGCCTAAGAAAGGGGACAATTCAAAGCAAAAAGATATACCATATATGTCATTGCGGTATTTTCCTATTGCACCGAGATTGCAGAGAATGTATATGGCACCAAAGATAGCTCAACATATGAGATGGCATGCGGAAAGAGTACGTCGACAACATAATGTAATCAGTCATCCTGCAGATGCCGAAGCTTGGAGTCACTTTAACCGTGCTCACCCTACTTTCTCAAAAGAGTCGCGTAATGTAAGGCTGGGTTTATGTACTGATGGATTCAATCCATTTGGAGGTTCAGTGACTTCCTACTCTTGCTGGCCAGTTTTCGTGACACCATATAATATTCCGCCAAATATGTGCATGAAACGAGAGCATTTATTTCTATCATTATTGATCCCTGGTCCAAAAAGTCCTGGGAAAAAATTAGACATATATCTCAGGCCGTTGATTGATGAGTTGAAGTTGTTATGGACTGATGGGGTTACTACCTATGATGCATGCAGAAAACAAAATTTCACTATGAAGGCTGCATTGATGTGGACAATAAGCGACTTTCCTGCATATGGAATGTTATCTAGCTGGAGCACTCATGGAAAACTAGCATGTCCTTACTGTATGGACAGTTCCAAATCATTTGTACTTAAGCATGGTGGCAAGTCATGCTGGTTTGATTGTCATCGACGATTTCTACCAAGGGACCATCCGTTTAGAAGGCAAAAAGATGCATTCTTAAAGAACAGAATTGAATTGGAAGAAGCTGATTTTGAACGGTTGTCTGGTCCACATTTAGCAGCACGTGTACAGAACTTACCAGATATAGCACAATTGTCGAGCAGCACAAGACAACTCCCTGGATTTGGGAAGGATCACAATTGGGTCAAAAAAAGTATCTTCTGGGAATTGCCTTATTGGTCAACTCTTCTTATACGACATAACATCGACGTCATGCATGTTGAGAAGAATGTCTTTGATAATGTGTTCAACACTGTTATGGACATAACAGGCAAAACAAAGGATAATGTGAATGCCCGTTTAGACTTGAAAATACATTGTAAACGTCCAGAACTGTACCTTATTGATAGAAATGGTAAAACAGTTAAACCGAAAGCAAGTTACGCCCTTGGAGCTGCACAGATTAAAGAAGTATGCTCTTGGCTAAAACAGTTGAGATTTCCAGATGGTTATGTGTCTAACATTGCTCGTTGCGTGAATACAAATGAGGGGAAAATATATGGAATGAAAAGTCATGACTGTCATGTGTTCATGCAGAGGTTGTTACCTATTGTATTTCGTGATATGATGCCGAAGGCGATATGGGGAGCAGTGACTGAGTTAAGTCAGTTTTTCAAAATTTTATGTGCATCAGAGCTCAGGTATGAAGATGTGGAAACTATTGAACAGAATGTGATCACGACAGTTTGTAGATTGGAAAAGATATTTCCACCATCATTCTTTGATTCAATGGAGCACCTGCTTATACACTTACCATATGAGGCTAAAGTAGGAGGGCCAGTACAATTTAGATGGATGTATCCATTTGAGAGGTAATATATATATATTTTCTCCTCATAATTCAATTACATGGTGATGTGTTTTTCATTATCTTATGAACATTCTGGTAGGTGTATGCATGAATTGAAAATGAAAGTTCGCAACAAGGCAAAAGTAGAGGGTTCCATTGCCGAGGCGTACATTATGGAAGAAATATCAAATTTCTGTTCAATGTACTTTGAACCTGAGGTACAAACTCGTCGAACTCGGCCACCACGTAATGATGATGGGGGAGACTCCGTTCACTCTGAGCGACTGTCGATATTTAAGTATCCTGGACGTGCGTATGGACGTTCCTCGAGTCGGATGCTAAATGATAGAGAATTGCACTGTGCAGAAATTTACATCCTTTTAAATTGTATGGAGGTTGAACCTTATGTTGCGTAAGTTCTCTGCTCAAATTACATTGTGTCTATAACTTATTATTTTTCATTCCATCTATAATGCTCCAATGGTCGTAATACAGACAATTTGACTCAGAATTAATCCAAAGATGTCCATATCTCACTGACATGGAGGTTGAAAAAGAACGAGAAAAATCATTCGCTTCTTGGCTGAAATATCGTGTAAGTATTATTACTACTCTTTCTCCTTGTTGGGTCAATGACAAATTCTGACTAGTGTGCTGTCCATATGTAGGTTGAAAATGATTTTATTACTGATCAAAGAATTCGAGTGATCAGTTATGGCCCATCGAAAGTTGCACGTACATATCCAGCATTTATTGTGAATGGGTATAGATTTCACACTAGACAATATGGGCAGAATAAGTCAACAATGAACAGCGGGGTATGTGTGAAAGGAAGTACATATAATGAAAACGAATGTGATTATTATGGTATTATTGAGGAGATCTTAGAATTGCAATATCTCGGAGATGACAACCATATATTTCTGTTAAAGTGTCATTGGTTTGATCCTAATTCTGTTCGAAATGACACAACATATGGGATTGTCGATATCAGACATAAGTCTAAATTGAATACTTATGATCCATTCATTTTGGCCGCACAAGCCCAGCAGGTCTATTATACAAAGTATCCATCGTCTAGAAATAAAGAAAGAAATGATTGGTGGGCAGTTTGCAAGGTTAAGACAAGGCTTTTCCCGGATTATGAGTTGGATTTGACTGAAACAGAGCAGTTGGATGTGAATGCCGAATTCTTTCAATCAGACTTGGGTGATGATGTAGACTTGCCTGCTTCTAGTGATGAATCTGTGGAGGCACCGTCTTTATCTAAAGAGAATGAAGTGGAGGAAGTCGATCCAGAACAACCAGAAATACAGTTGGGGGACTCCGAAGAGGAGGAATATATTAGTGATCAAAATGAATCTGATAATGAAGATGTGAATGCTGAATTTGTTATATCTCCAACATCTGAAGAAGAAATGGAGAATGTTTGATTAATGGTATACAATTTTATCTGGGAATTTTAATACTCTGTAACTTTCTTTCTTTCACTATTTGATGAATATGCATGTATTTTATTACCAGTTGAAGATATGGTTCGAGGACGGCGTGGGACTCCCAGAGGTGGGAGGGGAGAGGGTAGCGGGAGGAGATTTACTTCCGTTTCACCACCGGTAGTAGGTATGTATACTTTCCCTTCATAATGCATTGTAGTATTTGTTGAAAATAATTCATTATGTATTTGTGTTATCTGATTATTATTTTCACAGGACCCACGACCTCTACACCGTTACGACCGACCTCTGCACCGCTACCACCGGTAGTAGGTATGTATACTTTCATGTATAATGCATTGTAGTATTTGTTGAAAATAATTCTTTATGTTTTTGTGTTATCTGATTCTTATTTTCACAGGACCCACGACCTCTGCACATATACCACCGACCTCTGCACCGCTACCACCGGTAGTAGGTATGTATACTTTCCCTTCATAATGCATTGTAGTATTTGTTGAAAATAATTCATTATGTATTTGTGTTATCTGATTATTATTTTCACAGGACCCACGACCTCTACACCGTTACGACCGACCTCTGCACCGCTACCACCGGTAGTAGGTATGTATACTTTCATGTATAATGCATTGTAGTATTTGTTGAAAATAATTCTTTATGTTTTTGTGTTATCTGATTCTTATTTTCACAGGACCCACGACCTCTGCACCGTTACCACCGAGGGATGCACCGCTACCACCGGTAGTAGGTATGTATACTTTCATGTATAATTCATTTGAGTATTTGTTTAAAATAATTCTTTATGTTTTTGTGTTATCTGATTCTTATCCTTACAGGACCCACGGCCTCTGCACCGTTACCACTGACAACGGGTACATTGACGGCCTATGCACCGCCATCACACATGGCGAGTGGATCTACACCTCCCCCAGCTGAGTCAGGTATGTTCATTTGCATATTTATGTTTTTTTGATAGTTTGTTTTATTTATACTATTTAATTCGTATAGTACGTGCTGATGACGAGGCGAGTCATCATGAGGGGGAGGGCTGTTGTAATGAGACGATGCGGGCAGTGTGGATAAATGAAGGGTACGTAATGCATTATTTTTGTTATTTATTCGTCATTGTGGTATTAATATTTTTAATTTCAGGAATAAAATAGAGCCAGCCCAAGCATCACAATTTATTACAAAGACAATTCAAGCACATTTTCCAGGCCCCATCCATCGCTTTGCTGATTTTCCGATGGGTGTTCAGGATTTATTGTTCTCTATGTTCTTGGTATTTATCTTATTTTATCATATTAAGTCATTTTCAATTATTATTTTAACCCACTTTGTTATGTAACATATAAATTTTTGTTGTTGTTAATATATAGAGGAATCATCGATTCACAGAACATTCAGATGAGTTACGTGCTAGATTTGCATGGACAGCTACTGCAAGAGATAATTTCAAACATCTTATGTACAATGCCCGAAGATATGCAAAAAAAGCATGTGCAAGTACTGATAAGAACATATGGAAGGAGCATGGGCCTGTGTGGATGAGAAAGGAGTATTGGACAGAGCTGTGCAACATTTGGGAAGCGGAGAAATGGAATGCCAATTCAAACAAAGCAAAGCAAAACAGAGCAGCGCATCCTGAAGCGAATTTACACACGGGTGGCTCTGTCTCCTTTGCAACACATAAAGCGAGATTAGTAAGTACACTTCTACATATATAAATTTTTTGTTTCTATTATGAAACTGTGATTTATTTGAATAACAGGAAGCACAGTTAAAGCGGCCAGCTCAATTTCATGAACTTTTTGATCGAACTCATAAGAAGAAAGGGACAAATGCTTACATTAGTGAGAAAGCTCGGGAGGTAGCGGTAAGTGTATACATTAATAGTTTTCATTTAAGATTAAATTGTAGAATAATTTGGTTTTGTTTTTTTTTGGTTTTTGCAGGACTCATATAGTAGACGAATGGATGAGAGGTACGGGGATGACAGTCAGCGTCCAGAGTTGGATCCTGCCATTTGGGTTGCAGCATCTGGGGCACCCAAGAAAGGACATGTTTATGGTTTTGGACATAGCTTGGGCACGACTAGGGTGTTATCATCATGCTCGAGTTCGGTCTCACATGCGACCTCTCCATTTACCACACCAGCAGCCCCAGATGGTTCTTCCAGTGCCGCCCCGACCATGACTCCAGATATGTTTAGGCAGATCGTCAACGAGACCGTCTCTCAGAATATCTCTCAGAATATCTCAACCATCGTCGCTCAGACCGTCTCCCAGATGCTCACATCCTTGGGAATTGATAGTAGTAGAGCACCTCCTGCACCTCCTGCACAGCAGCCTCCGGTAAGTATTTTATTTGATTGATTTTCTATTTGTTAACTCTAAATATCATCTTACAAAATATAAGAATTTAGATTGAGGAGGGGAAAATATCATTTTCTTAACTCTAAATATCATCTTACACCTATCCTCTGGATATTAGAATCAACAGGCAGACTGTTCTGCAGGATTTTCCATAGGTGTATAGAGATTTTGGTTAGAACTGAAAGTGAAAAGATATGTATAAATTCTATTCACTTGAGTGGGGGAGGATACAGATCTATAAATATTCATAAAGCTAGAATAATATAAGGAAAGTAACATGTAGACATGAATAAAATATGCCAATTTAGGTGAAAAGATCTCCCCAAAGTCTGGTAACTGTCATGGCAGGAAGCCAGGAACAGCACCTCTAAGCAAAGGAAGGGCAGTTCATACAAAGGAGCATAGGTCATAAGTTACAAGAAGTTCATTTTCAGTGGGGAGATGAAAGTGACTTGTCAGAACTGACGGAATCCAAATCGGATGCCCGGTTTGAGCTCGGCGCTCAAACTTCATTTTTAAAATACACTTAGTTCAAATGAACTGTTAGGATGGGGCATTTGGTTCTAAAATCTGAAATACCGGTCGGATGGCCGTGCCGATCATTCCAATACGACCGGGGAGATGAAAGTGACTTGTCAGAACTGACGGAATCCAAATCGGATGCCCGGTTTGAGCTCGGCGCTCAAACTTCATTTTTAAAATACACTTATTTCAAATGAACTGTTAGGACGGGTCCGGGGGTCTAAAATCTGAAATACCGGTCGGATGGCCGTGCCGGTCATTCCAATACGACCGGGGAGATGAAAGTGACTTGTCAGAACTGACGGAATCCAAATCGGATGCCCGGTTTGAGCTCGGCGCTCAAACTTCATTTTTAAAATACACTTAGTTCAAATGAACTGTTAGGACGGGGCATTTGGTTCTAAAATCTGAAATACCGGTCGGATGGTCGTGCCGATCATTCCAATACGACCGGGGAGATGAAAGTGACTTGTCAGAACTGACGGAATCCAAATCGGATGCCCGGTTTGAGCTCGGCGCTCAAACTTCATTTTTAAAATACACTTAGTTCAAATGAACTGTTAGGACGGGTCCGGGGGTCTAAAATTCGAAATACCGGTCGGATGGCCGTGCCGATCATTCCAATACGACCGGGGAGATGAAAGTGACTTGTCAGAACTGACGGAATCCAAATCGGATGCCCGGTTTGAGCTCGGCGCTCAAACTTCATTTTTAAAATACACTTATTTCAAATGAACTGTTAGGACGGGTCCGGGGGTCTAAAATCTGAAATACCGGTCGGATGGCCGTGCCGGTCATTCCAATACGACCGGGGAGATGAAAGTGACTTGTCAGAACTGACGGAATCCAAATCGGATGCCCGGTTTGAGCTCGGCGCTCAAACTTCATTTTTAAAATACACTTAGTTCAAATGAACTGTTAGGACGGGTCCGGGGGTCTAAAATTCGAAATACCGGTCGGATGGCCGTGCCGATCATTCCAATACGACCGGGGAGATGAAAGTGACTTGTCAGAACTGACGGAATCCAAATCGGATGCCCGGTTTGAGCTCGGCGCTCAAACTTCATTTTTAAAATACACTTAGTTCAAATGAACTGTTAGGACGGGGCATTTGGTTCTAAAATCTGAAATACCGGTCGGATGGTCGTGCCGATCATTCCAATACGACCGGGGAGATGAAAGTGACTTGTCAGAACTGACGGAATCCAAATCGGATGCCCGGTTTGAGCTCGGCGCTCAAACTTCATTTTTAAAATACACTTAGTTCAAATGAACTGTTAGGACGGGTCCGGGGGTCTAAAATTCGAAATACCGGTCGGATGGCCGTGCCGATCATTCCAATACGACCGGGGAGATGAAAGTGACTTGTCAGAACTGACGGAATCCAAATCGGATGCCCGGTTTGAGCTCGGCGCTCAAACTTCATTTTTAAAATACACTTATTTCAAATGAACTGTTAGGACGGGTCCGGGGGTCTAAAATCTGAAATACCGGTCGGATGGCCGTGCCGGTCATTCCAATACGACCGGGGAGATGAAAGTGACTTGTCAGAACTGACGGAATCCAAATCGGATGCCCGGTTTGAGCTCGGCGCTCAAACTTCATTTTTAAAATACACTTAGTTCAAATGAACTGTTAGGACGGGGCATTTGGTTCTAAAATCTGAAATACCGGTCGGATGGTCGTGCCGATCATTCCAATACGACCGGGGAGATGAAAGTGACTTGTCAGAACTGACGGAATCCAAATCGGATGCCCGGTTTGAGCTCGGCGCTCAAACTTCATTTTTAAAATACACTTAGTTCAAATGAACTGTTAGGACGGGTCCGGGGGTCTAAAATTCGAAATACCGGTCGGATGGCCGTGCCGATCATTCCAATACGACCGGGGAGATGAAAGTGACTTGTCAGAACTGACGGAATCCAAATCGGATGCCCGGTTTGAGCTCGGCGCTCAAACTTCATTTTTAAAATACACTTATTTCAAATGAACTGTTAGGACGGGTCCGGGGGTCTAAAATCTGAAATACCGGTCGGATGGCCGTGCCGGTCATTCCAATACGACCGGGGAGATGAAAGTGACTTGTCAGAACTGACGGAATCCAAATCGGATGCCCGGTTTGAGCTCGGCGCTCAAACTTCATTTTTAAAATACACTTAGTTCAAATGAACTGTTAGGACGGGGCATTTGGTTCTAAAATCTGAAATACCGGTCGGATGGCCGTGCCGATCATTCCAATACGACCGGGGAGATGAAAGTGACTTGTCAGAACTGACGGAATCCAAATCGGATGCCCGGTTTGAGCTCGGCGCTCAAACTTCATTTTTAAAATACACTTAGTTCAAATGAACTGTTAGGACGGGTCCGGGGGTCTAAAATTCGAAATACCGGTCGGATGGCCGTGCCGATCATTCCAATACGACCGGGGAGATGAAAGTGACTTGTCAGAACTGACGGAATCCAAATCGGATGCCCGGTTTGAGCTCGGCGCTCAAACTTCATTTTTAAAATACACTTATTTCAAATGAACTGTTAGGACGGGTCCGGGGGTCTAAAATCTGAAATACCGGTCGGATGGCCGTGCCGGTCATTCCAATACGACCGGGGAGATGAAAGTGACTTGTCAGAACTGACGGAATCCAAATCGGATGCCCGGTTTGAGCTCGGCGCTCAAACTTCATTTTTAAAATACACTTAGTTCAAATGAACTGTTAGGACGGGGCATTTGGTTCTAAAATTCGAAATACCGGTCGGATGGCCGTGCCGATCATTCCAATACGACCGGGGAGATGAAAGTGACTTGTCAGAACTGACGGAATCCAAATCGGATGCCCGGTTTGAGCTCGGCGCTCAAACTTCATTTTTAAAATACACTTAGTTCAAATGAACTGTTAGGACGGGTCCGGGGGTCTAAAATTCGAAATACCGGTCGGATGGCCGTGCCGATCATTCCAATACGACCGGGGAGATGAAAGTGACTTGTCAGAACTGACGGAATCCAAATCGGATGCCCGGTTTGAGCTCGGCGCTCAAACTTCATTTTTAAAATACAAGATGAAATTTGAACTTATATTGTGTGTGTGTATTTATATATATGAAAATGAGCTGGCTTAAACTATTGGCATACTCTTGTTAATGCTTGATTTCTTTATTAAGTCTTGTTAATGCTTGATTTCTTTATTAAGGATTTGATTATAATTTTTTTAAATGATATACAGGATCATCCGTCGCGAGATGTTGGACGAGACGACGACCAGGATGATGTTGGACGAGACGACGACCAGGATGAGACATATGTGGAGGATTTGTGATTTTATTTTAGTTGTGTATGTTGTCATTTTATTATTATGGATGTATGATTAATTTGTGATTTTATTTTAATTGTGTGTAATTTGAGGTTCGTGGAGATTGTGATCCGTGTAGTTGATTTATTATTGTTTTATGAAATTGTTATTTATCAGGTGCTTGTATGTGATGAATTTGAGATTTGTCGATATTGTTGTCTGTGTAGTTGATTTTATATTTATGTTATGAATTTGTTATTTATCAGGTAATTTATTTATCAGTTTAAATAAATTTTTAAAAAAAATAATGCAAAATTAGCGACCGGATGGAGACTGAATTGCGACCGAATAGCGACTATAAATTATATTTCTTTTATTAAATAATTATACTTGGCGACCGACTAGCGACCGACTAGCCACCGAATAAATCCGATAGGTTAATTTTATTTTTAAAAATACAACATAATTAGAGACCGAATAGCGACCGAATTGAGACCGAATAAATCCGATAGGTTAATTTTATTTTTAAAAATACAACATAATTCGAGACCGAATAGCGACCGAATTGAGACCGACTTAATCCGATAGGTTAATTTTATTTTTTAAAATACAACAATTGTAGCGACCGAATAGAGACTGAATGGCGACCGAATTATTAGCGACCGGTGAGGCGACCGATTATAATCGGTCTCTGGTAACGACTGATACTGCGACCGAATTATGTCGGTCGCTATCCGCGATTTTTCTTGTAGTGGATCTTTAGATTTATTTACAAAATGTCAGTAGGTCCAGCAAGGGGGCCCTCAGTCCTTCACTCGATCTGAGCTCCTGATGGAGAGCTAAAATTTGAGCTTTGATGCCCTGTCCTGATATAGACAGAACTCCGACGATGATGTGGACGACGGGATCATACCAAGGAGAGGGAAGGAGAAAAACGACGAGACGAGAGAAAGGATTACACTGAAGACCAAGACGGAACCAGACTCCGGTACGTGGACAAGGAAATCACACCAACGTTGGTCCCAAGAGATGTAAAGGACGAGACCGTAGCAATGGAGAGGGAAGGAAAAGAGGAACGAGGAATGGATTACTAGGTAATACGAGAAAAGTGGTGGAAAGTGTGACTTGCAAGAAACATTCTGGTGGAACACAAAGAAGGTAGACTTATTAGACTTCGGTGCGTGGCGGAGATAGGGGTCCGAAGATCCTCTCGCGCAAACTGACCCTTTCCCGGTAAGCGTGACTTACCGTTCCGCGAGCAGCTTTTCATATACCGAGGAGTCTGAGAACCTACGTAATAGAATTTGAGAGACACGTAGACTCGGAATTTGTAACGATATGCCACTAATCAGACAATTATAAGAATAATATGAAAAAAAACATACCACCGCAGGACATTGGTCTTTGCGGGGTTTTAACAGCAATGTAGCAATATCAGCAGTAATGAATATATGTACATATATAGAAACCACCGCGAGACATTGGCCTTACGGGATTTTTACTGCAATATAAGTAGTATATACATAAGACCGCCGCGAGGTATTACTCTCCGCGGGGTTTAGACAGAAATTAAAGGAATAAAATGACAGAATGAAAAGGCTTCGCGAGGAATTACTTCCGTCACGTGCACCTTCGCGGGGAATTACTTCCGTCACAGGGTTTAGATAGGAATTAAAGGAATAAAATGATAGAATGAAAAGGCTTCGCGAGGAATTACTTCCGTCACGTACACCTTCGTGAGGAATTACTTCCGTCGCAGGATTTGGACAGAAATTAAATGAATAAAATGACAGAATGAAAAGGCTTCGCGAGGAATTACTTCCGTCACGTACACCTTCGCGAGGAATTACTTCCGTCGCAGGGTTTAGATAGAAATTAAAGGAATAAAATAACAAAATGAAAAGGCTTCGCGAGGAATTACTTCTGTCACGTGCACCTTCACGAGGAATTACTTCCGTCGCAGGGTTTAGACAAAAATTAAAGGAATAAAATGACAGAATGAAAAGGCTTCGCGAGGAATTACTTCCGTCACGTGCGCCTTCGCGAGGAATTACTTCTGTCGCAGGGTTTAGACAGAAATTAAAAGAATAAAATGACAGAATGAAAAGGTTTCGCGATGAATTACTTCCGTCACGTACACCTTCGCGAGGAATTACTTCCATCGCAGGGACCTCCGCGAGGAATTACTTCCGTCCACGAGGTTTAAACAAAAGGAGAAAGTGACAGAAAAGAAAGGGGGAGGGGGATGTGATCGCCAGGGGCTGAGAACCCCACGAGAAAGTTGTGATCGCGTTCGCCGCCGGAGCGGGAGCAGTGCGGGTCCTCTCTTCCTCTTCTGTCGGTCGACCGCCGAAGAGGGCTTCCTTCGGTTACCCCTAGACAAAGAACAAACAGAGCAGAACTGGTTGGTGAGAACGACGGTGGTGTAGTACCGATCCTTTAGAAAATGATACGGAAAATAGAATAGACGAGCACGCACCTGGTTGGTGGTATTTAAAACCCCTTTTGAATTAAAGAGTGGGAGATGATGTGATGAAATGCATAAGTGTGAAGACGCTCACAAACCAGGCCCTCTCGGGGAGAAAGGCATGGCACAGATGCTAAAATGATGCATGCAATATAATCGACTGATTGATTAAAAATAAAAGGGAGAGAAAAACTTATCGGAGGAGGCCGACGACGGGCTTTGGGAAGGGTTTCAACAGCACGAGCATAGCACGACCAAGGAGCTTCAGAGCGGACTTCAGAAACTAGTTAAGTCGAACATGAGAACACACATGTATATATATATAAGGTAAGAACATATATATATATATATATATATATATATATATATAAGGTGAGAGAAGATGGTTAAAGATATAAGTAAATAGATAAATAAAAAAAACTAATGATATGTGGAAAGATAGAGGGGGATTAGGGAATGAAATAGAAATCAAGAGAGAGAGAGAAAACTCTTTTTTTTAGATTTTTTTTTGTAGTTTTTATATATATGATATATATGTACCTAAAAAATATATAGAAGATATATATGAAGGATATATATATATATGAGAGGGTTAAAGGGAGATAGAGAGAGAGGGTGTGAGAAGAGAGGGAAAGTGAGGGTGAGAGAGAGATGTACGAGAGAGAGAGAGAGAGATGAAGAGAGGGAGAGAGAGAGGGAGAGAGTTAAAAAAAATATAAAGAAAGAAAGAAAGAGGGGAGATCGAGAGAGAGAGGGGATAAAAATAATAATAATAAAAAGGAATGGGAGGGAGAGAGGAGAAGAGAGATGGCTGAGAGAGACGGGAGGAGAGAGAAGGAGTTGGGAGAATAAAAAACAAAAAAAAGAAAAAGAAGTGAGGAGAGGGGGGCGGCGAAAGCAGAGAGAGAGAAGGGGAGAAGAAAGAGAGAGAGGGGGAGAGAGGGTGTGAGAGGAAAATAAAAAAAAGAAAAAAAAGAAAGAGAGAGGGATCGAGAGGGAGAGAAAGAGAGTGGTAAAGAGAGAGAGAGAGAAGAGAGAGGGAGAGAGAGAAAACCGAGGGGGGAGAGAGAAAGAGAAAGAGAGAAAGAGAGAAAGGGAGAGAGGGAGATCACGATTGGGAGAGGGAGGGGAAGAAAGAGAGAGAAGAAGAGAG
Source organism: Amorphophallus konjac (assembly GCA_022559845.1). Classification (NCBI taxonomy): domain Eukaryota; kingdom Viridiplantae; phylum Streptophyta; class Magnoliopsida; order Alismatales; family Araceae; genus Amorphophallus; species Amorphophallus konjac. The sequence continues at coordinate 9,368,871 of CM040118.1, read as the reverse complement.
AGAACGGGAGAGATGGGAGAGGGGAAACGGAGAGAGGGAGAGAGACGCAGAGAGACGCGACTGCGGGAGAGGGGGAGAGAGAGAGAGAGAAAACGGAGTGGGGGAGAGAGAAAGAAAGAGACGGAGGGAGAGAAGAGACGGGAGAGGAGAGGGAGACGGAGGGAAAGAAAGACGGAGGGAGAGAGAGAGAGAGAGAGAGAGAGAGAGAGAGAGAAAGGGAGAAAGAGGGGGCGTCCGCGGCGAGCTCGTGTAGGGGAGGGGGACGCGGTGGACGGCAGCCGGTGGAAGGAGGACGTCGACGGTGAAGGTGATGGCGGGGTGGCAAGTAGCCGTCAGCGTCGTGGAGGATGCACCGGCAACGGTGCCGCGGTGGTCGTGAGCACGGGTGCAGGGCGGTGGAGAAGTGCTGTCGGGGTCCTCGTGGCGGCTGGGGAGGTGAACGACGAGGAAGGCACCGACAGGGGGGCGACCGCTGGCCGGCGTGGGGGAAGCTTCACGGAGGTGCAGCGGCGGTGGAGTGGACGTCGGTGGCGGTGTTCGCCGACGTGGAGATGGTGGTGGTCGCGGGGGAGGCACGGCGTGCAGACGGAGGGGAGGCAGGTGGCGAGGTGGCTCGCGACAGGAACTTGGCGGCGACGGGCAGCGGCGTCCGTGACAGAGGTTGCAGGTGAAGTCGTCGGCGACGGCGATGGCAGAGGGTGCACCGGCGGGGTGCTCAGTGGCCGTGGCGTCGCGGGCGCTTGCGATGTCGACGATAGAAGAAGACCGGTGACAAGATGCTGTGGAGGTGTTGGCCGGTGCGGTGAAGATGACGGCGTCCGTGGCGGTGCGACAGGGCTCGGACGGGATAGCTGCAGCGTGGAAGCGGACTGGCGGACGGTGTAGGTGCAGGGGGTGTCTCGCGGGGGTGACGGCGGCTTGCGGACGGGATGGCAGCAGCGGTGACTGTGGTGGCGTTGGCGATGTCCGCAGCTAAAGAGAGAAAGAGAGGGAGAGAGAGAGAGAGAGAGAGAGAGAGAGAAGAGTGGGTGTGTGTGGTAGGAGAGAGGGCTGTCGTGAGGTTGCCGGTGAAGGGTGATGAGAAGAGAGAACCTGGGGGAGAAGTCCGTGGTTGCGTTGGGGAGGTGGGTTAGCTGATAGAGTGGGAGTGGATTGCATGCACTGGGGAGAGAGGGAGTGGGCTCGACGAGGGAGCCACGTGCAGAGAAGGTGAGAGGGAGAGGATAGGGAGGTGATCGCGGATGGCTCACAGAGGGGGGGCTAGCAGTGGGGTTGGGAAGGTGGCGGTGAAGGTGAGTGTGCCGTGAGAGTGGGGGGGGTGTGCAGTGAGGAGGGCATGTGTGTGCCGTGAGGGTGAGGAGTGTGTGCTGTGGTGTGAGAGGGAAAGAAAGAGACGGAGGGGGGGGGGGAGAGCGTGTGCATGTGGGTGGATGTGTGTGTGTATGTGTGTGTCGTGGGGAGAGGGGTGAGAACAGGGAAAGGTGGGGTTGGGAGTGAGTTACCGGAGAAGAAGGGAAAGGAATAGGAATAAAGAAAGGGATAAGATAAAAAATAAATATTTATTTTCTTTTATTTGTTTTGTTTTGTTTGTTTTGTAACCACTGATATATATATATATATATATATATACACAAAATATTAAAAGGTATTAATTATGTTATTTTTATGTAAACATAATGATATATATACATATTTTTTAGGCTTGTATTTATTTTTCTCTTTTTATTTATTTTTTTTATATGTATATTTTTTTGATTTCTCTCTCTCCTTTTATTATAACCCAAAATTACAGAAATCACTCAAATAAATGGAAAGTGTAAGCCGCTTTGGGGCATCACAGGTATAATATGAAATTTTCTCACCGTAACGTCAAAAATGGCGTGTCTACAGCTGCCCCACCTTGGCATCCACTTTGTAGGGGAAAAACATGTAATGGAATGAAACGAAGTGTATTGGAATGAATGGAGTGGAGTGAAAAGTCGATGCCAAGGTGTGATGAGACACGCTTCTAACATCACATGATGGGAATCTTTCCCGAGTTTCAGCGAAGCAATCTTGAAGAGGGTCCTCCGAAATCAACGATTGTTTGGATGGTAAACAAACTAAGAAGGACATTGTGTGCGCTGGGGCACAAATAAACTAAAAGGACCAACTTCACGGTGCGGAAGTACCTGGGTCGTAAACCTGCAGGTTTCACCATTGGGGAGCGGTTACCAGCCATTGTGGAAGTACTGCAGCCAAGGTGGGTCCAAGGAGAATTGAAAAGATGAATTGGAGACAAATCCAAACAATGGTTTCTTCCAGAAAATCAACCCAAGAGGACATCGGGGAAACTTAGTACTCGACTCGGAATGGAATATTTCATATTTAAGCATCTAAGCATAGCGGCTCACACAATCAAAGTAAGTGAATGATTTTCCACAATGAACTCAAAGTCCTACATGAATGCATGCTGGGTTTAAAAGAAAAATATAAAACAAAAGAAAATAGAAAGTATCCAAGGATAATATTGTTAAGCTGTGGAGACTGGGTCAGGATACCGATCCGATGAGCTGATACTGAGCCGGGGCCCGTTTATCCATGTACCGACACATCGGACGGAACCGTCGTCCCCAAGCTGTCACATCCTAACGGTCTATCCGAACGTCCTGAATTCCTCTGAAGTGATCACTGTTTTTGTTGAAGGGGAACTCAAACTCCAGATTTATCCAAGACATAAGGTCCTTGGTATGCTCTAATAGCGTAGATATCATATAGTAGGATGCATGACACAGTGGGGCCAATCACCGAGTGACTGAGGGTGGGACGGTGTGATCCCATTTTTTTTCTTTTTCAATGGTACCTGCACTCAACAATTAACAAACAATTATTGCATCGATGGCTGCACCAGTTATTGCATAAGAAATGTAATTGCACTTCACAAAGAAATCCACACACCAAGGTAATTCTCAGAAACAAGCAAAGACATAATGCGAACCAAACAAGATTCCTCCGGTAAAAATCCATAACGGTAACTTATCATTCATGCTTTACTTTTACCGTTTTACCACCTTCCTTCCTATAAGTACCCCCCCTAGGTCTTAGCCAGATGTCATTCAAGGGTGTTCTGTTCTTTCGAGATGGGAAGAGAGAGGTCCCAGTCCTTAGAGGTGGAGGGTGAACCTTCCCACCTTACCAAAAGGGGGAGCTTCGCTCGCGAATTCAAGAAATTGACCGACATTAAAGGTCATCTGAGCGAAAGGATTCGCTCACGGATGGTAAGCCTAACCCTTTTCCTCTACTTTTCCTGCATGAGTCCTTTCTTATCCCTTGATTCTTTTCTTTCCTTTCTTTCAGCCGTATCCTCTCTTTCCGGGCCCGAGAAATTCTCCAGCTGCCGTGGCTGTCGAAGCTCACGTCCAACATTACTACCGACATGAGGGTTTTCATTTCAAAGTGGCACCTTCAAGGCCTGGTTATCCACGCCAAATATTATAACAAGATCTGCATGGACTGGGCAGCCATGGGTGCACTGGTAGAGGTTTGGCACCCTGAAACCCACACCTTCGTCTTTCCTACTTTTGAATCGACGATCCTTCTGGAGGAAGCGGAACTCCTGCTTGGCTTAAAAAGATTCAGAAATGATGGCAAAATAAAAATTTTGCCCATGGGGAAGAAGGCATCCTCTGAGGAAATTCTGGGAGCTTCATGCCCTGCGGAGCCATTAAAGGTCGTTCAGACCCAGAAGGGAATCAACGTACAAAAGCTCGCAGACTGGACCATGAGCGCTTTGGAAAGATTGACAGGTGACGAATGCTTAGAAGGACTCATGAAAGGGTTCGTGATATGTTTGGCGGAGCTCTCCTCTTCCCTAGCACCGACAACATCATGGAGGAGGATCAGCTGGGTGCGATCTGCGGACTCTGGAAGGGCAAAAGAGTGGGGCCAGCCGTGCTCGCCTACCTTTACAGCGGTCTTACAGCTTCCAGCATGGGCCAGCCCCCCTATGGGTGCATGTTTCTCCTTAATTGCTGGATCGATCTCCACTTCAAATTTGATCGCTGCGAGGAGGCCCGAACTACTTCCAGAATCTTCCAACAAAGCCCCCTTTATCACATAGTTGATGTGTTGGGTTTTAGCGGCAAGGTGGTTAATCGCATGCCCCGGCTGAAGTCACGTGGAGACTGGCGCACTTACTTCAACACTTTGGAGCGGGATGCGTTTATTCACGCGCCATCATGTTTACTTGGACGTGAACTTCTCACGAGATCCTCCCCTGATGCGGAACTCCAGCTTATTGGTGCAACTGAGTTTGTTCTTTACAGCTCGCACCGATGTTGCCTGCAAATCGGCCTTCCGCGACACTCTTTTCCTACGCTATCCGACCTTCCTTTGATTAAAGAAAGGGAGTTGGGCACGGATGATGATGCAATAGACATGACAGCGATCAAATCAGCGTGGAAGGCAAGCGTTCCACAGAAGGCGATGGTGTCTGTGAGTGAGGATCGGGAGCTATGGAAGGCTTATGTAATGGAGCTTGGGAAACTGAGGCCTGAGGTGCCCAAACCCTAATGTATCTTGTTTTAGAATAAATGCAAGCCTTGATGCCATTGCATGCTCTTGAATCCCCTTCCCTTTTTTCTTTTGCATAGAGGCGGTTTAGAATGTGAGACGCTGGAGGACGGCTACCTGTCATCGGACAGGAGCCGAAGGACTGGGGCGATTACAGCAAAGGGCTTCCCCTGAGATGTCCTGTGCTGATGTTCTCTTCAGACGACGAGGAGAGAGTGAGAAGGAGTGGAGGGATAGAGCGACGCTGAGATTGATACAAGAGGAGGGCACTGGAGGCCCAACTGATGAAGCTTTAGGAGAAACAACGAACGGACGCGTCAATCCCTCAGAGTTGTTGCAGATTAGGGCAGAATTGGAGCTCGCAGTGGAGGAGCTCCTGGAGCTGGTGCAGTCTCCTTTGGCAGAACAGAGGGAGCTGAACCAGCAGCCTCAACTTCAAGACCTTCGCGGCCATCGGGATCGCGAGAGAAGCAGGAGGACGACGAAGAGCACCGCCGAAGAGCCGGTGGGAACTCGTGGCACGGCAAAGCGATTGCTGCGTCACGGAACTATAGAAAGCCTCCGAGGGTCTTCTTGCCTTCGGAGAGAAGAGAAGTGACCAAGAGGGTGATGAGGGTTAGTGAGTGGCTTGCATACCCACTCTTTCCTCATGACGGGATCAAACCCTTATATAGATGTATGAGTGGAATGGGTTGGTTTAAGGGCAGCTCGCTTGCCCTAGATGCGTTCCTTCGGGTCTACAGCTCTCCTCTACCACGAGACATGTTCGACGAGATTTCTGCTTAAAACACGGAGTGGTGACTCACCATAGCCATGATTTTCAAAGAGAATCTGCCACCGCCTTTGAAATGACGGCCCTCTAGTACTCTATTCCCACGTGAATGTCCTAATTTTCTTTCTTTGTGCTGAAAGTAGTCGCAATAGGACAAGGGACACGGGGAATCTTCAGACCGTGTCATGGCTCTGAAGCATTCGCCTGACATGGCAAAGTGGCATCCGAGGGCACCTCGGCCGCGGCTTGCAATGGAAGCTATCACCAATTTCAAAAATGTCGGCCCCTGTCACAAGGGACACGGGATTCTTCAGGCCGTATTACGGCTCTGAAGCATTCACCCGACATGGCAAAGTGGCATCCGAGGGCACCTCGGCCATGGCTTGCAATGGAAGCTATCAGTAATTTCAATAGCGTCGGCCCCTGGTTCTAGTTTCCCGCATAAATGTCCCCCGTTTTCTTTCGTTGCGCTAGCAGTAGTCGCAACGGGACAATGAACACGGGGAATCTTTGGACCGAATAGGGAGGACAAGTCAACAAATCACGGCTCCGCTCCGTTTACTCCACATGGCAAAGTGGCATGTGAGAATAGAGGGAGGGTGACTTGTCGCAAAGGCTGTCGCTGGGGGTGATGGTGATAGATCTAGATCTCCTTCCTTCCGATCCTATAAATACCTCCCTTTTCCCTCAACTTAGAAGCACCAAAGTCGTGAGAGCAGACTTGAGGAGTGCAAGCTTGTAAGGAGGGGAGGTAGTGAGAGTTGCTCAATCTTTCAGGATGGAAGGTGAATCTAGCTTCAGAGCAGAGGGTGAGTCTTCCCGCTCCTCAAAGAGGAGCCGGTCCGGCAGCAGTTCCAGAAGACTCTCAGAAGTCGAAGGACAACTGAGTGAGAGGACCCGATCACAGCTTGTAAGTGGATTCTTTAGTTTTCTTTCTTCATCCTTTCTTCTTCTTTCTTGCTTAGCAATGCTCCCCTTTCTCATCTCTTGTGTATGTGTAGAGCATGATGCGATCGCACATCTCGTGGGAGCTGGTAGTGGCGGCATATCGAGGTCTCCCGGACTTCCAGAAGGCCAGGCTAGACGTGATGGGGTTCGGGGCCTTCCTCCGAATCGAGCCGATAAAGCTCGACCTTGCCCTGATCCAAGCACTGCATGAAAGATGGGACCCAGTGAGTCGGGCATTTCTGATGCATTGGGGGCATATGGTGCCCAGCCTAGAAGATGTGGTCCGAATCACGGGCCTCAAAGTGGATGGAGAGGCAGTGACAGGCGTCACCTATGCGGACTACCGAGAAGGTGCCCAAAAGCTGTTAGGGCTGGACCTCGACGGTCGAAAGAACAGGTCAGTAGCTAAGGCATCGATCATGGAGGCACTAGGGCTTACCGACATTCGTTCACGGGATGACGAGTCCCTGGAGGAATTCATGGAAAGGGCCGAAAGAGGAGCCCGTGCTGTATATTGCGTGGACGCCAGCAACTGGGAAAGGACCAACATGGATCTGAGGAGGTTCCTCATCTTTCTGTTGGGCAAGTTGCTACTGGGCTCCAAGGGAGACAACATACACTGCCGCTTCCTGGAGCTGCTCGTGGATTTGGAGAGAGTAGGACAGTACGCCTGGGGAGCTGCCGTACTAGCGCATCTATTCACAGGTCTGTCGCAAAGGACAGGCCGAGAGGTGACAATAAATGGGTTTACGCCCTTCATCCAGGTAAAAGATTATTTTTGTGGTTTTTGTTTTATGATTTTTTTTTGTATTTGTTGATGCCAATGACACATGATGTTGTAGCTATGGAGCTACTATTATATTCCAATGGGGAGAGCTCGACACTGGCGGCCAATGACGATCCCGTTGGCTAGGCGGTGGCAACCCATCATGAGTACAGCACCACTATCCTACCAACTGATGGTATTGAGACGGGAGCTACAAGAGTTCCCTGCAACGATGGTAGGATACTCTTTTCTATTTTTTTTGTTTTGTTCATTTTTTACCATTTTTTTTGTATTTTTGGGTAACTAAGCAGATATGTACAACCCAACGTAGGTGAACTGGAGGCCTTACTCGAATATGGTCGATGTCGACCAGCCATGGGTAATTGGAAGCCGTGCTCGGTTCGGGCGGGACCTCTGGCTCCATTGCTTGAATGAAATTGAGCCACTAAGGCTACGATTAGCCATGAGGACCCTAGGGCTTGCCCAGGAATGGGTGGATATGACCAACTCACCCAGCGTCGGGAAGAAGACGCGTGGGCCGGCAACCTGCGTTGATTGGAGGGTGCGCTTCCCCGAACAGTATGAAGACTGGCAACGGGGTGGCACGCTCGTGGAATCACAAGCGCAAGACAGTGAAGATTACCTACGGCTCTACAGGGCAATGTATGCGGAGAGACTCCAGCTTGGAGGGCTTGTGGAGGTAAAGTAAAAACACCATTTTTTTTGTCTTTTACAATTTCCATTTTTTTTGAATTTTTGTGAACTTCAAGAGCCATAACTGTAGGATGCCCGTGACACCATAATAACGAACTTACGAGCTCGTTTGGCGGACACGGAGCAAGAGTTGAATGACACCCGAGCGGCTCTGGGTTCATCAGTAAGTGTATATGTACATGCTCCTGATATGATTTATGGCGCTAACTACTTAAATGTCACCTCTCATGTGTGTACGCAGCGTGCCCAGCTCGATGCAGTTTCATCGGCGATGGGGGCAGACGGCGTTTCTTCCAGTCTATGGATTCCTACTTCAGAATTGGATCTACTCCACGAGCAGCTTGCTCATACCACACAGCGGGCTGCGGAGGCAGAAGGGATGCTTTCTGCACAGGTGAGGGTTTCACCATTTAATATCCCTTGTTCAAACATTGCATATGCCTGAGATGAAATGTATGGCAGGAGAAAGAAACACAGGAGGCACTTGCGCATGCCGCCCAGAAGGAAGCTAGAATAGCTGAGCTGGAAGAGGAACTGCAGCGTCGTCCAGGTGAGGACTCTTCAAGGGACGCTGTGGAGCTAAGGATCACCCTTCAGCTGGAGAGAGAAGATAGAGCAAGAGAACGAGCCGAGAGAGAAAAGGACAGGGAACGAGAGAAGGCCAAGAGATCAATCGAGAAGGAAGAGAAGAGGGCATTGGAAGCCCAATTATTTGAATTGAGGACCAGTCTCGGCCTTGCCGAGCAGTGGCTGAAAGATGGCGAGGAACGCTACCGAAGAGCACGAGAGCGTGGCTTTCGTGTTAGTAGCTTCTTTGCCGCCCCTGCAGATCCACGCCGGGGTGTAGAGATCGGAAGAGGAGCATAGAGCGGTAGAAGTACCGCTTTTCATGGTTGGGTAGCACCCTCAAGAGTGTCTTGCCCGGAGAGTGGCGGGACAAGTAACGTGGAGAGAAGAGGTGGAACTTAATGTAGCCTCCGATTTTGTTTGTTTTGATTGGGAGTGGAATAAAATATTTTATGCTTGGTTCGCTGCTTCTTTCTTGTCTCTCGAATCCCTGCATACATCTAAGCAAACAAGTCAGTATTTCTGTTCTGACTTGCCCCTTGCTCAATGAGCAAATGAGGTTTTGAACTGTCCTTGATAACGAGTCAAGGGGCAAGCCTTTATCAACAAAGGCAATGATAAAAGAGGATGATGAATGCGACAGACAAGCACACGGATGCAAACGAGAGTTTAAAATGAATGGTGCATACAGATGCGATCATGCAAAGATGTGATTTTTGTTTTTGTAGGTGTATTCATTTTTTTTTTGTATTTTGTTGTTTGTTTATTTTTTTTGGTCTTTTACATTTCCATTTTTTTGTGCATATACATTTTTCTACTTTTTTTTGGATTTTTGGATTTGTTATTTTTGTTTGTTTTTGGTTTGTTTATTATTTTTTTTGTTTTTGCTAATGCACGATGACCACTCGATATAACATCTGACTTGCATGAGAATAGGGGTTTCTTACTAACCTCCCAGGCATCCTAAGTGCACATCTAGGTTGATTTGGGCCTCTAGACTCCTCGAATGATAATCCCGCCGGCTAAGACTTATCCTGACGACAATACCGTCATGCCATGCTTAGGCTCCCAGTTGCTTCCGACCACAGGGATTCACCCAAAAAGTGTTCAAGGTAAATGATTTGCCCGACCCGGGTCTATTTCCTCACAACTCTAGATGATATGTAATGGAACACCTTGGAACCCAAACGACCAACCGCGCGACGCTGACCCGGAATCAGACGCCGTCGCACCGTAGGTGACGCGCTTGCATTGGTCTAAGCCCGAGGTCAGGCTAAGAAGACATCAAGATGGTAGATAAGGGTCTTAACCGGCCAGAAACACGGAGACTCCTTCACGACAACAGCTTTTGCTTTTCAAAAATGGACAACCATATGTTTGTATTGAAATGAGGTTACAAGCTTTGGCAAGCTTCACCCTTCGGGAACTCCATTGAGCCTTCATCTTCAGGGGAAGAAGGAAGAATATTGGGGGCAAACCTCCTGAGAGGACCGGCAAAACCGTTAACCCGGCGAGCCAATAGGGGCGCACTTAACTTCCCCTTTCGGGCAACTTCAGACCAAATCTCGAGCATTTACATCTCATGACCCCTTTTGTATAGAATTTGACTTTCAGTCAAAGGGGTTTCATTTGTGGGATCAGGCACGGTTACGACCAGGCTTTTCACTTGATTTTGATTTTGTTCTTCTTTTCTGATTTTTCTTGACAGATTTTTGCGAGGGACATAGTATTTTGACATTATGGAATCCCTCTTGGATGCCTGCGGGGACACTGCCCTCTTCTCGTGCTCTGACCCATGCTCGAGGAATTGGGCCCTACTCTTACCCTAGGGGTTGTGTTCGTGTTTCCGATGCTCAGCGTTTTAAGGGCGCCGGCTGTCTCATTCGGTCGAAGAGAGAGAGAATAAAGATTTAAGCCTTCTGGAGACCTTCTAGGTGAGGCCTCACCATGAGCGATGCTACCGATCTTTTATAGAACACATGTGTACATGCATGTTGCCTTCTTTTGAGGGGGGCATAAGCCGAACTAGCCGGACAGGGATCTCCACGGTTCTGGCAAACCAAGACCCGGAACCTACCAAGTCTTAATAGGCCCTATCCCAACATGGAGGTTCAATGACTTAACTACATGGTGATCTCCAAACATTGGCATTTTGACTTTTCTATTTTTTTCTTCTTTTCTTCTTTTTTATTTTTTTCTTTTGTTGTTGTATATATACATATTTTTGTTGTTTTCATTGTTTTCTATTTTTTTTGTTGTTTTTCGTTCATGATTTTTTTTGACACTATGTACACCTATCTAAGGGTAGTATTTCTTAAGATAAAGCCCATTCCAAGGGTGGGATAACTCGATCCCTCAGCATTTACTAGCCTGTAGGCATTGCCAGGATGCACAGCCTGAACTACGTATGGTCCTTCCCAATTGGGTTGGAGTTTAGAACGCGGCCCACCAGGTTTTACAAACATTCTTTTCACTACCATTTCACCGACTTGAAATTTCCTTTCAATGACCTTCTTTTGATAAAAACGTGTGAGTCTGTTCTGATATACACGTGCATGCTCGGCAGCGGCCAGCCGTTTCTCATCTAAGAGTTCCAATTGGGCAAGGAGTGAATCACGACGTTCGTCGAGGGGAAGCTCCTTGTCCAACTGTACCCTGAGAGAAGGAACCAAGATTTCATACGGAACTACCGCCTCCATCCCATAAGTAAGGGCGAACGGAGTTTGCCCAGTGGGAGTACGGATTGAAGTGCGATAGGCCCATAAAGCCTCAATCAGCTTTTCTGGCCAATCCGAGAACTTGTTTGACTCACAGGTCTTTTTTATGATTTTAATCAATGTTTTGTTAGTGGCCTCTGCTTGGCCATTACCTTGTGGATAATAAGGTGATGAATGATGCAATGTAATTTTATACCTTTTGCAGAGGTCCTGAAGGTCCTGAGAAATGAATTGCGGCCCATTGTCGGTGATGATTGTGCTTGGAATGCCGAACCTGGCGATGATGTTCTTCTTGATGAATTTGCAGACTGTTGATGCTTTAACCTCCACGTAAGCTTCGGCTTCGGCCCATTTGGTGAAGTACTCCGTTGCAGTAAGGATGAATGATTTTTGCTTAGTGAGGGAGTTAGGATTACCAAGAGGACCAATGACATCGAAAGCCCACATGGAGAAAGGCCATGGGGAAGACACTGGATGAAGTGAAGAAGATGGGGAATGAATTTTATCGGCGTGAAGTTGACACTTGACACACCTGCGGACATAGACGGCACAATCCTCTTCCATGGTGGGCCAGTAAAAGCCTTGCCGAAGGATCTTCTTGGCAAGCATTTGGCTATTCACATGGCCACCGCACACACCAGAGTGTGCTTCCTCGATGCATTTCCAGACCTCCTCTTCATCGAGACATCTTAGAAGAACACCATTAAGGCTTTTCTTATACAGCACTCCTCCGACCAACACGTATCTCTGTGCCACTCTTCTTATGGCTTTTCTATCTTCCGATGTGGCTTCTCCAGGGTAGGATTGATCTTTGCAATACTTGGCAATTTCATAAAACCATGGCTTCTCCTCATCAGCCAATTCTTCTTCTAACTCTGTCAACATAATTTCCCTCTTCTCAAGGATTTCTTCCTGTAGGGCCTTCCTTGCTATCCTGTCCTTGATATTTACGTAGGAAGCGTCATCGATTGCAGGGGCGTGACGCTTGTAGATGGAAATGGACTCAAACCATCTTCCTAGAGGGAATCTTAAAGATGATGCCAACGAGGCGAGGGCATCGGCCAGAATATTCTGATGACGAGGGACATGGACAAAGATCAATTTGGTGAACAGTTTGGCAAAGGCAGCAGTGAGTTCTTGGTATGGCTTGAGCTTGGGATCGCGAGTGCGATATTTGGTGAGCACCTGACGAAGAATGAGTTGACTATCACCTACGACTCGCAATTCAGTGATACGAAAAGAATGAGCGAGTTCCAGGCCAGCTAGAAGAGCTTCATATTCAGCTATATTGTTGGTAACGGGGAATTTGAGCTGGTATGCCAGTGGGAATGTAAGGCCTTCAGGCGATAGGAGGGCAATGCCGATTCCTTTCCCTTGGGAATTCAGAGCTCCATCAAAATGTAATGTCCACATGTAATCATCTGATTGGTTGATGGACATTAGTTCCTCATCTGGAAATTCTGACTGGACAGGATCGAATTTGGGGAGAGGATGGTGAGCGAGATGCTCGGCTATGGCATAACCCTTGATCGCCTTTTGCTGAATGTAGGTGATGTCAAACTGAGAAAGAAAGCTTTGCCAGCGTGCTAATCTATCCGTAAGGACAGATTTTTCTAGAAGGAATTTGATAGGGTTCATTCGAGCAATCAGATGGACTTCATGAGCTAGAAAGTAGTGTTTCAACTTCTGCACTACCCAAACAAGGGCGGCACAAGTTTTCTCCATAGCCGTGTACTTCTGCTCACAGGGGTTGAGGAGTTTGGACAAGTAATAGGTCGCCCTTTCCTTGCCCGCTTCAGCGGCTTGTGCCAGGACAGCTCCCACGGAGTCGTCCAGGACCGAGATGTAAAGGATTAAATGTTTATCTGGCGTAGGTGGAATTACGACGGGTGGATTGGCCAGATATTCCTTCAATCCTTCAAAAGCTTTTTGACATTTAGAATTCAACTGAATTCTACTCCTGACTTAGTCAACTCATAGAAAGGTTTGCACCTTTGCGAGTGCTGGGACACAAATCGACGAATGAATTGTAACCTTCCGATTAACCCTCGAACTTCTCTCAGGTTTTTCGGAGGTGGCATATCCCTAATTGCTTTAGCTTTGTTGGGATCTATTTCAATACCCCTCTTACTCACAATGAAACCAAGCAATTTGCCCGACGAGACACCAAATACGCACTTTTTTGGATTCATTTTCAAATTGAACTCCCTTGATCTTTGCAGCACCTTGGCTAGAACTCTCGGGTGTTCTGCCCTAGTCTTGGATTTCACCAGTAAATCATCCACATATACCTCTAAATACACATGCATCATGTCATGGAATATTGCCATCATAGCCCTTTGATAAGTAGCTCCAGCATTCTTCAAACCAAATGGCATGACCAAATAGCAATAAGTTCCCCAAGGTGTGGTGAATGACGTTTTCTCCTGATCCTCTTCTGCCAAACGGATCTGATTATACCCCGAAAATCATCCATAAATGAGAGAGTTTCGTAGCCAGCCGTGTTATCAACCAACACGTCGATGTGAGGCAAGGGGAAATCATCTTTTGGACACGCGCGGTTAAGGTCCCGAAAATCGATACAGATTCTCACCTTTCCATCATTTTTCATGACCGGGACAATGTTTGCCACCCATTGAGGATATAGGACGACTCTAATAAACCTGGCTTTGTGGAGCTTATCGACTTCCTCCTTCATTTTTAAAGCCATTTGGGGGTGGAAACGTCTTAACCTTTACTTTACCGAGACGGACCCTGGTTTTAGCGTTAGGCGATGTTCGACCAGGGTGGAATCCAATCCCGGCATATCCTCATAGCTCCATGCGAACGTGTCCCTGTACTCCTTGAGAACCTCGATCAATTCCTCTTCTTCAGATGACGGCAAATTATTACTTATGAGGACGATCCTAGGGTCTTCCTCGGTCCCCAGGTTAATTTCTTTGGTGGGTTCTTCTATAGCGGCTGATGGTTCGTCAAATCTCCTCATTCCGCTAGCATATGCGTCGGCCGCGTCCTCATATTCTTCGTCCCCTTCTTCAATAGGGTACTCTTCATCTGTGAGCTCATAAACTCCATACCCCTCATCAATTGTATAATCCTCCTCACATTCTAACTCCGACAGTTGGATGGGATTCTCTAGCAATTGAGGAATGGCTAGAAAGGCTTGACACCTATTGGCTAGATCTAGAAGGAATCGACGAGGAATTTCCCTGCCCTTGGATTTTTTTCTAGGTACTACCCTTGACTCGCTATTCCTAACCTGACTGACTTGTTCTACAGACGAAGAAGAAGTTGAAGAATGTACAGGAAAGGACCCCTCAACGGAGGGGTAAATAAGGTCGCTCAAGGGACCTTGAATGAGTGGCCCGTAGGTCGGGGCGAACTCGTGGGAGATGTAGGAGGTCTCCTCAAAGGAAATGCACTATTGAGGAGTTTGAAAATTGACGTTTTTTTTTCATTTTCATTTTTAATTACTAAACAATTGAAAGAATTTGGAGAATAAGAGGAGGGGACTATAGCTAAGGGGTTGTAGGGCTCATTGAGCAGATCGTGGTTGAGAATTTGGCATGGGCTGAGAAACCTGCTCAAGAATGTGAGCAGAGAAGGGGACCTGGGAATATCATCAGATAAACGTCGGGTCCAAGAAAGAGTCAGCAGCAACAGCTGAGGAGGATGATCAGAGAGAATGACGGAAAGCGATCCGTCAGTGGCAACTTCCTCTTGGCGAGGAAAACTTGAAATTTCGACAATGTCAATGACATCTTTTGATACCTCGGAGATCAAAAGTGGCACCTCTAAGTCTGGAGGAGAGAACATCTGTTGTAGTGCCATGGAAATATCCTGTATATCAAACCACTTGTTCCACTTACAATCCGGGTCATCGTGTTTAGAATTTCGGCCATGTCAACGACACCTTTTGGCACCTCGGAGATCAAAGGCGGCCCCTCTAAGTTTGGAGGTGAGAACATCTGCTGTAGCGCAATGGAAATATCATGTATATCAAACCACTTGTTCCACTCGCAGTCCGGGTCATCGTGTTTCCCCTTCTTTGCAGCCCTCGAGCAACTTTCAGCTAAGTAGGCAATCTGCAATTTCCCATGTGAATGTTGTGGGTGATCCCCCAACTGTATCACCGGCCCCTTTCTGAAATGCGAGTACAAGGTCCACGTAAGAGGTTCCTCATATGCTTCAAGTGGCCCTTCAAAGCCTAGGCCGGCTCTAAGGGTTAGCTTTGTCTTCTTTGGCAACTTCAGTCTCCCTTGTAATTGTGCCCCCAAACCTTTGCCCTGTTGGTAGCCAATGTTTCTCATGATCTCCCATCCCTTAGCATGGGAAGGGTGACATGACTTTGGTATTGGAAGTGGCTTTTGTGTAAAATGGGTGCGACGAGGGTCACACACATCTAGCAGTGAAAGAATTGGCCGGTGAGTCGGCCAAACAGAAGGCAATGAGATATTAATAGCATCCACTGTAGAAAAGATGGGCATGCTATTTACCTTGATAATCCAAGCCTTGTATGGAAACTTTAAGCACTGATGATTGGTGGAAGGCACAACATTCATAACCTCAATGTAAGGGCGGCCTAGTATGGCCTTGAATGTGGGATCCATATCAAGGATATGGAATTCCGCAAAGACTGATGCAGGGCCCAATTCTACATTCAAGATGATCATCCCCATTGGTGGCTTTTTGCTATTGTCATAGGCCGTAACCGTAATTGATGAAGGCCTTATCTGTTCCGTGTCAACCCCACATAATTGGAGAGTGCTCATAGAGATCACGTTTATAGACGCACCAGTGGCCACCAAACATGGGTATATAGACCCCCCATTGATCTTTACTGCAATACAAAAAGTATATTTTCGAGCCTCCTTGGGGGCAAGCTCATGGTGGTGAAATATAATAGCCGGTTGTGTATCAGTTGGCGTCAATACCGACGAGATCTTCTCCACTGGGAGATCCTCATTTACCATAACCTTCTGAAGATACTCCATCAAGGCGTCTTGATGGGTTTTCGACCTCTTGATTAGCTCGAGAATGGAGATCTGAGCTGGTGTTTTATCCAAGTGTTTTAGTAGGTCGTATTGTGTCCCGGGGATAGACTCCTCTGGCTGCTCTTCGGTGTCTTTCTCTGGCTGAGATTGCTCGGGGACCTGACTGTTTTGGGGGAAAATCCGATGGAACATCATTCCACTATGGAGCACCATGGCTTGTGGTTTTGGCGGCACCTCTATGGAGCTAGATATGGGGTTTAGCAGGGGTTCGAGGGGTAGTGGTGGAGGAACAATTGACGAAGAAGGGGCAATAATAGGTGTAGGGGCTCTGATGAGTGGTTTGTTAGGTGGAGGTATGGTGGGAGTGGATGAAGTCTCAGATAGACGGTGAATGATAAGGGGTTTAAAAGGTGGAGGCCTAGCAGAGGTCGATGGGGGCCCGAATGGGTGATGAATAATGATGGGTTTCGAGGGTAAAGGGGTTATGGTGGAGGTAGATGGTACCTCGGAAGTGTGTTGGACAATAAGGGGTTTGTTTAGTGGAGGCGGAACGAAGGTGGATGACGAAGTGGAAGCGTGAGAAACGATGAGAGGCTTTGAGGGTAACGATGTTATGGTGGAAGTGGAGGGCATCTCGGAAGGGTGTTGGACAATGAGAGGTTTGTTTAGTGGAGGTGGAATGAAGGTGGATGTCGAGGTGGAGACATGAGAAATGATGAGAGGCTTTGAGGGTAACGATGTTATGGTGGAAGTGGAGGGTGTTTGCTGGGGACTCCAAGGGAGGTCATCAGCAGAGACGCGGATGAAAGGACGTGATGGCAGTGGAAATGAGTAAGGTATCACTGCGGGTTGTGCTACGGGTGGAGGATAGACAGGTGCGGGATGAATAAGGCGTGGGGATTGGATAGGAACGTGATTGGTGACAAGGACAGAGCCGCTTTCCGTATGCCAATCTTGCCCTCTTCCAACCTCCGGGAAGGAAGAGATGGGGTTAACTTGGTGGTTAGGTTGTTGGTGCGCCGGTAACGGATTTTGGAGGATGCCCATATTTGGCTGTTGTTGTGGTGCCTGCTGAGGTTGCTGTTGCTGTTGTTGTTGTTGTTGTTGTTGTTGTTGCTGCTGTTGTTGTCTAAGAGGAGGTCTCCTGGCCTTCATCATGGTGATGCATCGCCTAATTTCATCCCAATCTATTTGATGTTCATCGTTCATATCATAGATATAATCTCTGAAATGAAAACAGGTTTCCACTGTATGACCCGACTGTCTATGGAAGACACAATATTTGGAAGTGTCGACGTTCGGGGGTCATATGGCTTTTTCCTTAGGCAAGGTGAGGAAATTAGCAGCCATGAGAGCATTAAAGATGTCTGATAATGACTCCGGCAAAGGTGGGTAGTGAGTCCTCCTTGGGCCGATCGGCCTCCTCTGTTGTTGGAGGCCATAATCCCTGGGTGGTGGAACCTGATTATATTGAGGAGGTCGCTGCTGTTGTTGTTAAAGATGGAGCGGTTGAGGCATATTGTTCTGGAAGAGATTGTTTTGTGGGGGAGGATGATATGGTTGCTGACCTTGTTGGTCCTGATGAAAGGGGAATTGTGGAGCTTGTGGAGGCCTAGGGTTAGCTTGCTGGTTGGGATAGCCAACGGCGCCTACTTGTTCATTTGTTACAACCCCTTCTGTCACCCCACCTTGGGCACCCGTGCTCGGCTTCCTAAACACCTTTGGCTTTGGTGGCTCGAACATATGCATGAGGGGAGAATCTTTCAGCTGTGTTTGGATATATCGAGCTCTCTCATATAGTTCCTCCATAGTGGTGAGCTTGTTCATTGCCAGGACGTGTCTAAATTGTGGAGTGGCATTAGACACGATCATCTTTATTTGCTCCGATTCTGAAATGGGGTCTCTCACTTTCTCTGCCAAGGATCTCCATCGATCGGCAAATTGGATGAAATCTTCGTCCGGCTTCATTTTTTCAGCTACTAGGTCGGTAATAGAGAAGGAGGGACCGACCCTATCCCGATATTTCTGTAGGAATTTCCGTTGCACTACGTCGAAGTTCTCAGCCTCACTCGGCTCTAGGGAATAGAACCATTCTAAGGCGGGGCCATCCAATGATCTCCTGAAGAGATATGCCAGGGATCTTTGATCGTTCTGCCAAAATGAGGACTCATACATAAAGTCCTTTAGATGAATGAAAGGGTTGCCTATGCCGGTGTACCGTCGGTACGTTGGCATTTCAGAAGGAGGGAGACGGAATACAGGATGGATTGGTAAAGAGATCTCGGGCACGGATTTGACATCCACAATCTTTTTAAAATTTCAAAATTGTTTGTCCATCTTGTTCAACCTATGAAGGAGAGATTGAGTGACCTCCTCGTAAGGAGCAGGTTGTGGTGGCCAATGAGGCCTTGCGGAAGCCTGAGAAGGGAATTCCGGATGAGTGGGACGTTGTGGCATGTCAGTAAACGGAACTGACTGAAATGTTGTATGAGGAATTGGCGGAACCTGAGACTGGGGAGGTAATTGGAAAGAGGGAGGTTGCAGACATGGCATATCAGTAAATGGAACTGACTGAAATGTTGGATAAGGGATTGGTAGAACTTGAGACTGGGGAGGTAATTGGAAAGAGGGAGGTTGAAGACTTGTCTGCACAAGAGGGAATGATGAAGGGATTGCCTGTGCGGGCTCTTGAGTAGGGAGAGCAACTGGTGTTGGATTTTGAGGAGTAGAATCAACAGATTTCCCTTTTAAGACGGCCTGAAAGGCCCGGATCTGATCGGAATTGAGCTGTGTGTTCGCGAGAACACCTAGCAAGGAGGAAATATCTTGTGGCGGGGATGCTTCCCCGACGGTGGTTCGCACCTCATATGAGGGCTCACGGGAGGAACCTGCGTCCTCAGCAGGGACATGTGTCCCTGTGGACACCAAAAAAATGCATGCCTTGATATCCTGCTCGGCCTCGCGTCAGCAACGGCGCCGAGTGAAGAAATCCCGGAGAAATTAAGCACAAAAGGCCCCACAGCTCGTGGGCCTCAAAGAGAGCCAAATAGGACATGACTCGTGTCCACAACGGGCTCAGAACAGGGCTCAGAAACACGCCCAATTTGGCCTTCAACGGCACACCCAGGGTTGCCCAGCGGCACACCCCTTTGGGGTTCAGCGCCACACCCCCTTTTGGGGTTTAACGGCACACCCCTTTGGGTGTTCAGCGGCACGCCCTCAGGGCTGTTCAGCGGCATGCCCCTCAGGGCTCTTCAGCGGCACACCCCTTTGGGTGTTCAGCGGCACGCCCTCAGGGCTGTTCAGCGGCACGCCCTCAGGGCTGTTCAGCGGCACACCCCTTTGGGTGTTCAGCGGCACGCCCTCAGGGCTGTTCAGCGGCACGGCTATTTTGTGCTCCAGCGGCACGCACTTTTGGCTCCCCCACGGCACGCTTGTTTAGCCCGCCAGCGGCACAGCGTGAAGCTTTTCAACTGCAAGACGACGTGCAGCCCACACTCTACGCATCCTTGGCGCGCAGTGGAGCCGTCTGAGGTGGCGGCCGATCGTTGGGCCACGTAGCCTACCCCACTGACACCAAGGACGGGGCAGGTCAACTGCTATGATCGCAAGCCACTTCCTGCCCTCAGGGTCGTCTTCCAAAGGCTCCGGCGGCCCGAGGGATAAAAGAGACCCTCTGCTTTCGACAGAGAGGGGAGACGGACAGATAGAAAGGGAGAGGCTCAAGCAGGAGAAGACACAGACACACAGGAGAAAGAGGAGAAGAGAAAAGAGAAGGGGAGGCCCTCCCGGCGTGAGCCCCCTCCGACGACCACCGGGAAGAAGCAAGAGTAAGGGAGAGAGAGCTTGAAGTGACAGGGGAGAGAGTTGGGGGCAGTGGCCGGCGTCCAAGTCTCCAATGCTCCCTGTCTTCTTGTATTCCGTTTTTTTTCCCTTTTGTTTATGTTCTATCTTTCTTTGGTTGTTCCCTCGCCCACGGCCTCATCCTGGGCATTTTTCCCTTGTAAGGTGTATGTAGGGCCACGCCCTTTTGCTTCCCATGAATGAAAACAATCGCCCTCCTTGGGCCTTTCCTGCTATTTTTGTTGGTTTGCTCCCGCCTTCACAATGCATGTAGTGTGTTGCCCGTTTTCTCCGTTCCTCCGGTTTCTTTCGAGCCACTACATCAACGTGATGCCTCCCCAGTGAAGCCTGACTTTGTGAGCCTTTCACTCATTTCCAGCAGCCCCACCTTGGCCTCAAATCCCCCCCCCTTTTTCCTGAATGGCCTCCAAGTATCCCAGCTTGTACACTCTGTTTGAGCCCCCAGCGATGCACCCTTTTGGCCCCTGGGCGGCACACACTTTTCTGGCCCTCAGCGGCACACACACATCCTGCCACCCTTGACCGACACGCCCCTTGGCCGGTACACCCTGATTGGCCTTGGCCGGCACACCCCCATTGGCCTTGGCCGGCACACCCCTATTGGCCCTCAGCGGCACGCCCCCTTCAGCCTCCAGCGGTACACCCCTTAGCCCCCAGCGGTACACCCTGATCGCCCAGCGTTGCACTCCCTTGAGCCCCAGCGGCACGCCCTTGTAGCCCTCAACGGTACGCCCGTTCTGCAGCACTCAGCGGCACACCTCTTTCGCTCTCCCTTCGCCGGCACGCCATATACATACCTATAAGGGACAACCTGATAAGGGTATTAACAATAGCAAATAAATTAATAAAAATTACGCTAATTAAAAGACTCCGAATGCACAATATTAATCACAATAAAAGAGGCGGGAGGGGTAATAAAAAAATAAATAACAAACCAATGATAATAGTAAGAATAATCACAAATAAAAGATAAGAAATCATCCCGGGCAAAGGCACGAATAAACAGTAAACATCAAATCGGAAATCCCAGAAGATATAACTAAGAAAACCCTAGATAAAAGACGCTAAGGCCCACACCGCAGCCCCCCCCCCCCCCCCATCTCTCCCCGTGACCCGAGGCAAAAGGGAATAACAACGCCGCCCTTTCAGGTCGAGCCCGAGTCTCGGGAATTACCCCAATATGGCCAGGCTTTGATCTAACCTCGGGCCGACATCCTAATCGGACCGGATTTGTTTTCTCGTTCCGGATACCTTCCGAATCTTCATTAAAATTGCCGCATGCTCGGCAGACATTTGAAGGGATCTACCTCGATTTTCTCATTGTGACTCTGCCACGGACCTGTGTCCGAATACGAAAAGGTCTACGAGTGGCCGACACGGCCGACAGTTTATGGCCTTAATACAACCTTCAGTGTGATCTCTCCCTATCTCTCTCGCATAATTAGTATTAGTCTTTTCGGCCGCGGGGCCTCTAATTTCGGCAACTAATCAAGGGTATTCCCTCGTATGGGGGATGTAAATGACGTCGTGACCTTTATGGCGCGACGGGATTCGATCCCGACACGAACCACACAATCGTCTGACGAAGTCAGATCGAGCGCACCATGGGCTCTTCGGGGCCCGAATAAATCGTCACCTTTGTGACTGGCACGCCCACGCACTTAATAGACGAACTACCTGAACAAGTGAATTTTAGTGCGTCCACAACTCAGGGGTAGACACTCAAAATTTCTTGCGGATAACGGGCGCATTCCAACTCCAGTCATTTTGAAGTGGACGGAGAAAATGAAGAAGGTTAGAAATGAAAGAATAGATAATGGTGAAGAAATAAAAAGAAGAGAAGAGAAAAAGAGTATAAAAAACAATATATATATATATAATAAATATATATATAAGTAATATATATAATTATAAATAAATAAATAAATAAAATAGGAGGGCCCACCCTCTCTCTCTCTCTCTCTCTCCCATTATTTCTCTCTCATTTTCTCCCCCACCGGTGCGGTCGCCTCCTCCCGCGGCACACTCCCGCGTGAAGCCCCCCGGCACACACCCACTGTGCCGGGTAACACCCCAAAAGCCGCACCGGATAGCCTCCCCACGCCACCTCCAGCCGCACCGGATGGCCACCTTTCACTAAGCCTCCCACCGCGGCACACCCTCGCGCTCACGGCACACACCCACCGTACCGGGTGAGCCCGCTCACACCGTGCCGGATGACCCCTCTCTCCCATCGCCCTTCTCCCGACTCTGTTCTCCACTTCCCCTCCGCATCCCACGGCACGTGGCAACTGCACCGGATGGCACATGTCTTCTCCGCGCCGGACCAACCACTCCCAACGGGGAAGACCACCCGGAGAGCCCACAACGGGTCAGGGCCATATGGCGGGAGCTCGAGTCTACCGGGGTCACCCAGAGGTGCACAGTCTTCGGTGCGAAAGAGGCGGAGGATGAGTATGTTGCCGCGGTGCACACTCGGAAGCACGTCGATCTCATCCGGAATGTGAGCTCGAAGCTGTTTGATTCACGGAGGAAGAAGGATCACTTCCTGGTTTGATTCGATATATTTGAACAAGGGCTCGTCAGAATCAGTTGTTCTTGCCGCCGGTATTGTTATTGAACTCACTGAAAAGGTTGCAAATGGGGAAACTCGACTCTGGTGTTGCGATAGTTAGGCCGCCTGGTCACCATGGAGAAGAAGATGAAGCAATGGGTTTTTGTCTTTTCAACAACGTAGCAATTGCAGCCAATTTCCTTCTAAATGAAAGAACTGATCTGGGCATAAAGAAAATTCTGAAGGTGGACTGGGAGGTGCATCATGGAAATGGTACATGAAAGATGTTCTGGAATGACCCCCGAGTGCTGTTCTTTTCCATCCGCAAGCATGACTTTGGATGCTTCTATCCTGCTGGTGAGGATGGCTCACATACCATGATCAGGGAGGGACCAGGTGCTGGGTACAACATCAATGTTCCTTGGCACCATGGATTTTGTGGTTGCTTCATTCATCTGATGGCTGCTGTCCAAGGAAAGATTACGATGGCTTTGGAAGGTGGATACAATCTCAATTCTTTGTCAAAGTCTGTTCTTGCATGAGTGAAAGTTTTGCTCAAGGACAAATTAAGCACCGAGACTGTAGAGGAGCAACCTTTTGAGTCCACATGGCATGTGATTTTGAAGGTTCGCCGTGAATTGAGTGGATTTTGGCCAGCACTTGCTGCTGATCTACCAGAGAAGATGTTAGTCGGCAAGGGAAAATTACCTATTATTGAGTTGATGCCTCCTTAGTGTGGCACCTCTACATGTTCAGGCCGGACTGGGTGGGGGCACGGCCGCACCCGAGCGCACCTCACCGGTCCCGCGTCCCGGAAAGGAAGCCGTAGCAGACCTTGAGGGCCCCTTTTCTGTAGGGACTACTACGTCTGCAGTTGCCGAGAACACGGAGCTCTGAATTTTCCCCGGGGAATTCTTGACATATTGCTAAACAGGCCCTGCTATCATGCCAAAGGATAAAGGAGTTGGAGGTGTCAATGCATGATGCGGGTACCTTGCCCCCTTGGCTTTCAGAAGAAGACGCTAACTATTGTGCAAGCAAATTTGAGAAGTACAGTCTCTTCATCAAGCTTAACCGGTGGAAGCTCCTGCTCACTTTATCCGGCAGCAGAAGAATATAACCGGTGGCCCTGGTGGCCCTCTCATCGGTGGCCCCCACCCAGAGCATATCCAGTGACCCTCAAGCAGCCACCGCCGGCACGCCCGTGAGCAGCTCTGCCTCGGCACGCTCCCGCAAGGGCCTTCACCGGCACACCCGCGAGCAGCTCTGCCCCGGCACGCTCGCGCGAGGGCCTTCACCGGCACACGGCCTTCACCGGCACACCCGCGAGCAGCTCTGCCCCGGCACGCTCCCCAGCCGTCGCACCCGGCACACCCGCGAGCGTCCGTGCCCGGCACACCCGCTGCCTCCTCCAGCGGTACACCACCAGGCCACCTCCAGCGGCACACATCCACCGTGCCGAGTAACACCCCAAAAGTCGCACCGGAGAACCTCCACCTTGAGCCTCCCCCCGGATATGCCTCATCTCCTCCCACCAGATCACACCCAACACCCACTGGTTTCCACACCCAAAGCGTTGCGTTCAGTTCAAAGGTGGATATCGGTGGTCATTGCTCAACCAATGCCACCACCCATGTTACTGTTGAAGAGGTTGAGGAAAAGATCATTGAGGATGGCAATCCAGAGAAACAGTTGTGCAAGGAGGGAGACAGATAATTGCACTCTTAGGAATTTTGAAAGGCCACCATTTGTTTTCAAGAGCAAGCCATGTGACGATCGCATGCAAACTGGTAGTGTCATAAATAAAGATGCTCAGTATTGCTCCCAGCCATGTTTCATGCTCTTAAATGCAGAAAGCAAAGGTACTACAAGGACCTTTGATATGCATGATGTATCTGAAGGTGGTGACATGCCTTTGAAGTTGACCTCATTTGAAGACGTAGGAGGAAGGCAGCCTATATCAAAAACAATACTAAATCTCAATCATCACAATAACACACAGATGTCAACGTGGTTCAGAGGACATTCTCAAATCATCAAGGAGGTCCCATGAATTAGAATGTCGCGGTAGCAATATCTCCTGTGTAACTGGTCTTAGAAATATAAATGATGCAGCCAGCGGCCTCGGCACAGATTTGGGTGAGAAGATGTATATCCGGCGAGCCTCTTTACCACATGACCGACGTCCTCAGACATCATAGGACTGTTGGCTTCATAACCGGTGGTGAAGCACTTAGCCGGCGTCAACTTCACTTAACCGGTGCACAGTACGGTAGCACCCGGTGAGGAATTATTAAATGGTGGGCAGCAGCCTTGATCCGGTGGTATGTTCAAGGCCCTCATCCGGTGACCCTCTCCAGCTATTGAATCGATGAGCCTCAAGTTCTTCTTGACCCGGTACACTTGCCATGGACCTCATCCGGCACACTCAAGGGCTGCCCTCCCATCGGCACACCCCCCGTGCTCCCATCCGGCACACTCAAGGGCTGCCCTCCCAGCGGCACACTATTTCAAGAGCTTCCCCGGCACACTATTTCAAGCCTTCAACGGCACAACGTTCAGCCCATCCACCCGGCACGCTTGCTGCTCACTTTAGCCGGCACGCCTTCAACGGTCTCCACCGGCACACCCCAAGTGGCCTTCAGCGGCACACCTGCGAGGCTCTCCAGCGGCACGCCTTCCTCAGCCCCCAGCGGCACAGCGTTCGGCCCATCCACGCCGGTCAACGCTCGTAGCCCTCGGCGAGTAGCG
The DNA here is from genome assembly GCA_022559845.1 of Amorphophallus konjac. NCBI lineage: Eukaryota > Viridiplantae > Streptophyta > Magnoliopsida > Alismatales > Araceae > Amorphophallus > Amorphophallus konjac. The sequence goes on along the minus strand of CM040118.1, from coordinate 9,343,673 downwards.
AAAGCATGGCAGGCCCATGCCTGGACCTTGCTGGGGTGTCGTCGCCCCACCTACTCCCGTCCTCGGCCTGACCAGGGGTATAAGAACCCCTTGCTCCGACGAAAAAGACACAGAGGGAGACGGAGAATACACAGAGGCCTACACGGACGAAGAGAGAAGAGGAAGAAGAAGAGCTCGCCGGTCCAAGCTCGGCAAACCCAGGAGGGTTCCAGAGAAGAAGAAGAAGATGGAGAGAGAGAGAGGAAGAGAGTAAGAAAAGAAGAGAAAGAGAGGGAGACAGAGAGGCTTGATGTAACGGGGAAGTGGGGAGGAGCAGGGAGTCGTCGCCCCTGCTCGACCCCGGCTCTCTCCTCACCCCTTCTTTTTTTTTACCTTCTTGTTCCTCTTCTCATCCCTTTTGTAGCTTGTTTCAGACGTACTCTGTAACGCTTGACCCTTGGCCAGCCATGGTCGTTTTCTATCATGAATAAAAGATGCCTCTCTGCTGGGTCTCCTGTCATTCTCGTTGGTTTCTTCTTATGATATGTTTTGCCACTTGCTTCTCTCCTTCTCCGGTGTCTTGGAGTCTCCATGTCGATGTTGCTCTCCCGTATGATCCCTTGCCTTACGCTTAGTCTCCGGCCCAAGGGAGTTTACTCTTCCCCTTTCTAGGGGCCTCACGAGCCCAATACCCTTCTCTCTGGCCTCCACCCTCGTCCACTTGCCTGAAGGGAGAGACCCCTGCTCTTCTTTTGAACACCCAGGCACCCACACCACCATTGGTCTTGTTCTCTTTAGCACCAACTTACCTGGCCAACCCCCAGCCTTCACTCCCCCTGGCCAACCCGTCACCGGTACAGTCCCTGGCCGGTGCACCCTCACCCTTTTGAGCCTTCCCCGACACGCTCTCAAGAACCCAACCCGGTACGCCCTTGGGACTCCAGCTCGGTGCATCTTGCAACCATCTTTGCCCGGTACACCCTGACCCCTCTCAGCCCGGCGCACCTCTCCAGTCCCCGTAGGCTCCTTGGCCGGCACACTAGCCACCAGTTCCCCCTTTCTTGCCCGGTGCACCTCTAGCCAGTCCTAGAGAGGCCTCCAGCTCGTCGTCTTTTCCGAGATTTCTGAAGTTTTATTAAAGGTGTTGCCGCTCTCGGGCGCCCACCTCCAATTGTCGGGTTCCGCCACTCCTTGTGGGCGCGTTCCCTGTATCTCCCTTACCATCTGGGTCAAGGGGAGATGCTGCCGAATTTTCGTTAGAAATAACAACATGTTAAAAGACAAAGGGAAGCGACAAACGAGAAAGGTAATAATATGTTAAAAAGGCAAAAGGAAGCAACAAACAAATGAAATGAACAACAGTAAAACGCTTCAACCAAGGTAAGGGAACCGCAATCAACACAAAGAGAACCGGACCGAACGACAATTAAGCAACTTGAACAGCCGTCTTCCGGAAAGAAAGAAGGGGAGATAATCAAGAGGAAGGGGAAATGAGATCCACGCAGATGGTACAAAATCAAGGGAGAGAAGTAGAAAGGAAAGACATAAGAGAATAGAGGAGGAGTGAGTCCCGTCCAGACCTCGCCCGTCGCACCGGTCCCCTGGGTCTTCACCGGTACAGCTGGCATTGACCTTCTCCGATGCACTTCTAGTTTCGCCCTGGCCGGCATGCTCCCTTGGCCTTTCCCCGGTGCACCTTCAGCATACCAACCCGGCACGCCCCTTTTGAGCCTACGCCGGCACACTTCAGCCCCTACCGCCGCCGGCACAGCCCTTTGAAGCCTTCCCCCACATACCCTGTGCTTCCTACCCCGGCACACTCGGCTAGACCTTCGCCGGCACACTCCCCTTTCTCCATCCGGTACGCCCTGGCTATGCCCCTATCGGCACGCCCTTACCAGCCGCTTCTCCGGTACACTCTCCCACCTCTCCCAGCTCCCGCCGACATGCCCTCGATACCCTTCGCCGGTACACCCTCCAGCGGCCCTCTCTCTCTCCGGGAAATATACACATATAATATATAATGATAATGATATTGGTGATAATAATAATAATAATAATAAATAAATTAATGAAAATTATGATAAATAAAGAAATCTGAATATATATATGAAACAAACAAAAAATGTGAAATAGTGATAATAATAGTGAAAAAAAGGATAATAATAATAATAATAATAAACAAAAAAAAGAAATCATTCGGAACAAATGCATAAAGAAGAAATGAACAGCAAGAGGAAAGAGAGGAACATATAATTAAAATCTTAGATATAAAAAATAAGCTAGGGTCCACATTGTAGCCCCATCTCTCCCCGTGACCCGACGCAGAAGGAACAATAATGCCGCCCTCTCAGGTCGGGCCCGAGTCTTGGGAATTATCCCGACATGGCCAGGCCCCGACCTAGTCTTGGGCCGACATTCCAATTAGACCAGGCCCGTTTCTCAGGCCGGATCCCTTTCGAGTCATTATTAAAAATTGCCGTGCGTCCGGCAGACATTTGAACGGGTTTACCTCGATTTTTGTCACGTTTCTATCACGGACTTGTGTCCGAACAGGAAAAGGTCCATGAGTGACCGACATGGCCGATGGCTCGTATCCCGATACGGACCCTTAGTGTGATTTATTCCTCTTTATCCTCGCGCAATTAGTATTAATTCTTTTGGCCGCAGGGCCCCTAATTTCGGCAATTAATCAAGGGTGTTCTCTCGTATGGGAGCTGTAAATGACGTCGCGGCCTTTATGGCGCGACGGGATTCGGTCCCGATACGAACCACACAATCGTCTGACGAAGTCAGGTCGAGCGCACCATGGGCTCTTCGGAGCCCGAATAAATCGTCACTTTGTGACTGGCACGCCCACACAATTTAATAAACGAACAACAATAAATAAGCGAATTTTAGTGCGTCCACAGTCCCCTGGTGACTCGGGGTCGGATTCTGACCGTTCCCGGACATTTCTTGATCTTTTTCGGAACGCGAGATTTTGCCAGAACGTAATATCATACACACTCAAACCAATAACAAAGATTAACAAACAAGTTGATGTTTAACGCCTTTTTTGTATTTTCTTTTGTTTTCCCTTTTTTCTTTTTATTTCTAATCAGAATGTAATAACATACACACTCAAACCCTTAGCAAAGATTAACAAACAAGTTGATGTTTAACGCCTTTTTTTGTTTTCTTTTGGTTTTCCCCATTTTTTTCTTTTTTCTAATCTAATGTTCACACCACATGAGGGACCTTAGTTACAATATTGATTTCCGCCGTGTGATCTAAGGACACTCGACTCACCACGAATGGGTTAACTATCTCCATGAAACTTCAGTGGTACAACCAGCCCAGTGAACGAAGATGGAATCCTTCGATGTCGGGGATTTACGGAGGTCCCGATGAAGAAGATCCTAGTCCGTCGAGAGGAATTCCCGACGGAGAGTCCTTCCTTCACCAGGAAAAGGTGATCCTAAAAAAATGGAACAAAAGAAATAAAAATAAAAGGGAGATGATATGCAATGCAATGCTGAATTTAACATGAAATATATAAACAAACAACGAATATATACAACAAAAGAAATTAAACAAACATCACAACACTCCTTTTCTGCAATGATACGAATCTCTTCAGACTTCAAGGGGACTCTAGAGTAATGCACGTAGTGCACGAGGGATGAAATTGGAATGACAAAGTACTATTGGGGAGACAAATGTGATACGTAAGCGCAATCAGAAGGGGCACACGTGGGTGCCAGAAGGAGAGGGCACACGGGGTGCCGAAAGGAGAGGGCACACGGGGTGCCAAAAGGAGGGGGCACACGTGGGTGGACGAGACAACGTCGACCTCTCAAGTAACCACAAGGGACCGGGGGAGTGCACGGGGTGCACGAGGGGAGTAGGCGCACGTGGGCGCAATAGGGAAAGGCACACGTGGGTGCCGAAAGGAGGGACACGTGTGGGTGTCAAGAGGAAAAGGCACTGTGGGTGCCAAAAGTGGGCGCGCGTGGGCGCAATAGGAAAAGGCAGTGTGGGTGCCAAAAGTCCGTGGGTAACCAAAGAAAGCAAAAAAAGAAGTCCCACCGTGATCGCCAAGAGATGTGGACGACGGGATCGTACCAAGGAGAGGGAAGGAGAAAAACGACGAGACGAGAGAAAGTATTACACTGAAGACCAAGACGGAACCAGACTCCGGTACGTGGACGAGGAAATCACACCAACGTTGGTCCCAAGAGATGTAATGGACGTGACCGTAGCAATGGAGAGGGAAGGAAAAGAGGAACAAGGAATGGATTACTGGGTAATACGAGAAAAGTGGTGGAAAGTGTGACTTGCAAGAAACATTCTGGTGGAACACAAAGAAGGTAGACTTATTAGACTCCGGTACGTGGTGGAGATAGGGGTCCGAAGACCCTCTCGTGTAAACTGACCCTTTCCCGATAAGCGTGACTTACCGTTCCGCGAGCAGCTTTTCATATACCGAGGAGTCTGAGAACCTACGTAATAGAATTTGAGAGACACGTAGACTCGGAATTTGTAACGATATGCCACTAATCAGACAATTATAAGAACAATATGAACAAAAACATACCACAGCAGGACATTGGTCTTTGCGGGGTTTTAACATCAATGTAGCAATATCAGCAGTAATGAATATGTGTACATATATAGAAACCACCGCGAGACATTGGCCTTACGGGATTTTTACTGCAATATAAGTAGTATATACATAAGACCGCCGCGAGGTATTACTCTCCGCGGGGTTTAGACAGAAATTAAAGGAATAAAATGACAGAATGAAAAGGCTTCGCGAGGAATTACTTCCGTCACGTGCACCTTCGCGAGGAATTACTTCCGTCGTAGGGTTTAGACAAGAATTAAAGGAATAAAATGACAGAATGAAAAGGCTTCGCGAGGAATTATTTCCGTCACGTACACCTTCGCGAGGAATTACTTCCGTCGCAGGGTTTAGACAGAAATTAAAGGAATAAAATGACAGAATGAAAAGGCTTCGCGAGGAATTACTTCCGTCACGTACACCTTCGCGAGGAATTACTTCCGTCGCAGGGTTTAGACAGAAATTAAAGGAATAAAATAACAGAATGAAAAGGCTTCGCGAGGAATTACTTCCGTCACGTGCACCTTCGCGAGGAATTACTTCCGTCGCAGGGTTTAGACAAAAATTAAAGGAATAAAATGACAGAATGAAAAGACTTCGCGAGGAATTACTTCCGTCACGTGCGCCTTCGCGAGGAATTACTTCCGTCGCAGGGTTTAGATAGAAATTAAAAGAATAAAATGACAGAATGAAAAGGCTTCGCGAGGAATTACTTCCGTCACGTACACCTTCGCGAGGAATTACTTCCGTCGCAGGGACCTCTGCGAGGAATTACTTCCGTCCACGGGGTTTAAACAAAAGGAGAAAGTGACCGAAAAGAAAGGGGGAGGGGGATGTGATCGCTAGGGGCTGAGAACCCCATGGGAAAGCTGTGATCGCGTTCGCCGCCGGAGCGGGAGCAGTGCGGGTCCTCTCTTCCTCTTCTGTCGGTCGACCGCCGAAGAGGGCTTCCTTCGGTTACCCCTAGACAAAGAACAAACAGAGCAGAACTGGTTGGTGAGAACGACGGTGGTGTAGTACCGATCCTCTAGAAAATGATGCTGAAAATAGCATAGACGAGCACGCACCTGGTTGGTGGTATTTAAAACCCCTTTTGAACTAAAGAGTGGGAGATGATATGATGAAATGCATAAGTGTGAAGACGCTCACAAACCAGGCCCTCTCGGAGAGAAAGGCATGGCACAGATGCTAAAATGATGCATGCAATATAATTGACTGACTGATTAAAAATAAAAGAGAGAGAAAAACTTATCGGAGGAGGCCGACGACGGGCTTTGGGAAGGGTTTCAACAGCACGAGCATAGCACGACCAAGGAGCTTCAGAGCGGACTTCAGAAACTAGTTAAGTCGAACATGAGAACACACATGTATATATATATATAAGGTAAGAACATATATATATATATATATATATATATATATATATATATATAAAGGTGAGAGAAGATGGTTAAAGATATAAGTAAATAGATAAATAAAAAAAAACTAATGATATGTGGAAAGATAGAGGGGGATTAGGGAATGAAATAGAAATCAAGAGAGAGAGAGAGAGAAAGCTCTTTTTTTAAGATTTTTTTTGTAGTTTTTATATATATGATATATATGTACCTAAAAGATATATAGAAGATATATATATATATATATATATATATATATATATATATATATATATATATATATATATATGAGAGGGTAAAAGGGAGATAGAGAGAGAGGGTGTGAGAAGAGAGGGAAAGTGAGGGTGAGAGAGAGATGTACGAGAGAGAGAGAAAGATGAAGAGAGGGAGAGAGAGAGAGTTAAAAAAATATAAAGAAAGAAAGAAAGAGGGGAGATCGAGAGAGAGAGGATGAGAGAGGGGATAAAAAAAATAATAAAAAAAAGGAATGGGAGGGAGAGAGGAGAAGAGAGATGGCTGAGAGAGACGGGAGGAGAGAGAAGGAGTTGGGAGAATAAAAAACAAAAAAAAAGAAAAAGAAGTGAGGAGAGGGGGGCGGCGAAAGCAGAGAGAGAGAAGGGGAGAAGAAAGAGAGAGAGGGGGAGAGAGGGTGTGAGAGGAAAATAAAAAAAAAAGAAAAAAAGAAAGAGAGAGGGATCGAGAGGGAGAGAAAGAGAGTGGTAAAGAGAGAGAGAAGAACCGAGAGAGAGAAGAGAGAGGGAGAGAGAGAAAACCGAGGGGGGGAGAGAGAAAGAGAAAGAGAGAAAGGGAGAGAGGGAGATCGCGATTGGGAGAGGGAGGGGAAGAAAGAGAGAGAAGAAGAGAGAGAACGGGAGAGATGGGAGAGAGGAAATGGAGAGAGGGAGAGAGACGCAGAGAGACACGACTGCGGGAGAGGGGGAGAGAGAGAAAACGGAGTGGGGGAGAGAGAAAGAAAGAGACGGAGGGAGAGAAGAGACGGGAGAGGAGAGGGAGACGGAGGGAAAGAAAGACGGAGGGAGAGAGAGAGAGAGAGAGAGAGAGAGAGAGAGAGAGAGAGAGATGGGCGTCCGCGGCGAGCTCGTGTAGGGGAGGGGGACGCGGCGGACGGTAGCCGGTGGAAGGAGGACGGCGACGACGTCGACGGTGAAGGTGATGGCGGGGTGGCAAGTAGCCGTCAGCGTCGTGGAGGATGCACCGGCAACGATGCCGCGGCGGTCGTGAGCACGGGTGCAGGGCGGTGGAGAAGCGCTGTCGGGGTCCTCGTGGCGGCTGGGGAGGTGAACGAAGAGGAAGGCAGCGGCAGGGGGGCGACCGGTGGCCGGCGTGGGGGAAGCTTCACGGAGGTGCAGCGGCGGTGGAGTGGACGTCGGTGGCGGTGTTCGCCGACGTGGAGATGGTGGTGGTCGCTGGGGAGGCACGGCGTGCAGACGGAGGGGAGGCAGGTGGCGAGGTGGCTCGCGACAGGAACTTGGCGGCGACGTCGAGAGGGGGGCGGCGACGGGCAGCGGCGTCCGTGACAGAGGTTGCAGGTGAAGTCGTCGGCGACGGCGATGGCAGAGGGTGCACCGGCGGGGTGCTCAGTGGCCGTGGCGTCGCGGGCGCTTGCAATGTCGACGATAGAAGAAGACCGGCGACGAGATGCTGTGGAGGTGTTGGCCGGTGCGGTGAATATGACGGCGTCCGTGGCGGTGCGACAGGGCTCGGACGGGATAGCTGCAGTGTGGAAGCGGACTGGCGGACGGTGTAGGTGCAGGGGGCGTCTCGCGGGGGTGACGGCGGCTTGCGGACGGGATGGCATCAGCGGTGACTGTGGTGGCGTTGGCGATGTCCGCAGCTAAAGAGAGAAAGAGAGGGAGAGAGAGAGAGAGAAGAGTGGGTGTGTGTGGTAGGAGAGAGGGCTGTCGTGAGGTTGCCGGTGGAGGGTGATGAGAAGAGAGAACCTGGGGGAGAAGTCCGTGGGTGCGTTGGGGAGGTGGGTTAGCTGATAGAGTGGGAGTGGATTGCATGCACTGGGGAGAGAGGGAGTGGGCTCGACGAGGGAGCCACGTGCAGAGAAGGTGAGAGGGAGAGGATAGGGAGGTGATCGCGGATGGCTCACAGAGGGGGGGCTAGCAGTGGGGTTGGGAAGGTGGCGGTGAAGGTGAGTGTGCCGTGAGAGTGGGGGGTGTGTGCAGTGAGGAGTGCATGTGTGTGCCGTGAGGGTGAGGAGTGTGTGCAGTGGAGTGAGAGGGAAAGAAAGAGACGAAGGGGGTGGGGGAGAGTGTGTGCATGTGGGTGGATGTGTGTGTGTATGTGTGTGTCGTGGGGAGGGGTGAGAACAGGGAAAGGTGGGGTTGGGAGTGAGTTACTAGAGAAGAAGGGAAAGGAATAGGAATAAAGAAAGGGATAAGATAAAAAATAAATATATTATTTTATTTGTTTTGTTTTGTTTTGTTTGTTTTGTAACCAATGATATATATATATATTTAAAAAAATTAAAAAGTATTAATTATGTTATTTTTACGTAAACATAGTGATATATATACATATTTTTTAGGCTTGTATTTATTTTTCTCTTTTTATTTATTTTTTTATATGTATATTTTTTTGATTTCTCTCTCTCCTTTTATTATAACCCAAAATTACGGAAATCACTCAAATAAATGGAAAGTGTAAGCCGCTTTGAGACATCACGGTATAATATGAAATATTTTCACCGTAACGTCAAAAATGGCGTGTCTACAGATGATGGCGGCGGTGCGACGGCGGTGCGATGGCGGCAGAAACAGAAATCAAAAGATAAGAGGGAGAGATAGAATGAGTCTTACACCCTGGAATGACAGAATTCCATCTGCAAGGGGGGGAAAGAGGAGGAGGACACACCCTTCTTTGGCTCCAACCAAATTCATAATTTTTTCTCAAACTTGGAGGGTGAGTCATCCACGTCCACCCCAGCCTCCACAAAAAAAATCCAGTCAATTACCATTCGTTTTCTATTTTTTCATTTTCGTGTTTCCTCACCTTCCAGTTCTGTTTACTGTTCAGATCATGTCACAGCAACCCTGTGTTTCCACGTTTTGACCCACTTCCCCTTATTTTCTTGGGTCACCAATTTTATTGGGAGTTCTGTCCACCACCTCCATCATCCACGAATTTTCTTGGAATTTCTGGAGTCCTTTTACTATTTTTAAAAATTACTATCTTTTCCCAAATCTGTTCTGTCCTGTGCAGTTCAGATCTGACCCCGAGCCAGTATAAAATCCTCAAAAAAATCGAAACCTCCACCAAAAGTCAAATAAAAAGTATCCATGTCTTCCTTGTTTCCCTCTCTACAACTTTTGTGAAGAGTCTAAGTTCCAAATCTGTGGTTTGAGTCGCGGTCAACGTAAGTTATCAGGAAAACTTAGATCTGTCCTGAGTTTTCTGAGTCTGTCAGTCAGTCCATTAAAAAATCCACCACGAAAAATCCAGATCCACAGAAATTCTTTCCATAGTCCATGGTCAAAGGATTTCGGATCAGCTTTCCAACGGTACCACTTTCGCGTCGATCCAACGTCGGGAGTGATCACAGTAGCTGATCTCGCCGGGTCGCGTGCTGCAAAAACAGAACTCCAGATCCGTGGACAGCAACTCCCACACGTGCCGATCGGAGCCGACTCGCCTTCCACAAGGCGAACCAGCGTGCCGCCGCCCCAGGGAGCAACTCTCCAGGAACCACCATCATAGTGGTACCACTCCGGGTCCACTCGGACCCGCCGACCAGTACGTGGGCCCCACAACCAACAGCTTGCGCCGTCCGAACCGCGCCGACGGGGTGATCAAAGTGCTGCCCGTCAACCCAAGATCGGTCCTCCCGGGCCTATTTGTGTAGCCCTTTACCTCCATGCGTGGAGTGGACGATAATTCACTACTGTAATTTAAATATTTACTGTACCGGGAGTTACTGACTTGGCCGGGATCGTCTTCCCCACGCCCGGAGCGTGGAGGTAAATTCGCTCCCTCTCTCGTAGGCATTTACTTTATGCGTATTAATGTGTATATGCCGCTGCTAGAGAGCATGTGATAGGATTATTAGCTCGTTATCAATTTTATCACCGCTGCGAGAGAGAGAGAGTGATCCGTCCCGTGACTCGATCCGAGTACACGCGGAAAGGCCGATACCCGAGACTCACTGTCGGTTTCTCATCTGCGCACGGTCCAGCGTCTCCCTCGCATAGGGACGATCGCGAGCTAGAGTCCCAGGTCGCGTGTCCGTCCCGCATCACCTACCCTCTCTCCTGTCCCGCTCCGGCAAGTAGCCCCCCCCTTCGAGATCTGCGCCTCCCTGCCCCCTCTTCCCCTTAACTTTGGATAGCAAGCCAGCTCCCTCCCGCTAGCACGCAGACACCCCCACCCCCCAGCTGTAAGCCCTCCGACGAGCATGCAACACCCCCTTTGGGTCGCACACAGCCCCCTCCCTTCCCCCTCTCCCCCTCCGACTATCATGCAAGCGCCCCCCTCCCAAATCTACCCCTCCCAATCCTCCTTACTCCCTCTCCCCGTCTGGCTTTGGCGAGCAACCTCCCCTCCTTGCCCCCTCAGGCTGGCACGGAGACACCCCTCCCAAGTACACACCCTCCGACGAGCACGCAAGCCCCCTCCTCTCCATCTTTGCACATAGGCACCCCCCCCTCTCCCCCTCCGGCTTGCTGTAGGCACCCTCCCCTACAGGCCTTTGGCAAGCTCGTAGCCCTCCCCCCCCCATACACACACACACACAGTCGTAGATTGTAAGGACATTTTAGTAAAAGTTAGAAGATTGCAAAAATTTGTGTGCATGTCTAAAGAACTCAGAGACTAATAAGTAATTAACTATTATTGTAGGGGCTTATATGCAGGAAATCTTTTTTTTTTTGTGCATCGAATCTGGTGTAGAAAGTCATGTCAAAGTGTAACGTTTAATTCTATTGGCCAAAAAAATAGTGAAAAGACCCTATCTACGTAGAAAATGACGTCCGTGTCAGACCCGTACGACACATATTTTTGAATATTAAATATGGAGCACGTTCAACGAGAAAACGTAGGAATAAAATATTTTGTGAAAAAGTGAAATATTTTACATACGAATGAAATATTTTGTTATATGAATAAAACATTTTGTTTGACTTTAAAAATAAACCAAAGAAATATTTTATACAAATAAAATATTTTATTATTTGAACGTAACATTTGTTATAAGGATAAAACATAACAGAAATAAAACATTTTGTTACGTGAATATAAGTATATAACATTTGTTATAAGGATAAAATATTACATAAATAAAATATTTTGTTATAAGAACGAAACTTAACAAAATATTTTAATTCTATATCAAATATTTTATTTGTGGAATAAAATATTTCACTCTTTCACAAAATAATTTATTCTTGTATTTTTTCTGAGGGCACTTCGTATTTAATGCTCGAAAATGTGTGCCACACGGGTCTGACGCAGGTGTCCCTTTCTACGTAGAATCAGTATTTTCACCTTTTTATTGGCCAATGAGATTAAACGTTACACTTTGACGTGACTTTATGCATCGGATTCGGTGCATAAAATATTATTCTTTTTTTTAATGTGGTGAGGTGAGAGTCCACCTCATCCATCAGTTTATAACCTCTCATAAGATGGTCTAAAAAAAAGTAAAAACTATACATTTCTTTATTGGGAACACATAAATTTTTTGAGTTGTTTTTTATTTTTTTAATTGTTGGGTCCATCAGATGAAGGGTTGGATTGTACTGACATGTAAATGAGGTGGGTCTCTATTTCATCGTATTTTTATTAGAGAAATAAAAATTTGCTGCACACCCAACTGTGTCAATAGGTTGGGTGCGTAGCAACCTCTGTGTTCGGCCAGGTCAATCTTCATCAGAGTCCACGGGCCTTCTCAACTCGAACCGTCGCCCACAAACTTACAAAATGGGCCGGCCCATTACGATTTGACATCCCGATATAACCCTGTCGCTGCCTCCAAGGAAGTCCTTTTCGCCGCCGCGGCTGCGACTCGGCACCCCTTCAGGCGGCCGCCGCTGCGCTCTCAGCTCGGAGCGAGGGGGTGGATGGGGAAGGAGATGAAGCGGAAGGCGCTGGACGTCCCCGTGCAGCAGAAACGAAAGAAGATGGGCTGGAAGAAGAGGAAGATGGTGATGGGGAAGGGCGAGAAGAAGCAGCGGCTGAGGACGGGGCCGCGGCTCCCCTCGTTCCTGCGCAAGGAGCTCGACTCGCTGAAGGGTGGCGCCGGGGGCTCCGACGACGGGTCTGGATCCGACGCGGAGGAGAGGGGGGACGTATACGAGTACGAGGAGGGCGTCCCGGAGGAGGACTCGGGGAAGAACCGTCGGTTCGACCCCGTGGAGGACCTCGAGTACAAGCTCCCGGATGATTTCGAGGTAGGGTTTGCTGGGATTTCTCGCGGGGTTTGGAGGCACGGTTGCTCATTTTCTGTGGTTCTAGTTCTAATATGGTTATTGGGTTGCCATTTGCAGGATGAGGACCTGCCGTCTGACGAGGACGTTGGCAGCGACGCGGGTGGTTCTGAAAGGTCTGAAGGCGACGAGGAAGATGAGGATAGGCACCTGAGGATGCTGCAGGGGATCACTGGCATGCCTGGCCAGTCCTTCCAAGGTAATTCTTAATTTTCTTTTTCCTTGCTTAGTTAGCAGGGAGAGCAGAGTCTTGAGAATCCACTAAAATTAGATGTTTCTAACCTTTTTAGACAAGGGAAAGAAGGAAACTGTCTTTGCCGATGTGCCTGGAGCGCATGGCGGGGCAACAGATATCAGCATTCAGGATTTGCTAAACCCTCTCCATGGGATGCCCGGTTACAGCAGTCTGAGGAAGAAATTGAATCAGCTCGAGAAGAAATCAAGTGCTGTCCAGGCTCCACTCCCAAAGGTGGAGAGGGAGAGGTTGGAAAGGAAGGTAGCTTACGAACACTCGAAAAAGGATATGACTAAATGGGAGCCGCTGGTCAAGAGGAACCGAGAAGCTCCCACTATTTATTTTGAAGAAGATACAGAAATTGGATATTCTACTGTCGGGGCGATTGCCGCCGAGTTTCAGCCAAGGACAGAGTTTGAAAAGAAAATGGCTTTACTGGTCGGAAATCCAGAGATTTTGGAAGCTCACCGGAAGGATGGCTCTAGGCTACTAGAGCTTAACAAGGTACAACAATGAAGACGTTCATTGATACTGTCCATATTTTCTTTTAATTTTCTTGGTTATCTGTAATTTCTATGCGCATCATGACTGCAACCATAGTTTAGCAGTTGTGAGGTGTTTTCTATAAGTCTCATAAAGTGCAAGTCTTAAGACATAATGAGTCGTAAATCTTAATAGTCTAGGAAAATAATCTTAAAACCATCAAAAGAGCTAAAAATAATATTGATTTTTATGTGTTAATGCTATGTCAATTCAGTGATAGATTCATGTTATCTCAAAAATACTGATTAATGTTTTAAAGATAATAAAAGAAGCATATGTCTTGGGTCTATCCTACAATATCTCGTTACATTACCATTTCAATTGATGTACAAGTCTAAAGTAAATGCCTTGAGGATGTGAATGCATTGAGGCGTACCATCTCAATGAACAAAAGGTGTCTCAAGACGTTTTTCTAGTGCTCGTCTTGAAGCTGAAGCCTTAGTTGTAACGACCCGAGATCCGGATACCGGGAGGAGTCCGATACCATTCGAATCCTGGCCCGCCGGCCCACGAGCCGGGAGAGCTCGGAAGGGCTAAAGGGAGTGTGGAGGTACAAAGAAATAGGAAATAAGGTAGGATAATTCAACAATTAACAGAAATAAATAACAACTACAACAACAGAGTCCAGTCCAACAGAAAGTACAGTCTAAGGCAGGGAACGTACCCAACACCGAGTGAACACTCTGTCCGACGAGCTGGCAAGTAAGAACCTCCGAACAGCACCCTCGAACCTCGAGGAAGAATCGCCTCACATCGGGAACCATAACACCAAACGTCAATTCTTAAGAACACCGCCCAACCGACGCTCGTCCTTCCGGAGCAGTGCCAACACACCCTCACACAGCAAGGGAATTGGGCACGACTTCTCACAGGCAGTCATCTTGCCAAAACGCGGGACATGTCTCGCACGGACTTCATGGCACACGAAGGCCAACCAATCCGAACACACAATGCAAGACGACGAACCTTGGCAAAATGCGATCTCCCCCAACCAAGGGAAAAACTCAATACACTTTCGACCAACGGAAGGAAAACTCCACGCTCGACCCGACCTCGAATCTCGCGCACGCTGGGAACAACACCTTCCAGCCCCGAGAAAACCATCACTTCCATCAGGTCAGCGTCTCCGACACACTCGGCGAGTGTCACATCGGACCACAATCACATCATCTTCTGTCTGCGTGAGACCAATCGTCGGTCACCAACTACTCGTCAACGGAAAACCCTCCTCTAGCACAACTTCTTCCTTCTTCCTGGTCCTATATCAGAACCGACAAATACATTCCAAACCTCGATGGGCCATCCGCCGACTCACACACAGACCGATGCCACATCTCGGGCTGCACTCCTCTCGAACACCGCATCCGATCTTGATCACCGCGCCAACTCAACCCTCTCAGGGGAGCACGGCGAAATCAAATGACAAGATCCTGGTGTCTTCGGTCTTCACCTCACTCGACTCAGACTTATAGGAAAATTCTCCCAGGCTGGTCACAGACCAGGGATCACCATCCAACACCAACCTCTCTTCGAAAACCTTCAACCACAGGCATCACTCTTCCGTTCGGTCTCATCGAAACCTCCGTCTCAATTAATCTAAGTGGACACCTGCCAATCCCGATTCCGCCCTTACCACAGAGTCACGGGACATCACCGGAACAACTCATGGCACACGTCTCTAGGGGAGGAAAGTGCCATCCAATATTACGGCAACCTAGTCGCCAACACCACGACCAAAGCACCTGGGTCAGCAACCCTCGCAGACTCAATTCACCGCTGGGTCCTCTTCCACAACATTATGAAACACCCTGACCCAACATGGCCTTCTCCAAGCGGTACACATCTTACCGCGGTCGACTACGGGACTAGCCCTACCAGCCGCTTGCAGCTACCAACTGGGACCCCATAATCTGTCAGAGATCACTTCCTCAAAACACGATCTCATTCGAGGACACAACCTCCAATACAAGTCGGGCACCAAGTCACCGACTCTGACCATCACGTCTCGACCTTCGTCAGGCGAAACGGTCTTGACCCCGAGTCTTGTGACTCAAAGATCGTTGGATTTAGTGAGTCTAGAGGACTGTCCAGAGTCCAGTGGCTCGGCGCCACATGGTTCTTTTCGACTTTCGCGCAGGGTGCGTGCGTGTTTCTCGGAGTTTCTCCTCGAGAGTGGTCACATCAGTGACTCCCCACTAGTCGTAACCTTCCGACACACGAGTGGTCCCACCAGGGAGTGGTGGCGAGGCTACCCCAGAGAGACGATTTTTAGGCTGGTTACCGTCGGGCCCCACGTCTTGCAGCTAGAGTCCGGCTGAGGGGAAAATCAGTCAGAGGGTCAGGCCTAGGGCGCATGGTCTGTGTGTGCACACTGGGCTGGGGACGACGGACCCGCGCTGACGAGCGCGATCCTAGTTTGTCCTTGTTTTGTGTTCCTGGTTACTAATACGGCGTCTCAGTCTCCGCCTGGGGCGTGGTAGCGAGACACATGAGGCTGTGGACTAAGTCGTCAGTGGACGCATCCGGCCTTGCTTCTGGTGGGCAGTGCTCCCGTCACATGACGTGAGTTTTCCCGTGAGTCGAGTTCCGGGTGTTTTCCCGATGTCGAGGTCTAGGGGTTCCGGTGAGCGTCACCGAGGGCTCCTCCCTAGACGACGTAGAGTTCACGACGGCGAGGTCGTGACTGTGTTCCAGACCGTGTGGGTTCGGTGTGGGCCTTTGTCTGTGAGGACACGTGGCGTTTTCCTAGTAGCGTGACTAGGGTGGTTTGTTGTCTGGTGGTCTCCCGACTGTGAGTTCGGGGTGCTGGTTTTTGTTCCGGTAGGAGTAGCTATAGTGCCGAGTTTTTACCGGCCACCGGTTTGATGTTCCTGCTGTTACTGTTGTTCTTGTTTTTGCTGCTTTCCGCTACCGCCGTTGTCCGGCCGAGTGTTCACTCGGTGTTGGGTACGTTCTCTGCCTTAGACTGTACTTTCTGTTGGACTGGACTATGTTGTTGTAGTTGTTATTTATTTCTGTTAATTGTTGAATTGTCCTGTCTTATTTCTTATTTCTTTGTACCTCCACACTCCCTTTAGCCTTTCCGAGCCCTCCCGGCTCGTGGGCGGCGGGCCAGGATTTGAATGGTATCGGACTCCTCCCGGTATCCGGATCTCGGGTCGTTACAGCTGGCGCCAGAGCCGGGGTATATCCCGTGTAGTTGTACCTTTTCTTTTGGACTGTACTAGTTGTGAACTACTGTTATATTGTTAGCATGTTGTTAGATTGTGGACCATGTAAATTATTTAATGTTATTTATTATTTCCTGTTTATTCATATTAATTGTGTAGTCCTGCAATTATTTTAGATTCTTGTGTATTTCCACATCATCCCTTTAACCCTTCCGAGTCTTCGGGCTCGTGGGTGGCGGTTTGAGATTCGGGTTATCGGGCATTCTCGGTGTTCGGATCTCGGGTCGTTACATTAGTGTCTTGAGACGCCGTCTTTTTAAACAATGACTGCAACACATATGAATGTTGAAAGTGGACTTGAGCCACATATTCAACGTTCGCTGTTTTTGGAAAGTGTATGATACCACAAGTATATTAAAAGGAAAGGAAATGTACCAGTATAAGCTTTGAGCTCTCAAAAAACCCCTTTTACAAAAAGGACCTCCCCACCAAAATGGTGTTCCCCTTTTGACTCCCCAACAACAAAAAAAGAGAGGAGTTATCATTCTCCACTTTACAAATCTCTCTCGCCCAAGTGGACACTGTCTCACAAACAAAATACACTAACCTATCCTTAGGCCTCGCTTCCCTCTTGAATATTCTATTGTTTCTTTCACTCTAGTACTCCACAAGGCCCACAGTGTGGCATGGAGGATCACCCACCAAATGAAAGAGTCTCCCTTCAGCTTCCAGTCCTTATGCCACCTGGTGAAGAGCTGCTGCACACTGGCGAACTGGCGAACTGGCGAACTAGCTGTTTTAGCCTCTGTTGTAACCTCGTCCTAACACTGTGGGCCTTGCAGCCACATATTCGACGTTTGCTGTTTTGGTTATTCAGTCGCTTATTAAAAGTATGCCTCTTATTTTATTAGAATTAGTGTGCCAAGAAGAGGGTTGCTTCCATAAGATGCATAAATGGTATTTACGAATTTTTGCATTAAAAATTTCACTGGGAACTGTTTCTTATTGAATGTCATGAGCTACTTTTTGTACTGTGATTTATATTCTTGCATGTATCTAGACCCCAGTCACCCATGCTGCATAATCTTCCCATGCTTGTTGAAAATCTTATGTTATTTTTTTTTGTGAAACCATTGATGGATGTAATCATGTAATACTTACCTGTCTAGAAGCTTAGGACTTTTCGTAACATATGTTGTATGTCTTAGAAGATCAGATCCTATAATCTGGATAGCAGTATCAAATCCCACCCGTGGACATAAATGCAGGGTGGGTACCAACCCGTGGTTCATGTGGGTTCCAACCTCATGGACTTCACTAGTCCGAGGGGGACCCACTGTGCAAGAGATGTTTGGCCTTCTTGTGGCTCAGGCTATCAGTTGTTCGGGTGTGATTCTGGGTGGGTGGGTTTACTCTTGGTATTCACACAAAAAGAGGATCCTATAAGCTTCTACGCCAGCAATAATGTCACAAAGGTTTCAGAGAAGAAAATGGCAGTGGTTGTGTCATATTCTGCTCATTCGTTAGCGAAGAACTCCTCCAGTTTAACACACTTTCTTGTTTGGTTGCAGGAGGGTAGGGTATTAAACATGAATGGTGTCAAGAGTAGGACATGGATGACATGAATATTCCAATTACCTGTGGATGAAGGATGTTTTAGGTTAAGGGTTATCATAAAAAAGGCTTACTGTCTGTTTCTCACTGACAGTAAGCAGACAAGAAGATCCTTGAGAGATGGAGGTTGATGTAGTAGCATGAAGTTATTAAAGGAAAATGCATCATCAGATGTGTTTGAAATTGTCTCTCATGTGATTAAGAATCTACTTGCTTGTTCGTGAACATGAGCAAAGCAAACAGAAGTGAACTGGTCTGGAGCTGGAGATGTAATGTGTATTTTGCAAACATAATCCCGTGGCAGCTTCTTACAATGGTCCATTATAAGGTACCTTGGAAGGCATTATATGTGTCTTGCCTAGAATTCAACTTTAAATCTGCTCATATTATGAGAGATATTTTAAGAATTGGAAGAGTGGTAAGAAAAAAAGAAGTAATAAAGTAAAGCTAGGATAGGCTGTTCTACATGTCAAAGTGTATTATCTATTTGAACATTTGGTTAATAAAAAATGACATGATTCTAAAAGTATTGTTCTTTTAGAGCGTGATGAAAATGTGGGGACATCTGAGATGAACTGAAGCATTGTCACATAAGCTTATAATTTTTAACATGGTGCTCAGGGTTTACTCGCTTGTGATTACATGGAAATTAATCTTAGGAATCTCATATTTAATTATCTCATCCATTACCTTCTATTTCAGTGGGTTGTCACTGGTTCTTTTTTCCTCAAGAAACTACAACGATGAGGTATATGATATTGTTGTCAAAAAGTGAGATATATTTGGAGAATGGTGATGGATCCCTCAAAATATGTAGCGTTTGACTGTTGGAGGTGGGCTAGTGAGGGTGGAACAGGCGTGATCTTTGTGAACGTAGTCAGTGCTGGGTCCCTCTCTCAAGTTTTAAAGATCATAGTTTACATGTTCACTTGTGCATATGCCATGTTACTGAGTTTTGAGGAATTTCCTTTGGAGGGAACAAGAAACATAGTTGGAAAGAAAGTGGAGGTTTATTGAATCTGGTGTCCTATCTATCTCTTTCGTGATTTGCCAACTTCTGTTACATTTTGTCCTTGGAGATTGTGTAGCCACATTGTTATAGGGTATCTAGTGCAGATGTTGTTCATCTGCACTATTTCTTAGATCCTTCCTCCTCCGGTTGGAAACTGAGTCAAAATCCAAGAAAAATGGATGTAAAATGTACATGGCATATCCAATGTTACAGCAAAGGGTACAAAATAGCAGAAGTGACAAAGACATCCGAGTGCAGTTCTTTCCGTGCAACTAAATCTACCCACTCCAGTGCCACCAGAATGGTAGAATATGTTTTGTCATCGGTGAGAACTAGTCTTAGTAGGCTTTCTGCAAAGGGAAGGCTGGAATCCCAAAATGGTCTTGATGTGAAGGTGCTTGGCAAATGTCATTTCAGGCCACCATCCCACCCATTAAAGAGAAGTTCTCAGTATTGGCAGCCTGATGATCGCCCGTTTCATTTTGGTTACCATATTGGAATTTTCTTGGGTTTTCACATATTTCTGAGGTCTTTTTACTGGGTTCATTATCTCTATCTGCATTCTGAGTTAAACCTTGGATTTTCTTTAAGCTATGTCGACTGCCTTTTTTAATGAACAAGAAAGCAAGCTCGCATTCACCGAATTTGCTAAGATAGTTTCTTTATTTAAGTGCATACAACCTTTTTTTTTTAAGCAGATCTCGGTCGAGGATGTGAAGGACCGCCAGAATCGTCTAGCCAAGATACGGAATCTTCTTTTCCGCCATGAAATGAAAGCCAAACGCATCAAAAAAATTAAATCTAAGACATATCACCGCATGTTGAAGAAAGATAGGCTTAAGGCAGCATCAGCTGAAATTCAGATGGATCCTGAGGCTATCAAAGAACAAGCCATGAGGCAGGAATTTAAACGAGCTGAGGTGACAAAATTTACTCTTTTGGCTCTGTGGATCTTTCACTGGTGGCAATGTGCCTACTTGTTCAATATAATTCTCTCTAGAAAATCAGATGAACTGAACACTCTTTATATAATGCAGGAGCGTATGACTCTGAAGCACAAAAACAGCTCCAAATGGGCCAAACGTATAATGAAGCGAGGATTAAATGCTCAAGATGAAGGCACTAGAGCTGCAATAGCTGAACAGCTCCAACAGCATGCACTCTTGACCCGGAAAATGAATTCTATGAAGGACACAAGTAGCAGTGAAGATAGCAGTGATGACGATGAAGAAGATGATGAACTTCCAGATGACGGCGTAAGTGAAGGGGTATCGAAGCTTCTTACAAGAGCAAAGGAGAAGATACTCAGAGTTATAGAAGAGGAGAATGAAATGCCCAAATCAGGCGTGCTCTCATTGCCTTTCATGGTATGTCTTTTAGTTCTTCTCATGTTTTACATATATAGTCAGTGTTTTAATGTTATAAATCTTAACTGTCAAGTGGTACACACACAATGATCAGATATACTTGGTAATGAGAAGAGCAAAGTTGCTGCTACGGTTTCTGAAGTTGGTCTTCTGAAGTAACCTCCTTATTTCTACTGCACGGTTTCTGGATTCAATGTATCTGTTTTTGTCTAGTTTGGTAATCATACCATTCTGGTTCACCTTTGATGACCTGACAAGATCAGCATGTACTGTTAGTGATATCCTATTATATTATTGCAATCTATATTCCTTTATATGTTCATATAAGGTGGTTATATAGAAGCTAAGATGCTATTACTATACTATGATGGAAAGGGTGAGCCTTTCTTTTTTCACATTGTTTTGTTATTTAACCATGGTCTTGGAAAGAAGAGGGAGGTGGGTTCATGAATCAGGTTGGTGCACTTATTGATACTTAGACTTTCTTATGTTTTGCCATGGAATTTTGTGAGTCTTGATATGATATCTGGAAAACAAGAGACATGATGACTGCAATGTGCCACCTGTGTAACGATTGATAATTCATGAGATGCCATCGCAACAATATCGCCATTAAATATGACATGATGTGCTTGTTTGATTGAGAAAATTCTAAAAGCTGGAACTAGAGAATGTAAGTTAATACCAGATAGATACAGCAGAAATGATATATAAGTTAGTGCAGGAAACTTTAGGAGAAACATACATTGATTGAGAGGAGAAAGGTCATGGTTTATATGAAGAGAACATGGTTTGAAGGATTGTTATATCCACTAACATTTGCTGTTCCTGAATTTTCTGCAATTTGTTGATCCAGACTGGGGAACACACTCTCTTCTGGGGATTGAAGTGCATGTTCCCAATATTCACCACCATTTTTTTTCTTTTGTGTGTTGGGGAGAGGAGGGGAACCATAATTCATTGAGTGCAAAGAAAATGCTGAGTATTGACTGGAGTGTTATATCACACTAAACAGCCTACAATCTGGTACATGGATGGAATCAAAAGCTCGCTTCCATCTTGTCAATTTCAATAAAATACTGGACATGCCATTCTGTCGATGCTTTAACCATGAATTTCTCATGATTCTTATCTCTGGACAAACCTAAAGGGAAGAACATACCGATATCATTTCCTTCCTCAAAGCATTGTTGGCCATCTTGGGCTGTTTTGTGCTGATTGAGTGATTGGCGTGGTTTTTGGAGTATTCAGGACACCAGTTGCTTGGATACATCCGAGTCATGTTAAACCAGGCATTCCCAAGGAATCTGTCATTTCTTTGCATATTTTTATGTGAAGTACCTGAATTTTACAACTTGCCACCCAATCGCCATGAGCCTCCTCCGCTGAGTGAGATGTGATACAACACAGTTTTTGGATTTTGCATCTCTGTCTGAGATGAGTCAGCCAATATTACCTCAGATGTTATCAAGTCAGCCAATTATCTAGAGAGGCATGCAGTCCGTAGTGTTTTGTCATTGCAGATGTAGAATTTTTCCATGTTATCCCATAAGATATTTATGATGACACAATGAATAACTAATGGTCAATGTCTTCTTTTAGGATGCTAGAAAGATGCAATGGACAGTTTCAAGACTTTCATCTCGTCACACATGACAGTGACATGTTTCAAAATTGCAGTGTAGACTTCCAGAACGTCTAGAAGTTGTTTTGCAGCCTCCAACCAAGTACAGAGTTCAGCATAGATTTCACAGAGATGAGATCTTTTGGCTTCATTCACCCAACTCTTCTATGTTAAGGCCTAGGTGATACTGTGATTAGCAAGTGCACTAGACTTGAGGTATTGGCTAGACTTAACAATTTCCAGTGCCACTGTACTGAATTACTCATTGCCTGTGGGAATCTAAAAATTTCCATATAAAGATGATGCTAAAGTGTCTTCTCAGAAACACTGATTCTCCTAAATCTATTTCCTCACCCTCCTCCAGTTCCAGTGGATCATTTGACGATGTGGTCAAGATTGAATGTATCCTTCCACATGTTTGAAATAATAAAGTGGGTATCCACTTGCTACCATTCTTGAGGTAATTCATGTTCGTATTTCTTGTCCACGAACTCCTCATCTACCATCTATAGCCATTTAAATAGTGAAGGCTGAAAGCATTCTCGTCCTCTTCTAGCATCTGTAGCCATTTGGCTATAGTGAAGGCTCTTTCGTTGGGAATATTGTTGACCCTCTCTCCTTTACCTCTGCAATCATGAGCTCATTTGCTCAAGTGGCCTCTCCCACAGTCCCATTTGTAGCAGACCAGGAGGCATTTCTTTTCTTCCGTTAGACATTTTTCCAAATGTGGGAACCTTAAATACAGATAGAAAATAAAGAGGTCTCTATAACACCGCTTCAGAGGATCCATCTGCTGCCTGATTGTTACAGCATTGATTTCCATTTCTGTCCTGCTGTTGAATGATGCAATTCCAATGATGGGTGAGTAGAACCTGGTGATAATGGTAAGCTAAGTGTTTTGAGTGATATGATGCCTTGCAGCCACGGCAGTACATTTTGAGAAAATGCTTAAAAAATGCCTGTGCCAGTGGTGTTATTCATCGGGAAATTTCTCTTTAATCCTATATATCTTATGGCTTCTATGGCTGAGAATAAAGTTGTGCTGTCTGCTAATTTACAAGTGATGTCTAGCTCCTTTAGTGCCATCTTGAAACCTTAATAAGGTTTGCCCTCTTAAACACCAAGGTCTTGGTTTGATTAATGAATGCCACTCTCCTTGAGCTCCATGTAAACAGCAGAATTGATGGAGTTGTAACATGTCCATTGTTCTTCAGGTTCCTTCAGTGCCATAGATTTATTTAAAATTTCCTAGCTTACTTTGTTAAATGCCTTTTTCACGGTCAAGCTTTAGCGCAATGTATTCCTCATTTTTGTATTTAACGGTGGTTTCTTCATTAACATTTTTTTTGAAAGTGGGTAGTACCATTGTTTGTATTAAATGTAAAAAGTGGATGTACAAGTATAATCAATGAGCTCCCAAAAAGAGACCCTATACAAAAGATCACGCCAAGGCGGTGTGGGATAGATTACCTCACCATCAAAACAAAAAGAGGGGAGTTGAGGGCATTCACATTACATAACAACTCCGTCCATTCTCTCACTCTAATACAAATGAAAGAAAGAAGAGAGTCCTCCGCTCTAGCCTCCCTCCTAAAGATTCTGTTGTTCCTTTCACTCCATAGAGACCAGAAAGCGGTATGTAGGATGAGCCACCACACAACACGATCATCTTCGAGGGGCCGACTCCTACCCCAGGACTTAATGAAGGGTTGCACCTCTGACTGACGGGCAAGTGCGCACCGGACTCTTGTAGCCAACCCCTCCCACATTGCCTGCGAGTAGGGTAGCCTGCAAACAGGTGGTTCATGGTCTAGTCCTCCAGTCCACACAAGCAAGAAGGCGGCTAGATACTCGGGACGAAGTGAAGAAGCTTGTCTCGAGTGGGAAACCTCCTGTAGGAAATCCTCCAAATCAGAAGCTTGACCTTCAGCGAACTCTTCGGCCTCCAAATCTAGGGGGCAAAGTTATGTCGTACTCCACCGTCAAAGATGATGGTATAGGCAGACCTAACAGAAAAGGTCTCCTCCCTGTCCTACTCCAAGTCCATGCATCCTCCCTGGGGGGTTACGGGGCAAAATCAAGGAGGAGGAGGAGTAGGTCCTAGAACTGCTCCATCTCGGAACTCCTGAGATCCCTCCTAACAATCGGCGCCCAGGCACCCCCCTGAAAGGTGGGGATCAAAAGCCCAGTCAACTGACCCCAAAGAGTTAGCGGAAATAGCAAAAAGACTGGGAAAGGAGGCCTCCAAGGTAACGTCGCCGCATTATCCGTCCTTCCAGAAAAGGCATTGATTGCCTTTCCCTAGACGAACACGAACGTCGGAAGAGATAAAGTCCCTGCAAGTCAAGATGCCACGCCAAATAGGGGACGTCTGGGATGGAGTTGGAAGGTCCAAGTTTCAAACTCTCCTCTTTGCATTAGTACCTCTGTTTGATCAGGTGTGTCCAAAGCTCTTCATCCCCTGCTCCCAACCTTCATAACCACTTGCTCAAGAGAGCCAAATTGAAGTCATCAACATTCTTGATCCTAATACCCCCTGTTCCTTGGTAGCAATCACCCTCCCTCACTTGATGTCGTGCCGACATCCCTCCACCCCCATGCCAGAAGAACCTTCCTTGAATGGCTTCAATCTTCTTCACCACAGTTTTCGGGATACAGAATGCGAAGAGAAAGTAGATAGATAAGTTGTCCAAAACAGATCTCCAAAGAACTAATCTGCCCCCATAAGATAAGATAGCAGCCTCGCCTTTCAGCCAGCCAGGCTAGCCTCGTACCTTTGGATAATAGGAAGCCAATCAACACACCGAAGAGCACGTGAGGTGAGGGAGAGACCCAAGTTGGAAAATAGGGAAAGTTCCTATCTGATAGCCCAGGATGCATGCTACCCTCTGGAGGGGCCTGTCCTCCATGTTAACCCCAACAAGTAGGCTCTTGTTGAAGTTAACCTTCAAACCAGTAGTCACCTCCAGCAATTCTAGTAAAATTCTAGCTACATACATCTGCCTCTCATCTTCAGCCAAGAAAAGGATAGTGTCATCAGCATACTGCAAGAGGGTGATAGAGAGGCCATCGCTTCCAACCTGAAATCTCTTGATCAGCCCTGCAGACTTTGTTCTATGCCACACCCTACTAAGAACATTAGCCATAAACACAAAGAGGAGAGGAGACATAGGATCTCCCTGTCAGAGCCCCCTGCCACTGTGAAAGGAGGTCGGTTTCCCATTGACAAGAACCGCAAATGAAGCAGAAGAGATGCATGTCCGAATCTAGCCAATCCATGTATCTCCAAAACCTATCTTCTCTAACACATCAAACAGACAAGATCAGTTAACCCTATCATAAACATTCTCAAAATCCACCTTCAAAATCATCACTTTCTTTGAGTCTTCATGTCAAACAAACACTCATGTGCCACCAAGAAATTATCTTGAATATGACGCCCCCTAGTGAAGGCTCCTTGGAAGCAACTCACCACCCTATCCATAACTCTCTCTAACCTCCCTACCAACAATTTGGTGATGATCTTATAGCTGCCATTTAACAAATTGATAGGCCTAAAGTCACAGAAGTCTTGGGCTTCTTATTTTTCCGGGATGAGAATAAGGAGGGTTTTGTTAATACCCCCCAAATGGGCCCTTCCCACCTGAAACTCCCTAACAGCTTTCAGAAGGTCAAATTTGATAATATCCCAACACTGTTGAAAGAAGGTCAGCGGGAAACAATTCGGCCCTGATTCTCTATCCCTTGCAAGAGAAAAAACTACCTGGTGGACCTCTTTCTCAGTGAAGCTCTGCGAGATGTCATCCCTCTCTTGAAGAGAATGTCGGGAAAGTAACCCATCTGCAATCCTTGGTTTGAAGTGGTCCTCCAGTGAAAATAGCCTATAGTAGTAATCCCTTGCCAGTCTCCTGATATGCTCATCCGAAGAAAAGGAGAGATCAGTCATCCTAATGCAAGTAATGGTATTCACTCTCCTTCTTCCTGAGGTTATTCGTTGGAAGTAAGTAGTGTTCTTGTCCCCCTTTTTGATCCATCTATCTCTCGATCTTTGTCTCCAATAGATCACCTCCCTAGAAAGGATCTCATTGAACTGGCATCTCAGAGAATCTCTAAGACTCCTGTCTTCTACATCAATCAGTCTTGCTTTCTTCAAGGAATTTTGTCCCTAGTTACCCTCCCTAGGAGGGTTTTATCAGCCCCCCAAGTCTTGAGAACATGGGCAATATGTCTTAATTTCAAGACAAAGGTACCCATAGCAGAATTGTCAGCAACTTGACCAAGCACCCCTAACTATGTTCATGAAGTCTTCCTCTTTGAACCATAATTTCTCAAGCCTGAAAAAGTACTTCTTGTCCTGTAGCCGGTTAGTCTTCAAGAGGATTGGCTTATGATCCGACACGGATCTAGCCAATAGAAGCACATGTACATGTGGATAGTGATCCTCCCAATCAACAGAAACTAATAATCTATCCAACCTCGAACAAGAAGTGTCAGCTCGCATGTTGGACCAAGTACAACAACCATGTGCCATGCTGATGTCTACCAAAGTCGCCGCCTCAATGAAAGTAGTAATGTCCTCCATATCTCTTGTGCGGGCACCCTCCCCTGACCTCTCCCACGGAGTAGCCACCGCATTGAAGTCTCCACCAACACACCACGGCTTGCCCGAAGAATGGTGTGGGCTGATCAACTCCTCCTATAAAAGCCGCTTATGCCCTCTACCTTGTAGCCCATAAACCCTGGTGAAGTCCCACGAGAAGCTGTCCCTCGTTGATGTGAAATGGAGTGAGATGGCGCACCTGCACACATGTCTGACTTGCACCACCTCCTCAACCTCAAAGGGGATTCCATAGGATCATGATGCCCCCTGACCTACCTCTGCTGGGGACACAACACCCCTGGAGAGTCTCGCATCCCCTAACTCCCTTATAAGGGACTCATCATCCCCTTCACATTTGATTTCTTGAATGCAAAGAATGTCAATCTTGTATCTCCTTATCAACTCTTTCACCGCCCTCCTTTTCTCTCTCCCTCCCCAACCCTCTCACATTCCATGAAACAGACACAATGATAATCCTCTCCTCCCCTTCTCCTTCCTCCTCCTTCATCCCTCTCTACTAAGCCCTTTCCTCCTACAAGATAATAGCACACCACCTCTTACTGATATTGTTGAATGCCCTTCTCACAGCTTTTTCAACCCCAACTTCAAAGGAGATACCCACTTTTTCTGCCACCTGGTCCTCCATTTTTTGAGCAATCGCCATCATCTTCCTCACCTCCTTCCTACTCATATCCTCTTCTGCTCCTCCCCTGCAGTGATCAGAGCCACCCCCCGGAAAGGCCGACAAAGCTTCTTCTTCATCGGAGCCATCCTCCTCTGACTCATGCACTTCGGACCCCTGGATAGGATCTCCTGTGCCAGTCTTGTTGACAAGTTCTGCTTCCTCAGTCTCTCAGTGGCTGCCGGCTGCAGGTAGACCTTTCGGAGAAACCCCCCGCGACTGTGGAGGACGATCGACGGCCGTCTAGGGGAGGCGAACTCCAGCGCCGTCTTGGAGATCCCCCGGCAGAGGGACTGTTTGAGGCAGAGACGACGACGGCCGGAGAACAACCCCCTTACCCCCAAAGCCTCCTCTACCCTCACCACCGGGACATCCACCACCACTCCTTTCCCTACGACGGCTGCAGAATGCCTCCTCTGACTCCGCTGCCTAGGCCGGTCAGGAGAGCACCCCTCCCGAGGCAGACTAGGACGATCGGCCGCTAGTGAGGGGGAGCTGATCCCCAGCGGGCGACCCACCACCGGCGTGCACTGCTGCGGCTGTGGCCGCAGTTCTTTAGGAGAAATCGAGCAGGGGAGACAATTGAAAATGGGCCTAGGTGAACCGTTAGCCAACGGATTCGCAGGTAAGTCGCGGGTCCACACCTGACCCGGAAACCAGCTCCGCAGCAGGGCCCCCCAAACGTCCACCCAGCTAAGAGCCTTGACCGGCCCGCCCTGCCCGAGACGAACCCTACTGGGAGCTACAGCACGGCCAATTCAAAATTGAATCGTCTGCCAAAACCCAGCCGGGCTATACATTTTCAACCTCTCGCCGGCCTCCCTGTAGCCCTACCTTAGACGCCATCGCGGCCAGCTCTTCCTCTAAAACCCACACCCTGACCACGATTGTGACACCGTCGAGGATGACAGAAGAACCGCCGATATGGCCGAAGGGTTGGCCACTTGGACGACGGCGACCACACACATACAGGAGCTCATGGGAGCCATGTTGGCAGTATCGGCCGAAACCGATACGTTTCGGTCGAAACGTATCGGTTTCGGCCTATACCGACACCGAAACGGGCCTTTGCACTGTAGCAGGTCCGATACCAAAAAATAATAATTTTTTAATGGTTTCGGACCCGATTTCGGCCGAAACCTAACATGTTGGCCCCAATTTTGGCCTTTTCTAACTGTTTTGAACCGGTTTCGGCCGAAACCGAAATCGATACCGAGTCGTATCGGTTTTGGACCCGGCCGAAACCGAGTCCGAAACCGACACTGCCATCCAGGCATGGGAGTGAATCCCTGGCTTCCGGCCTCCACACACCCAAACCCCCGAGCCAGGAAAGACAGACCATCGTCGTCGCACTGGTGAAGCGGAACCCCTTCGCATAGGATGTGAGTCATGCAGGTTCGAATCAAAGATGACTCGGCACCTTCTCACCGGCGGGTTGGGAAAGTGCCTCTGGCCTCCGACCACCGCTTGAGATGAACCAAAGCTCCACCAACCACCAAGCACCCCATAGCCACTATCCTCTCCACCATGTCCTGCTCCTTCCCCACTGCCAGGAAGGTGGAGGAGGTAAGCTGCATGACCTTCCGGCAGCCTCCTGAAACCTCACCCAAACGTCTCTGGGCATCCTCTGCCTCCATTGAACCTTCGAGCAGGGATATGCAGAGACGCCTCTGCAGCCAGTCATGCCTACCTTGCAGGAGCTCCGCCGAGATCTCGCCAGAGTTGATCCATCTCTTGTTCGCAGGCCCGATCACCGGCGGGAAGGTCCTGACGACATCTGCGAATGACTGGCGATCCCCAGACCCACCAGTAGGCCTTGCGAACCCCGACCTCATCTCCCTACAGAACCACTTGATGTGGCCTCTGCGGCCACAGTTGAAGCAGGTGGGAGGGATGCCAGAGCCAAGCTCCAGCGAGTGGCGGCGGAACATGGTCCCGAGACCCCAGCACCCCCTGAAACCCAGAGCTTCTCTCTCTAGAAAAGGCTAGAGAGAGACCACGTAATAACCACCCCGTCTTCATTAACAATTGTCCTCCTTATTTCTAAGTTTTAGTCGCAATCTAGAAATACCTATTTAAGAGTCGTAGTGGTCTGAAATCTGAGATTCTATCTACATCTTTCTTTGGAATAAGAAGTATGAATGCTGTACTGAATCAGTTAATTGCCTTGTGTTATCCTCAATTTTTCTCACCATGTTCATAGCATCCTGATTCATAATATACTAGAGCTACTGAAGAAGACCATGTAGGAACCAATTTGGAGCTGGGGTATATTCCCTTCAATACTAAAGGTAGTGAATAGTTGAGATAACTCTGCTGCTTCCTCTGCTGGAATACTTCAAAAACATTATCTTGACGTTTGTTGCCATTGAGACTCTCCTTAGATAAGCGTCCAAGGCAATCTATAATGTGGTAGCTCCCTAAATAATTGGTCCATAGAAACTTATAATGTGCTGATGCAGCTCAACCTTATCTACCATTACATCTTCAATTTTCAGATGCTCAATGATATCTCTCTACTTTTGCTTAAGCTATAGTATGCACCAAGGCTGTCTTATTCTCTTGTTGAGCTGATGTTCTTTGAATAATTGCCTGCATTTCATCTTATTGTCTGACTCTGGAAACCATTTGTTGACATTCCAACTTGACCTTGGTGTATTTTGCTATCTCATACTTTCAAAGCCCTGTTTATCATTTTTAATGTCAAAGCTCATCATGAGTGTTTATATCTACGTCGGTGGTAGTCTACGTTGTGAATTACATGGATATTTGACTTTTGAATCTGACTAGGAAGAAAACATTCACTTTGAATGTTTGGGGTCAAATGCATAGGATTTGATGTGCTTTATAATCCATATGCTCAATGCTCTTGGTAGTTGATATTTTCTGGAATCATAGTGTTCGATCCCCATTTCTTGTTCAAAACTGTCATTATTATTAGTTACCAATTTGTTTATTTGTAGGTTCGAGGACTTAAAAGGAAAAATGAAGCTCTTCTTGAGGAAGGTCGGGTTGCCATTCAAGAGTATGATTCATCGTTGAGGCAACTTGACAATGGCAACAAGACATCTACTTCAGAATTAGGTGCTTCAAGGGGCAGAAAAGTCTTTGGGGCAACTAGAAAGGAACCCCAAGGAAACATTGATAAAGATGAGTCAGACGCCATTGGGGACAGTAGTGATAGTGAAGTTGATTTCAACATGAAAAGGAGTGCTCTAGCAGGTCACAAAGAAATTAATTCAATTCCAGTGCCCCAGATTGATTCAGGGCTTTCTGAGAAAGCAGTAGTGGAGCATAAAAATGCATTTGAGGTACAGTGGAATCTGAAGCATTTTAGTCTGGTTCATCAGTTAACTTATTCCTTCTGTGCATGTCATAATTTGAATTTTTCTTTACTGTTGTGGATTGCAGAGTTTTGATGACGTCATGAGAGAAGCAGGCCCCAAGACGACATATGATGTGTCAATTTTTGTTAATGATTCCTTTAAAAAGGTAATGGTTTCTTCTTTATCATATTCATTTTTGTTAATTGTCATCTTTTCACTTGCTAAATGTTTTGATCAATGGTTGGCAGATAGAGGGTAAGAACATGGTGGATGACACCAATAGGAATCCTGAGACAGCTCCAGAAGACCATTCTTTGTCTCACCAGGACTTGGTACATCATACTTCTCTAGTTGAATAATCAACAAATATTAGTTGACTTGTAAGCTTAATTCTTTCATTTTCTTTCTAAAGGTTGCCATTCATGATAGTGACATGGACTCTGATGAAGGGATGGTGGATGGCTTTCTGTCTTCTGGTGCAAAGCCGGAATATGAGCTTCCATCTCAAGCAGACCTTGTACGCAGTGCTTTTGCTGGTGATGATGTGGAAGGAGAATTTGAGAAGCAAAAGATGGAAGTGCTTAATGAGGAAGTTCCAGAACCAGAAAAAACAGTTGTACTTCCTGGTTGGGGTGAATGGACTCATATACAACAGAAGAAAGGTTTGCCGAAATGGATGCTCACTGAGCATGAAGATGCCAAAAGAAAAAGGGAAGAAGCTCTTAAGAAGAGGAAGGATTCACATCTCAAGCATGTAATTATTTCCGAAAAAATTGATAA
This sequence comes from Amorphophallus konjac, assembly GCA_022559845.1. Classification (NCBI taxonomy): domain Eukaryota; kingdom Viridiplantae; phylum Streptophyta; class Magnoliopsida; order Alismatales; family Araceae; genus Amorphophallus; species Amorphophallus konjac. Next base: position 9,312,289 of record CM040118.1, on the reverse strand, counting down.
GAAGGTAAGTAAATTTAGGCATTCAACTTTTCTCTCTAATCAAATCCTCTGTTTCATTTTTTTTTAACTGATGCTGTGAATTGATCTCGCCTAGAATAATAGGTGATAGTTTATCCGTCAGATCTTTTGAGACTTACTGTTTTGACCTGACTTCCCAAATTTTCATACATATAATTATACTCTTTTTTATCTTTTGTTCTTGTTGACAAGGCTGTTATTAAGTAGCCACTTCGACATGTTGCTGTACGTTGCTGAAAATCTTTGAAAACCTTGGCACAATTCTGTTTCTAGAAACATGCGCCTTTTACTGCTTTGTGCACATAATATGTTTGGGATTTCTTTTAAATTATAAGTGAGGACATGAGATAATAAGCAACACCAGTTTTGTACCAGTCAGGAAACGAGTGCCCTTTGCTTGCAAACCAGTGCATCAGTTTCTGTAGCTTACTTTGTTGGAAAGTGTTTCAGTTTTACAGATGTAATTCACATATTTCATTGACTAATAAAGGATCTCTCTGTGAGTGGTTTTCAGGCTGAAAAACTTCTTACGAAGTCATTACCTTTTCCTTTTACATCCAAGGAAGTCTATGAGCAGAGCATGAGAATGCCCATGGCACCTGAATACAACCCAGCAATATCACATAGTGCACTTAACCGCCCAGCAGTAAGTATTATCAGCTAGACTGTATTCCCTTTCTCTGGCTTCATCCTCTTCTTATTCTTTTTAATCAGGTGTTCAGATAACTTTCTGTATTGAAATATGGAAAAAAATAAATTATTAAAATCCGGGACATTCCCTACAACAAAATTCGCAAATCATATAGGTGTGTCTTAGAAAGAATGCTATCATGCTTTGTTAAAAACTCCAAATTACCCTTCTGTATTTTGAAAAGCAGTCAAGTGTTATCCCATTACCTCCTTTCATTTAGGGGTAACAACCTTGGCTTGCGACTACATTATCTTATTTGAAGATGCTTTGCAGCCCAAATCCTTCTTCAGAAGAATGTAAATTTCATTTCTGAATAATGATGCATATGGCTTAATTATGTTCATGGTTCTGAAATGTCGGATATTTACAAGAGCCGAAAGGTTGGATTTCCGTGCTGTGATCTTAAATGCTTGTTGTTCAGGTGGTCAAGAAAGCAGGTACCAAAATACAACCCATTCCGTTTGAGGACTTGGACCTTCACGAAAATCAACTCAAGCAGAGTCGACAAAACCCAAAAAAGAACAAGACCGGAGGCAAAACCAGCAAAAGTTCCACCAAAGCAAAGAAGAAAACCTAGGTCTAACTTTGGTGAGCTAATTCTGTCTTGGCCTTCTCGGCGAAGTTAATCAATTCCACAGCTGCTGGTACTCTGCCGCCATAGCACACAGATGAAATAACCATCCTGATGCAAGCATGTATACATCAGAATTTCGTTGGGCAGCCACAATTTGGCGCAGTTTTGTAGAGCAACCTCGAGAGAGCATGTACATTTATTTATAAATACTTGATTTTTTTTAGTACTTGACGATTTCGTTTCAAGGGACGCCAAGACAGCAAGTTAGAAACTTGTACATCTTACTGTTCAAGTGGCAGTGGGGTGCAATTCTCTATTGAAATATAAGCTATTAAGAACCATGTAATAATCGTGTCCAAAAATATCTGCGTAACTAGTATATACCATTTTATCCAAATAAACACTTAATTCTCTCAGTAAGAGGGGAGATATTTCTCCATCCTAAGGTACTCTAAGTTCATCTTCCCCTCCAGAGAGCTCGCCATCTCATGCTTTGCTTCCAAGCTTAACTTCTACAGTTCCTCCCGAATTCATGCCAGTGGTCCCAACGGTAGCACAAGTTCGTCCAATAGGGTCTACATTTCCCTTTGAAGCCTCTCGGACAGACTATGCGAGTTTATGAATTATGGAGACAAAAATAGAAGAAACGAGTATTCGAGGTCCTGCTTTTACGGAATGATGAGTTCCTGAGAAAGTGATTGGATAACATCGACAACGCTTGATCTTAGTGAATGTTCCTCTATGTACATAGATTTATCCCGAATGCAATTTTGAATTCGTCAAGCAAATACGTGTGCCCTTCATTCGGAGTGAGTAATACTAGAATTTGCAGGGAAGGAAAAAAGAGAAATCCCACAAAAATGTGGACCCCAATCTCTACATGGGCCATATCCTTTTTCTTATTCCCTGTAGAACAATAAGGTGACAGTGTGCAAGGCTGAAGGCTGTGTACCGCAAGCATTACCCTTCTAACGTAAGAAAACCTGTGTTTACTAGCCAAACTGAGTCATCTTCCAATGGGTGTGCATCAATTTTTTTTTTGTAAAAGCTCACGCCAACCATGGCTTAAATACAAAGATATCAATCAATGATTGCCATAGAAGCCGATGTTTTACGATGGGGGCAAAGAAGGTAGCATATCAATGATTGTCCTATTTACCCTCTCTCTCACCAACAAATAGCCATGGGCTTTCAGTAGGAGATCTCATTTAGGCAAGCATTGCTCATCGTCACAACACATCCACAAATCAACAAAAACCCAAACTTCGCTTCGATCAAAGTTGGCAAAAAACGACTCCAATACATCATTAAAAAGTAGGAGATTGCTAAGCAGGGGATAAGGGAATTCAATATCGAATTTCCCAGCATATTCATGATGGAAAGAAAGGTAGGTGGGACTAGAAACCTATCGACTGAAGAAAAAAAGAAATCTTTAATATAGCAGGTTTCTCCAAACAAAACTCTGAACCTAAAGACAACCTCAACACAGACATGAAAGTTGTAACGAAATCAGTCTTCCTCCTCTCCCTCGTTCTCTGCAATGTTGAAGTACCGCAGCTCATACACGTTGCGGTCTTTGTTAGATGCAATCACTCGCAGCCAGTCCCGAACGTTGTGCTTCTTCAAATATTTCTTCGTCAAGTACTTCAGGTACCTGGGGATTTAAGAACAATACTTTTGGTTTAGAGAAGGTGACTCTAAAACGAGGCTACAAAGGAAGAAAAAAAGGCCTTAAATTAAACTACTATTTTTCTATCCAGTTAACCGAAGCTTTTCTTTAATCTTGAGAATTGAGGATAATTTTATGAAATCTACATTGCACAAGCATCATTATGTGAAGAACATTCCTTTTTTTCTTCTTTTAAAAAAAAGGTAAGAAAGAGGGCACAAGATTAACATGGTGATCATACAGAGACATGTTATCAAATGCAGTTGCCGTGCGGCAATATGGCAGTAGCATTCAAAAGTTGGGCCTTCAGAACAGAAGAAAATGACTGAGAACACAATGCTCCAGAATACACTACAGCTCAAATTTCAGGGTGGTCGGCAGTCTGCAAGCCTACTAACCAGAGTGGATCCGAGGATTCATATGCAATGACAGTTGTGAAAAAAATGTTATTGCTTAAATGAAAGCTATTAGACCACAATATGCACAGGTACACATATTTGAACAAACACAGACATTCGGTGTGTAACACAGCAGACTGAACTGATAAAGAATGCTAGCGGGGATATAGTCTTCAGCTTGACGACTGGATTCTGCCATACACGTTTCTCTACTGCTTCTAGTATCGATCTAGTACCAGCTATCAAATTCAAAATTTTAAGAGGAGAAGGAAAAAGGAATTGCTTCTAAACTCTTCCAACTCATTATAATTTTAGCTAAAAACTTCACATATGTGCACTAGAACTTCACATAACCTGTGCACTAGTACTCTGTGGATACGACTAGTAATGTGGACCAGAAATCCAAATGGACACAAAACAGGCCACAAAAAGTTGCAAAACATGAGGCCAAGAACTATCAATGTTCATTTTCTGTTGAATCTATTAAGCTGTACTTACATTTTGAACTGCAAGACGCTTGAACAAAAACGTAATAAAATACCTTGAACGTGCTACCCAAGATAAAATGTGCATTTTTTTGCTGTAGGTAAGTGTTTTAACTTTTAATTATTGTAAAAGTAATTCATGCGAAAAGGGCATCAGCAACAAGAAATAAATCACTCTAGATTATTAGTTGTGACAAGGAATGCAAAGACAGACAAGTACCAATGTCAATGACTCGTCTCAATGATAGTTACTTGGCTGGAAAAATTACCAACAAACTCTCTAAACAGATTCTGCAGAAAATATCCCACCCCATTCTAAACTTTAAAAAAAGTGAGCTTGCATTCTACCCTTATGGTGCCATACATGCACCAAGGGAGCGCATTGCTCCGGTGTCCTGTCCTCAAACTAGCTTTCATAAAAATGAATTGAGACTCCTCAACAAGAACACAGATTTCTGAGCTGAGCGGACTATGCACACTAAATAACTTGTTAAGCATATTCACCGATATGATTCACAATTTGACCTTGTACAAACAGTAAAACTCTTCACCGGGAACCCAAGCCAAAATAATCAATACTTTTAAAAAAAGAAAAGACGCATTGATTACATGGACTTCTATAAAACGATGTAAAGGCTGGAAACTTTGTCCCATTATTTTGACATCATAAAAACTTCTCCAATGGCTAACAAATGTAAGAACAGGTGCCCTCACCTTTACCTACTACCGGACATGCAAACTGTAATCTAGATCCCAACCATCACAGCCCAATATATCAAGACCATTCTAACGAGGACATCTAGCTGCCAAAATATGAATCGAAGACAGACGATACCTTCAGTAAAATCTAATACTTCCACAGGAAGAAAGAGCTAGAAGCAATGAGGTAGGTAAAGAAGCCAACTCTGGTGGACCTCCCATGCATCAAACCAAGTACACCGGCGGGCATTTATCAGTTTTAGGGGGGGGGGAACGTCTTCTGTATTTTACAAGAAATCCATCTAAATCAACTTCAAAAACTTCGATCTTTAGCAAGGAAATCAAAACCCCAAACACAAAGATAACACAAAAAAACCAAAGCACGCGAATTTCTGGGGTGGGTCCATTACCTCTTGGAGAAGGGCCCCTCGGAGGTGACGGTGATCTTGTTCTTGTCGCGAGAGACGGTGACGGCGTCACCGAGGGCGCCGGGCTTGCCGCCGGCGACCTTGATGCGCTCCTGCAGGAACTTCTCCAGGGAGGCGATGTCCATGATCTTGTCCTCCACGGGCTTCGCGCAGTCGATGGTGAAGGTCGTGGCGCCCTTCTTCTTTCCCCCTTTCGCACCCCCCGGTCCGGCGCTGCCCCCGCGGCTCATCTCTTCTTCCTGCCAATGCTTCCTGCGGCGGCGCCTCTCGCTTCGGCGTTTAGGGTTTTTCTGGGCAGAGAAGATGCGAGGGTGTTGCTGGAGGAGGCTTTTATGAGAAGAGTTCTGATGGTCCTGCGGAGTAGAATCGGCTCACGTTTAGGCGAGGTGGCATTCCCGAGCGTGGAACCGGATGGAATGGGGGTAGGCGGTCCACAGGGAACCTGTTTCACACGCTTCCTGTTCATAATGTTTTTGTACCGCTATTACTGATCTGGTGTCTAAAGGGGATATCATAATATGAGTTGGAGTGTATTAAAAAATAAATAATATTATTTTGATTATATTCGGATTAATTTATTCTATATTTTTACTAGAATATATTTAACCTATCTTTTTGGCCCTTAATTTATCTTTTTGTCAGAATATATTATATGTGTAACTAAATCAATTAAGATGAATAAAGACGGAATATCTCATTTTATTCTCCAAATAAAGGGGGCTAAGATAATTGAGCGACTTTTTACCGTCGCTTCAGTTGTGTTGTCGTTGGTTCCCGTATAAAGGATGAGCCCCATATGCAGCTGCCGCATACATGGTCGGTCGGATCGTCTCTATAGAGAATTGAGCGACTTTTTTCCGCCGTTTCGGTTGTGTTGTTTGGTTCAGTTGCGTTGTTGTTGGTTCCGTACAAGGGATGAGCCCCGTGTGCAGCCGCCGCATACATGGTCGGTCGGATCGTGAGGTGGTGCAACATAAATTACCATATCCACCGTAAACACAACCCCCATAATATCCGTTGTTCCATTGGTTGATAGGTTCAGCCCTTAAGCGCCACTTTGTTTCAGGATTAAACATATCCCGGTTATATTTATAGGTTCCTCACTTATACCTTTTTGCTTTGGTATGAGATTGAGTTAAATTATCCCACCTGTGGAGGTGGGATAGTTTAACATGGCTTAAGTCTATTTAATCTACTTTTAAGTAGATTATCTAAAAAAGCTCCCGCCAAATCAAAGAGAGATAAGTTACATCAAAAAGTAACTTATTCTTATGTTAAACCTCAAACAAAGCGGCGCTAAAACTGCAGAATCCATGACAAAAAAAAAACACACTATGATGAAATGTATGAATTTACATCTTTTGCAGCTTCCAGTATAAACATGTGACGCAGTAAAAGGGCAGCGTATAAATCAAAATGGAATAACACGTGTACTTGCCATGAAATATTTTTAAAAGATAATACAGAAGAATTAATAGCATCACTTTTCCACTCAACTAATTAGTAGGAACTGTCGTAAACATAAATGTAGATGTTTCGTGTTAGCAAATACTTGCTTATTTGTAGGATTGCGGCCCCATGAGAGACGAAATCAAGTAGAACTACTCCCATCTCAAAACAAAGTTGGGGTCTTTCTGAAACACACAACTTATTCCAGGTCGCAATGTGTATCAAATATTCTGTATTACACATACATTGAAAGAAAGGAGCGGGATCGGTGAAAACTAACGGATGTTTATCTGCAGTTGAAACCAAAAGATTTGTGTTGTCTGAGTTTAGAGCCATAGCAGTGATATCTTATCCTTTCTCGAGCACTAAGGTATGAAATATCAAATGGCTCAGATTAAGTTGGTTGTGGAAGGAGATGCCAAGAATGTGGTAGACTATGTTAACGGTTCTCTAACTCCACCATGGAGAATTGCGGCAATCATCCAGGACTGCAAAGGGATACTTTCTCACTTGATTTCCGTCCGATTCGTACTTAGGAATGCTAATAGACTAGCAGATGTTTTGGTCAGGGAAGCCCTTCAGCTTAGGCGAAGTTGCTCTGGTCCTTTCCTGATATTCCCAATTGTATCACTCAGTTTGTAAGCTCTGTCACTTAATATATGTCATCTCATCTTTACTTCCAAAAAAAAAAAAAGATGGGCACCATCTTGGTCACCAACCTCCCTCATTGGTCCTAGCTGGGAGGGTGGTGGTTTAACCTTGCTCACTTCGGTAACAAAAGTTAAAAGCATCATCTCCATCCAACTATATCAATGAGATGACTTGGTGACCAAGATTGTCATCTATTCAGTCACCTAATTTGAGTCCAAGTCAAAAATCACGACAAACTGACATCAAAATACACTTACCTTCAAAGTGTGTAAATTGACAAAGCAAGATTTTTGAATTATCGTCTTTAGTCATGCTGACGTGTTTTTGTTCCTCAAAAGCATAATATACAAAGGAGAATGAAGGTAATATAAATGGTAACGTTCTCTCTTGTTGGCTAAAAAAAAGTTGAAACGATTGTTTTTACTTAAAAAAATCTCACATTAGATCCGTACGAATCCACGTCAGATTCGGACGGCCCACATTTTTACTTGGTGAAAAAATATAGGAGTGAAATATTTTATAAGATTGAAATATTTTACTGTATGAACGAAATATTTAATGTAAAGTGAAAATATTTTATTAGATTTTATTTTTATAATAAATATTTTATTTCTATAATATTTTATCTTTATAACAAATATTTTGTTCTTATAATAAATATTTTATTTTTATAAAATATTTCATTCATTTATTTTTATAATAAATAAAATATTTTATTTTTATAACAAAGTATTTCATTTATGTAACAAAATATTTTACTCTTGTGTTTTTATGTCGAACAAAAAAATAGACCATATGAGTCTGACGTAAGATCATACGGATTTAACACAAGATATCTTCTTTCAAATAAAAATGATTATTTTAAAATTTTAAATTAATAAAAATTTAAATAAAAATTTAAATTAATTTTATATACTAAATTAGCTGCATAAAATATTACTCAACATAATTGCACAGGGGACGCATGCCGAACTTTTGCGAGATGCCAATTTTGGTTAGTGCGCCCGTCGCTCAAGGCACGCTTTTGAAGGTACCGAAAACTAACCAAACGACGCAGTGTCGAGCGCCATACTGTGGAGTAAATTGTGAGGTGGAGGTTCTCGCATGAGTTGTTGTCGGTGGTCCAACACTCCAACCACGCGCACCCCACGCTCACACGACAATTGAGATTCCTCGGGCTTCGCGATGGGCATCTTGTGTGTTTGGCTATCTTCTAGGAAGAGCCAATCAAGGAGTCCACGCCATCCTCGTGATCTAACACAAGTCCCTAGCAAACATGAAGAATGTAGTATACACCTTTAAGATTTACATATCTACACTATCTCCTACTGACAATAAAGTTAAGTTTCTTCGATTATACTTTTATGACACAACAAACGAGGTAGCCAATAGAATGGCTCATCTTCCAAACATGAATGACATTACTATTGACCACGTCTAGATGTTTGATGATTTCGTGGATGTGATCAAAGATGAGAAGCAGATCATACATCTCTGGAATTCATTTGTGAGGATGTTTAAAAATCTTGTTGTACTTCAATTTTCATATCAAATTCTTGTTGTAAAAAAAGCTAAAACATGATGCTCATTAAAGTTAAGCTATCTGATCTTGATTGGCCAAAATAAGAGGAGAAAATTTTTAAGAGCTGGAGAAGTTTTGCAAGAGAGAACATGACAGCACTATATCTTGATAGTATCTTTATCTTCATCTTAGAAATCTAGATTATCTCCGTGCTCGAAGCCAAATATGTCTTGGTTAAACCAACAAGGGTACAATTTTGTAAATTCTTATGTTTTTAATAGTGTAAGATATCTAAGCATCTAGAGTACCTTTTTTTCCTTTCCCCTTTTACTATCACTATTCCTTGGTCTGTTTACTAACCCCGATCAGATAAATTTGGTTTAGTTGCAACAATGGATTCAATGTGTGGTAATGTATAATCATAAAACCATTGTAAACTTCTAGCAGATCACTTATTATCTAAACATAAAAAAATCAGTGTAAACATCTAGAAGATCACTTATTATCTAAACAAAAAAGAGCATAACATCATATATTCATAATATGAAATTCTAAATTTTTTTGAGAAAACACCATTTTAATGTGAAAATGTTTTTGACTTGAACATCTACCATGGGATAGCACGTACCTTTGTATAAATGTTTAAGTAGATACGAAGACAAGGAAACATTGTAGATCACATGTGATTATTCAATATTCATAATTAGTTCTAATTGCATAGTACCTTATGTGACGATGACTTATATTTTAATATTTAAAGTTTTATTATTTAACATAAAAAATTTGCAAAGTAAATTCATGCACGAAGCGCGTTCCTTTGACTAGTGTTATCAGAATCGAATTGACCTGAATCGGTCAATAAGTTGATTCGATTCGAACTGACCGTTCAATCGAACTAGTTTGAACCGTAACATCGTCATAATATTGAATCATTGATACATGATCGGACCGATTCTATAATCCAAGACAATATAAAATAAGATATAATGATCAAAATAAAAAAATATACATGTATAATTATTAGTCATGATTATGTGACTATACAAGTAAAAAAATAACAATAACACGGTTAAATAAACTGACTGTAAAATCTTGTAATATTCCAATAATCTTCACTCTTCACAATTGACATTTATGCTCCTTTAAAATTTTAAACTTCAAATATGTCTAAAATAAAATGATAAATAATAATAAGATAATTTTGTTCACACATAAATATTATTTTAAATATCTAAATATTTTTACGTTTATTTTTTTAAAGGGTGAATCGGGTCAGACTGATTCGGACCGGCTCACGGGTCGAACCGCAGTTCGTCTGGTTCATCTGGTTCTTTAATATTAGACCGGATCGACTTTAATCGAACTGGTTCACGGTCAGACCGATTCGACCGGCCGATCCGATCCGATTCTGATAAGAGTGGGTTTAACCGTAAGGATTATCACCTTGAGGGGACAGCTCTTTGTTCACGCGAGTTAAGAATGGAATTTATATTCCACTCGGAGAAGTAGAATCTATGTTGCCAATTAAATTTATTTTGTGAGTGTTACATATTGGTTATCAAAGGGAAATGAGTTTAATTCCAGTGGATTCATTGTTAACAATAAGAATAAAATTAAAGCTATCCCCAAATCAACTAGGGCATAAGAAATTGAGTGCAACTTAAGTGGTGTTTGATAAAAGTAAAGATATTTTATCGAACGATCTGAAATTGAGAATATCTAGCCACTTCGAACCATTAGATATCGAATAAGTATAACCTTAGCTGATATCGAAGAATTTTCAGGTGAGTTAGAGGAAGAGTCGAAGATCAATCTCGGGTGGGTGAATGTCATTCTAATTATATGAACAATCCAAAAATATTAAGAGAATTATGTTTTTAGTCCATTTAGTGAGATTGTAGTTGCAGTAGATGTTAAGAGAATTTGCCGTTTTTTATAAAATGTCTTTTGTCCTTGCAAATACTTTCTAAGAGTGAGTTCAAAAAACACCTCTCCCCTTTGGGAGAGGTCTTGGATTCAATTCCGAGTTCCTCCCTCCCCGTTAAAAAAAATATATGTACTGACAAAAAACTGTCATTATTTATAGCAATTGTAATAATAATCGCAGCAAAATCAATTTCAAAAGATGTGCTTTGTTTCTCAAATTGACCTACTACACAGTAATTTATTTGAACTTAGACAAAGAAGAGCACATGCATTGCCCACTAATAGGAACATTATGTAAAGGACATGGGCCTATTTACAAAATAAATAAAAGAACTAGAATCATCAGGACAGAGAGGTCAATCTCGGAGAAATCAAGGCGTAAAACTTCAGGCAACGAAAACTCTCCTTGAGCAAACACAGCGTATAAATCAATGGGTTGCTGGCGTTTTTAAGTGTCAAATTCCATTCACACTTATATTCCCTAAAATGTATGCTTGGAGTCCCAAGGATCGACTTTGAAGCAACTTTCAACCTGATGCCCTTAATGACACATAGGCCAAGTTTATTCAGTAGTTCAGCAGCACCTTCTCTGTTGATTATCTAACACAGATTTTTTATGCAAGCTTTTCCCATTTTTATATCTTTATAGGATACAGCATGTAGTGAAAACCAGACATGGATGGTACTACCTGGTCATCCAAAAGCACGATTCTCATTTCATCTGCTTTGTTGTAATTGAGCTGGAGGAACAGCGTTGTCAATTGCAGTTCTTTTTTTTTTGAAGAAAAATGGCAAAAAATAGAAGCATAAAGATTTAGATTCTGGATAGATGTCCACAGTCCACGACTCATGGGTAACCCGATACTATGAAAACTTTGCACTCTTGCCAAGGAGGATGCAAATAAAAATTTCCACGAATCAATGTCCATTGCCCTCTAAGACGATTATGTTCACCAGTCTCGGTGTCTGTGTATCAGACTACAAGCAAGCAACACTCTGCAGGGTATCCAACCTCAACAGTCTACACTTGGATGTCCCTGCCATGGACTACCAAGAAGTTACAGATTTGCCTGAAATTTTGGTGGAAAAAAAATGTCGCTGACAAGCACATGGCCGAGGCAGGGTCTCGGGTCAGACCAGACGAGCAACAAATAAACGGGTTGGGTGGACATTCCTTACGATGACCGTGGATAGAGCTGTGGTCTATGTTCTCCCTCTTCTTCGATTGACATGCCAAGATGCAACATAATGACTTTCAGTACCTTCGAACATCTTTAGGTGGCTTGAAGTTGAGTGGATGGGTTTCAGGTGTGGCCATCGGGTCTTCTTTCCACATCTTGATGGTCTTGTCAGCTTCACAAGTAATGAGCCTCGAGCCAGTCGTATCATAGGAAAGGGCATATATACCGGCTTCACTGTCCAATGATCCTGAAAGAAGTAAAGAGAATCAATCTCAGTTTATTTATTCGTCATGATAGTCAATCATAATGTCAGCTATGAAAGAAAGATGAATACCAGGCTGGACAATAGTCTGGGATTGCTGGAAATTATGGCCACTCTTCCAATCCCAGAACCACAAGCTTCCATTGTCACCTGAAATGAGGGAAATAAATGCTTATTACAGTCCAAAATTTGTTCAATTCCTTTACTTCCTTCCATTTTGTTCTGCGAGTGGAATGCCTACTTCATTAACAAAGCAGACATCGTGTTTTGGGTGGGGGTAGGGAGGTGATGGTGGGGAAAACCATTTCACAACCAAGCAGACTTTATCGTTTTGCCTATGGCATTTACTGTATTTAACTGAAAAAAAAAAGGTGAAGAATATGCACCTGCAGTTACTAGGACACCATCTTCATTAACTGCCATTGCATTTATAATCGTCTTCTGCTGAGACCTGCAAAAGGAGCACCGTCAGATCAGATGAGTCCAAGCTCAATGTACATAGTATTTGAATCAGATTATTTGCGCAGACATAGAAACTGATCGTATAGATAACTAAATAAGACAAGACAACAGTCAACAGAGAGCCTAAAAAATGGCAAAATAATTGAGGCAAACATTATCAAGGTTTTAACTTCTTGCAATGTGGCAAAACACAAGTTCAACAGCAAACATCTGCCAACAGGATGCGAACTCCTTTTCACTTGTAGAGTGCAAGACAGAAGCGACAGAATGTAAGCATACAACCTTCATCACCACATCCATCAGATCTGCATAAAAATAAACTTAGCTCTAACATGACCCAATCACTTAGCACAGATTGAGTCCATGTACACAAGCTACACCTCTGCATGTCAATGATAATGCCACAGGCTGCGAATACAAACTCAACCTTGTTTGTTGTTCAGTAGATCAAGAATGGAGAAGCTCTATGAGATCATGCTCTGTAGATGAGTATCAAGTTTCAAACCTTGAGCTACACCCACCCAACCTAAACTCTCTTACACTCTATATATTTTATTGATGCCAACTTTAAGCAAAGTATCCCTATCTAGGCCTTTATTTTAGACCATGAAATGCTTATTCAAATAATTTAATATTAATTTGATTCTTTTTGTGGACAATGTCGCCTCAAATGCATAGAAGGGGAGGGAATGAAGAAAATTGATTCCATCTCATGTTGGTTTCTAATTGAAGGCGAAAGACTTACTTTCTTGCACAAAATTATATATATCAGTGATTGTTTTTTTTTAAAGTGGGTAGTACCACCGAATATATAAAAGAAAAGGAAGAAGTTACGGGTAAAGAGGGAGAGCTCCCGTCAGACTCCCACAAACAAAAGGCGGCAGACAACTGTCTACCCCGGGAGCAAACAAAGCAAGGAACTAAATTCCAAAAGCCCACGCAAACCACCCACCACCCAAACAAAGAAACCACCCCTCACCCCCCCAAAACCTGCCGACATCCCTACTCCACTGTCTCCAACCCACCGGGCCCTCTCGGCAGACCTCAAGAGCCCCCAAGTACTCACCCTAGCCCCACGCCTAAGCCTTGAACGAGATTTGAGGAAATTCCCAACTTAACCCTAATTAAGATTCCAAAGTAAATTCTTCTACCAAATCCCTCTTGACCAAAAGAACTTCCATTGAACGAGGGTGAGACAATCTGGAGACTAAATAGGATTCCAAAACTGCGGTTTTCCCATGATTTCTTGATTTAAAACGTAAAAGTATGACATTGCATGCTACTAATAAAGGTTAAAAATTGGGGCTTTTAACAAATTTCTTTAATCAAAGTGCATCTAAACCTATCATTCTTCATTTCAACCCTCTACTGCAGATGATCCATAATTGAGATGCAAATATGCAATATCAGTGAACCTTGCATCTGTTGTTCAAATAGGATCGGAAGGGGGGAGGAGAAGTTGAAGCTGGTGAACATTTGCACCGGATCAAAAGGTGTCTACCATAGAGCTCCAATCTTGAAAATTATCCTACAGCAAAAAAACATCTAAAGAAAGGTAAATTAAGATTATGACGCTGATGGCACAGATTGGTGAGCTAAGAGATGACTTAGGCTCCTAGTTATCAAGATGGAGCTACATCATAGACAAAATGCGGAGACCATCACATTAAGTGGACTCAACATTCCCTTGGGCTTGGGATTGGCAGGAAGGCTGTGATGACCTAGAACATCTAGGCCCGGTTTGATAACCGGTTTGTCGGGGGGCGGTCGGCCGCTTTGTGGGGCGGGCCGCCTCCCCCCCTCACACACAAGCGGTTATCCGCGCTAGTTCGACATTGTCGGTGGAACAAGCCTATCCTACCCGGTTTTCAAAGATGGCCCTAGAGTCTCTAGTCACATTGAATACTTCAGATATGGGCAACCAGATACCAACAGGGATCCACATGGAAAATGGAATAGATGACATCATCTTATTTCCATATGGACAACGACCCTATATGCAGCAGCAACATTCATGGATAGGAAGTGAAGAACCCCATCAACATGATCATATACATAATAAGCACAGCCAGTAATGGAAGAGTTCCCACAGTGGTAGGACATTGATCTGTTAGCCATTGATTAAAGCACCAATTATCTCATTAGTTACTCATTAACGCAATTGCCAATATAGAGAATACCAGTCAATTGTTCTACCTCGTCATATTACTCATTGTGTACATGTTTAAAAAAAATCTAATTTGCAAATTTTATATTGATCATAATCAAATCTTATTTAAGTATTTCACTTTAGGAAAACTATTTCTGTGCACCCCCACACACACAAAACAAAGAAAAAAAACTCACGTGAAGGAAACAATTTCTGTACTTTTCATCAATTTCCCTATTTTCCTTTTATTCTTATGTTTTAAAAATCATTTTCTTGGAAGTGTTTTTTTATAATTAGCAAAGGACTGGTTTAGAAATGGCTTTACCATATAAAATCAGAATATGAATCATGGTTTTAAAAACCAGCCTGTTTGGACCAGAACCGGACAGGACCAGTCCAGTTCTGGTGGCTGGTTTTGGTCAAAACAGGCATGGGAACCAGAACCGAGTCCCAAACTGGCCTGGACCGGTCCAGTTCCCAAAACCAGTTTAAACCTTGACATGAATTGACAAAGCTGATCATGTCCTGGTTTTCACTTATTTGAGCATTAAGAACAGCGAGGACATCCGATGTGCATAGACAGCTTTCCCACATCCCCTATCTATGTGCAGTGAACTAATGCTCGGCATATGCTAGATTTCCCAGCTGTCATTGTCAACTCCAGATCATCTTTTACATAAATGATGCTTTAAAAGCCAATACAGAGCCATCAAAACAATTACCAGCCACTGTATTATATACTAGGTAAGTTTGTTTACAGCAAGATGATCAACATTATGACCAGTTGGCCACTTGTTTCTCCATTTCCTGTTTATATTAAAGTACCAACACTACCGTTTAAACATGCTGTCAGGAAGGGGGGATGAGACCACCATTTTCCTGATTATATGAAAGTAATCGCAAATGCAACTAGTACTTACAGCATATTGTGCAGAAACTCTCCTTTAGGAAGCCTGAACTTTTTTACATTGTCCGCTGATGCAGATGCAAAAGCTTGCCTTAAAAAAATTCCAACATAAATGAGTAGGACAGGAGGAAAAGGATAATGACATAACAAGCATTTAATAATAGCTCAGAGCTGGTCAAAATAAATCTTTGCACAATTATTGAGTTCTATTTGAGTTTAAAACATACTCTTGTGGATGCAATGCCATTGCACGTACAGATTTTTTATGGTGTGTGAGAGTTGCCATAGTCTTTCCTGTGAGAAGCATGAATTTATTATTCAGAAAAAAATAATAAGTTCATGTGATGAAAAAGACATCATTAAGGAAGATAACTACCAGCGGTTAGATCCCAAAATTTAATTGTTGTGTCATGTGACCCCGTTACAACTTGTGGATCCTGAAAAAACCAAAATAAATTTCTAAATATCTGATTGCGGTTAATGTCCAACTTTGCTGCATAGAGTAAAAGCTTAGTTGCAACGTAGTAACCATATTGATCAAAAACAAGCAGGTATGCAGGCAACTGACCAACATTACAAACTACAGTAAAATGCCTAAGATTATGATCAAAAGAGACATATAACTCGAAAAGTAAATAAAAAACTCATCAAAGATATAAACATTTTAAAGTCGCTCCCAGTTCCCATGTCCATGATTATGTCTGTTGGTTTTAATGGAGAATACTTTCCTATCATCAGACACCATATTTGGCATCCATCTTGTGGTATCCACATCAAGATGCAAAGAGGGGAGTGCTTTATCTGGTAAAATTTTAAACTGAATTTATAGTAAAGTGAGAAAGAATGTGAAAAACAGGAACAAAATGTCTGTTTTTTCACCAGGGAAGGAGAGTTCCCCACTATTGATGTCTCAACATAAGCATCATAAAACAAAACCATCAATCTGGGTTAGTTGCAAAGTACATTCAAGAATTTGGCGATAGTTTTTGACCTATGGACCTGTCTGGTGTCAATCTCTAGAGGTAGTTCTAGGTACCTGAAGTTAAGAAACCCACAAAGAGAGAAGCTGTCAGAAGTCATGTGAGAGTCTCTGCAAGATCGCATCAATCCGCTACAAGTAAAATGATCATGACAATTCACACCAGCATGGGGTGCAAATCTGTTCCACAACACTTGTATATCCTTGGTTACAACAGCCTAATTGAACGAGATTATGTGAGGATCAAAAAAGGACTTTTCTCAACTGCACGATTCTCTGAATTAGAGTGGACATTTTAGGACTTCTGTTGGCAGCAAGTAGCGAAGCGTTCGAGCCTTGGCTTCCACACATTTTCACTTCTTTAAAAAAAATACAGACTTTTGTTTCTTCTCGTCCACATATCCTAAACTATCTGAACCACAGTCCTAGAACTGAAATACTAAGGCAAGCCAATCAAGTCCACCAACCAGCACATTGTTCACAAAATCCAACTTGGTGTTTACAACAAAATCAGGCCCAAGAGTTCACTGCTGGCAGCCCATTATCACCTTTTGTTGGGTTAAATTATAGCTTATGTCCTATTACCATTAGACTCAGTTTTTTGTCTTGTGTCACACTCTCCTTATGGATGCCACAGAAGATAGAAGTGGTTCTCATTCCAGCTTAAAGGCTTAATTTCTGTTTTACTGGGAGGTCTATTGTGTGATCCAGAGTAGAATTCTTATCTTAGATGAAATTGACCTTAACCATACCATAACCTTCCACCAAACTCTACAGCCACCGACTCTATAAGCCTTCACAATGAATCTCCCAGTAAAGTAGCCCCCATTTTCTCACGTTCAGATCACATTAAAATCCTCTTTAAGATCACTAATCTTAGTTTGTGGAAGTCATTAAGCTATATCCATAAGGCTTTTCCCAACGTAAATATGCCAACTGCCACCTGCACTTTCATTATGGATCTGCCTGATAATTGTTCGTTTACTGGCACCCAAGTTATATAAGTTCCTGAACCTAGTAAGTACTCCAAGAAAAACCATTGGTCCTCCCAGGACCGTAGATTTTGGCTGCTCCCGACCAGATAACTAACAGAGGATAACATAAATTCAGTGAGTTTGAGTGTGACAATCATATTGGTGAGAGTGAAGAGTAACTACCTGGTTTTATACTCCATCTGCTGACTGAAATATTTCTCTTTAATTATCCTAGTCCATGAGGTCTCTTCCCCATCTTCCAGCTCCAGCCACTTGCTAGCGTAGTTCTACAAAATCTGCCAACCTCAGTCAACCTGACTTCACCTTCTTCCTTTATCCTACAGACCCAACCCTCCACATGTAAGCCTCTGCAGTCCTTGCCATTGTCTTTCCAGAAGCCAAGCTGGATAGCACCCATTTTACCAAGATCCATCTCCTGAAGAAAGACAAGATTTGGCTGTTGATTCTTTGGGTTTCGATAAATTTGGACCAATTGCATGCCAGACTTTTGAAAGGCTATTTGACAATGGAAGCCCTTGGTACGTCAATGGAAACTTAGACATCCACAGTCTAAAAGACTTGCATGGTTTTCCACCAAATCCTATGATCCCAACATTTTTCTGCAGAGCTCAATTTCAGCTTTTAATTACTTATAGTAGAAGTAATTTTTTTTTAGTGCCACAAATTTGTTGTTGTTTCTCCCTGTCAAAATACCATCCCTTAGCATGGGCTTCACTTGTCTTCTTCCACACTGAAATGTTTATATGTCCAACCAGCATAAAAGGAACTGGTAATATTGGGTCATCACCCTGTCACAGGGCTTTGAACTGTTAAACTACCCCCTCCAGATGTACTTTTTTTTCATGTTCTCATAGAATTTCTGCTCTTTTTGTTCTTTTGACAAATTGTTTCCAATCCATCTAAAATGTTAGTCTAAGGACAAACTGCTTTTGAAAATTTCAGTACCACATGCTTATAAAATTAAAATAGAAGGTTACTATATATGTATAGAGATAGATAGATACATAGATAGATAGACAGATAGAGAGAGAGAGAGAGAGAGGAGGGTTCCATTGCCACCGGAGGCAAAATAAGAACAGTGCCACCTACGTCAAAGCCACATGATTCAATCTCCGATTCTCAATCCACACCGTTAAGTCTTTGATGAGCAGTGTAATCTAAAGACTCGTTGAAGAGATTAGCAACTTGCTCATCAGATGAGATATGAGGAAAAGTAAGGATGCTAGAGAGAGAGTGCCCACAGAAGAAGTGAATCAAGTGATAATCAATCTCAATGTCCTTTCTCCAACCATGCAAGACCAAATTGCTCATATTATTTGGAACACTCCAGTTCATAGTGCTAAAGAAGCAGAAGTGAGAAAACGGATGCCAAATCAAGAATGTGAGAAAGCAAAAAAATATCAGCTAAAGTGTTAGTTATACTGCTATAGCACAGTACTCAATTTAAAAGATGTTTCAGTCAATTGGTTTCTTCAGAGGTTTCATTTCTCTATTATTCGTGCTTCATGCAGGACTGCATTGGCCTAGATTCTAGACTTTGACATTTCTCACCACATGGGATTTCATGTTTCCTTGTTGGATGCTCACATTCCATTTCCCCCTCACTTTCATACCATGCTACTGATGGCACTCCTCTTCATGTCTTACAGTGACACTACCACTTAGTCTGACCCATCTAGATGCTTCACTCTTTCACTAATGCTCCGCATTCCTTAGCTTCACTCTTTTACAGTGTGGACCTGCCTTCCACAGAACATCTCTCCGCAGTCATTTTCTTTCTATTCGATCTCAGAGACATCTACAGCTCACAATCAAGATATATCACCTGGCAGATCCAGAGGGTTACACCATAATATATTTGACACTGAGGACATTTTATGAGCACTGCCCATTACATCATTGGAACTCACAAACTCCACACTTACATCTGACATTATTTTTTTTTGAAAGTGAGTGGTCCCACTGGTCACCTTCTATGGTCTCCTGCACTACTGCTGCAATGGGATGTAGCTCGGTTGTCCATTCAAGCCGCTTTCTCACCACATCACCTTGGCAGAATCACAACAGGACAACACAAGAGCTGTAGGATCTTCATGGGATAACACAAGCAGTAATATCATGGAGAGAGACATCAGTTAAAATGCTACCTTACATCAGTTAAAATGCTAGCTGACACTGGAAGTAGTGTCAGTCAAAAGCAAGAAAGCAGTAGGCAGCAGTCCAAGGCAAAGCCTGCTGCCACGTGCTATCAGCAGGCAGATGGATGCAAGAAATTCTACATTGGATTGGGCACCTGCATCCAGTATGCCCGATCCCCAACAAGACTGGACGGATAGGCTAATCCAACAAAAGAGGACCTATCCATTTTACTAAAAAAAATCAAACAGAGTATTTTCAAAAAAATTATCAAATAAAAATTATATTTACCATAAAAATTATAAATATAAAATTAAGGCCTCTCCAGAAACTTTCATCTCTCTTCTAATAACACCATAAATAGGCTTTCACTAAGATCTGCCCATTCATAAAAGAATCAGCCAATCCACATTTGATCCGGCCAATTTCATTCCAATTCAGGCCAATCAAGTCAAACCATTTTTTCTTTTTTCCCCCTCTTTTAATTTTTCTGATTGGAATTGGTCTTTAGGCCAAAATCACATTCCATGGATGGATGTGACTGATTGGCAGACTGCTGCAGCTGTGGGCACTAACCACAGAGAACACACTAGCTGAATCGCTGACGGCAGTCACAACTCTGATGCTACCTTTTTTTCTTTTCCAGGCCAAACTCTGATGTTGCATTAAAGCATCCAACTTAGAAAAAACTGGAAGAGAGTGGAGGGGTCCAATGCCATATAAGCCCATTACACACCCATGCACACCTGATGTAAGATTCAACAATCTAATAAACCTCTCATGTTTAGGCTGATTTCGAAACTGGGTTAATGTAAGAAGTCCAATGGCCTAGCATATGGAACAGAAGACACAAGCGGACAAAAGTAGAAGCCGAATAAAGGAACATCACATGGAACCTGGGCTGGTGAAATGGTGGAAGTAGAAGAAATTCTGTGTACTATTGATGAAGGTAGTAGCCAAACATATATGTAATTATGCATGTATAGTTGTACATGCACACCCCCCCCCCCACAGAGAGAGAGAACGTGAGCAGGTGGAATGGTGGAAGTAGAAGAAATTCTTTGTATTATTGATGAGGGCGTGCGCATGCACACACATGCGCGCACACACATGCATAAATAATTACATGTGATACAGTAGTTGACAGAGCATTCCCTACTACAGTGAGCCATCACATCTAAACAGTACATGTACAAGTCCCTATAGAGTCAGTACACTAGATGTACAACACTCGGGAATTTTGTTCTACTGGTATAGAAGTACCAAACTTTATCAAGGGTTTGATACAACCCAGCTTATCCTATAAAAGACCTTTCCAATTCGAGTTGAAGAACCAAAAATTCCTTTCCCCGGTTTTTTGGCAGTGGAGACTTTCAAAAGCTTACACAAAGCTTCCCAAGATGGATCTGACTTTCAGAAGAGTTCTTTGGCATGCCTTAATAAGTTGCTCCGTAACACTATTCAATCTGGTGGCCATCACCGTGATGATAATTTTAAAGCATACTGATAAAGCTAATTGGTCTGAAGTCTATAATTCTGTCTGCCCCTTCCTGCTGGGGTAACAACCCTATATGCACAGAATGAAGACATCTGATGGCAGCGGTCATTCTTCCAAATCCTCCACCACACCCATGGGATCACCCTCTCTCAGAACTATTGATAGAAATTCATAGGAAAAACATCAGGCCTGGACGGGTTACTAGCCTCTATACCAACAAGGAAACAACTGCAGATTTGACATCTTCCTCTATGAAAGGAACAAACATTCACATCCATAAGTCTTCGAAGGACTCCTCAAGATAGCAAGTATAAGCAACCTCGTTGGCTGCAGTTCATGCTAACATTAACCAGGAAGCAAACCTCAGGGCTCCCCTAAACTTTGAAAAGTCGAGGCATAGTGTGTAAGAGACAAGTCTGGAAACCAAAGGGAAGTTCTCTCTCTCTAGCCATTTCAGAGAGAGGCTCTGAGGCTTCCGTTCTCCCGAAGAGGAGGAGCCTGTCCCGTGGTCTCGCGGCACTGGGCTCAAGGATGCCTCCGGAAGGGCGCCGCCGCGCCGGGGCTCTCTAGGACTGGTATGCTTCCAATGCATTAGGAAGGGGCACCTGCACTATGTGTGGGGGTGCTGCGAAGGCGGGATACGATGGTGAAGCCGGTGGAGGGGCAGAGGATGAAGAGTTGGTATGCATAGATACCGAAGACTAGATGGCTAAACGGTTCGAGAGGGGGGGTTGAATCGAACCACACCCTCTAAAAATTAAACAAGCACGCTCTCGAAATAAACCAACAGTAACTCGGACAGAACCCACTACGCCTCACTTAGCGAATAGTAGAATGGTGATAGAAAAGATGGAAGCACACACCACGAGGGACGCGGGATTTTTAAGGTGGTTCGGCCACGTAAACGCACGTGCCTATGTCCACCCCTCACAGCAGTGAGGCTTAAGCACACTAGGAATAGAGTCCTCCAACACACACACACACACACACACACACACACACACACACACACACACACACACACACACACACACGTCCCAAACGGGACACACTACCCGAAGGTCAACCACACACACGGCCCAAAGCCAACACGTGCACGCAACGACGGCACGCACACACACGTTCAACAATGTCTGTAGAACGTAAGGAAACGAAAAAAAACACAGGAGATATGACGAAGAGGACAGAACAAGAAGATCCCCCTGTGTAGAAATCGGGCTCGATGACGTATCCGATATAGCTCGGCCAATCACACCTCACGTACACCGCAGTACGTGTAGATGCAGTTCTCTCACGATCCCTGGTACTCCAAATCTAGTACTTCGACGTGGGAACCTATAGCAAATGGAAATCACGCTCTTGGAATCTCCACCCTCGAATGCCTTTGAATGTTGAACCTTGGACTGCAACAAGTATTATCCTCGCTCTAGGGTTTTTGGAATCCTTGGAAACTCGTGGAGACCCTTCTAATAACCTTGATCATGTGTATTTATAGTATCCCGGCCATCTCCGAAAGTTTTGGCAAGTATCCCAGCCATCCCCGAAAGTTTTGGCAAGAGATCACACCAAATCGTGCTAGAAACGGAAAGCCCGCAATTCACGTAACTGCGATCGGTCGACCAATGCATGGGGTCGGTCGACCGATCTCTGTAAAGATCTGGTCTTTTGAGTTCTGGCAAAATCGATCTACCGGTCCAAAGCCGTCGGTCGACCAGACCATTTCCTACAACTTTCAGAAAAACTCTGTTGAGATTCGGTCGACCGAACCTGTTCCGCCCATTGACCGATCAGCCCTTTTCATGAGTATTGTCGACTAAACTGTGATCCAATCGACTTGGACTAAGGTCCTGTCGACTGGACTGTGATCCTCTCGACTTGGACTAAGGTCATGTCGACATATACACCTGAAAAAAGCACACAATAGAACCCAAATTAGTATATATTTAATCCACTAAGTCCAACATACCTTAGATTATATTTCTTGACATTTTGGGGCTCAATTTTGCTGCAATTCCACTCAGGATGAATTAGATAGGCATTAGATGATAGGCATTAGACTCACCAAACAAGTATAGAGTTTTGTTATCATCAAAATCTATGAAGTACACAAAATACAACAGAGGATGGCATCGTTCGCAGACATTGAGAATCCCCCAAGCTAGGTTTCGGGGTATCCTGCAACTAGGGGAGAGTTCGTGCACACTGAAACTTTCCCTTCGTCGAGTCACGCAGATTGGCTAGGGAGACGCCTATGGATATCCCCTGTGTTTGGGGGAGTTGATATGAACGCCGTGAGGTTTCTTTTGCAGGAGAGGTGTCCTCGGGGTGGCCCTTGGGTGGTCAAGTAGCTGCACCGAGATGGGTTGCTGGCCATCAAATCATCCATAGGAACATCAAAGGAGGTGGAGGCGGCCGGAGTTCTCATGTGCGGACGTTCAATCTTTCAAGTCAAGCAATGGTCGTTGGAACGTGGGACCTATCCCACACCAAGAAAGGTTGATCTCTGGATGAAGCTGGTGGGAGTGTCGATCCCGTTATGTGATGAAGCCAGGATAGTCTTCCGAGTGAAGGCGATTGGTAGGGTGAAGGCGGGGTCCTTGAGGTTGGTTCCAGAGGGCCATTTGAATTGTTTGGAGGTATCGTGGAGGTGGCATCCCCTCAAGCAGTAGCCCCCGTCATCGTCATCGACGTCGGAGGGGGGGGTGGAGTTTGCTGTGAAGACTTCGAGCAGACTAGTGTTGCAGTGGCGGCAAGCGGCAAGCGGCGACGCAGGGGCTACGGCGACCACAATTGCGATGGGAGATTGAAGATGAGGCGCTGGCAAGAGATTCGAATTCGAATCGCCTCACAAGTGGGCCTGAGCCTGGGCCTTCACCGTGGGTGGTGGGTCGAGATCCTAAGCTGATTGGGCCGGCCGAAGCGTGGCGTGGCGCGGCTCGGTCTGACCCGAAAACTATTTGCTTACCCATTCCGAGATCCGGTTGCACTGTGGAGGAGCAACCGGTGGGCTAGATGCGACAAGTGGGCCGGTTTGAGGTGAGGCCTGGGCCAGTGGGTCACCAAGAGGAGGGAGAGTGCTCTAGGCCTCTCTTTGGTATTGGTTTATCCCGGGGTTAGCTCTAAGTTAACTCCGGGATAAACTTTTTTGTGCTTTGGTAAGGAGTTAGTGTTAGTCGGGTTAGGTTAAGGGCTAACCCAGGGATATTCCTGAGTTTTAAAACCCACACCCAAGAGTGGGTTAAGGTGGGTTAACCTCCTACCTCAATAAATGTTATCTTAAATGTGTCTCTCTCTCTCATAATAAATGTTATTTCTCTCTCTCATTATTACTAGGTTAACCTACTATTTATCAAATCATACTAGATTAAAATTAAGTTAGCCCACATCCTTACTCCCAGATTAACTACCCTCTTACCAAATCAAAAATGGGTTAATTTCGGGCTAATTTAATCGGGTTGACTTAGCCCATCTTTAACCTAACTCCATACCAAAGCCACCCTAGAGACCCAAAGTCAGTCACCCGCAACTTGCCTAGCGGATCCGAGAGCTGCGGGGATACCGTGCTTCGAAGACCCGGCTATAGCCGTCCCCCCACCGGTTCGCAAGACCTGTTGGGAGTCTCTCGGTCGAGCCGAAGCTGCGGAAGGGCAGGCCGGCAACGGCGGTGGTCTCAACTCTGTCGAGCTTCAACAATCTCCCAGGGTTTTCGCGGCTGGTGGCGATGCTGGAGGGGGACTGGTCGTCCGATCCCGTGCAAGAGGTTTGGTGCAACGGCAATGGTCTCGAGGTGTGCTACGGAGAGCGAGCTATAGATGAGGTCTAGAGAGACCTGTTGCTCTCCTCCCAAAGGGTCGATCCCATTTTGCCCCCTACTACAGGGTCCCTACAAGTGTCTCGTCAGCAACCCTTTTTCGACCGCAAGCGAGGCTGTGTTGCGGCCTGTAATACCCCGATTTCTTTTAGAAATTAATTAGAATAATTCCTTAATAAATAGAATGAGTTATATTTCGACTATTTTATAAAAATCCAGAAAAATTATATTCTTGTGGAGGATAACGCGTTTAACAAACTTGTCTTCTGTGGCCAACCCAAATAAAATCTGTAAGTAGACCGAATTAGTGGATTAAGCCCAAATTGAACACTTAGTTAACCATACCTTGAAACGTCAAATTCGAGCCCAATACTCCATCAAATGAGCCCAAATCGATGGCAAATGAAAGGCCAGGATGAGAGGATCATTTCCCCTCTCTTAATCTCTCGAAACCCTAACCCTAGGAGATGCAATCGGCGGAGTTTTGGCGCGTCAACAATTGCGGCGGCGTTCACATTGACCCGACTTGCGTGGACGAATATTCCGCGCATAGAACCCTCCAGAAGGTGTGTGACCTATTAAAATGAAGCTCTCTAACCCTAGAATCGTTTAGAACCAGCGGCGGCTGCAGAGGAGTTAGATCGAGGGAGATCTCCAGCGATTAGTGGCTGCGTGTACCGACGTCTTTGGTTTTCTTTCTCCTTCCTTCTTCATCCGATTCAGGTAGGTGATAGCAAGCCAAACCCTACAAATAATATATGGTTAGAAGCAGCATCGTGTTAGCTTTTCATTGATGTAGAAAGCCCTAAATTCTATCAAGTGTTCTGCGAGAATTTTAGGTTTTAGTAGAAGCATGTCACATCTAGAGTTATAATTATTCCCTTTCGATTAAGTAGTAATTTCAGGCTGTAAACATAAAATTGATTCATGCATCTTGTATAGTTTTTCGTGCTCTTTCTTTTGATAGTAAAAGCCCCAAATTCCATGCTTTATATCGTGCGAATTTCTTGTTTTAGTTCTGACCCTAGAGACCTCGCCGGAGTCGGGCAAGGCGAAGGGGCAGCGACCTGTCTGGACTTGTGCGGCCACACGATAGATTCTGGACTTGTGCGGCCACACGATAGACCGCACATCCAAGACAGGCGGCCCTCTGTTGACTGTTTATAGCTTTCGAACCCTGATCGTTTTTCCTGGAACGTGCGGCCGAACCCTAACCGCATATGTCACTTGCGGCCAGTTCCAGACTGCACATCCTTCCCAGCGGCACACGACCGACCGTCCATCTCCAGCAGGCCTTCGGACCTGAGAGGGCATGTGCAGCCAGTCTGTAACCGTTCATGGGGATGTAAGGTCCAGAACCAACCGCACATCTGTAACAGAACAGATTAATTGTCATTTCAGCATGTTATGTTAGTAGATTAGTGGTTATTTGCATGTTAGCAACGCACCTAATAAACTGTAATTCATGACAGTAAATAATTCTTGCTGATTTATTTAATTTGAGTTTGATCTTTCCAATGAATGTCAATTTTAATTGTGAATCCTTTATAATTGAAATGGCTATTAGGTTTACACTTGTTATAACCGTTAATCTTGAACCATATTATCCCCTAGAATTGAATTGGACTCAATCGAACCGCTGTGATTTGAGTTAGTCCGAAATGGACTAACAGAGACTTGAGCGGCCATTTGTGGACCGCATATACCCATGAACGGGCCAGTGGAGACCGTTCATCCCTGGCAGATGCCAATTAGTTTTGGCCGATTATCCTTGATCCATCTTCGGCCAAATCCTGATTTGATCAGCCCAGTAGACCCTAGGCCGACCAGTAGACAGTGGGCTGGACTCTGGTTCAGTTCCACCCTACCTATGGCAGCCCGGGAGCCCACTTGGGCGAATTTCTAGATTTTGGTTAGGCCCTGTGTTGTGCGATCAATAATGAACCGTACATCTTACAGGCGGCCCTGAGTGGACCGTTCAACTAATGAGCGGCTCTGTCAGGACCACATATCATGTCCTCGATTTTGAAACCAGCTGGCCTTGTGCTGCCCAATCCTTACCGTTTATAAAGAAGAGCGGCCCTTTATCAGCCGTTCAACCTTGACCTCCCGAGGGCTAAACCTCAGCCCAGTTCCTGTTAGTGCGGCCCAGAGCCGACCGCACAAGTCTTGAGCGGCCCAGTAGTGACCGCATATCATCCAGAAACAAGTTTTCTCCGTGTTTTGTGGTTTTGAATCCAAGAACATGATGGTTCTTGATAATTTGAACTCCTGGAAAGAAATTCTGGACAGTATCTCTTCAACTTAACCTTGGGATGTTCCGAGGTAAGTTTACACTTGATTATAATTGGCCATTTAACTTGATTAAAGTCTAGACAACTTGGGATCTTGGATCCAATAAATCAATGCCAACGCACCGTAGGGGCCCGGTCTGGTCTTGGAGAGAGCGCCCGAAAAGTACTTGTGCCCATGGGAGTTTGTAATGACATGGTGAGACATTGCACCGAGTGCATGACTAGCGTGATGTCTATGACAATGATCTCTTATCTCTTACTTGAATCGTGTTTAACTTGGTTATATTCTTGCTTGTTGGCCAATTTCCTACAAATTCCTGTTATATATATTGTTCTTAAACTTGCAATTCTTGTAATTATATCATCTTGTCATATTGTTATTCCATTCCATTCTTTAGCACTTTCTTTTATTATGTTGTTTCATTCGATCGTTATTTCTTTCTTTCCGTTTCATATTAACATATAATTAAATGGTTAATCACTTACACTTGCCTGTTGTTACCTACTGAGCGTTCGCTCATATAGTTATTTTTCCCCCTTTCCAGACAGCTCAGGTGAAGATTCACATATGGATGGGAATGGGCGAGAGTGATGACTTGGAGTGTATCAGCTAGTAGATATGTTGAGTTTGTTTAGTTTACATCTAGCTATGTCTTAGAACTTGTGTTAGTTATTGTAACGGAGTCGAGTGGAGGTTATGCTTGGTTATGTTTAAGTCGGTTTGATGGTTATTGTAATAGAGTTGGAGTTATTTCTGTTCATGACATTATGTTAATTCTTAGCTTAGCATGTTATCTTTACTAGCATTTTCTACTGCCGGTCCCGATATACCGCGTCGGGGCGTGACAGTTTGGTGGTATCAGAGCCTAGGCTTTCTAATATTCCTAGGTTCTCTAAGTTCTAGGATCCTAAGTTATACCGTAGGACCTATAACCTTGTTATAAGTCTAAGAACCCAACCTGGTGAGATTTGGGTAGAAGACTGGGGTTGAGTTAATAATCTAATTGCACGATTATCCATTCTTAATTGAACCTAATATAACCTATTCCACGTGTAGGCTTTTGCAATGGCAGGAGAACGCGCAGAATGGAGGAACTTGCAGCGTACGGTTCAAGGACTTACTCAGGCTTTGCAACAAGTGGCCCAAGGAGGAGCTGCAAACCATGGCACTGGCGACCTTTATCGGAACTTTCGTCGGATGAATCCCCCGCGATTTGGTGGCTCGACTGACCCTGATGAAGCGAAGCACTGGCTTGAAGAGATAGGGAGGATTTTTGAAGTGATGCAATGCAGCGATCAAGAATGTGTCCTCTTGTCGACCTTTCAACTTGAACGTGATGCGAGGACATGGTGGGACGCAGTGAAGGCTACCCTTGGAGATAGACAAGTCACATAGGAAGAGTTCGAGGAATTCTTCAATGATAAATATTTTTCTGATCGAGTACAAGAGAAGAAGGCGGCTGAGTTTGCTACTTTGAAGCAACGAAATCTATCCGTAGCTGAATATGAAGCTCAATTCTCTCGGCTATCTCGTTATGCTACTCATTTGATATCTACCGAGAAGATGAAGGCTAAGCGCTTTCTTAATGGGCTGAAGCTGCAGTATATCAACCAGTTGGCACCGATGAAAATTCTAACTTATTCCGAGATGGTGAGAGAGACTCAAGTGTTGGAAGATACTTTAGAAATGACGGAAAGAATCCGTGAGAAGAGTGTTAAGATTGAATAACACCATACTGGTTCTGGGAGTATCAAGCCTAGTCATGGCAGGAAGAGGCCCATTAGCGGGTCTGGTTCGTGGAAGGGCAAGACGCCGAAGATTGAAGACAAGAAGCCTAGCCCTATTGTTCCATTCAAAGGCGTATGCAAGTATTGTGACCGTCCAGGTCACAAGATGGAGGAGTGCTGGCGCAAGCTGGGTGCCTGTTTACGTTGTGACAGCAGGGACCACCGTATTCCCGAGTGTCCCTTTTTATCTGAGCGAGCTACCCCGGTGAAACCGCAAGGAATCAAAAAGCAACAAGGCAAGCTCCAGGCTCTACAAGAAGACGAGACAGGACCCGCCGAGGAAGGTGGACTTGTCGAAGGTACTCTTATTATACATGATAAATCAGCTTTTGTTCTTTTTGATACTGGTGCCACTCATTCTTTTATTTCTCGGAGATTTGCGAAGTCTTTAACTGTGAAGCCAGTTTTGATGAATTCTCCGTTAGAGATTTCAACTCATATTGGTTCCGGATCAACAATTAAGTATTTCTATCCTTCTAGTAAGGTCTTGATCAATGAACAAAACTTGCCAGCTGATTTAGATTGTATGGATATGAAGGATTATGATGTAATCCTAGGAGTAGATTGGTTGGCTAAGTATGAGGCCAATGTTCAGTGCAGATCTAGTTCTGTGTCTTTCACTGGACACCCTGGACTTTCTTTTATAAGAATTAGACACCATAAGTCTGTTCTGCTTATTTCGGCTCGTCGAGCTGATAAGCTGATGAGGAGAGGATGTAAGACTTTTCTAGCCTTTGTTTTTGTGACCCCTGAGCAGAAGATTGAGATTGAGGACTTTTCTGTCGTCCGAGATTTTTCGGATGTCTTTCCTGAGGAACTACCAGGACTTCCTCCTGAAAGGGAAGTTGTCTTTTCTGTTGATCTAATTCCTGGTGCGACCCCTATTTCCAAAGCTCCTTATCGTATGTCTCCTGCGGAGCTAAGGGAACTAAAGCAGCAGTTGATAGAATTGCTTGAGAAAAGGTTCATTCGTCCTAGTACTTCCCCGTGGGGAGCCCCTGTATTATTCGTCCGGAAGAAGGATGGTTCGATGAGGTTGTGCATCGATTATCGGCAATTAAACCAATTGACTATCAAGAACAAATATCCATTGCCAATGATTGATGAGTTATTTGATCAGATATCAGGAGCTCAGTATTTTTCTAAGATTGACCTTCGATCTGGATATCATCAGTTACGAATTAAGGAGGATATCTATAAAACAGCCTTCCGAAGCAGATATGGGCATTTCGAATTTGTAGTAATGCCTTTTGGGCTAACGAATGCACCTGCAGTTTTCATGCAGCTGATGAACGATGTGTTTCGGCCCTATCTTGATCAATGGGTCGTGGTGTTCATTGATGACATCTTGATTTATTCTAAGAGTAAGGAGGAGCATGCTGAACATTTGAGGATGGTATTGCAACTATTGAGAGATCATCAGTTATATGCCAAGTTTAGTAAGTGTGATTTCTGGCTGCAAGAGGTGTCCTTTCTAGGGCACATCATCACAAAAGAAGGTATTTCTGTTGATCCTTCGAAGGTAGAGGCAGTAAAGAATTGGGATAAGCCTACTAATGTGACTGAAGTGAGAAGTTTCCTAGGCCTAGTAGGTTACTACCGAAGGTTTATTCAAGATTTCTCCAAAATTGTGGTACCTCTGACAAGATTAACCCGCAAGGAGATCAAATTTGATTGGTCAGAAGATTGCGAGCGAAACTTTCAGACCTTGAAGGAATGTTTGACTACTGCACATATTTTGGCTTCACCTTCTGGAGAAGGAGGTTTTGTTGTATACACTGATACTTCAGGTATTGGCTTAGGGTGTGTACTCATGCAGCACGGGAAAGTGATAGCTATTCTTCTAGGTAGTTGAGGAAGCATGAAGAGAATTATCCTGTTCATGATTTAGAGCTAACAGCAGTGGTGTTCGCCTTGAAGATATGGAGGCACTACTTGTATGGAGAAGCATTTACGGTGTTTTCAGATCATAAGAGTTTGAAATACTTATTTTCTCATAAGGAACTCAATATGAGACAGCGAAGATGGCTGGAGTATTTGAAGGATTTCGATTTCTCCATTGAGTATCATCCTGGAAAAGGTAATGTTGTGGCAGATGTCTTAAGCCGCAAGCCTATAGCTAAGTTGTCAAGTCTCATGTTACAAGAACGGAAATTGTTGGAGCAGTTAGCTAATTTGGATCTTAATGTTGACAAGGATCGGGTTATGATTTCTCAGATTCAACTTAAGCCCGAATTATTGATGGAAATCAAATCTCTGGAAGATGATGACCCAGAGTTGGTAGATATCAAGGGAAGCTTGAGTAACAGACCTGACTTCATGATGGCTGATGATGGAAGATTGTTATTTCAAGGAAGAACTTGTGTACCTGATGTAGCTGAGATAAAGAGTAAGATCCTCGAGGAAGCTCATAGATCCAGATACACCATTCATCCTGGAGGTACGAAGATGTTTAAGGATTTGAAAAGATCTTTTTGGTGGCCGAATATGAAAAGGGAAGTGGCGGACTTCGTAAGTAGATGCTTGGTTTGTCAGCAAGTCAAGACGGAGCATTTCAGACCAGCAGGGAAATTGAAACCCCTTCATATACCCCAATGGAAGTGGGAGAGCATTGGCATGGATTTCATTATGGGTCTACCTAGGACTCGTAGTGGATTTGATGCAATATGGGTGATTGTCGACAGATTGACAAAATCGGCTCATTTCTTATCCATTAAGTCTAAATGGACAGTTGATGTGTTGGCTGCTTTGTATATGAAGGAAGTGGTAAGACTACATGGTATACCAGTCAGCATGGTGTCTGATAGAGACCCCAGATTCACTTCTCATTTTTAGAAAGGATTGCAAGAGTCTTTGGGAACTCGTCTGAATTTCAGTACTGCTTTCCATCCACAAACAGACGGACAGATTGAAAGGACCAACCAGATAGTAGAAGATATGCTTAGAGCCTGCATGATTGACTTTGGAGGTAGTTGGAGTGATCATTTGACATTGGTTGAATTCGCCAACAACAACAGTTACCAGTCCAGCATTAAGATGGCTCCATTAGAAACTTTGTACGGTAGAAGTTGTCGATCCCCGTTATGTTGGGACGAGGTAGGTGAGAAGCAATGGCTTGGACCAGAACTCATTTCCGAATCGTCCAAGAACATCCGTATTATCAGAGATCGGTTGCAAGTAACACAATCAAGACAGAAGAGTTATGTCGACACCAGGAGGAGAGCATTGGAATTTCAGGTTGGTGACCGTGTGTTTTTAAAGGTCTCTCCTATGAGAGGAATTCGAAGGTTTGATATTCAGGGCAAACTGAGTCCAAGATACATTGGTCCATTCGAGATTCTGGAAAGAGTGGGGGAGGTTGCTTACTGTTTGGCACTACCACCTCAGTTATCTGGAGTATACAATGTTTTCCATGTGTCTATGTTACGGAAATATGTGTATGATCCCACTCACATTATTCAGCATATGGACTTCGAATTGAAGGAAGATCTGACTTATGAAGAAAGACCGATCAAGATTTTGGATCGGAAGCAACAGCAACTCAGGAATCGTTCCATACCGATGGTTAAAGTGCAGTGGAGTCGGCGTGGAACTGAAGGAGCTACTTGGGAGTCAGAAGATACTATGCGGAGACAGTACCCTGACTTATTCTAGGTGAGCTGTCTCACTCCCTCTTTTTATTATTAAGTGCATTGAATTTGGAGGACCAAATTTCTTAAGTGGGGGAGGGTGTAATACCCCGATTTCTTTTAGAAATTAATTAGAAATTAATTAGAATAATTCCTTAATAAATAGAATGAGTTATATTTCGACTATTTTATACAAATCCAGAAAAATTATATTCTTGTAGAGGATAACGCGTTTAACAAACTTGTCTTCTGTAACCAACCCAAATAAAATCTGTAAGTAGGCCGAATTAGTGGATTAAGCCCAAATTGAACACTTAGTTAACCATACCTGAAACGTCAAATTCGAGCCCAATACTCCATCAAATGAGCCCAAATCGGTGGTAAATGAAAGACCAAGATGAGAGGATCATTTCCCCTCTCTTAATCTCTCGAAACCCTAATCCTAGGAGATGCAATCGGCGGAGTTTTGGCGCGTCACCAATTGCGGCAACGTTCACATTGACCCGACTTGCGTGGACGAATACTCCAAGCATAGAACCCTCCAGAAGGTGTGTGACCTATTAAAATGAAGCTCTCTAACCCTAGAATCGTTTAGAACTAGCGGCGACTGCAGAGGAGTTAGATCGAGGGAGATCTCCAGCGATTAGTGGCTGCGTGTACCGACGTCTTTGGTTTTCTTTCTCCTTCCTTCTTCATCCGATTCAGGTAGGTGATAGCAAGCCAAACCCTACAAATAATATATGGTTAGAAGCAGCATCGTGTTAGCTTTTCATTGATGTAGAAAGCCCTAAATTCTATCAAGTGTTCTGCGAGAATTTTAAGTTTAGTAGAAGCATATCACATCTAGGGTTATAAGTGTTCCCTTTCGATTAAGTAGTAATTTCATGTTGTAAACATAAAATTGATTCATACATCTTGTATAGTTTTTCGTGCTCTTTCTTTTGATAGTAAAATCCCCAAATTCCATGCTTTATATCGTGCGAATTTCATGTTTTAGTTCTGACCCTAGAAACCTCGCCGGAGTCGAGCAAGGCGAAGGGGCAGCGACCTGTCTGGACTTGTGCGACCACACGATAGACCGCACATCCAAAACAGGCGGCCCTCTGTTGACCGTTTATAGCTTTCGAACCCTGATCGTTTTCCCTAGAACGTGCGATCGAACCCTAACCGCATATGTCACCTGCGGCCAATTCCAGACCGCACATCCTTCCCAGCGGCACACGACCGACAGTCCATCTCCAGCAGGCCTTCGGACCTGAGAGGGTATGTGCGGCCAGTCTGTAACCGTTCATGGGGATGTAAGGTCCAGAACCGACCGCACATCTGTAACAGAACAGATTAATTGTCATTTCAGCATGTTATGTTAGTAGATTAGTGGTTATTTGCATGTTAGCAACTCACCTAATAAACTGTAATTCATGACAGTAAATAATTCTTGCTGATTTATTTAATTTGAGTTTGATCTTTCCAATGAATGTCAATTTTAATTGTGAATCCTTTATAATTGAAATGGCTATTAGGTTTTCACTTGTTATAACCGTTAATCTTGAACCATATTATCCCCTAGAATTGAATTGGACTCAATCGAACCGCTGTGATTTGAGTTAGTCCGAATTGGACTAACAGAGACTTGAGCGGCCATTTGTGGACCGCATATACCCATGAACGGGCCAGTGGAGACCATTCATCCCTGGCAGATGCCAATTAGTTTTGGCCGATTATCCTTGATCCATCTTCGGCCAAATCCTGATTTGATCAGCCCAGTAGACCCTAGGCCGACCAGCAGACAGTGGGCTGGACTCTGGTTCAGTTCCACCCTACCTATGGCAGCCCGGGAGCCCACTTGGGCGAATTTCTAGATTTTGGTTAGGCCCTGTGTTGTGCGATCAATAATGAACCGTACATCTTACAGGCGGCCCTGAGTGGACCGTTCAACTAATGAGCGGCTCTGTCAGGACCACATATCCTGTCCTCGATTTTGAAACCTGCTGGCCTTGTGCGGCCCAATCCTTACCGTTTATAAAGAAGAGCGGCCCTTTATCAGCCGTTCAACCTTGACCTCTCGAGGGCTAAACCTCGGCCCAGTTCCTGTTAGTGCGGCCCAGAGTCGACCGCACAAGTCTTGAGCGGCCTAGTAGTGACCGCATATCATCCAGAAACAAGTTTTCTCCGTGTTTTATGGTTTTGAATCCAAGAACATGATGGTTCTTGATAATTTGAACTCCTGGACAGAAATTCTGGACAGTATCTCTTCAACTTAGCCTTGGGATGTTCCGAGGTAAGTTTACACTTGATTATAATTGGCCATTTAACTTGATTAAAGTCTAGACAACTTGGGATCTTGGATCCAATAAATCAATGCCAACGCACCGTAGGGGCCCGGTTTGGTCCTGGGGAGAGCGCCCGAAAAGTACTTGTGCCCATGGGAGTTTGTAATGACATGGTGAGGCATTGCACCGAGTGCATGACTAGCGTGATGTCTATGACAATGATCTCTTATCTCTTACTTGAATCGTGTTTGACTTGGTTATATTCTTGCTTGTTGGCCAATTTCCTACAAATTCATGTTATATATATTGTTCTTAAACTTGCAATTCTTGTAATTATATCATCTTATCATATTGTTATTCCATTCCATTCTTTAGCACTTTTTTTTATTATGTTGTTTCATTCGATCGTTATTTCTTTCTTTCCGTTTCATATTAACATGTAATTAAATGGTTAATCACTTACACTTGCATGTTGTTACCTACTGAGCGTTCGCTCATATAATTATTTTCCCCCCTTTCCAGGCAACTCAGGTGAAGATTCACAGATGGATGGGAATAGGCAACAGTGATGACTTGGAGTGTATCAGCTAGTAGATATGTTGAGTTTGTTTAGTTGTTTACATCTAGCTATGTCTTAGAACTTGTGTTAGTTATTGTAACGGAGTCGAGTGGAGGTTATGCTTGGTTATGTTTAAGTCGGTTTGATGGTTATTGTAATAGAGTTGGAGTTATTTTTTTTCATGGCATTATGTTAATTCTTAGCTTAGCATGTTATCTTTATTAGCGTTTTCTACTGCCGGTCCCGATATTCCGCGTCGGGGCGTGACACGGCCGGTGTTAGGTTCATCAGCGGAAGGCCCTGATTGAGGAAAAGGCGGAAGCGTCGCAAGGCTGTCTCCGCTCCTTCCTCTCACCCGACCACGGCAACGATCCCTTCTTCTGAGACCACTGCAGATCCCGTGGTGCTTCTAAGTAGTCTCTTCGACGGCGTAGAGCGCTCGGACGGGTGGTTGTTCCAAGGGTTGAGACTTGAGAGGGAAACGGAGATGGCAAGAGGGATAGTGGTTGTGGGGAGGGAGAGGATGCGCTATAGGAACTGTCTTCCCCCTCCTTCCTGATTAAAGAGAAGATCCCGCAAGCACCCTTGCTTTGCTTGCCGGCGTCAGACCCCCCTGTCGCGAACGCGAATGTTGCATCGAAGGCGGAGGTGGTTGTCGCCCAACAGGAGGTCCTAGCACTGCCCTCACCGCCCAAGATGTCGGAAGAACTGTGCGAGACGTTGGAGCAAGTCGAGGAAGCTTATCAAAGAGAGGATTTAGCAAAGGTGGATAACAGGAATCTCAACAAGGAGAAGGTCAAAGATATTTTAGCTAACGTGGAGAACTATATGGAGACCCAGGCGAGTGAGACTGCTAGACTGATTGGTGTATCCAATGGAGGCGTGAATAAAGGCTTTAAGTCCACCTTATCCTTTAATTAAATGTAGGTGGCTGACAGACATTACCAGGAAGGCGAAGGATGAAGCTGTTGCGAGGAAAGGAGGGTCGGTGGAGGCTGAGGAGTAGGTGGAGGAAGGGGTGAGGAGAATGAGTGTGTTTTTGTTGGGGCATTTGTACTTCCATTTCTTTGTTCCTATGGGAGTGGAATGTTTGGGTGGTCGAGGTTGTTAGGTGCGGAGCCTTTTGGGGTCTTTTGAGTTTGGTTGAGGTTTGAGCTTGGCAGGTAGGTGCTTGTTTGCTTTAGGGTTTAGGGTAGGTGCTTTTGTTTTTTTCTTTGCTCCCGAGGCAAAAAGTGATATGCTGCCTTTTATATTTGGGAGTCTTGTGGAGCACTCCGCCTTACTTGTTTACAATTTTCTCTTTTATATATCAGTGGTACTACCCATGTTCGGAAAAGAAAAAAAAAAGAGACAAGTCTGACACAGTGATATGTGAACTTCTCCAGGGCAATTATCAGCTAGAGACTGAATAGAAATTCAATTTCATTAGATATTAACCCATCGTATACACACTTCTCTACTTTCTTGTAACAATTAACAGGAAGAAGGGAGAGGGTTGCGTCCACCATTTCCTTGCAGCTTGAAAATTGCTACCATCCCATAAGCCCAGTGATAGCAGTCCCAGAACAGTAATTATTGGCCATAAGCCTCTCCATCAGAAAGGCCTGTATGCACAATGGAATATAAAAGTGGGCCACATACATGCTGTTTCCATTTGAAGAAAATAAGGGATGACATTGATTTTATTAACAAATGGAGGTGAAGGATCCAATGATGAGGTGAAAATCCTCGCGTGCATCACAAAACTAACCATCAAAAGCGCAAGCATGAGATTGTATCTGGCACAGCATTAATTTTTCTGAACTTAAGAGTACAGGATTGTGCCCTATCCAGCAATAGATTCCAATTGCATGCAGATATGACATAGGTCTTGCAGTGGGACCTAGGGTCACAAGATTAGTCTCACATTAGATGTTGAGAAAACAGTCGAGAGTGCTTATCAGGTTGGTCTTCACCTCTTAACCCAAGAGGGCTCTTTCACAAGGACAAAACCCCACCTCCACTCTGGGAACAATACCTCTTGGGGGCACCAAGATTCATCTCGCATCTACATACTGACACCGTCTGTGGGAACTCTTAGCTCGCACTTACTTGTCTTCTCAAGGAGGACTAGTGTAGTGGGACCTAGGGCCATAAGATTAGTCTCACATTAGATGTTGAGAAAGCAACCAAGTGCTTGTAAGGCTGGTCTTCACCTCTTAACTCAAGAGAACCCTTTTCTAAGGACAAAACCTCACCTCCGCTCTGGGGACAATACCTCTTGGGGGCACCAAGGTTCATCTCGCATCTACAGGCATTTATCCACTTTGAGGGATGAAGCAATATATATCATAGCTAGTAAATAAAGATTGACCATGTCTGCAGAAAATTATAAGATTCATCATCAAAAAGTAAGAGAAAATAGAGAATACTTAAACATTATTACAATGAGATCAACTGAAGAGATATTAGAGGATAATTCAAGGCATTTTTATGAAAATTGGACACAGTCCTGTTTTGGAAAATAATAAGCATACCAGAGGCCGTGTAAAAACTGAGCAAACTGTATTATCATGCCCCGACAGGGCAAAAACCATTGCCTTGGAGCGAATATCCCATACCTGAAGGCAAAACAAAACATGGTTGATTCAAATTTTTATAATATCCGTCTCCAGGATAAATGGCTGGTAAATTTATAAGTACAATACCCTGGGAACTAGAGTTCTTGTTGCTTTCATCGAGAATATGATGAATGTTAAGAACGAGTTAGAATTCAAATTTAAAAAGTTTTTTTTAAAGAAAGAATTTGTCTTGGTGGATGAACATATGCATCCTCTGTTTTGTATCTGCACAGTTTACCACCAAACAAGGTAAGGTTTGTACCCGACAAACGGAATCACGACCACCAGTAAACAGAAGATCAAGAGTAGGATGAAGAGCCAAGCAGTACACGCCACTAAGATGTCCATGGTAAGATCGTATGACCTGTCAAATTGATGAAGGACGAATCTTCTGTAAAAACTATAATTATTTAAGTGCCAAGTACAAGACTAATATGTTTACACAAACCTTATTTTGCTCAAGATCCCAACATTTAACTAGTTTGTCATCTCCAGCGGAGAACAAATACGTATGTCTTCTGCTCACGGCAAGACCTAAAAACATATGCAGAGAACTCTGTGAATTTGTCCTGGCTGACTGACATATTAAAAAAATGCAAAGAACAGGAAAAAGAACAAAACTTAAATAGCCTATATATACAGCAGAATCAGGGCAAACCTCGTATCTGTTCAATGTGTCCAGTCAATGTGAGCTTTAACTGAGCACTTGCAAGATCCCATATCTTTGCACAGCCAAAAGGCAAAAACAACAGTGACAAAATTAGGTAGTCCTGAAGTGGCAAAAAATTTAAATAACAAAGGTTCAAGAAAAAAGGAAATATTTTTTTAAAAATCAGACTCAGTTATTCTGGATTAGGCAAGCTGATTTCACTAGTTAATTCAATGCTCAATGACTTTAATAAGAATTGCTTGATACAATATGTATTTAAAACTTCAAATAACACTTTTCAAATCACAAGGAATCTGGAACAAGTTGACAAGGAAAACCAAGTAAACTCTGTGGTGTGGTCCATTTTTTATTCATATATCATTCAATGGTCACTTAAGATCAAATCCATTGTTTTCAAAGTGTCATCTAGGTGACAAGGCATTATGGATAATTAATCAATGGGCAAGGGGACCAATGCACCTAGGTAAGCATGGATAAGGACAATAGGCTCCCATTTTGCACCTTGACATGACATGGTGTCTCTTCTTCTTTGGCACCATGGCCACCTTGAGAAGAATAGGCACCTGATCTAAAGGTTTCTCTATAGTTCTTTTAGCACGTGGGGGTATCCTAGATATCTACCTTGTGATGTTCCGTGGGAGTATGGGAGCTCAAAGTGAACAAGCCATCTTGCCTACTTAAGCCTAACAGTTCTAAAGTTTGTTAGTTCTACATCTGGAAATAAAAAAGCAGAGGAAAAGACAAGTGTTTCTTTTCCACTTTATTTTATTGTTATTGTTTAGATTTCCCTTGTTATCCTTTGATGAATCGATTTTCCATCAGTTTCGATCTCTTTGGCTCTTTTGCCCCTGTTCTTTTTCTCACTTTCTTCCCAGGTAAATAAAGTTCTGATGATGGCATTAGCATTAAAAAGAGAACAGAGTTTAAACATGTAGGCCCTATATGTTAATAACATGAGGGAAGGAATTAAGAATGGCCCCCCAAGTTTCAAAAGTCACTTCAAAACCATAACAAAACAACATTTGCATCCAACTAACCTTCCTATGCTCTACTAAAAGATCACACCGTCCAGAAAGCAAACAATAACCCTTCAGCCAGATAACCAACATTAGAAAAATTATTACTGTAAAAATTATACCATCCACAATATAGAGTACTAAACTATGTTTTCTGAGCATTGCCTTGCTCACTTTGATCATCTTGACAAATATTGTCAAATCCAGCCAACACCCAATTTAGTTTATACATGTAAACCAAATTCAGTTTCCCTTTTGCTTCCATGATTTCAGAACTCGCAAAATATGAAGAAACAGGTGTGCATTTATAACCTTATGTAAAAAAAATTTCCAAAAGTGTATTTATGCCTAATCAATTGTGCAATGAAATATATGTGGCTTAAGAAGCCAAATTTCTGATCTTAGACAATTTTAACCTCATTGATCACATTTTAATAATAAATAAATATCTAGAGGTGCAATAACCAATGTGATCAGACTTGAAGTCTGGCAAGCCCGAGCAGACAAACAATATGAGCATTTAGAGGATTACGAAAAAGAAATGAATGGCTTGTTGGATTTGATCCCTGAGAACTTACTATATATAAATACCTGCATCTCGATTTATTGTATATTTGATCCCTGTAAACTTGAACTTCTTATTTTTTAATCCCCGCCATTCACTTCCATTAGTTTTTAATAATTTAACTATAGCTAATCATTGGTTCTGGAAAATGACAACTATACCCCCAATAGGTTTTCATGGACATCTACCTCCCTCGTTCTCCCAACAGTCACTTCTATCTTTTTTACTTTTTTCCTGTACATGGGCCCAATTTGGCCAGAATCTCTTAGGCTTATGATCTTCAACCCCAGTAATAATAGGGATAATGATCGACCAATCATTCCATTATCCTGTCCCTGTTGCATTCTATCCATCTATTTGGTAGGCAACAATAGACAACTCTAATGTCCATCAGTCACCAAACAATTAAATCCAATCAAGTGTGTGTATAAGTGTGTTAAGATACACTTTGAAGTTTGTAGGATTAAATATCTAAATATGTCTGAATTACAACATCCTTTCACCAGGTACAGGATTGTCGATAAAATAATTACATCATGAAACTGGCATGAAACATCAAATTTTATCAAAAAAGACCTTCACAGCCTTGACAAAGGCATCGAAAACTGGTTCACTTTTTTAAAAAATAAGGCATAAGATGCATAGCTCGCAAATAACCACCACCTGAGAAACCCAACGACTTCCTGAAAGCATAATAAGCATCACAAAGCCCCATCACAGATTTCACAAACTGTAAATCAACCCAATCCAACTTTGATTCTTGACAAACCAATTCCTCTCATTTTTATCAGCTATCTTTCACCGGTAAGTGTTAACTGCTTTAATTCGTAATGCAACCCTCTAGAAATTATAACAAAATCAACTGAGTGAACATGTGCTTCTCTGTTATCTGCTGTTACTCTCCCTTATGTCCAGGTTATCAGTGTTTGACACCTTTAGTAAGCTCCACACTTCCCTTGGCCCTCCATCTCCATAATAAGATGATATCGAAAATGCAAAGAACTCCATGTTAGTAATGAAAATCTTTTCAATCAACATGTGCAGGAAATTGAAAGCATGATCCCCAGGTCACATGGAAGAATGACACTCAAAGAGAATAGACAACACTACGGTATACCATAAAAATCGAGTATGCGTATAGAGCAACCAAATCCAAGGTCCTCCTCTAGGTGGGAGAGAAGGGGGGTGACAAAGCATTGAAATTAATCAAACTAACTTTAATAGAAGTTTAGCAGAAGTAGCTCAATTACCATAAATGAACTTCCAAATATGCAATGCACTAAACACCATCATGGAGTGAACACTGATAAGAATTATGTAAGGACTAGTAACCTTTATTGTGCGGTCTGCAGAACCAGTACAAAACCAAGAATTGCTTGGATCAATGGCAATGGACCTCACCCATCCCAAGTGTCCACTGATAACCTAGCATTGGAAGATGAACGTTAATGAAGAGATAAAAAGTTAATCTATAATTTCAAAGAGAAATGACCAGAAAGAAAGTACGCTAAATCAACATAAGTACAATATGAGGGCATAAAAAATAAATAACTGTTCAAATTTTCCCTTGTCCCAACTATACTACACCATGCCCACAGCATATCATACTGGTAAGGGTAATCCACCAAGATGAAGGATCCAGGTAACATAAATAACAAGAGATGACAGTGCTGCTATAATTTCCACAAGTGACAATTTGAGATGAAACATCTTGGAGAATTTCCTCTTCTTTCACCTTGAGATCACCTTCTCTTCTTCCAACTATAAATCCCAATTAACCCTTCAAAAACGTGATAAATGTCACACAAACTCCCATCTATGCTACCCAAGCATGAGAACAAGATCAAATCCAGCGGGATCAAGTTACCACAATCCCCTTTCTCTCTCTCTCTCTCTCTGTGTGTGTGATTGTGGGGGGAGGGGGAAGGAGAAGAATTACATAAAAAACAAAGATTGGAGAGAAATTTCATATCCAATTAAGAATAGGATTTTTTGCAAATAAACTACTGTTAAAGTTGTATTGACAAAAACATCGTGCCTGGAAATGCATTAGCAAGGCTATCCTTGCTTTTGTCCAAATAGTGCAAAAATGTCATCGCCTTAACCCTACGTTATCAGCCGTCAATCTAACATTGGGTTAACTTTAATTAGACATATGAAATGTCAATAATACCCCTACGTAAAAAAAAGACTCTCTCTCTCTCCCAACTTTGTCCCCCTCTCACCTGTGGAGGTCGCCAGGAGGAGGGGGAGTTCGGGTGGGGGGATGCTAACAGAGGGAGAGAGAAAAAGAGACAGAGGGAGAGAAAGAGAGAGGGGGAGAGCGAGGGCCAACCACTAGCGTGGAGGTGCTAACAGAGGGAGACGCGTGCTAACAGAGGGAGAGAGAGAGAGGGAGGGTCATACGAGAGGGGGGGAGAGTGGGGAGCATACAAGAGGGGGGTTGCCGGCCTCGCCGTCACCATAAGGACTCCGGTTAGCTTCCACAGCGGCGGTGATCTCGATCTCCTTATCGTACAGTTCCTTCGCCGGATCGGAGAGCACCGCCCACGCATCGCACACGAGCTTGAACGCCTCGCCTGTGATTACAGCAGAGGGCGAGGATAACAAGCTGAAACACCACCGGTGGGGGTCGGGGAGCAGGAGGAGGGCCAGGCGGCAGTACTGGAGGCACACGGTGACTGGGGTCCGCCCCAGGACGTCCCTCTCCATCAAACTCTGCCCTTCTATATGCTCTTCATCTCTGATGCCAAGAACATGGGAGCTCCACCTTCGTCCTCCTGTAGCTGATGGCTCTCTAGAGAACTCCCCTCTAATGCCTCCATCCTCTCCTTTGTTCAGCCGATCCCATCCCCCTCGCCCTCTCTCTGGCCTCCCGCTCGGAAAGGGATTTCGAACTCTTGCATCTGCCGCCCCCAAGGAAAGCAGAAAGGGGTAGCAGCCTTGACAGTGGTACTGGACCTCCATGGTGCGCTCTGTCGAGTCCCTGCTATCGGCGAGGTGCCACGCCCCCAACAGCTGCTCTGCCACGTCCAACACTCGCAACGCTTTCTCCCAGCCGTCGTCGGTGTCATCGTCCCCGCCAGCCCTCATCTCCGCAGCCAGACCCTCCACTCTCCTACCCCCTTCTCTCACACAGTCTCTCTCTCCTCTCTCACAGGCTCTCCCTCGCTCCCTTCTCTCTCACACAATCACTCTCTCTCTCAAGGGGGTGGGGGTAGCCGTCGTTGGAGGGGGCACCTCCCTCTCTCTCCGTAGGTCTCTCTTTCTCTCCCTCATTTTGCTTTTGATAAGGGTGAGAAATTTGACTTTTGAGAGGTATATTTTAGTCATTTCTTTACAAAATAAAGAGAATATTTGAATCTTTTTGGAATATTCATCTTCCCGTCGACGGAAGTTAACCACGATTGCATTTTGCACTATTGGGACAAAAGCAAAGGTATCCTTATTAATGCATTTCTAGGCATGACTTTTTTTGCCAACTCAACGTTAACAGTGATTTATTTGCAAATAAAGCTTAAGAATATAACAAATACTCACTTAGGAAGGAAGGACCCAGGTCACATAGACTCCCATACTATAGCTTTTTTGAAACGTGGATGGTACCACAAATATATTAATAAAAGAAAGGGATGTACATGTAAACAATCATCGCTCACAGCCCCTTTACAAAAAGTCGCCACACTTAGAGAGTGTGCCCATTTAACTCTTCAAAAATAAAAAGAGTGAGGAGTTATGATTCTCCACTTTACAATAGTGCTTAGCCTAAAAAGGCACTATCTAACAAACAAAAGCAAAAGCCCTCTCTTCCGGCCTCGCCTCCCTTTTGAAAATTCTTATTTCTTCCACTCCACAAGGCTC
This sequence comes from Amorphophallus konjac, assembly GCA_022559845.1. Taxonomy (NCBI): domain Eukaryota; kingdom Viridiplantae; phylum Streptophyta; class Magnoliopsida; order Alismatales; family Araceae; genus Amorphophallus; species Amorphophallus konjac. Next base: position 9,268,147 of record CM040118.1, on the reverse strand, counting down.
AGAGAGTGGCATGAAGGACAAGCCACCAGATGATCTTCTCGTCCTTGAGCATCCACCTCCTATGCCACTTCGTGGAAAGCTGCTACAATCAAAATGCCCAAGAGGCTGTTGGAACCTCCGTTCAATCCTCGTCCAAATGCCCTTCGCGAAAGGGCATGTTGTGAATAAATGGTTCAAATCCTCCTCGTCCCGGCACATGCAACCTAAGGTAGAAATCTGATGGAGAAAAGGTGCCACCCTATCACATGTCGGGAGCCGGCCATGGGAAATCCTCCAAACCAAAACCTTCACCTTGAGTGGACTGTTGGGAGCCCAAATCTGCAGTGCCAAGGAGTGGCATAGTCCCCCATCAGAAAGGAGCAAGTAGGCAGACCGAACTGAGAACTGGCCCCCTTTCTCCCATCTCCAAAGCCATGAGTCTGCCCTGCTGGCATCTAGTCTAAAATCCAAGAGGAAAGTCAAGAGATGTTCTAACTTGTCCATTTCTTCAAGAGTGAGATTCCTCCTGAAACTCGGGGCCCAAATACCTCTGGTCAGTTGTGCATCGAAAGACTGAGCCCCGGAAGCCTCAGGAAGCCCCGCTATAGCGTACAACGACAGAAAGGCCTTTGCAACAGTGAGATCATCACACCATCTATCCTGTCAGAACAAGCATCCCTCTCCATCACCCAGGTTGACCCTCACACTAACTCTGATGAAGTCTGCACACTAAAGGATGCCTCTCCAAATCGGGGAGACATTATACATATGAAGTGGGAGTAAGTCCCACACTATGGACGAGGGGTAATATCTCTGAGTAATCAGCTGACCCCACAGTCCACCATCCTCTATCCCCATCCTCCACAACCACTTACACAATAAGGCTAAATTGAAGTCTCTGATATTCTTGATAACTGCACCCCCTATTTCCTTACTCTGACATACTCTGCCCCAAGATATATCATGCCAACCTCTATCTTTGCTCTCACTACCATGCCAAAAGAATCTAGTCTGAATGGAATCCAACTTCTTTGCCACTGTCTTCAGGACTCTGAAAATGGAGAGAAAATATCAACAAGCTATCGATCACAAATCTGCATAGAACTAGGTGTCCTCCATAAGTTAGTAACCTAGCCTTCCATCCTGCAAATCTGGACTCATATCTTAGCACCACCCCCTGCCAATCCGTGCAATGAAGAGGCCCAAGAGAAAAATGTGTCGACCAATCATGTTGCTCCACCTACACCCAGAGACAGACGACGAAGGGGGTACCGAAGAGATCTACCGTGATGACGGCGGGGATAGTCGCCGGACTGGCCACCAAAATATCAGCCACTACCGTCGTACGTAATCCCATCGGCATGAAGCCAAGAGATCCTCTAACCACCCAGCCAAAGTTGCAGACCAGGAAATTCATGCCCTCTTCATCACTAAGAAGAAGGGGGCACCCTCCACTACGATGCGGACCCACCTCACCTGTAGATTGGGGAAGGTACCCCTATTCTCCGACCATCTCTATAAACACCGTCAGGAAGCCGATGTCAACCAGCGATGGCACCACACCCTTGTTCTGCCCCACTGCTAGAAACGAGGTCCAAGATGCACGAGATACCTCCCAGTGAGACCAAGACCTCTCCACTAGCCGCCGCCTAACCTCCTCCGCCTCCGCAGCCCCATCCACCAGGGAGAGACACAAACACCTCCTAAGCCACCCTGTCTTTCCCTCGAAGGAGCTCCACCAGAAACGACCCCGCGTCGTGGCATCTCTTGTTGTCGGGCACCCTCAAAGGTGGGGTGTCCCTCACCACCTCCACGAAGGACGGACATCTCCCTTGGCTCTTACGAACCTCTGCCTAGGCTGGAGACTTCCCCTTGCAGAAACTCCGAATGTGGCCTCTCCTGTCACATTAGTAGCAAGTCGGCCCTAGCGTGGAGGCCAATCCCCCCACCCTATGAGACCCTCTCCCGGTGACAAGTTCCGGTAGTCGGCCACCCCGACCGACCATTGCGCACCCAAAAGCCCCAAAAACCCCAGAGCTTCTCTCTCTAGAAAAGCTAGAGAGAGTCAAAAGGTAGCCATCCATGACTCCCACACTACAGCTACTCACATAAATATTCTGTTTTAGGATTGTGCATCACAGTATCTGAAGCTTCACACATAGGCTACAGAGTTTGATCTCACAGATATCTTGAGTATATTAAATCTCTTGTATACATTTTATCGCATGATCGCCATGGAACATATGCTACCTTATCAAATACATGACCTTTATTTAGCCAGCAACTATAAGCATTACCAGATTAATCTCAACATATATTTTTGTTACAGTTCAAAGCTCCTTCAACTGTTGCCTTACATTACTACTGCCATTTTAGTCAGATTGCAGACAAATAACTTCAACAGCTCATAAAGCACACTGGAAGCACAGAAGCAGTTGCCACTTAATTCATGAGAAACATCTACAATACAGCATATGAGCACGTTTCTCCAAGTGTTTGCCCCAAAGCAGAACCAGAGACATCAAGTCAAGCTTTCTACCTTCCTATGTTATATTCTTCCACGTGTACCACACATATCCAATTGCCATGGTGTACACTGGCCTAGAATCAACTGCATAGACATATATAGGATACTCCCATCAAAACAAAAGGGCTCTCCAGTTTCTCCAATTGTACTTGCATGCACAAGTCACTTTAAGTCATAAGGAAGCATTAAGGAAAACAAAAGAAAGTAACAAAATCAATTGAGATAGTATACAACATACTCTGTAGTTCTTCCACGGAGCATGCCACTCTGGACGAGGCCATCTGCTTGGGATTCTTTCCACCAAAGCAGAGGTTGAGTAAGGCCTAAATAGCAAGGCAAACATATAAGTCGAAACTTCAGAAATTTACCATTAAATGCCATGAATTTAAGAGTTTCATGGTGTACCAGTGAGGTCATTACCAGAAAGATAACAAACAATTGGAGGAATATAAATTATCCATGATCAAGGCCAAAGAGTTAGGAAAGGAAATGCTAGACAACGGAGCAATTAAGCTCAGCAATTTAACTGTTTTAACATATGAATCATGAGGTGCTTGTCTTTGGTATCCTGTGAACCTATATCAACTTGACTTTAGTATTTCATATGAAGACTCATTGCCACATACAATTCAATAAACACTAATCTGAATGCTTTAGAAGAGTTGGTACAACTTGGTAGCACATCAAAAATCAAGAGTCTTCTCTCTCTAGCTGCTTCTAGAAAGAGAAGCTCCAGGCAAAGCAGCATGCTCCAGCGCCAAAGATCGCATCAGGGGGAGAGGCGGCCCACGGCAGCAGGCATGGTAGTGCCAGGCGTCGGGCCCGGAGTGAACTGCAGGGGCTCAAGCTCACCAGTCACCGGCACAGCATCCTCCAGGGGGGCTGCCAGTGAGGCAAAAGGGGGCCAGGTCTGCTTCCATTGTGGGAGGAAGGGCCACATCCAGAAGTTCTGCCGAAGGTGGGAGACGGGCTTGGTAGGCACTCTCAGTTACACAGATGCGGTCCAGAAGGGATCTCCACCAAGGCACGGTGCAAGAGGTCACCAGGAGTGCTTGGAAGCAACATCGGTCCCCTCGGGGTTGCTACAGCTACAGATCGCCTGGCTCCAGCGATGTCTCTAGGTGGCTTCATGCGATGGGACGGTGGATGTGGAGAAGTTGAAGGCAATGTTGGAGACGAGAGTGGAGGGAGGAGGTCGTTGGGAGGTCCGATAGGTCTCCAGGTCAGGGTTCCCCGTCGTCGGCCAACGGGAAGGAGAGGTAGTGGCGGCGGCAGAAGCCAATTACATTGCGGCGGACGGCATCCTCCTCCGCCTCCAACAGTGGACACTGGACAGGGAGACCTTCCCCATTCCTAGAGAAACCCTCATCCGGATCAGACTAGTCGGGATCCCTCTCATCCTATGAGATGAGGAGGGCATTTCCTTCTTGGTCCGGGAGTTTGGAAGCGAGAGTCTATGTTTTGCACCAGCGGGGACCTTCGTGGTGGTCAACGCCTCGATCCTGGTCAGTAGCACAGCTGGTGTGCCGGCAGTGGCACCCTCTGCCATCAGCGGCAGTCCTTTGCTGTCAGGGTGACAACCAGGGTGATGGAAGGGACGACGGCAGATGAGCTAGGGCTTTGAGGGGTGCTTCCAGAGGTTGAAGAACAGTTCCTGGTGGGGGTTCAAATTTTGAACCCGCCGCCAGATCCCCTCCGGGTTGGACTGCAGATTGGGCGAGCCGCAGAAGCAGGGAGAACCAGTGAAGCCAAATCTGCGGGAGATCAGACGGCCATAGGTAGCAGGCAGTCCCCCTCGAGTCGACGGGCCTATGCCCATGACTTACCCAATTCGATCGGGTGCTGATCCGGGCAAGGGGGGACCCGCACAGGGTCGTCCACTCTGCCTAATTGGCTCTCACAGCCCTGCAGGCGTCTAGCGTACAAGCAAAGGAGGCTTTGGAGGTGATGGCCATGTCAACGGCGGAGTAGGAGTCGATGATGCGATCCTCTCCGACGGCCGGGTGTTCCAGAGCAGGACTGCACCCAAGGAGAAAGGAAGGATGTGAGCCCGAGCAGCCACCATTGTGGGCTTCCGACGTCCAGGCGACGGAGATTCTGGAGGGAGCAACCCTAATGGCGGAGGTCCAGGAACCAACGACGTGATAATCTCCGACATTCGACTATCCCAGGAGATGCAGGAAGGGTCTACGGTGGCATCCATGGTCATACAGGGACCGGTTACTGTGGGTGCACTGGTTCTCTTCCAGCCGGCGGAAGAGGGTCCCCGTAGTGGGGCCAAGGTGAAAGGGAGTGGCAAACGGACCGGCACAGCCGCCGAGGATGCAACATGGCCTTCTGGACATGCCGACCTAAATGTTCCTGACAATCAGGGGCAGGATAGGGCGGTGGAGGGCCACCGGAACCTAGGACTCCACATCTCGCCATCAGCCGATGGTCACCATAGGGAAGGCAAGAAGCACAGCAGTGCCTTGTGCACACCGACTCCACCATCCTGGCAGCTGATGGAGATAATCTCCTGGGGACGGTGGCCTGGGGACACCTTGGAGGAGGAGTCGGCAGATGAAATGAACATCGACTCCGGGGGACAGCAAAGAGCTGAAAGTTCTCCAGCCTCCCACCCCCTTGTTATGTACGCATGTGAGGGGGAGGATGATGATGACTCTCTTCTCAAGGGGGCTATCTCAATGGGGAGGAAGAAGGCAACCTGGGAAGGGAAGAGGTGAAGGAGGTCATAGCCAGAGTTGAGAGATGCGTGGGAGAGCAGGCTAAGGAAGTGGCAAACTTCATTAGAGTCTCGTGTGAGGGTATCGACAAGGATCTCAGGTCGGTGTTCTGTAAAATCCAAAAGAGGTAGCTGTTGGGATTGGCTAAGTATGCCAAGGCTGGGAAAATTGCCAGAAGAAGGGAAGCGGAGAGGGAAGGGGATGGGAAGGAGTCAAATGAGGAGCTAGTAGGGGAGAGAAGGGAAGATCCCCAAGAAATCCAATGCATATTGTCTCGTGAAATGTGAGAGGGTTGTGCGGGCCGAAAAAAAGAAGGGTGGTGAGGAAGTTTGTGTAGGTGCAAAATTGATATCCTTTTTATAGGAGTCTAAACTGAAGGATGGGCGATGGAGAGGGGGTTATGAGAGAAATAGGAGGGAGGAGATTATTTAAGGGGGTGGTGTCTCCTACCGTGGGCTCCTCTGGAGGCATCATGGTCCTTTGGAATGACTTTGTAGTGTAGGAGGTGGTAGAAGGAAGGAAGGTGGGCCGCTCTGTTATATCCCTTACTTTCCGCAATCTTTGTGCCAACTTCACTTGGGACTTTTTTGAGGTCTATGGGCCCCAAGTCCAGAAAGAGAAGAAGGCGTTGTGAGAGGAACTTCTTCAGCGACACACTTCCTGGAAGACCGTGGTGCATTGGAGGTGACATCAATGCTATTGCTGCAGTGGGGGAAAGATCGGGCTCTTATATGGCAACAAAGGAAATGGAAGATTTCAAAGAGTTTATTGAGAATGCAGGGCTCATTGATGTCCCTACACCGAATGCTCTATTCACTTTGTCCAATCTCAGAGTTATGCCTACTTGGTCTAGACTGGACAGATTCCTGGTTTCTATAGACCGAGAAGATCACTTCGCACACCTCCAAGCTGAATGTTTGGCTCTCCCAATTTCAAATCAAAGGCCCATCCTCTTGAAGACCAGCAATAGGTTTGACAGGCACCACACCTTCAAAATGGAAAAAATCTAGCTGAAGGAGGAAGACTTCCTCCAAGTGGTCAATAGAAGTTGGGCTGCACCCAAGTTGGCGACATCAGCAGTGACAAGGATGATCATCAAACTGAAGGACTTGGCTCGGGAGCTCTCTTCTTGGGGAAGAGCTAAATCTATTCCAGGTAGAGTGGCCAAGGCTAGTCTACTGGAGAGGCTCCAGGCACATGATGCATTGGAGGAGGCCTACCTGCTAGATGAGGAGGACAGAGTCATGAGAGAAAAAACAGGAACTAGATGATATTCTCCTCAAGGAGAAGATATACCAGAAACAAAGATCTAGGGACAGGTAGGTGAAAGAGGGGGATAGAAAGATTGCATATTTCCAGAAAATAGCTTTTGGGAGAAGGAGAATGAAATCCATCAAGAGCCTGCGGCATGGGGACAAGTCAATTTCCACCATGTGTAAAATTAGAAGATGCGTGCTGGACTTCTACTCCTCCCTCCTGATAGAGGAGGATTGTTGGCGCCCTTCTTTTGTGGCTGCTCAGTGGCCAGTCATCTCGGAGGACGATAGGATTACGTTATCTTCCTCCTTTTCCATGGAAGAAATCAGAGTAGCAGTGTTTTCCTTGGCTGGGGACAAAGCCTCAAGACCGGATGGCTTTCCCATGTTCTTCTTTCAGCATTGTTGGGATATCATTTCTTCTGATGTCATGGAAGTAATAAAGGAATTTCAAGAAGGTAAAGGTAAAGCAGAGCTTAGTGACATCAACAAGACCTCCATTCTCCTTATTCCTAAGAACGAAGAAGCAGAGCCACTCAAGGACTATAGGCCCATTAGTTTACTCAACAATATCTACAAGATTATTTCCAAAATGCTAGCATCCAGATTGGTAAGAGTGGTGGACAAGGTGTTAGCCGTAATCAGAGTGCCTTTATTAAGGGAAGACAGACCCAGGAAAATTTTCTGTTGGCCCAAGAAATTATTCACTCTTTTAAGGTTCTCAAAAGGAAAGGTCTGGTCCTGGAATTGGATTTTGAACGGTTAACTAGCAGTGCCTCATTGATGTGCTTAGTGGTATGGGCTTCGGAGATAAATGGATTGGGTGGATCAGTGCATATATCACTTCTGCCTCCTTCAGGGTGATTGTGAATGGAAAGCCCACTGCCTCTTTTCACAGTGGAAGGAGCCTGCAATAGGGAGAACATCTCTATCCTCTTCTCTTTGTTCTGGTCTCTCACATCTTGAGTAGATTTGGGGGGAGAGCAGAAGGGGCGGGACTCATCACAGGCTTCCAGATGAGGAATTCGAGGTGTAACATTTCACACCTTCAGTATGCAATGACACCATTCTCTTTTTCTCAGAGGGTAAGGGGCAGCTATTTATTGCCAGATTTTTGTTAGAACTGTTGGAGGAGGTTACTGGTCTGAAAGTCAATTTTCACAAGAGCCAGCTATTGGGGATTCACTTGGAAGGACACTACCTGCAAAGGGCAGCCCTCATTTTGGGTTGCCATGTAGGCCAATTTCCTATTACTTGGGGCTCCCTGGCTGACAGGGCCACTTGGTGCATAGATTGGCAACCGGTCATTCAGAAATTCGATACAAAGTTGGCTGGATGGAAGGGCAGATTTTCTTATGGAGGAAGGGCAGTTCTGTGCAATTTGGTGCTGGAAAGTCCCCCAGTCTACTTCATGTCCATGTTCCGAATCACTTGTTCGGTGGCAGCAAAACTGATGAGTATTTAGTGCAGGTTTTTTTGGCAGGATGGTACAGAAAAAGTGAGAGGATGGCATGATGTTAATTGGGGCTGAGTCTATCAATCCAAGAAAAACGGCAGCATAGGCTTCAAAGATATTAGGTTCTTTAACCTTGCTATCTTGGCTAAATGGTTGTGGAAGATTGGAACTGCAGAAAATGACCTTAGGCATCAACTTATAAAAGATAAATACTATCACAAAGGCCACACTTGGGATCTCACAACCTCACAGGCATATCTATTGTCACCAGTTTGGAAGGCTATTCTGCAAGCTACTGATGTTATCTAGACATCTGTACAGATCAAACTTGGGGATGGACAGAGGTGTCTTTTCCGGCTGGATAGATGGTGTGAGGGAACCTCCCTGCCGAGCAGGTTCCCCAAGCTCTTCAACATTGTAAATAACAAGCAGATGGTGGTAAGGCGAGCATATGACCCAACAAATGGATGGTGCCTGACTTTTAGAAGGCTGAAGGAGGAGGAGATTTCCGAAGTGGTCAACCTTTTTGCCTTGCTTCATGGCTCCACCTTGGACCACACCTTCAGAGGTCAGTGGGTTTGGAGATGGAACCACCCCTCGGTCAGTATACTCCTTTATTGTTGTCTGAGAAACGAGATACCCCTGTTCCATCAAGTGTGGAGACCACTCAGCCCCCTCAAGGTGAAGGTTCTCATGTGGAGGATTTCCTTGTCATGTCTACCGACAAGGGATAGGTTGGCCAGATTTATTGATGGAGTGGAAAATGTGTGCAGCATGTGCAGGGAGGAGGAATCACTGGACCATTTGTTCCTAGAGTGAGATTTTGCTATGGAAATCAGGCAGCATATTCTCACTAAGTTCAGTTGCACCAAATCTGATGAGGGCCCGGTGGATGAATTCATAGGAAATGGCAAGTGCGGTAAAGCGCCAAAGTCGATTCCCAACTGTGGTGGGTGATCTTGCATGCGACCTTTTGGATCATTTGGAGGCAGAGTAATGGTAGAATCTTCAAAAAAGACGCTCATCATCTTGCTAATTGTTTGGATTTGATTTTTTGTGGTGAAAAGTTGGGGAAACACTTTTTGTAGAGTTGACAAATGTAAATCCCTCATTTTACCCTTGCTGCAAAGAGTAGGGAGGAGTTTGCCTCTTCTTTTGTATAGGGGAGCTTTTGAGACCACTCCCTTCTTCCTTGTACATTCTCATTTTCACTTTTTTATAAATGATGTGGTACCATCCACTTTTCTCAACTTGGTAGCACATCATATTACAATAGACGAGGAACATATATGCGTATAAGCATATAGCTCCTAGCCTATAGTAAAGACACTAGAAAGGTTATACATCCTTAAAGTCGAACCCTCACCGGCCACCAGCTCATAAGCAAGTTGTGGCTCTCCATTTCCCTCACCCCCAATGCCCCTCACAATCTTCACAATAAAGACAAGGGTGGTGTCAATAAAAATAAATCACAGATATCTAACCAAAAATCTCCTTCATGCAAAAGTTGTTACATCTATGGAGATGAATAATAAATGGCTTGGCTAATCCAAGAGACAACATAGATGAAATGTAAGACAAAATAGACTCCAATGACCCTAATTCATTGAATAAATATAGCTATTATAATTTACGTCATTGGTTCGTAGTTAAAGATGTCCTCTAATTACCGATCAAGCTTTGCACGGTTGGTCCCGAGTGTTGGGTAGGTTTGGGGATCCCAGGTTCGAACTTGGGTGGGGCCTGGATTTTCATGTCATTTCCTATAAACTGTGTCCTACCATTGCGGCAAGGACCTCGAAGAAAAGATGTCCTCTAATTGGGCTTTTACAGGATTCACCATGGCCCACACTTAAGAGATTTATGTAGAAAGTCCTACCAGAAAATTTTTTAAGGAACCCATTTGAAGATAAGGATTTATTTTGGCAAAAGTCAATAGCCAAGGATATTTTTATCAAATTACATGACAATATCTTAAGAAGATAGTATAGGACACGGCAAAACCTTTCAGTAGAACCAGGGAGAGAAATAACAGAACCAGCAGCACTTCGGCTTGGAAGGTTGGCATCCCTGCTTAAAAGTAAACCCTCTATTAATACCAAGCAAACTTTATATATTAGATTAGCAACAAGTTGTTGAACTCATGAGAAATGACAAAAGTAACATACATACATTCCTTTTGGCTGCACAGGAGCAAGAACCACAGAATTTTGGCTCCCATCCTTCAGAGAATCTTTAGAGTTTTGGTTCCCTATAAGAAAGGAAAATAACAGCATAAAAAATTACACGAGTTCTTCAAATGAATCAAGTCTCCTCTGAACATCTGCAGAAACAAAATGAATGCATACATCAGAAAGCACACAAGCATATAAACCAAAACAATAACATAATCAGGCATGGCCAGCTCCAGTTCTGGTTCAGGCATCACCACTACCGGGAGTACCCCAAGATGCATGGGCATACCAGACTAGTTTCGATGACATACAGAATATGAGGAGGAAAAAGAATTTTGCCAGTTCCAGCTGGTTCCTTTGTGTTGAGTCCAAAACCAGTAAAACAGTTCCAGTTGAAAAAAGTTCACATTTTGTTCAGATGGTTTCAATACTAACTGGTTTTTGTTCCATGCCTGCTTGTCATCATCTATGCGGCTCAAGCATAATAAAAGTTATAAATGAAACTTTGAATGATGTCAAGTAAGGTCCTACGATCTACAAAGGAGGAAAGAAGGGACCTGAAGCAATATTAGAACAACGAAGCTAGATCTTTGTCACTCATGTAAATGCCTCTCTTGTACCTCCACAGATCAAGATAAAGGAGAATATGCAAGAGAAGATGTTTCCACTGTTTAAAGGAATGTAACACTAATAGTAATCTGTTTAGATCCCACTGGAATGATTCTCCTCAACTGTATAAGAGTGGAGCTGTCACAGCACCCTGGTGATTTTGATAACCCATAATGTATTATTTTTACTGGAACCTATAATTATCACGCAGATAGTGTATTAAATAATTTTTTTGAGAAGTGGATGGTACCATGATTGTATTAATTGTAAAAAACTAAGTGGGATGTACAAGTATAGTCAATCAGCTCCCAAAAAATCCATATACAAAAAACTCCACACCGAGGCGGGGTACCCCTCACTATCCCCCCAGCGAAAGAAAAGAGAGGAGTTGTGTGACTCCACTTTACAATAGTGTGTTAAATAAATAGAACATACAATAATGAGATTGTGCAATTTAAAGGTTGTGGTTGACATACACCTCATGTAGGATCAAGGATGCATTCAAGGAAAATTGGGAAAGATGACTAACCAGCGGAATGAATTTGAAGGGAACAAGCTATCTCTATGACGATCAGAGATATGACATTGAGCTACAAGCTACACCCTGTAAGCCACAAGGTGGTGTCTTTTGAATGAGAAAGTAAGATGAGATCATGGGTCCAATTATGACATGAGCTCCATCTTGACTTGTGATTTTCTTTCGTGTCTGAGAATTTTGGGGATTAAATTCTTTTATGGAAAGCAGCAATTTTTAGAGCAGAGTCCAGGTAGTGCCATCAGCTTTGGCTCCATGCCAGTGATGTATGATTCCCTAGTGGGACCCAAGTTGACTTATGATTGGAAGTTAACCTACTCAACCTTGAACTTGTTTTTGTGAAGTGCAAATAAATGCATGTGTGATTTTAATGACTTTATAGGTCATTATATTTTTTTGGAAGTTATAGATATAGGTCATTACATTTACCTGACATGTATTATATAATTCTGATTTCATGAGGTTAAATCCATCTGGACAGGAGGTCCATATCTATGTCATGACATCCACCGAATCTGAATCATGTAACCCCCTCTGAGCCATGTTTTCTTTTCTTAGACTAGTGGGTCGGCAACTTACACATGACTTGCATTCTTTTCATAATAATACTGTAATATAAAGCTTGTACCCATGTCATCCACATATCAACCAGAGTAATCAAACACATAAACATGACATATCAAAGCTAAAACAGAAGACTACCACCTCGCAAGAAACAAGACCAAGGAATGATGCTGGGAACCCAAATAGGCAGCAATTTCCTGATGTGTCTTTTTGTGGGGATTAGATGCACCTGACATGTAGTACTTTATTTCCTCCTCGACTTCGCCCCTCGCCCCCTCTGCGAGGATGCATGGTCGTGGAGGTGGGACAGGGAGGGGCATTTCTCTATGAGGTCTGCTTATATTGTCATCTCGGATGGTGGCTTGCGTCACTCTTTCGTTCCCCACATTTGGAGACCAAAGAGTTCTTTGAATGTGAAGATTCTTATTTGGAGGATTTCCCATAGGAGGCTTCCGACTAGAGATTGGCTCAGCACTTCCTTCTGGATATCCAACCCTCTTGCTGCTTATGTGGCCTACAGGACGAGTCAGTAGACCATCTATTTGTTGGTTGTCAGTATGCACAAAGTGTGTTGGGGGGGGGGGGGGGGGGGGTTGGCTTCCAGAGCTTGGTGTGTCTTGGGACATAAGATGGAGATCCGGTCCTTGATCAGGTCGTAAGGCAGGTCTTGACCCATCAGAGGTGATCGTGTTGTCTGGTGACTTATTTTGCATGCCACTCTTTGGTCTCTTTGGGGTGAAAGGAACAACAGATTTTTAGACTGGAAGCTAGAGTGGAAGATTCTCTTATTTCTTTTATTTGTGCTAAAGTAAGGGAATGGGCAGAATTGTTTTGTAATGTGAACGCCCTTAACTCCCCTCTTTTGTTTTGTTAGGAGGGTAATTGGCCATACACCGCCTTGGTGTGTTTGTATAGGATCTCTTTTTTGGGAGCTTTCTTACACTTGTACACTCCTTTTTTCATTCATACAATCAGTGGTATTACCCACTTTCAAAAAAAAAAAAGACGCTTGACGTGGTCTAAAGGTTCTTCTGACAGCAGGCTGCCCCAGAGCATTATTCTTCTGACATGCTTTCCTGGTTGAGACAGCCGGTAACGATGCATATCCTATTGGTTGATTTGGGTCACCAAGGCCACTTGTCATAAGGTCATGTGAGTAGGGAGGTTTTCCTGCAGGATATTGGTTGACAGGAGAAAACAAGCTCTACTCCCATGCCGAAACCCCTCACATCCCTCTCCATCCTCCCCACCCTCACCACTGTCTACAACTCCTCATGCACCAGATAGCCAGCTCCTAGGCTGTTCATGTGTGAGAGAAAAAGGCTATGATTGGTAGAACCCATCCCTCATCATTTGCAACTCTTAGATTAGGAAGATAGTGAGTCACAGACAATAAGAGAGCCATGAGATGGGTGAAGCCAAGACAAAGCTTGCTAAGAGGATCCTTGAAGAAGGAGCTTGTGGACATCTTCCCCCAACTTGCTGATGTCAAAAATAAGAATCTAACAATAAGAAGGCTCCAATCTGGAGTAGAAATGCAAGAAATGGGGTTGGGAGTGACAGCGGATTATCTGTTTATAGTCAATTTCTGTTTCTGTATAGATCCTTTTATCATTTCTATTTTATGTACAGAGCCCTTTTTGATTGCTTCGGGCTGAAACTTTCCTTTTCATGGTGACCTATTGTGGGCACCTCCTAGCTGTATTTTGGTAGTGGTACTTGCTGTATTTGGATGGTTGAGAAGAGATATATTGAGGCCGATGGATTCCTGGAAGACAGGCCAGTTTAGCACTATTCTTCTCTTCCTTTGGGCTCTGTTTGAAACGGTGAGAGGGAACCTAATGAATAGAAAACCTGTTCCACTGTTAGATGAGTGTTTTCGAGAAATTATTCGTGAAGAACAGCGCATTCTTTCCAAGAAGAATGAGGAGGAAAAACAAAATCCCATTGTTGATGTTGCCTTTGCTGCTGGAAGCCAACCTTCTATCCGTAATATGCAATCTGTTAAGTGTTACTCCTGTCAGAAATTTGGACATTTGGCTAAGGACTGTAAGAACAAATATTGCCGATATTGTAAGAAAGAGGGACATATCATCATTGAGTGCCGGCGTCGTCCCCAAAATAAAGGCCCTAAAGCTTATCATACAGTTATCGGTGATGGTTCTTCTACTAATTCTGTACCTGCTGCAAGCAATCAGCCCACTGTTGCATCTGTGGTGACTCCTGAAACTATTCAAACAATGATTCAAGCAGCACTATCTGCTATGGGTATTTCAGGTAGAAACCTCTCCACATCTTGGTACCTTGATTCCGCGGCCTCTAATCATATGAGATCTTCCCCTCAGTTGTTCTCTTCTATCTCACCATATTTCGGATCGTCTAAAGTTCATATTGCAGATGGGAAAAGCCTTAATATCACTGGAGTTGGGACTGTTCAGTCCACTTCCTTCTCAAGTTCTGACGTTTTCTTAGTACCTCAACTTTCTGCTAATCTGATCTCCGTTGGTCAATTAGTGGATAATAATTGTTGTGCTCTTTTTCATCCTTCTGGCTGCTTTGTTCAGGGTCTGAAAACTGGGAAGGTGATCGGGAAGGGCAGTAAGCACGGGCGTCTCTCCTATGTGGACCAAGCCATTCAAGAATCTTTTGCTTTTCCTTCTTTTGTTGACTGTAATTCCAATAAATGGACCTTATGGCATCGTCGCCTTGGTCATCCTCATTCTGAGAAGCTTTCTTTGATGTTTAAATCCGGTTTACTTGACAGCCATTCGGTTGTTCCAAGGCAAGTTCCATGTATTAGTTGTTGCAAAGGCAAAAGTAAAGTTCTTCCCTTTTCTTCTAGTACGCATGTATCCACATCTCCTTTTCAACTTGTTCATTCTGACGTTTGGGGCATGGCACCGATTATATCTTCCTCTGGACATCGATATTTCGTTACCTTTATTGATGACTTCAGTCGTTTCACGTGGGTATATTTCTTGCGTGCCAAGTCTGAAGTATTTTCTACTTTTAAGACATTTGTCTCCATTATTGAAACTCAATTTGACAGCCATATTAAAGTTTTTCGATCCGATTCAGGGGGCGAATACATGTCTAATGTGTTTCACGAATATCTTCAAATGAAAGGGATATCTTCCCAACGATCATGTCCTCACACTCCGCAACAAAATGGGATAGCCGAACGGAAACATCGACATATTTTGGATATTGCTCGTACATTACTTATTGATGCTTCCGTTCCTCCCACTTTTTGGGATGAAGCTGTTCGGTCTGCTGTCTATCTAATTAATCGACAAATTTCTCCCAAACTTGGGAATGACAGTCCATATTTTCGTATCTTTCAGGAACAACCAGATTATAAACTCCTTCACACATTTGGTTGTATTTGTTTTGTCCACCTTCCTCCCCTTGAACGTCATAAACTTTCAGCCCAATCTATCATGTGTGTTTTCTTGGGATATGCTGTCCAACAGAAGGGTTTTCGGTGCTATGATCCCCAAGGTAAGAAAGTTCGGATTTCCCGCAATGTCACTTTTCTTGATCTTCACTTCTTTTATGCTACTCATCCTTCTTTATCTCCTTCCGTGTCTTCTTCTATTTTACACCTTTTTGATGATCCTCCACCTATCTTGTCCATTGCTCGTTTCAAGCCTGGCTTGGTCTATAAAAGAAGAAACAAAGTTGCTACTCCTTTGGCTCCTCCAGCACAATCTGATGGCACTCCTCCATCTCATCTAGTACCTTCTAATGAGGATACCTCTCACCCGCCACTTCGAAGATCTTAACGTGTTTCCCATCCTTCGACCCGTTATGGTTTTCCCTATGTTTCTTTCTTGTCTACACTTTCTTCTGTTCCTATTCCCACTGCATACTCACAAGCAGCCAAGTATGATTGCTGGCAGCAAGCTATGGAAGAGGAGTTGAGAGCCTTAGATAGCAATGATACATGGGATCTTATTCCTTGTCCTCTTGGTGTCAAGCCCATTGGCTGTAAGTGGGTGTATACTGTGAAACTTAAATCGGATGGTTCCCTAGAAAGATATAAAGCAAGACTTGTAGTCTTGAGAAATAAGCAAGAGTATGGCATTGATTATCTTGATACGTTTGCTCCTGTTGTGAAGATGACTACAAGGCGCACTATTATTGCTCTAGCTGCCTCTTCTTCTTGGCCGGTTTTTCAGATGGACGTGAAGAATGCATTTCTTCATGGGGACTTGCATGAGGACGTTTTCATGAAGCCTCCTCCAGGTCTACATCTCCCTTCCTCTGACTTGGTATGCAGGCTGAAGCGCTCGTTGTATGGGCTCAAGCAGGCACCCAGGGCCTGGTTTACAAAACTCCGTACCACCATTCTGCAAGCCGATTTTCAGCAGAGTACTCATGACTTCTCTTTGTTTATGAGGCGGGTTTCTGACAAGATTGTTGTGGTTGCTATTTATGTTGACGATATTCTGATCACCGGGAATGATTCGTATGGGATACAACTCCTAAAAACTCTCTTGCAACAGTCTTTTCAAATGAAAGATCTTGGACATCTTAGTTATTTTCTTGGGGTGGAAGCTTATCGCACCAATGATGGAATTTATCTAAATCAGCATAAATACTTGCGAGATTTGCTCACCCTTGCAAGATTAGATGACTGCACTCCTGTTACTACTCCAATAGAGGTCAATCTCAAACTCCGCCCGAATGATGGCTCTCTTCTTCAGGATCCAACTATTTATCGTCGACTTGTGGGCAGTCTAATTTATCTTAGTTTTACTCGCCCTGACATCTCCTATGCAGTGAATTATGTGAGTCAATTCATGAGCTCTCCACGGCACTTACATCTTACAGCTGTCCACCGTATAATCCGATATCTTAAGGGCAGTTCTCGTCGTGGATTGTCTTTCTCGGTAGGATCTCCTCTTCAGTTGAATGCTTTTGCCGATGCTGATTGGGCAGGTTGTCCCACAACTCGGCGCTCTACTACAGGATGGTGTGTTTTCTTGAGTCAAAGTTTGATTTCTTGGAAATGTAAAAAACAAGGGCGCATATCTAAATCTTCCACAGAGGCTGAATATCGAGCAATGTCTGCTGCTTGTTCTGAGATTACATGGCTCCAGGGTTTCCTTGCTGAATTGGGTCTTCCTTTCTCTACTGCTACCCCACTTCATTGTGATAATACCAGTGCCATCAAGATTGCTGAGAATTCAATCTTTCATGAACGTACCAAGCATATTGAGATTGACTTCACTATATCCGCGATGCATTTGATCGTCAGATTGTTTCTCTTCCTTATATCCAGTCCCGGGATCAGACTGCTGATATTTTCACAAAGGCTCTCACATCTACCCGACATGGCTTCTTGATAGACAAATTGATGCTTCGAGATTCCCCTCATCAATTTGAGGGGGGGTGACAACGGATACTCTGTTTATAGTCAATTTCTGTTTCTGTATAGATCCTTTTATCATTTCTATTTTATGTACAGAGCCCTTTTTGATTGCTTTGGGCTGAAACTTTCCTTTTCATGGTGACCTATTGTGAGCACCTCCTAGCTGTATTTTGGTAGTGGTACTTGCTATATTTGGATGTTTGAGAAGAGATATATTGAGGCCGATGAATTCCTGGAGGACAGGCCAATTTAGCACTATTCTTCTCTTCCTTTTGGCTTTGTTTGTCAGGGAGATGGCTAAAAACCTGATATGTTGCATTCTTCCCCTGTTTTTGACTATTCCCAGATCTGAAAGGGGAAGCTCGCATGCATTGTTTTGCAAATTTAAAGGGGAAGCTTGCTTTCTTTCCTTTGCATATTTATGATGTTAAAAGGGGGAAAGAGGAAAACTCGCCATGGCTAGCTCCTTCATCTGTTAACATCTGGAAATATATGTCAGTCAAAGGGATGGGATTTATGGGATGTCGAGTATGCTGGAGTGGATGGAGGGAGTACAGTGACCATACTTTCAAAAGATGTACTATTTACACACACAACATTTCTTTACCAGCTTCGTCTTCTTTATATAGTTGGAGTAGATTTATTCTGCAAATGGATGGGATCTATGGGATATCAAGTATGCTGGAGTGCATGGAGAGAGTACAGTGACCATACTTTCAAAGGATGTACTATTTACATAGAGAACATTTGTTTACCAGCTTCATCTTCATTATATAGTTAGAGTATATTTATTCTGCAAATGGATGTGATCTATGGGATATCAAGTACTGGAGTGCATGGACGGAGCACAGTGACCATATTTTCAAGGGAAGTACTATTTACACTGAGAACATTTGTTTATCAGCTTTGTTTTCATTATATAGTTGGAGTGGATTTATTCTGCGAATCCTGTGGAGAAATGCAGAGAGGTGATGCATTTTGTGTAATTTTGGCTGTTTGATTTGATTCTTTGTAAGATGAGTGTGAAGAACCTCTCCTCCACTCTTGTGGTTGTACGTCCTCTATTTATGTTTTTAATAAAACTGGTGGTACAAACCACAATTTCTTTCGGGGGAGAAAAAGGTCTGCATGTCACATGTGTACATCCCACAAGATGTTGAACCGCATGTCTTTTTTTTCCCCTTTAAAAACCAAGAGTAAACCCAACACACCCAGGATCAAGCCCGAAACAACGGTAGCTCAAACAACAAGCAGGCCAAACATCTCTTGTACAATGGTTCAGACTCAAGTGAACCCCAAGTTGGTACCCGCCCTGCAATTATGTACACTGGTAGGATTTGATACAACGACCTCACAGTTCCCCACGAATTGCTTATCCAACTCTCCCATCCTTGTGGGACTCGGACACAACATGTTGGTAGTACTTTGATTTCTCTTAAAACCCACAACCAAGTCCACATATTTTTTTTGAAAGTGGGTAGTACCACTATTGTATTAAAAGCAGAAAAGAGATCTACAAGTATAGTACTATAGTCAGTAAGCTCTCAAAAAATCCTATACAAAAGGTAACACCAAGACAGTCTAGCACTCTCTAACCCCCCAGCAAAGTAAAAAGATGGGAGTTGAGGGAATTCACATTACCAAGCAACTCCACCCATTCCCTCACTCTGTCACAAATGAAAGATACTTATTCATAGCTAAAAGGCCACCAACTACTGTAAAGATTACTCCAGATTCCATAAGTGCGTGATTAAGGTTTGTCATTAGAACTGCTTATTCAAAAAATGTGATAAAACATTTAGTGGGTTAATGTAAGCAATTTTGAAAGATTTATTTCTTAATAAATTGTTTTAAGACTTTTACATGGGATTTCTCGCCCAATTAACCTGCTCTCCATAAACTCTCATACACTTTCAATCAGACTACGTGCCCCTACGTTAGATGATGTTATTGGATGCCCTCCATTTTAGGCATGTCAATGTCAGACTATGTCAAGGGTTTGGAAAGCTAAGGCAGACATAATTCTTTGACTAAAAGATAGATCTTGCCATTACAGCATTACAATGGGTGAGGCTTATGTTTATGATGTGCATGAGCAGATTCAGGTTAATTTCAGTGATTTCATGGTAGCATGTTCTTACTATCATGCTTTGAGTGTCCTGGAAATAGGTTGGTTGGAACCTGGATTTAGCTTTAATATCTTCTTCTAGATGTGAATAGTACCAGAATTTCATCATGGGCAGAAAATATGACTACAATGCTATATAAAGAAAATCATAGGAACTTAAGAAACATCTAAAAATCAAGAAACAAAAAAAACTGAAACATTCATTGCCTATGTATATCCAGTGATGGTTATGATTAGTAACTGATCGCAAGATCCTAGCCTTGTTCTCTTTCTTTTTCTTTTTATCCTTTTCTGTGTGTGTTGGGGTGGTGGGGGTGTTGTTTCTTATCTACCAAAATCTTGTGAGAAAATTGCATCAAAGTTCTAGTGAGAGAAAAAACATTCATCAAACCAACATAATTCTTCATACTTTCATTGTTTTCACTATTTCTCATGGAGTTGCCATGATTAGTACACCATCAGTGCCGAAAGAGACAATTGAACTACCCACAAAAACTATATCTATGCTCCAACGCTTAGGGTGAAAGTATCCTGTACCCTTATTACCTCCAGAGATGATATAGCCGTGAACTAGAAAAGTCAACCAAGAAAAAGGACCATTTTATCCTGAAATAGGACGGTGATGCTGTCACATCTATCAGGGCATACCTGGCACAGCTTCTAATCGAAAGGAAGGTACAACATCTATAGTTCTTAGTAGTCATCCTAGATATTATCAAAAAAAGACATTACAACTTAGAATCCATTTAGATTATTTTGGTTTTCCAACTGAAAGCTCCAAAGTGGAGCTTCCTAGCTTGGGTAAAAAATAAGGTCTTTAGGGAAGGGCTGATTAGTGTAACTGGCCCATACTTAGATCCAGTTTCACCCAAAATTTTCATGTTGAAAGTCAGAAAGTGGAAAGTAAAAGGGGCTTCCAACTAAAACTTTCAAAAAATATGCCCTTAGTCGGGACTGCGTTCTTCACTAACCTCTCTCTCACCTTCATTTGCGAGAACCAATCAGGAGTACCAAAAGGCTGACGGCACGGGAGCCATTCCCACACATTCGTGATGTAATGTTGGTGACAAAAATATAAAAGCACCACAATGAAATGCAAACTTCAAACTACCTGCCAGAACCAACGCGGAGGAATTGGAAACCTGACTTCCCTGACCAGGTGTAGCATGGTTCCCTTGTTCCTGCTTCTGCTCGCTAGCAATATTCTTCACAGCCCCATATTCAGCGTTCACCTACGAGCAAGTTCAAGTGTGTCAGCATAGCCACATTGCCAACCAGTAGAAAAAGAGGAAAAAACCAAAGGAGCGCTCATCACATCGCTATACTATACACCCTTCAAAAGGAAACCAGAAACTGGAATCGAAGATAAAGAAAGAAGGCAAAACCCTCTATTCCGCCGACTACACAAACTGATCACCAAAGCGCGAGCGAATTTACCTTGTAACTGATCCGGATCCGCTGGCTGCAGACAGGAGCACACCGGAGAGCCGATTCAGAGGAATAAGAAAAGGAACAAAGAGAAGAAACGCGTCAGACAAACGGGAGAAGGCGAAGACAGCAGAACCTGGAGGGCGGTCGGAGAGTAGTGTTTCGCTAGGGCTTTCGCATATACCTCTCCGCGTCGGGAGGGGCGTAGTGGCCGTGGGTGGGGGAGAAGAGGTCGAGAGCGCGCTTGAGGGACTTGAGGCTCAGCTTCTTCAGCGACTGTGGCTCCACGGGCTCCATCGCCGGGGCGAACCCTGGCATCGCCGCGAGACCTCGCGAGAAGAGGGGAGAGAGCCCACGGGTCCTGCTCCTCCGCGAGCTCCCCCCGCGCAGCGGGCCCTCGCCCCCTGGTCTTCTACCTTCGCAGCTCCCGCGCTGCTCCCTGGCGCTTCCCCCTCTAACGGCGGCGACTGCCGAAGCGGAGTATAAACCGTATCTGAATTTCGGACTGAATGTCCGTTTTACAAGGCTTAAGCGCCGATTTGGAATGGATTTACTCCGGAATTAACACCTTTTTACTCTGGGTATTTTATTAAGTAAGTTGATTTGTGGATTAATCAGAAAATAATTCCGAGTTACGTGGGTTAACTACTGACCCTCTCATTTATTGCACATCTTACCTCTCAGTAGTTAATTTGATAACAAGAGAGTTAAGATTTCCTAACTCAGTAGGTGAGATTGGGTAATTTGAATTAATTTAAATTTATTTAAATTTATTAAGTCTGCTGTAACCAATAAAATAAGATAAGTTTAAAATTAAGTGGACTTATGGATGAGATAAGTCCAAAAGAAAGCGGGGTTACAACTTACAAGTCCCCTCTCTATCACGCTCTCTGTCTCTTACTCTCCTCTTCATTTTTAATCATAAAATATTAGATTATGACTTTTAAATTTTAATTTATTAATTAATGATGTTATTTATCAAAAAAATATTTTTAGTCATATTTATTTTTATATAATATATTAAAATATTTTTATAAAATAAAATCTATGAATAGTAATCTCAAATAATAATTAAAGATGTTTTTTAGTTTTAAATTTAATTAGTGAGATTAATGATGTTGTTTATAAAAAATATAATATATTTATTTTAAATATATATTACAATTATTCAAAAAATAAAATAAAATAAAACACGTCTCCCCCCACCCGCGACAACGTCTCCCCCCTCGAAGGTGAGTTACTATCACAGGCTTGCAGGACCCCCTCCCTCGTCTCCTGCTGCTAATCTTGGACGAGACAACCATTGTCCATGTAAATAGGACTGAGGTCATCTTCTACCAATATCTTGCACTCCTCGATCACATCTTCGATCTTGATGGTTTCTTGATGACTGTCGTTGGCAGACTGTAATAGTAGTCTTAGCATATCCTCGTTGATGGGTGCACCTTTCTACATGGCCACTTCCTTTCTCTTTATAATTTATCACAAAATAGATTTGATCTCGTGGTCCACGAATAGGGTTGTCAATGGACCGGGCCGGGTCGGCCAGACAGGCCCGTGGGCCAGGCCCGATTTCTGGCCGGATCGCAAGGTATTTTTCGGTCCGTTGACTTTTAGGCGGGCCTAAAAATCCGGCCTGACTAGGCCTGCAGGCCGAGCTTGGACTTTGAGTTCGGCCCGCAGGCCGACTCAACCCGTTCTTTTTTTATTCTCACTTCAAATTTTAAAAACTACTCAGTTAAAAATATATTATTTTACTTAATTAAAAAATTTAAAACTATCTTTTCATACAATTATATAATTAATATCAAACTTGTAATTAATTTAGTAAGATTATAAATTTTATATTATTAAATATATTAATTTTTATTATTTTATTTAAGTTGTCGGGTCTTATTCAGACTTTGTATTTTTTAAATAGTGTCGGGCCCGACCCGGCCCGACCCGACATAAGTCGGGCGGAGACCAGGCTCGGGTTTTAATATTGACAAGTCGGACCCGGTGTAGACGGCAGGAGTCGTCCACCCTCGAGGGAAAGAAAAACAATAAACAATAATAATAAACAATGACAATGATGAAAGGGTGATCGCCATAGAGGTATAGTCGGCGGGAGTCGTCGTCTACCCTCGTCTGTCTTAGGAGATGAAAATGACGAGATCAACTCAAGGAGAGAAAGAAAATAGGGATGCGGAACGGACTCCGGTACGTGGCGGAGATAGGGGTCGGAAGACCCTCTCGCGTAAATTGACCCCTTCCCAGTAAGCGTGACTTACCGTTCCACGAGCAGTTTTCATATACCGGGAAGTCCGAGAATCTATGTAACAGAAATGGAGAGACACGTAAACTCAGAAATTATAACAGTATATCATTCTCCAAATAATTATAAGGACAATACGAACAAAGACGTACCACCACAGGACATTGGTCTTTGTAGGGTTCTAACAGCAATATAATAATATCAGCAACAATGAATATATATGTACATATTAAGACCACCGCAAGACATTGGCCTTACGGGATTTTTATTGCAACATAAATAATAAATATTATATGTACATACCACCGCGAGACGTTGGCCTTTGCGGGGCTTTTGCAGCGGTATAAATAATAAGTATAACTATATACAAAAGACCACCGCGAGGTATTACCCCTCCGCAGGATTTTTATTATAATAACTATATATATATAACAGGAAAAAAATGGATCAAATAAACCGCCGCGAGATGTTACTCTCCGCGGGGTTTTAAAGCGATGATGGGGGATGCTAAAATTAAATGGTTAGGGGTTAGGGGGTTATCGTGCAGAAATTAGATTACTGAATAGAAATGGTCGCGGGAGATGACCCACCGCACCAGTTAGATAAGACCGCCGCGAGGAACGGGTTCCTTGATCGGGGTCGGAACAAAAGAATATAGAAAATTAAACCACCGCGAGGAACGAGTTCCTTGATCGGGGTTGGAATGAATGTACAGGAAAGTAAACCACCGCGAGGAACGAGTTCCTTGATCGGGGTTGGAATTAAAAGTGCAGAAAAGTAGACCACCGCGAGGAACGAGTTCCTTGATCGGGGTTGGAATTAAAAGTGCAGAAAAGTAGACCACCGCGAGGAACGAGTTCCTTGATCGGAGTTAGAATTAAAAGTGCAGAAAATTAAACCACCGCGAGGAACGAGTTCCTCGATCGGGGTTAAAACAATTGAAAAGGGGATTAAATAAACCGCCGCGAGATGTCACTCTCCGCGGGGTTTTGAAGCGATGATAGGGGAGGGTTAGAGTTAAGCAGTTAACGGTTAGGATGTTAGAATGCAGAAATTAAATTACTGAAATAAAATGGTCGTGGGAGATAGCCCACCGCACTAGTTAGATGAGACCACCGCGAGGAACTGGTTCCGTCAACGGGGTTTGAACAGAAAATAAATAACAAAAGAAGGGGAAGGGAAGTGTGATCGCCAGGGGCTGAGAATTACACAGGAAATGTCCTGATCGCGTTTGCCGCCGAAGCGGGAGCAGTGCGGGTCCTCTCTTCCTCTTCGGTCGGCCGGCCGACGAAGAGGGCCTTACTTTGGTT
The DNA here is from genome assembly GCA_022559845.1 of Amorphophallus konjac. Classification (NCBI taxonomy): domain Eukaryota; kingdom Viridiplantae; phylum Streptophyta; class Magnoliopsida; order Alismatales; family Araceae; genus Amorphophallus; species Amorphophallus konjac. The sequence goes on along the minus strand of CM040118.1, from coordinate 9,243,821 downwards.
ACCCTGATTTTATTATTCTTTTTTTATGTTTTATCTTTTGTTATTATATTTTTTGGCTTTTGTTGCTTTTATTTACTTTTTTATGTTTTTATGTCTTTTAGAGAGACGTGAGAAGATGAAGAAAGAAACCGAGAGGTAGATGATAGAATAAGATAATATGATATAAGGAAAAACTACTAAGAAAAATATATGTAGAGTGAGAGACGTGTTTTAGACAAAACAGAAAAGAACGGGAATGAAGATTTAACGATATATGATAACAACAAGAGAGGGAAGATAGACTTATTTTTAGACTAAATAGAGAGGGGTGGGGGTGGAAATTTAACAACAAATAACAATAATAAGGGAAAGAATTAAAATGAGATGAGGGACATGATAGCCGGGTACCTCAAAACAGGAGGTCGCATTTCATCCTCGAACTGGGGACATGTGAGTTGCTCCTCCTCCTCTCTCGGCCGATTGAAGAAGCGGACTTCCGGACTGGTTAACCCTTCACAGAGAGAGCAAACGAAGGAAAAATAACAACTAAATAAGGACAACGGTGGTGTAGTACCAATTCTTTAGAAATCGATATTGAAAATAACATAAACGAATACGCACCTGGTTGGTGGTGTTTGAAACCCCTTTTTAAGACTAAAGGGTGAACAGACAATATGATGAATGAACAATTGAGGGGTCTCTCAGGGAGAGAAATGTAACATGGACGACATGTAATGATGCATGCAATGCAACGTAACTAATGAAACAAAAATAAATAAGACGGCGTGGTGAGAATGAGAAGACTTATTGGGCGGCCGATGACGGGCTCGAGAATGCGCGTCGGAGACGCGGACGCAGCACGGCGAAGGGCCTTCACAGCAGACTCCAGGAATTGGTTAGACTGAACATAATAACACACATGCATATATATATGTATACGAGTAGTAAATATGTTTACATAACATGTGTATGAACATATTAAACATTATATATATATCATATACATATATATATCAATATATATGGAGGAAATAATGAAATAGAGAGGGCGAGAGAGGGGATGAAAGAGGGAGAGAGGAGAAGGAGGGGAGAACAGAGAGATAACCGAGAGAGGGAATTGAGAGGAAGAGAGAAAGAAGAACAAAATAAAAAAAAGGGGAAAATGTGTAAAAAAAAGAGGGAGAGATCGGATAATGAGAGTGAGAAAGAGAGAGAATAATAAAAAGGGAATAAAAGAGTGAGAGTGGGAGGAAGAGAGAGAGGGTAATAGCAAAAAATTAAAAGAATGAAAGAGGGAGGAAGAGAGATATATCGAGAGAGGGTGAGGGAGATTGGGAATGTGAGAGAGAGAGAGAGGGAAAAGAGAGACGAGGGGGACGGAGGGTGCAGAAAGAGGGAGGAAGAGAGTGGAGAAGAGAAGTGAGAGAGAAGGAAAGAGAGAGAAGAGAGAGACGGGGAGACAGAGAGAGTGAGAGAGATAGAGAGAGAGAGAGAGAGAGAGAAAAGAGAGACGAGGGGGACGGAGGGTGCATAAACAGGGAGGAAGAGAGAGGGGAGAGAGAGACGGGGAGGCAGAGAGAGTGAGAGAGATAGAGAGAGAGAGAGGGAGGGAGAGGGAGAATGAGAGAATGAGAGAGAAAGGGAGAGAGAGGGACAGGGAGAGAGAGAGGGGGTTCCGGCGGTGGCCGCGGCGGTGCACGGCGAGCGGGGGCCGGGAGCTGCGGCCTCGACGGCGGTGTAGCAGTGGGCGGCAGCCGGACGGGGGCGTGCGGTGGCGCGGCGGGGCAGATGGAGCGGCAGGGAGGCAGGCGGCGTCGGGGGCGTTGGCGGCTGCGGAAGCGCCGGAGGCGGGGCCGAAGGCGGAGCGTCGTCGGAGGTGGGCGGCGTCGGGGCGCTGGCGGCGGCTGCGGGGCGCTGGCGGCGTCTGCAGAGGCGGGCCGGAGGCGGAGCGTCGTCAGAGGCAGGCGGCGTCGGGGCGCTGGCTGCGTCGGGGGGGCGCTGCAGGAGGCGAGCGGGGGGCGGACGGCGTCGGAGGCGGAGGGCGGCGGTGGTGAAGGCGGGAGCAGCGCGGCGGAGGAGGCGTCGGGAGGAGGCCGGAGGCGAGCGGGACGACCGGCGGAGACGCGGCGGTGGCCGCGGTGGGGAAAAGGGTCGTTGCGGCCCTTTTGTTCAAACGGGGGGGCACGGGCGACGAGGCCCCCCCGCGAACTTCACAAAAAGACCCTTTTTTTTAACAGAGAAAAAACGTAAAAGAGAGAAAGAGAGGTTGGTGGAGAGAACATAGGAAAAAAAAAGAGAGAAAGTGAGGGAAAGGGAGAAGAGATCGAAGGGGGAGAGAGGGGAAGAAAGAGTGAGAAAGAGAATGAGATGTTGAGGGAGAGAGATGGAGAGGGAAAGAGAGAGGAAGGGAGAGGGAAAATGAGAGAACGAGAGGGGGGGCTACGGTGTGACGGTGGAGAGAGGACGGTGAGGGAGAGGGGGGGTGCCATGGTGTGGGTGAAGACTGCAGAGGGAGAGAAGGAGAGAGGGAGGGGAGACGGTCGAGGTGGCTGCTACGGTCGTGCCGCAAGGAGATCAGGGGGGGTGGTTCACGTATGTGTGTGGGGGAGAAGTGAGAGAGAGAGTGTCGTGGGGTGGAGGGTGAGTGCAGTGAGGTGCATGTGTGTGCAGTGAAGTGAGTGTGTGTGTCGTGAGAGAGAGTGAAGGGAATAGGAAGATAGGATGATTAGTGTTAATTAAAAAATTAAAGATTAGTAAATAAAGATTAGATTAGGGATATGATTATATTTTTTATATTTTTTTATTGATATCTATTTATATATATATACATAAATAAGGTTATTTATTTTTTATATATATTAGGATTTTATTTTTATTATTTTATCTTTAAAATATTCTCTCATTATTTTTAAATCTTCTTCAATTCTTCCGAATTTTTTTAATAGCCTTTTTATCTCTTTTTTTGTATTTTCTTATGACCCCTTTTTTTATTATTTTTCTAAAATTTTTATAAGCCCTTACCCATTTTTTTGTATTTTAACATCTTCTCAATTTTTATAACCCTTTTCAATTTTCTAATTTTTTTGTATTTTTGTAAAACTCAAACAAATGGTAATCAATCACCTAAGTTAATCGTGTAAGCCACTCTGGGGCATCGTGGTGTAATATGAGATTTACTCGCGAAAAATGTGAAAATAGCGTGTCTACAGCTGTCCCGCCTTGGCATCTGCTTTGTAAGGGCAGGACACGTAATGGAATGGAATGAAATGTATGGAATTGAGTGTAGTGGAGTGAAAAGCAGGTGCCAAGGTGTGATGAGACACGCCCTCATCATTTTCCTGATGAGCATCTTTCCTGAATTTTATCGAAGCAACCTTGAAGGAGGTCCCCCGGAATCAACGATTGTTTGGATGGTGAACAAACTAGGAAAGGACATTACGTGCGCTAGGGCATAAGTAAACTAAAAGGGACCAACTTCACGGTGCGGAAGTACCCGGGTCGTAAACCTCAGGTTTCACCATTGGGGAGCGGTTACCAGCCATTGTGGAAGTGTTGCAGCCAAGGTGGGTCCAAGGGAAATTGAAAAGATGAATTAGAGACCAATCCAAACAATGGTTTCTTTCAGAGAAACATCCCAAGGCAACTTCGGGAAAACTCAGTACTCGACTTGGAATAGAATATCTCATATTTGAGCATTTAAGCATAGTGGCTCACACAATCAAAGTGAGTGAATGATTTTCCATAATAGACTCAAAGTTCTACATGAATGCATGCTGGGCTTAAAAGAAAATTATAAAAGAAAAGAAAATATAAGATAACCGAGGATAATATTGTTAAGTTGTGGAGACTGAGTCAGGATACTGATCCGATGAGCTGATACTGAGCCGGGGGCCCGTTTATCCACGTACCGACACATCGGACGGAACCGTCGTCCCCATACTATCACAACTCAACGGCCTATCCGTACATCATGAATTCCTCTGAAGTTATCACTGTTTTTGTTGAAGGGGAACTCAAACTCCAGATTTGTCCAAGACATAAGGTCCTTGGTATGCTCTAATAGCGTAGATATCATATAGTAGGATGCATGACACAGTGGGGTCAGTCACCAGGGTGACTTAAGGGTGGGACATGATATCTTTTTTTTTTGTTCTGTTTCAATGGTACCTGCACTCAACAATTAACACACCATGATGGCTGCACCAATTATTGCACAAGAAATGTAATTGCACTTCACAAAGAAATCCACACACCAAGGTAATTCTCAGAAACAAGCAAAGACATATGCGAACCAAACAAGATTCCTCCGGTAAAAATCCATAACGGTAACTTATCATTCATGCTTTACTTTTACCGTTTTACCACCTTCCCTCCTATAAGTACCCCCCCTAGGTCTTAGCCAGATGTCATTCAAGGGTGTTCTGTTCTTTCGAGATGGAAAGAGAGAGGTCACAGTCCTTGGAGGTGGAGGGTGAACCTTCCCACCTTACCAAAAGGGGGAGGTTCGCTCGCGAATTCAAGAAATTGACCGACATTGAAGGTCATCTGAGTGAAAGGATTCGCTCACGGATGGTAAGCCGACCCCTTTTCCTCTACTTTTCCTGCATGAGTCCTTCCTTATCCCTTGATTCTTTTCTTTCCTTTTCTTCCAGCCGTATCCTCTGTAATATCCCGGACCTTTCGGATCCTTCTTCGTGGGTCCCGGGTCTAGTTTTCGGAGCGTCCGGCTCCGTTGTGTCCGAAATTTCGTTTCGGACATCTTTCGTGTTCGGATCGGCGCGATCCGGAGTCGTTTCGGAGGCCCGGAGGCGTTCCGCGGCTTTTTCCGCGCGTGTTTTCCGATTTCCGGTGTGTGTTTCGGCTTTTTCTTCGGACGCTCGCTGCGGGCGAACCGGGCAGTTCCCCGAGGCACGAGTGGTACCGTTGCGATCGGTGCGTTCCGAGGATTCCGGAAATGTATTTTTCTAATTTTCGGTATTTTTCCGAAAAATCGGATTTTCTATATATTCCCATTTTCTTTTCTTTTCTTTTTTCTTCTTTTCTCTTTTCTTCTTCTTCCTCCTTCCTCCTCCACCGTGTCTCCCTCCCTCTCCCTCTCTTCCTCCCGGTTGGCCACGGCGAGCTCCCCTCCGGCTGCAGACGGCGGCGGGGCGACGGCGCGGTGACGTGGGCGGCGGCGAGGCGATCGTGCGGGCATACGGCGAGCGTGGGAGGCGTGGAGAGGCGAGATTCTAGCGGCGTTCTTCGCGACTTCGAGCTCGGATCGGAGCGTTTCGTCGCGGACCGGAGGTAGGGTGACGTTCCTTAGCCTCATGTCTTCCTTCCCCGTGAGTTTAAGCTCGAGACGAGGTCGAGAGGGGTTTATTTTGAGCCGGGAAGGGTCGATCATGCCGCGGGGTGAGTTCGTCCGATCCATCGTTTTGAGCCCCGATTTCACGGTTTAAGGGCGTAGGAGCATGCTAGGGGGCTTGGGGGTTCTTCTCTCGCCATTTCCCCCTCCGTGGGGTTTGTTTTGAGGCCGATTGGGCGATTCCGGTGAGGTTCGCCATTTTCTCGCCGGTGAGCGATGTGCGGTCGAACCAGTGGCCGCACAACCCCTATGCGGTTCCGTTCGGACCGTTCATCGGCTCGGCGCGCTTTGGGTGAGGCTTGGCGCGCAGTGGGCTTGGGCGGTCTATCGTGGGACCGCATATCCTAATGTGCGGCCCCACAGCTACCGCCCAACCCCAAGGGTTTTGACCGTTGGTTGTGACCGTTGTGCAGTGCTCTGGGATGTGCGGCCAGGAGCTGACCGCATAACCCCTTGCACGGCCAGGTGCTGGCCGTACATCCCCTAGCGCTATGGTTGGATGTGCGGTCTGGCCCTGACCGCACAACACCTGAACGGCTAAGCCGTAGCCGCCCTTCCCCAAGTGCGGCTAAGGACTAACCGTCCAGGCTTTTTACCGTTGGGAGACGAGCGGCCAGGAGGTGACCGTTCCTCACCCACGTGCGGTCAAGAGTTGGCCGCACATCTGTTTGAACGGTCCTGTGTTGGCCGTTTATCTGTCGTTTGGACCCTGGGTGGAACGGTCCTGATATGACCGTTCTAATCCTTGTGCGGTCCCTGTGTGACCGTACTTCCGTGGGCGGCCCAGTGTGGACCGTTCAAGGGTACGGGTTGCGTCGGTGTGTCTCTCGTCGTACAGAGTGTACCGGGAGATGTTGTTGTCAGCTGGTCACCGTGCGTCGGTGTTGGTACAAGGAGCGTTCCTCGTACCTGCAGTTGCACCGTTGTTTTCCGAGACTTGAGAGTCTACTCCTTCTGTGACCCTCCACTAGTCGTAGCCTACTAGTACGCGTGTGCTAGTCGCACCAGGGAGTGGTGTACGGGCTGACCTTTAGAGACGGTTTGTGGACCGGTTACCGTTGGGCCCCACGTCTTGCAGCCAGAGTCCGGCTGAGGGGAAAACCGGTCAGAGGGCCAGACCAGGGACGCGCGGTCTGTGTGTGCACACGTGGTTGGGGGCGGTTGGACCCACGTCGACGGGCGTGACCCCAGCTAGTCACTTGTTGTAGTTACTTGTACGGTGTTTGCGCCTCGGGTAGGACCTACCATGTCAGGCGGTTCACCTGCGGTGCGGTGTAAGACGTCAGGGGACGCTACCGGCTGTGCTTCTAGTGGGTGGTACTCCTGTTGAGTACGGAGTGTCAGACTGTCAGTCGTGTGTTTCCGACCTTCGGGTTTTGACGGTTCGACCGTTGAGTTTCGGTCTTCTCGTACCGTGGCACGTGTGTCGGTTTGCGTGCCGTTAGGGTCTAGTTCTGTAGAGTACAGGGCTTTCCTTTCCGAGGTACCTTCCTACCGTTAGGGTAGTGGTTTCTCGTTTTACGAGGTAGGGTTCGAGTGATCCCTACTGAGTCTTGTTCCGAGACTCATTCCCTGCGTGTTTTCACCGTGTTTCAGGTGAGGCGCCACCTTCGGGGAGCGTGTCAGGAGCGCAGCGGAAGCGTGGTGCGGGTGCCCAGAGGTAGTGCCAGAGGTCAGAGCCGGGGGATGCCCCGTGTAGCTGTACTTTTCTTTCTTGTCACTGTACTAGTCGGGGACTACTGTTGCTGTTGTTGTTATTTTATTGTGGACCATGTAAAATGTTAATTCATTTCCTGCTTAATATCATAACTGTTTAATTTCTGCAATTATTTGTGATGCTTGTGTAGTTTCCACACCATCCTTTTAACCCTTCCGAGTCTTCGGGCTCGTGGGTGGCGGTGCGAGTCTCGGGTTATCGGGCCTTCCCGGTAATCGGATTCTCGGGTCGTTACAGCTGGTATCAGAGCGCGGTTGTGGAATTACATGAGAATCATAGGTAATTGTAGTGGTCCACTAGTCCATGACGATGATGTGCAGGTGACGCTGGCATTGGGCACCGTGTGTTTTATTCTGACCTTCCGTTTCTGAGTTTTCTGTCTTGTGCTTAAGGAGCGAGGATGGCGCCGAGGAGGAGTTCTCGCTCTCAGCAGGGGCAGTCGGCTGGAGGTCAGGAGATCCAGCAGGGGGTCCAGAGGGACCAGGAGGAGCATAGCAGAGTTCCGGGAGCTACCGAGGCCGCGGATGCTGCGAGGGCTCCGGGGGCCGAGGGTTTTCTCCGTGGCATGTACCATCTCATGGCTCAGCAGTTCGGCGGAGAGGCCGGTGAGGGCTCGTCAGTCAGGGGTGGGCCAGGCCGAGCAGTGAGGGATTTCATGCAGTTTCATCCACCTTACTTTAGCGGCCAGGCAGACCCTGATGCGGCTCGTGATTGGCTTGATGAGATGGAGCGGGTGTTCAGTTCTGCAAAGAGTGCTGTCGAGGACAGAGTGGTGTTGGCCTACAACCAGTTGCAGGGTACGGCTCGGAGGTGGTGGTCTTCCGAGTGGAAGACGTCCTTTCAGCTTCGTCCGCTTGAGCAGATCGAGTGGGATGACTTTGTCAGTGCTTTCGAGCGTACGTACTGTCCAGATATTGTTGCTACGCAGCGGATGCGGGAGTTTCTGGAGCTGGTGCAGGGTGACATGTCCGTGTTGCAGTACAGGGCCCGATTTGTCGAGCTGGGTCGGTACGCACCTCATATCATGGAGCATGAGAGGGTGAGGACGACGCAGTTTGTGCAGGGCTTGAGGCTGGAGCTGAGGCACCATCTGATCGCGAATGGGGCCACTGATCTCGAGACGGCGTCTCGTGTTGCGATTTCCTTGGAGATGGATATGCAGAGGACTCGAGGACCGATCAGCCAGGGGCAGTCTGTGTCAGGTCGCAGCCAGCAGTCGGCTACTCAGCAGCAGGGTTTCTTTCAGTCTGCGTCGGGTGGTTCAGGAGTACCGGCATCGGCAGCTTCGGTGACAGGATCTGCGTCCTTTGGCACGAAGGTCAAAAAGTTCTTCAAGAGAGGGTTCGGCAAGAAGAAGTCCAGGGATCAGGGGCAGGCTTCATCGGGCAGTGTGCAGCAGCCGTTTCCTTTGCAGCGACAGGGATCGGTGGGTGGATCGCGAGGACCTTGTCCACGGTGTAGTGGGACCCACCCAGGCAGGCAGTGCACGGCGCCGATCATCTGTTTTCGGTGTGACCAGCCAGGGCATATGGCGCGCGACTGTCCTCAGAGGCCGCCGCAGCAGCAGGTTTCCCAGCAGCAGCAGCAGCAGGGACAGTATCCGCCGCTACCCAGGTCAGCTAGTGTGGGAGGCAGGCAGAGAGCTCGTGGCCAGATCACGCACTTGACCAGGGCAGAGGCAGTAGCGTCGCAGCTCGTGGAAGGTACCGTTCAGATTTTGGGTTGTGCGGCTCGGGTTTTATTTGATTCTGGCGCGTCTCATTCGTTCATTTCGGAGGATTTCGCGTCGAGCGTCGAGGAGCCGGTGACCCAGTTGTCCTGTGATTTGGCTGTGGAGTTGCCTTCGGGTGACTTTATGGTCACTCCGTATTGCTTCGACCAGGTTCCGGTGTGGATCGATGGGCGGAGTATGCCAGGCAGGTTGTATGCGTTGCAGCTTTGGGATTACGACGTGATTCTAGGCATGGATTGGCTCGAGACTCATGGAGCGGTGGTGGATTGTGGGATGAAGAGGGTCTACTTCCAACATCCGAGCAAGAGGACCTTCTATTTCCAAGGTATCCGTTCCGCCTCTTCTCGATTTCTTATCTCTGCTATTCGAGCCCGTCGATTGCTTGATTCAGGTTGTCAGGGTTTTCTCGCGTCTGTGGTTGTGTCTGACCGGATGGAGCCGAATGTCGAGGACATTGCGGTGGTGTGCGAGTTTCCCGATGTTTTTCCTGAGGAGTTGCCTGGATTACCTCCCCAGCGGGAGATCGATTTCGTGATCGAGGTTGTACCTGGTACGGGACCTTTGGCGAAGGCTCCCTACCGTATGGCCCCCGCGGAGTTGAGGGAGTTGAGGGCGCAGTTGCAGGAACTGTTGGCCAAGGGGTACATTCGTCCGAGCTTTTCCCCTTGGGGTGCGCCCGTGTTGTTCGTGAAGAAGAAGGACGGTAGTCTGCGGCTGTGCATTGACTATCGGCAGCTGAATGACGTGACCATTAAGAACAAGTATCCGTTGCCGCGGATTGATGATTTGTTCGACCAGCTTCAGTCTGCGCGAGTGTTCTCGCGGATTGATTTGCGGTCCGGTTACTATCAGCTGAGAATTCGCGAGTCCGATGTGGAGAAGACTGCGTTCAGTACGAGGTACGGGCATTATGAGTTTCTGGTGATGCCGTTTGGGCTCACCAATGCCCCAGCAGCCTTCATGGACTTGATGCAGAGGGTGTTTCATCCGTATTTGGACCAGTTCGTGGTCATTTTCGTGGATGACATCCTTGTTTATTCGCGGTCTGCTGAGGAGCATGCGTACCATTTGGGTGTGGTGCTGCAGACGTTGCGAGATCACCAGTTGTATGCGAAGCTCAGCAAGTGCGAGTTTTGGCTCAGTGAGGTGCACTTTCTGGGGCACGTGATTTCTGGTGATGGCATTTCCGTGGATCCCGCCAAGGTCGAGGCTGTGATGCAATGGCCGAGGCCGAGGTCGGTGACGGAGATCCGGAGTTTCTTGGGGCTTGCGGGTTATTATCGCCGGTTTATCCAGGATTTTTCCCGCATTGCGACCCCGATGACGAGGCTCACGCGGAAGGATGTGCCTTTCGTCTGGTCCGAGGAGTGTGAGCAGAGCTTTAGGGAACTGAAGAGATTGCTCACCTCGGCTCCGGTGTTGGTTTTGCCTTCTGGATCGGGAGGTTTTGTGGTGTGTACAGATGCTTCCGGCGTCGGATTGGGTGCTGTTCTGATGCAGCATGGTAGAGTGGTGGCTTATGCATCTCGGCAGCTAAAGCCCCATGAGGAGAACTACCCTACCCATGACCTTGAGTTGGCGGCAGTGATCTTCGCGCTGAAGATCTGGAGGCATTATCTGTACGGTGAGAAGTTCGAGGTGTTCACTGACCATCAGAGTTTGAGGTATGTGTTCTCGCAGAGAGATCTGAACCTCAGACAGAGGCGTTGGATGGAGTTCATGAAGGACTATGACTTCACCCTGCCTTATCAGCCGGGCAGGATGAATGTCGTCGCCGATGCCTTGAGTAGGAAGGTTGCGGTCAGTACCTTGATGCTGAGGAAGTGGAGGCTCTGGGAACAGGTGCCCGAAGTATCTTTCAGGCTCAAGATTCCCCAGGAGCCAGGGTTGGCAGTGCTTGCGAGTCTGACTGTCACTCCTGCTATTCGTCGTCAGGTGACAGAGGCTCAGCATGCGGACCCTGAGTTGCCCCGGATTCTTGCGATGGCTGATGTGGAGCTCGGCGAGGACGGTGCTGCGAGGTTTCGTGGCAGGCTGTACGTCCCAGCGGAAGAGCAGGTTCGTCGTGCGGTGTTACGCGAGGCTCATGGGAGCAGGTACACTGTGCACCCGGGTGCGACGAAGATGTATCGGAACTTGCGGAGGCAGTTCTGGTGGCCTGGCATGAAGAGAGATGTGGCCGAGTTTGTGGCCAGGTGCCTGATCTGTCAGCAGGTGAAGGCAGAGCATCAGCGACCAGGCGGTACTCTCCAGCCCTTGGATGTTCCTGCTTGGAAGTGGGACCATGTGACCACGGATTTTGTGGTGGGGTTGCCCAGAACCCCGACTGGGCAGGACAGTATTTGGTTGCTGGTGGATCGGCTGACGAAGGTGACGCGGTTGCTACCGGTCAAAGTCAGCTGGAGCGTGCCTAAGTTGGCTCGTCTTTATGTGGAGCGGATCGTGCCGTTGCATGGGGTTCCCATTTCGATCGTGTCGGATCGGGATCCGCGCTTCACTTCTGGATTCTGGAGGAGTTTCCAGCGAGCTCTTGGCACGGAGTTGGCATTTAGCTCGGCGTATCATCCACAGTCAGATGGTCAGTCTGAGAGGACCATTCAGACTTTGGAGGACATGCTGAGATCCTGCTGCCTGGAGTGACAGGGGAGTTGGATTCATCACCTACCGTTAGTGGAGTTTGCCTATAACAACAGCTTTCATTCGAGCATCGGCATGGCTCCTTATGAGGCATTGTATGGGCGTCCTTGTCGGACTCCACTTGATTGGTTTGAGGTGGGTGAGCGTGTTTTGACGGGACCGGAATTGGTGCAGCAATGTGTGGATGTTGTGCACCTGGTTCGTCAGAACATGTTGGCGGCCCAGAGTCGGCAGAAGAGCTATGCTGACCGTAGGCGGCAGCCCCTCGAGTTCGCCGTGGGCGATCATGTGTTCTTGAGAGTTTCTCCGATGAAGGGGGTGATGCGGTTTGGACGGCGTGGGAAGCTGAGTCCCCGCTATATTGGTCCTTTCGCGATTGTGGAGCGCATCGGTGAGGTTGCTTACCGGTTGCAGTTACCCTCTGAGTTGGCGTCGGTGCATGACGTGTTCCACGTCTCTATGTTGCGGAAGTATATGCCCGATGACTCTCATGTGCTCGAGTTTTCCGTTTGGCCTGAGGTGACTCCAGATCTTTCTCTCCCAGAGTTTCCGATCCGCGTGGAGGATAGGCGAGAGCAGCGCCTGCGGAACAAGGTTATTCCCTTGGTCAAGGTCGTGTGGCAACGACACTCTGGTGGTGAGGCTTCGTGGGAACGTGAGGACGAGATGCGTCAGCAGTTCCCGTACCTGTTTGAGTGAGTCTTCCTCTTCTTTCCCCTTGGGTTGTTCTCAATTTCGAGGACGAAATTCCTTAAGGGGGGAGGGCTGTAATATCCCGGACCTTTCGGATCCTTCTTCGTGGGTCCCGGGTCTAGTTTTCGGAGCGTCCGGCTCCGTTGTGTCCGAAATTTCGTTTCGGACATCTTTCGTGTTCGGATCGGCGCGATCCGGAGTCGTTTCGGAGGCCCGGAGGCGTTCCGCGGCTTTTTCCGCGCGTGTTTTCCGATTTCCGGTGTGTGTTTCGGCTTTTTCTTCGGACGCTCGCTGCGGGCGAACCGGGCAGTTCCCCGAGGCACGAGTGGTACCGTTGCGATCGGTGCGTTCCGAGGATTCCGGAAATGTATTTTTCTAATTTTCGGTATTTTTCCGAAAAATCGGATTTTCTATATATTCCCATTTTCTTTTCTTTTCTTTTTTCTTCTTTTCTCTTTTCTTCTTCTTCCTCCTTCCTCCTCCACCGTGTCTCCCTCCCTCTCCCTCTCTTCCTCCCGGTTGGCCACGGCGAGCTCCCCTCCGGCTGCAGACGGCGGCGGGGCGACGGCGCGGTGACGTGGGCGGCGGCGAGGCGATCGTGCGGGCATACGGCGAGCGTGGGAGGCGTGGAGAGGCGAGATTCTAGCGGCGTTCTTCGCGACTTCGAGCTCGGATCGGAGCGTTTCGTCGCGGACCGGAGGTAGGGTGACGTTCCTTAGCCTCATGTCTTCCTTCCCCGTGAGTTTAAGCTCGAGACGAGGTCGAGAGGGGTTTATTTTGAGCCGGGAAGGGTCGATCATGCCGCGGGGTGAGTTCGTCCGATCCATCGTTTTGAGCCCCGATTTCACGGTTTAAGGGCGTAGGAGCATGCTAGGGGGCTTGGGGGTTCTTCTCTCGCCATTTCCCCCTCCGTGGGGTTTGTTTTGAGGCCGATTGGGCGATTCCGGTGAGGTTCGCCATTTTCTCGCCGGTGAGCGATGTGCGGTCGAACCAGTGGCCGCACAACCCCTATGCGGTTCCGTTCGGACCGTTCATCGGCTCGGCGCGCTTTGGGTGAGGCTTGGCGCGCAGTGGGCTTGGGCGGTCTATCGTGGGACCGCATATCCTAATGTGCGGCCCCACAGCTACCGCCCAACCCCAAGGGTTTTGACCGTTGGTTGTGACCGTTGTGCAGTGCTCTGGGATGTGCGGCCAGGAGCTGACCGCATAACCCCTTGCACGGCCAGGTGCTGGCCGTACATCCCCTAGCGCTATGGTTGGATGTGCGGTCTGGCCCTGACCGCACAACACCTGAACGGCTAAGCCGTAGCCGCCCTTCCCCAAGTGCGGCTAAGGACTAACCGTCCAGGCTTTTTACCGTTGGGAGACGAGCGGCCAGGAGGTGACCGTTCCTCACCCACGTGCGGTCAAGAGTTGGCCGCACATCTCTTTGAACGGTCCTGTGTTGGCCGTTTATCTGTCGTTTGGACCCTGGGTGGAACGGTCCTGATATGACCGTTCTAATCCTTGTGCGGTCCCTGTGTGACCGTACTTCCGTGGGCGGCCCAGTGTGGACCGTTCAAGGGTACGGGTTGCGTCGGTGTGTCTCTCGTCGTACAGAGTGTACCGGGAGATGTTGTTGTCAGCTGGTCACCGTGCGTCGGTGTTGGTACAAGGAGCGTTCCTCGTACCTGCAGTTGCACCGTTGTTTTCCGAGACTTGAGAGTCTACTCCTTCTGTGACCCTCCACTAGTCGTAGCCTACTAGTACGCGTGTGCTAGTCGCACCAGGGAGTGGTGTACGGGCTGACCTTTAGAGACGGTTTGTGGACCGGTTACCGTTGGGCCCCACGTCTTGCAGCCAGAGTCCGGCTGAGGGGAAAACCGGTCAGAGGGCCAGACCAGGGACGCGCGGTCTGTGTGTGCACACGTGGTTGGGGGCGGTTGGACCCACGTCGACGGGCGTGACCCCAGCTAGTCACTTGTTGTAGTTACTTGTACGGTGTTTGCGCCTCGGGTAGGACCTACCATGTCAGGCGGTTCACCTGCGGTGCGGTGTAAGACGTCAGGGGACGCTACCGGCTGTGCTTCTAGTGGGTGGTACTCCTGTTGAGTACGGAGTGTCAGACTGTCAGTCGTGTGTTTCCGACCTTCGGGTTTTGACGGTTCGACCGTTGAGTTTCGGTCTTCTCGTACCGTGGCACGTGTGTCGGTTTGCGTGCCGTTAGGGTCTAGTTCTGTAGAGTACAGGGCTTTCCTTTCCGAGGTACCTTCCTACCGTTAGGGTAGTGGTTTCTCGTTTTACGAGGTAGGGTTCGAGTGATCCCTACTGAGTCTTGTTCCGAGACTCATTCCCTGCGTGTTTTCACCGTGTTTCAGGTGAGGCGCCACCTTCGGGGAGCGTGTCAGGAGCGCAGCGGAAGCGTGGTGCGGGTGCCCAGAGGTAGTGCCAGAGGTCAGAGCCGGGGGATGCCCCGTGTAGCTGTACTTTTCTTTCTTGTCACTGTACTAGTCGGGGACTACTGTTGCTGTTGTTGTTATTTTATTGTGGACCATGTAAAATGTTAATTCATTTCCTGCTTAATATCATAACTGTTTAATTTCTGCAATTATTTGTGATGCTTGTGTAGTTTCCACACCATCCTTTTAACCCTTCCGAGTCTTCGGGCTCGTGGGTGGCGGTGCGAGTCTCGGGTTATCGGGCCTTCCCGGTAATCGGATTCTCGGGTCGTTACATCCTCTCTTTCCGGGCCCGAGAAAATTCTCCAGGCTGCCGTGGCTGTCGAAGCTCACGTCTAACATTACTACCGGTATGAGGGTTTTCATTTCAAAGTGGCACCTTCAAGGCTTGGTTATCCACGCCAAATATTATAACAAGATTTGCATGGACTGGGCAGCCATGGGTGCACTGGTAGAGGTTTGGCATCCTGAAACCCACACCTTCGTCTTCCCAACTTTTGAATCAACGATCCTTTTGGAGGAGGCGGAACTCCTGCTCGGCTTAAAGAGATTCAGGAATGATGACAAAATAAAGATTTTGCGCATGGGGAAGAAAGTATCCCCTGAGGAGATTCTGGGAAGCTTCATGCCCTGCGAAGTTGTGAAAGGCGTTCATACCCAGAGGGGAATCAACCTACAGAAGCTGGCAGACTGGACTACGAACGCCTTGGAAAGATCGCCAAGCGACGAACGTTTAACAGTACTCATGAAAGGGTTCGTAATTTGTTTGGCGGGAGCTCTCCTCTTTCCTAGCATCGACAACATCCTGGAGGAGGATCAGTTGGGTGCGATCTGCGGACTCTGGAAGGGCAAAAGAGTGGGGCCAGCCGTCCTCGCCTACCTTTACAGCGGTCTTACGGCTTCCAGCATAGGTCAGCCCCCCTATGGGTGCATGTTTCTCCTCAATTGCTGGATCGATCTCCATTTCAAATTTGATCACTGCAGGGAGGCACGAACTTCTTCCAGAATCTTCCAACAAAGCCCCCTTTATCACATGGTTGATGCGTTGGGTTTTGGCGGGAGCGTGGTCAATCGCATGTCTCGGCTGAAGTCACGTGGAGGCTGGCGTGCTTACTTCAACAATTTGGAGCGGGATGCGTTTACTCATGCGCCAGCATGTTTACTTGGACGTGAGCTTCTTGCGAGATCCTCCCCTGACGCGGAACTCCAGCTTATCGGTGCAACTGAATTTGTTCTTTACAGCTCGCACCGGTGTCGCCTGCAAATCGGCCTTCCGCGACACTCTTTTCCTACACCATCCGATCTCCCTTTGATTAAGGAAAGAGAGTTAGACACGGAAGGTGATGCCAAGGATAGAAAAGCGATCAAAGTGTCGTGGAAAGCCAGTATTCCACAGAAGGTGATGGTGACTGTGAGTGAGGATCGTGAGCTGTTGAATGCTTATGTAATGGAACTGGGGAAACTGAGGCCCGTGATGCCCAGTCCTTGATGTCATCTCGTTTTGAAATAAACGCCAGGCCTTAATGCCATTGCATGTTCTTTGAATCTCCTCTCTCTCTTTTCTCTTTTGGCGGAGGCAGTTTGGAATGCCAGACGCTGGAGGACGGCTACCTGTCATCGGACAGGAGCCGGAGGACTGAGATGATTACCGCAAAGGGCTTCCCCTGAGGTGTCATGGTGCTGATGTTCTCTTCAGACGACGAGGAGAGAGTGAGAAGGAATGGAGGGATAGAGGGACGCTGAGATTGATACAAGAGGAGGGCACTGGAGGCCCAACTGATGAAGCTTTAGGAGAAACAACGAACGGACGCGTCAATCCCTCAGAGTTGTTGCAGATTAGGGCAGAATTCGAGCTCGCAGTGGAGGAGCCCCTGGAGCTGGTGCAATCTCTTTTGGCAGAACAGAGGGCAGCTGAACCAGCAGCCTCAACTTCAAGAGCTTCGCGGCCATCGGGATCGCGAGAGAAGCAGGAGGACGACGAAGAGCACCGCCGAAGAGCCGGTGGGAACTCGTGGCACGACAAAGCGATTGCTGCGTCACGGAACTATAGAAAGCCTCCGAGGGTCTTCTTGCCTTCGGAGAGAAGAGAAGTGACCAGGAGGGTGATGAGGGTTAGTGAGTGGCTTTCATACCCACTCTTTCCTCATGACGGGCTCAAACCCTTATATAGATGTATAAGTGGAATGGGTTGGTTTAAGGGCAGCTCGCTGGCCCTAGATGCGTTGCTTCGGGTCTATAGCTCTCCTCTACCACGAGACACGTTCGACGAGATTTCTACTTAAAACACGGAGTGGTGACTCACCATAGCCATGATTTTTAAAGAGAATCTGCCACCGCCTTTGAAATGACGGCCCTCTAGCTAGTACTCTATTCCTACGTGAGTGTCCCAATTTTCGTTCTTTGCGTCGTAAGGGGCCGCAATAGGACAAGGGACACGGGGAATCTTCAGACCGTATTACGGCTCTGAAGTATTCACCCGACATAGCAAAGTGGCATCCGAGGACACCTCGGCCATGGCTTTCATTGGAAGCTATCACCAATTTCAATAATATCGGCCCCTGTCCCTGTTTTCCCGCATAAATGTCCCTCGTTTTCTTTCGTTGCGCTAGCAGTAGTCGCAACGGGATAATGAACACGGTGAATCTTTGGACCGAATAGGGAGGACAAGTCAATAAATCACGGCTCCGCTCTGTTTACTCCACATGGCGAAGTGGCACACGAGGGTACCGTGGCCATGAGTTTTCAAAAGATTTACCTCCAATTTCAAAAGCGTCGGTCCTTGGTCCTTGTTTCTCGCATAAATGTCCCCTACTTTCTTCTTTGCGCTAAAAGTGGTCGCAACGGGACAATGAACACGGAGAATCTTTGGACCAAATAGGAGGACAAGTCAACAAATCGTGCCTCCGAATCGATCACTCCTCATGGTAGAGTGGCCGTAAAAGTAAAGAGAGGGTGACTTGTCGTAAGAGCTGTTGCTAGGGATGATGGTGATAGATCCAGATCACCTTCTCTCTGATCCTATAAATACCTCTCCTTTCTCTCGACCTGGAAGCACCGAGGTCCTGAGAGCAGACTTGAGGAGTGCAAGTTTGTAACGAAGGGAGGTTGCAAGTGTTGCTCATTTTTTCAGGATGGAGGGTGAATCCAGCTTCAGAGCAGAAGGTGAGTCTTCCCGCTCCTCGAAGAGGAGCAGATCAGGTAGCAGTTCCAAGAGACTCTCAGAAGTCGAAGGACAACTGAGTGAGAGGACCCGATCACAGCTTGTAAGTGGCTTCTTTGGTTTCCTTCCTTCATCCTTTTCTTCTCCTTTCTTGCTTAGCAATGCTCCCTTTTTCACCTCTTGTATATGTGCAGAGCATGATGCGCTCGCACATCTCGTGGGAGCTGGTAGTGATAGCATATCGAGGTCTCCCTGACTTCCAGAAGGCCAGGCTAGACGTGATGGGGTTCGGTGTCTTCCTCCGAATCGAGCCGGTAAAGCTCGACCTTGCCCTGATCCAAGCATTACATGAAAGATGGGATCCGGCAAGTCGGGCATTCCTGATGCCTTGGGGGCACATGGTGCCTAGTCTGGAAGATATGGTCCGCATCACGGGCCTCAAAGTAGATGGAGAGGCGGTGACCGGCGTCACTTATGCGGATTATCGAGAAGGTGCCCAGAAACTGTTAGGACTGGAACTCGACGGTCGAAAGAACAGGTCAGTAGCCAAGACATCGATCATGGAGGTGTTAGGGCTTACTGACATTCGTCCACGGGATGACGAGTCCCTGGAGGAATTCATGGAAAGGGCAGAAAGAGGTGCCCGTGCTGTATACTGTGCGGATGCCAGCAACTGGGAGAGGACCAACATGGACCTGAGGAGGTTCCTCCTCTTTCTGCTGGGTAGACTGCTACTGGGCTCCAAGGGAGACAATATACATTGCCGCTTCTTGGAGCTGCTCGTGGACTTGGAGAGAGTAGGACAGTACGCCTGGGGAGCTACCGTACTAGCGCATCTATTCACAGGTATGTCGCAAAGGACAGGCCGAGAGGTGACAATAAATGGATTTACGCCCTTCATCCAGGTAAAATATTATTTTTTTGTGGTTTTTGTTTTATGCTTTTTTTTTTGTATTTGTTGATGCCAATGACACATGATGGTGTAGCTATGGAGCTACTATTATATTCCAATGGGGAGAGCTCGACACTGTCGGCCAGTGACGATCCCGTTGGCTAGGCGGTGGCAACCCATCATGAGTACAGCACCATTATCCTACCAGCTGACGGTATCGAGACGGGAGCTACAAGAATTCCCTACAACGATGGTAGGATACCCTTTTATTTTTTTTATTTTGATCATTTTTTACCATTTTTTTTTGTATTTTTGAGTAATTAAGAAGATATGTACAACCAACATAGGTGAACTGGAAGCCTTACTTGAACATGGTCGATGCCGACCAGCCATGGGTAATTGGAAGCCGTGCCCGGTTTGGACGGGACCTCTGGCTTCATTGTTTGAATGAAATTGAGCCACTAAGGCTACGATTAGCCATGAGGACTCTCGGGCTTGCCCAGGAATGGGTGGATATAACCTCCTCACCCAGCGTCGGGAAGAAGACGCGTGGGCCGGCAACCTGCGTTGATTGGAGGGTGCGCTTCCCCGAACAGTATGAAGACTGGCAGCGGGGTGGTACGCTCGTGGAATCGCAAGCGCAAGACAGTGAAGATTACTTACGGCTTTATAGGGCAATGTATGCGGAGAGGCTCCAGCTTGGAGGGCTTATAGAGGTAAAGTAAAACACCATTTTTATCTTTTATAATTTCCATTTTTTTTTATTTGTGAACTCAAGAGCCATGGCTGTAGGATGCCCGTGACACCATAATAACGAACTTACAAGCTCGTTTAGCGGACACGGAGCGAGAGTTAACTGACACCCGAGCGGCTCTGGGTTCATCAGTAAGTGTGTATATACATGCTCCTGGCATGATTTGAAATTCATGGCGTTAACCATTTAACTGTCACCTCTCGTATGTGTACGCAGCGTGCCCAACTCGATGTAGTTTCATCGGCAATGGGGGCAGACGGCGTTTCTTCCAGTCTATGGATTCCCACTTCAGAGTTAGATTTACTCCACGAGCAACTTGCTCATGCCACCCAGCGGGCTGCGGAAGCAGAAGGGATGCTTTCTGTACAGGTGAGAGCCTCACCATTTAATATCCCTTGTTCAAGCGTTACCAGAAGCCTGAGATGAAACGTTTGGCAAGAGAAAGAAACGGAGGAGGCACTCGCGCATGACGCCCAAAAGGAAGCTAGAATAGCCGAGCTAGAAGAGGAACTGCAGCGTCGTCCAGGTGACGACTTTTCTAGGGACGCTATAGAGCTGAGGATCACCCTTCAGCTGGAGAGGGAAGACAGAGTGAGAGGACGTGATGAGAGGGAAAAGGCCAAGGAAAGAGAGAAGGCCAAGAGATCGGCCGAGAAAGAGGAGAAGAGGGCGCTGGAGGCCCAACTATTTGAATTGAAGACCAGTCTCGGCCTCGCCGAGCAGTGGCTAAAGGACGGTGAAGAACGCTACCGAAGAGCACGAGAGCGTGACTTTCGTGTCAGCAGCTTCTTTGGTGCCCCCGCAGATCGGCGCCGGGGAGTAGAGATAGCAAGAGGCCCACAAAGCGGTAGAAGGACCGCTTTCCATGATTGGGTAGCACCCTCAAGAATGTCTCGCCCGGAGGGTGGCGGGACAAGTAATGTGGAGAGAGAAGGTGAAACCTGATGTAGACTTCTATTTATTTTTAGTTGAGAGTGGAATAAATTAGTTCGTGCTTGGTTCTCTGCTTTTCTTGATCACTCTAGTCCCTGCATACACTTAAGCAAACAAGTTAGCATTTCTGCTCTGACTTGCCCCTTGCTCAATAAATAAACATGATTTGAGCTGTCCTTGATAACGAGTCAAGGGACAAGCATTTATTAACAAAGGCAATAATAAAGGATGATGATGAATGCGGCATACAAGCATATAGATGCAAACGGAAATTTAAAATGAGATATTACATACAAATGCCAACATGCAAATTGCGATTTTTTTTTATTTTGGAGTTTTCATTGATTTTTTTTTGTGTTTTGTTATTTGTTTATTTTTTTTGGTCTTTTACATTTCCATTTTTTTATGCATATACATTTTTTACTTTTTTCAAATTTTTGGATTTATTATTTTTTTGTTTTTTTTGATTAGTTTATTTTTGTTTTTGCTAATGCATGATGACTACGTGAGATAGCATCTAACCTGCATGAGAATAAGGGTTTCTTACTAACCTCCCAGGCATCCTAAGTGCACATCTAAGTTGATTTGGGCCTCTAGACTCCTCGAATGATAATCCCGCCGGCTAAGACTTACCCTGATGACAATACCGTCATGCCATGCTTAGGCTCCCAGTTGCTTCCGTCCGCAGGGATTCACCCAAAAAGTGTTCGAGGTAAATGATTTGCCCGACCCGGGTCTATTTCCTCACAACTCTAGATGATATATGATGGAACGCCCTGGAACCCAAATGACCAACCGCGCGACGTTGACCCGGAATCAGACGCCGTCGCACCTATAGGTGACGCGCTTGCATTGGTCTAAGCCCGAGGTTAGGCTAAGAAGACATTTAGATGGTAGATAAGGGTCTTAACCGGCCAGAAACACGGGGACTCCTTCACGACAACGGCTTTGACTTTTTAAAATGGACAACCATATGTTTGTATTGAAATGAGGTTACAAGCTTGGGCAAGCCTCACCCTTTGGGAACTCCATTGAGCCTTATTCTTTAGGGGAAGAAGGAATAATATTGGGGGCAAACCTCCTCAGAGGACCGGCAAAACCGTTAACCCGACGAGCCAGTAGGGGCGCACTTAACTTCCCCTCTCGGGCAACTTCAGACCAAATCTCGAGCATTTACATCTGATGACCCCTTTCGTATAGAATTTGACTTTCAGTCAAAGGAGTTTCGTTTGTGGGATCAGGCACGGTCACGACCAGGCTTATCACTTGACTTTAACTTTGTTCTTTTTTTCTGATTTTTCTTGATAGATTTTTGTGAGGGACATAGGATTTTGACATTATGGAATCCATCTTAGATGTATGCGGGGACACTGCCCTCTTCTCGTGCTCTGACCCATGCTCGAAGAATTAGGCCCTACTCTTGTCCTAGGGGTTGTGTTCGTGTTTCCCATGCTCAGCGTTTTAAGGGCGCCGGCTGTCTCATTCGGTCGAAGAGAGAGAGAATAAAGATTTAAGCCTTCTGGAGACCCTTTGGGTGAGGCCTCACCATAAGCGATGCTACCGATCTTTCATAGAACACATGTGTACATGTATGTTGCCCCTTTTGAGGGGGGCATAAGCCGAACTAGCCGGACAGGGATACCCACGGTTCTGGCAAACCAAGACCCGGAACCTACCAAGTCTTAATAGGCCCTATCCCAACATGGAGGTTGAATGCGATGACTTAACTGCATGGTGGTCTCCAGGCATTGGCATTTTGACTTTTCTATTTTTTTCTTTTCATTTTCCTATTTTTTTTACTTTTGTTGTTGGATATATACATATATTTTTTTTGTTATTTTCAATTTTTTTTCAATTGTTTGTTGTTTTTCGTTTCATCATTTTTTGACACTATGTACACTTATCTAAGGATAGTACTTCTTAAGATAAAGCTCATTCCAAGGGTGAGATAACTCGACTCCTTCAGCATTGACTAACCTGTAGGCGTTGCCAGGATGCACAGCCTGAATCACGTACGGTCCTTCCCAATTGGGTTGGAGTTTAGAACGTGGGCCGCCAGGTTTTACAAAGATTCTTTTCACTACCATTTCACCGACTTGAAATTTCCTTTCAATGACCTTCTTTTGATAAAAACGTGTGAGTCTATTCTGATATACACGTGCATGCTCGGCAGCGGCCAGCCGTTTCTCATCTAAGAGTTCCAATTGGGTAAGGAGTGAATCACGACGTTCGTCGAGGGAGAGGTCCTTATCCAATTGTACTCTTAGAGAGGGAACCATAATTTCGTACGGAACTACCGCCTCCATCCCATAAGTAAGGACGAACGGAGTTTGCCCAGTGGGGGTACGGATTGAGGTGCGATAGGCCCATAGAGCCTCGATGAGCTTTTCCGGCCAATCCGAGAACTTGTTAGACTCACATGTCTTTTTTATGATTTTAATCAATGTTTTGTTAGTGGCCTCTGCTTGTCCATTACCTTGTGAATAATAAGGTGATGAATGATGCAATGTAATTTTATACCTTTTGTAGAGGTCTTGAAGGTCTTGAGAAATGAATTGCGGTCCATTGTCGGTGATGATCGTGTTTGGAATGCCGAACCTGGCGATGATGTTCTTCATGATGAATTTGCAGACTGTTGATGCTTTAACTTCCACGTAAGCTTCGGCTTCGGCCCATTTGGTGAAGTACTCCGTTGCAGTAAGGATGAATGATTTTTACTTAGTGAGGGAGTAAGGATTACCAAGAGGACCAATAACATCGAAAGCCCACATAGAGAAAGGCCATGGGGAGGAGAATGGATGAAGTGAAGAGGATGGAGAATGAATTTTATCGGCGTGAAGTTGACACTTGACACACCTGCGTACATAGACGGCACAATCCTCTTCCATGGTGGGCCAGTAAAAGCCTTACCGAAGGATTTTCTTGGCAAGCATTTGACTATTTACATGGCCACCGCACACACCAGAGTGTGCTTCCTCGACACATTTCCAGACTTCCTCTTCGTCGAGACATCTTAGAAGAACACCAGTGAGACTTCTTTTGTACAACACTCCTCCGACCAGCATGTATCTCTGTGCAACTCTCCTTATGACTTTTCTATCTTCCGATGTGGCTTCTTCAGGGTATGACTGATCTTTGCAATACTTGACAATTTCGTAAAACCACGGCTTCTCTTCATCAGCCAATTCTTCTAATTCCGCCAACAAGACTTCCCTCTTCTCAAGGATTTCTTCCTGTAGGGCCTTTCTCGCTATCCTGTCCTTGATATTTACGTATGAAGCGTCATCGATTGCAGGAGCGTGACGCTTGTAGACGTGAATGGTATCAAACCATCTTCCTAGAGGGAACCTTAAAGATGATGCCAACGAGGCGAGGGCATCGGCCAGAATGTTCTGATGACGAGGGACATGGACAAAGATCAACTTGGTGAACAATTTGGCAAAGGCAGCAGTGAGTTCTTGGTATGGCTTGAGCTTGGGATCGCGAGTGCGATATTTGGTAAGCACATGGCGAAGAATGAGTTGACTATCACCTACGACTCGTAATTCGGTGATACGAAAGGAATGAGCGAGTTCTAGGCCAGCTAGAAGAGTTTCATATTCAGCTATATTGTTGGTAACGGGGAATTTGAGCAGATATGTGATAAGTGTGTAGTTTTCCTTGTTAATTCATCATTATTCACATATTTATGAGCTTAAATTATGATCAATATACACTTCTCACACTTATTGTTGATTTTGTATCAAACGTTTAATTTTCTGAAATTAAATAAATTTTTATGATAATTTTTACGTATTTTGCAGGCACGTAGTTCGAGAAAAACTCCAAGAAAAATAAAATAAAAGAAAATAAAAATTATATTTTGAATGGGCCAAAAGCCCAAGGATTTGTTCAAAAAGAAAAGAAACATTTTTAGAATAAAAAAATAACTTTATTTACTATTTTTTTCGAATTTTTTGAACTATTTATAGACATATATATAACTATATAGAAATATATATTTATATAATATATATATTTATATATTTAAAAAAACTAAAAAAAACAAATGTTCAAACCCGCCCCGCCCCGCCCCGCCCCGCCTTCGCCGCCCGGCACGGGCGACGAGGCCGGGCGAAGAGGCGGGCGGGGGGGGGGGGGGTCGTGGCCGGGCGACGATGCGCGGGCGGAGGCGGCCGCTCGGGCGGGTCCACGCGGCCGCGTGGCGCGAAGGGAGGCGGCAGCGGGCTTCGGCAGGGGGCTCGTGGCGGTCGCGGAGCGGGGCTCGTGGCACGCGGGCCGCGACACGCGGCGAGGCGCGGAGGCAGGCGGGCCACGCGGCAGCGGCACGGCACGCGGGCGCACGCGCCCGCGTACGACACGCGGACGGCGGAGGCGGTTCGGGCGCACGAGGGGCCCACGGTCGGCCGCCTAACCGGTCGGCGGCGGTCGGCGCGTTGCGCCGGCAGAGAGAGAAAATGAGAGAAAGAGAGAAGAAAAGGCCAAATAAATGCCAAACAAATTCAGAAAAATCCGAAAAAATGACAAAGTGGGCAGAACCTACCTGCCTACCATTTTAGGCTAAAATTGGGTACACTTGTTTGGAGTGTTTTTGTAACCCCTATATAAAGGGTGCATTGGTCTTGAATGAAGAGTTAGCAAGTGAGTTAGCAAGTAGAATCAGCAAGATGGCAAGGTTGCAAAGGAGAGAGAGCTAGCTTTGGTCACTTGTAATGTAAGTTGTTATTTACATTTCTGAAGTTGTTGAGTGCATCAAGTTGTATTTTCAAGCTTTTGAAGTCAAAGTTGTAAGTTGTTCTTATTTCAATAAAAGTTTCATATGTGAATTCAGCCTGTTCTTAGCCTTATTTGGCATGGTTGTAGTCTTTATTTCAATTTGAGTTCTTCATAAAAGTTGTTCCTTTTTAAGTTTTCTTCAACTTCTCTGTTTAGCATTTCGTCAAATTCGTCCAAATTCATAGAGTTAATACCCATTTTCTTAAGTGCTGTCCTGTGCATTTACTGTTCATCCGTGGTGATACCTTCTTCCATTCATTCATTTTGAAGTCTTTCTAGTCCTCAAATAACTCTGAGTTCTTCATAAGAGTTGTTCCTCTCTTGTATCTCTAAGTTTTATTCTTCTTGCACTTTGTCAAATTCCTCTTCTTTTGAGCTCTAGAATTAAGTTTTCTAGGTGCTGGTTTTCTGTCAGTTACTGTTCATCCGAACCAATAGGTCATAGTTTTTCAAGTTTTTCATTGTCTTCCTCTCATTATCTGATTCTGTGTTCTTCATAAAAGTTCTTCATTCTTTCATTCTCTATAACTTTCATATTTTCCATTTTGTCTAATTCTATCTATATTTGAAGTTATGCATTTTCTTCCAATCCCTACTTTCACTTAAATTCTGTTATGTTTTCAAACTTAAGTTTTCATAATCGCACTCCAAAATCCGAACAATTGACTTTTCAAAACTCAAGAATATTTTCCAACTAAGAAAAATAACCAAATTCCTTCCCCGTAGGATCGACCCGTACTTACCATTATACTCATGCTTTCAAATCCATAAGTGAGTGAGTGCGGTTTTAAAATTTGAAATTTGTGTGGCACGGCAATTTTAACAACGACTGTCGAGCGCGCATCAAATTTTTGGCGCCGTTGCCGGGGAACGAAGATATTTTTCATAGTTGGATACTCTTGTGTTTGATTTGTATATTTGTATATTGATTTTGCTATCTTTATTGTGCAGGAAAAAGAAAACAAACCAAAAACAAATCAAAGAAAGAGGGAAAGCAATCTGAAATTCCAAGGATATGAAACATCGTTAAAGAGCCCGGCAGCATTGCTAAAGGGCTGAAATCAAGAAACAGGTTCTATCTTTTCACTTTCTGAAAAAAAATTACAAAAATCTGAAAATTTCTTGAAAACTCTATAAAAATCATAAAAAAAAACAATCAAAACAAAAGAAAAAGTTTCATGCTGGTTAGATAGGTTCAGTAATTAAAAAAAAACATACTTGCACCAAAATCTAAAAAAAATGCATTTCAAGATTAGAAACCACACATCATGTTTTAGGACATGCATCATTTAGTATAGAAGTTTTCTTTGTTCATTTCTGTCAATTGCATATTGAAGATTGCGAGGGGAAAGGTACGTTCTACTCACCATATTCTGGCATTCATTTTACATAAAGAACCCCTTGTTTGAAATTGTGGTGTGCATTTTCATTTCAAAATACGTTAAGGGCACTACCCCTAAACAAAATAAGGTGGGGATTTCATCACCCTTCCTTAGCCCGAAAACCACAGTTCCCTTGCATCTCTGCATTACCTAGGCCTTACAATAAAACTCAGTAGACGTTGGCCCTAGGATCACACTGTGATTCTTGTGTTATTTAGGTTTATCCTCATATGAAAACCGGTGCCTAAGGCAAGATGGTCGAACAGCAAACGCTTTAAGCGGGCTAGTGGTTTTGTATAATAAGGTCCCTACGCAAGTAGGGGGAACCTCCCACTTCCCCACCCCTTACCTGGCTGGTGGACATACTGAGGGTAAACTTAAGTTCACTTTAATCATTTTGTGAAACCCCATTTGTAGATTTAGGCCACATTTAGGTCATTAGAATCATTTGTGTGAAAACTTGTTTGTGTTTGCATAAAAAAAAAAGAAAAACTAAAAAAAAGGAAAAAAACAAAAGAATCATCATCTTCTCTTCTCTTCTCTCTTCTCTTCTCTCTCTTCATTTTGGTTGTGTTAAAATCAAAATAAAAAATAAATAAATAAATAAATCATCATAAAAAGATTTGCTCTCGTCTGTCCTAGTTTATGCAAGGTAGGAGATCCCTTCACCCACCTTTGTTAGGACCAATAGACGAGATTGAAAGGTTAGTGCATTCGAAAAATCACCATAAACCTAACCTCATGGCAGACCAAAATCAAAATCAAAATCCAATTCAACAAGTTGTTCCCAAACAAATGAAGGAATATTTCTTGCCGAATCAATATCAACCTTCATTTTTTCCTCAAACACCTAAAAATCAAGCAGCCCACTATGAAATAAAATCCAGCACCATTCAGATGTTGCCATCCTTTTATGGCAATACCAATGAGGATCCCTACAGACATCTGGATGAGTTCCTCCAGATTTGCTCCACTGTTAAAATTTCCAACTTCTCTGATGATGCTCTCAGGCTGACTCTCTTCCCCTTCTCTCTCAAAGACAAGGCCAAATATTGGTTGGGAGCCTTGGGTAGATCAATTGACACTTGGGCTGAAATGCAAAAGGAATTCTTGAAGAAATTTTATCCCATAGGACGAACCAATACCATGAGGAGAGCAATTACTGGGTTCACGCAAAATCCTGGGGAACAAATCCACGAGGCATGGGATAGGTTGAAGGACTTATTAAGGAAATGCCCTCACCATGGATTATCACGATGGCAAATTGTCCAGGCATTCTATGAGGGATTGACTGATAATTACAGGCAAATGGTGGATGCCTCATGTGGGGGAGCTTTTATGAGTAAGAGCGAAGATGAGGCATATGATTTATTTGAGATGCTCAGTGAAAATTCCATTAGTCATGCCTCGCTCTCGTCTTATGAAAGAGTAATTGGGCCGGCTAAAAAGGGCGGGCTTTATGAAGTGAAAAGCCAAGTTGAGTCTGAGAATAGGATGGATATCAATACCTTGACTCAGAAATTGAATAAAATGGATTTGTTGGCACAGAAGATAGAAAAGGTTGATCTCGTAGCTCAAAAGCTAGATCAGTTGTTATCTAGGCATGAACCTTCTTCTTCAGCCTCTCAAACTCAACCATTCTCAACTCTTGATCATGGTGAAATTTGTGCCCTTTGTTCTAGCCCTGACCATGGTGTCACCGATTGCCCCACTGCAGCTCAGCTTCCCCCATTCATCCAGGAACAAATATTCGCTGCTCAGGGTATTTCTAAGCCTCCTTATGATCCTTACTCCAACACCTACAATCCAGGCTGGAGAAATCACCCGAATTTTTCTTGGAAATCTCAACAAGTTCCTTCTACCCAATCAAATCCCTCTTTTCAAAAACAACCATTTCAACCTCACCAACAACACCAATCTCCGTTTCAACAAGCTCAGTCTCAGCGTAATTTCCCTCAATCCAATGCACCGTTCCCACAATATTCTCAACCTCATTTTCAGCATTCTCAGGCCTCGTATCATCAACCTTCTACTCAACATTTTCAGGGCCAGTACCATCACTATACCCCAAACCGTTTTCAAGCTCCTCCTCCTCCTCAACATCCACATCCCAATTTTGATGAAAAATTTGACCAACTCCAACAGCTCATTCTTTCTCAGCAACAATCTATCGCCAAGTTGGAAGGTCAGATAGGGCAATTGGCAGCAAGTAATGTGAGGAGAGAGGTGGGTCAACTTCCTAGCCAACCTATGGCTAACCCTAGGAACCAACCTCCGGGTTTTCCTCAAAAAGTTCCTATTTTACCAAACCAACCTCAACCGCCCCCTCCTACAGGTCCCCAATTCGAGAATGTTAAGGCAATCTCTTCTCTTAGGAGCGGGAAGGTTTTAGATGATCCTTACAAGGCCAGGGGAACTGACAGTAGTTCAGGCCAAGAAACCAAAGAGGAGTGTGATGAGGAAGAGGAGCCCATAATTGGTAAAGAATTGAAGAAGCCGGATGGTGGAGAGAAGAAGATGGATAAAGGAAAGGCAAAGGTTGAAGGAGGACCCCAAGAATATGTGCCAAAAATCCCTTTTCCTAATGCTCTGAAGTCGAAGGCTCACAAGAAATTACCGATGCATCAAGAAGAATTAGTGGAATTGTTTAAACAAGTTAATATAAATATTCCACTCTTGGATGCCATCAAGCATGTGCCAGCATATGCGAAGTTTTTAAAAGAGCTTTGTACTCCGAAGAGAGAGTCGACGGCGGTAACTCAAAAGATCCGCTTGTCCGAGGATGTGAGTGCTGTTCTGACAAATCAGTTACCAAAGAAATTGAAGGACCCCGGAGCCCCGTTAATCTCATGTGCTATAGGTGGAGTTACTTTTGATAGAGCATTACTAGACTTAGGTGCTAGCGTAAATCTGTTACCCACCTTTATCTATGAGAAATTTGATCTGGGAGAGTTAAAACCCACTTCAATCATCCTTCAATTGGCGGATCGGTCGGTGAAAACTCCAAGGGGTTTGTTGGAGGATGTTATTGTCAAGGTGCATGAGTGTTATTTCCCAGTGGATTTTCTTATTTTGGATATGGCCTCGACCCAGGATCTAAAGCACACACCCATCATTTTGGGGCGTCCATTTTTAGCTACGGCTAAGGCCAATATCAATTGTGCCACGGGAATGATGGATATATCGTTTGGAGGAGAGAAGGTTGCGTTGAATGTTTTTAAGGCATCTCAATACCCGGGCCATGAAGAAGAATGTAATATCATTGATATCTTTGAGGAGGCGCTGGATGAAGGTCCGAATGACATTGAGGACACCTTAGAAGAGGGTAGCATGCTTCATGATTCTTCTCTCTCTTTCTCACCCTGGTCTAAGGTAGAATCACTCCCTCCATTACAATCCAAACCTGCACTGCCATCTCTAGATCAGCCGCCTACTCTTGAACTGAAACCTCTGCCGGAATCTCTCAAATATGCTTATCTGGGTCCTGACCAAACTCTACCCGTGATTATTGCTTCTCATCTCACTTCTGCTCAGGAATCTCAACTCTTAGATGTCCTTAAGGAGCATAGGGGGGCAATGGGATGGTCGGTGACAGATCTCAAGGGCATCAGTCCGGACGTTTGTATGCATCACATTTACTTAGAGGACAATGCCAAGCCGAGCAGGGAGATGCAACGCCGACTGAACCCGAACATGAAAGAGGTAGTCAAGCAAGAGGTGGTGAAGTGGTTGGATGCCGGGATTATATATCCCATCTCTGATAGCAAATGGGTCAGCCCCACACAAGTTGTTCCAAAGAAATCTGGGCTGACCGTGATTCAAAATGAGAAGGGAGAAGAAGTGCCAATGAGAATACAAACGGGGTGGAGAGTCTGTATGGATTACAGAAAATTAAATTCAATGACAAAGAAATATCATTTCCCTCTCCCGTTTATAGATCAGATTTTGGAGAAATTAGCTGGGCAAAGATATTTTTGCTTCCTGGATGGATATTCCGGGTACAATCAAGTTGCGGTCTACCCGGACGATCAAGAAAAAAACGACATTCACGTGTCCTTATGGCACGTTTGCTTTTCAGAGAATGCCGTTTGGGCTTTGTAATGCCCCTGCCACCTTTCAGCGGTGTATGATGGCAATCTTCTCTGAGATGGTGGGAGAATTTTTGGAAATTTTCATGGATGACTTCTCAGTTTTCGGTGACACGTTTGATTGTTGCTTGGAAAATTTGAAGAAGGTGCTGGCACGATGCATTGAATCCAACCTGGTGTTAAGTTGGGAGAAAAGCCATTTTATGGTACGAGAGGGCATTGTGTTAGGCCATGTTATTTCAGAAAGGGGGATGGAAGTAGACAAAGCTAAGGTCGATCTGATTTCCAATCTTCCTCCCCCTTCGTCCGTCAAACAAATCCGCTCTTTTCTTGGCCATGCGGGTTTTTATAGAAGGTTCATTCAAAACTTCTCTACCATCACTCGTCCGCTCACTAAGCTCCTAGCCAAGGACACACCATTCCAGCTCGATGAGTCTTGTCTTGAAGCTTTCCATTCTCTGAAGGCAGCCCTGACCCAAGCTCCAATTCTTCAAACACCAGATTGGTCACTGCCGTTCGAAATCATGTGCGATGCCTCGGACTATGCTATTGGAGCTGTCTTGGGGCAAAGGATCGATAAGAAACCGGTGGTGATCTATTATGCGAGTCGCACTCTCGCGGATGCTCAATTGAATTATACCACCACTGAGAAAGAGCTTTTGGCCGTTGTTTTTGCCCTGGAGAAATTTCGCTCATATCTTTTGGGAGCCAAAGTTATTATCTATTCTGATCACGCTGCTCTGAAATATCTGCTCACCAAGAAGGATGCAAAACCCCGTTTGATTCGATGGATTTTATTACTACAAGAATTTGATTTGGAAATCAAAGACAAGAAGGGGTTAGAGAATGTTGTGGCTGATCATTTGTCTAGGATAGTGATCCCTAAGAGTGCTCCCATGTCTGATTCTTTTCCGGATGAACATTTGTTATCTATCTCTCACATTTCCACCCCCTGGTATGCTCACATTGTCAACTTCTTAGCAGTAAAACAAATCCCGGGTGGGTGGACTAAGCAGGAAAAGGATCGGTTCTTTTCACAGGTCAAACACTATTTTTGGGAGGACCCGGAACTGTTCCACATGGGTCCTGATCAGATCATAAGGAGATGTGTCCCCGAAGAGGAACAACAGTCAGTATTAAATTTTTGTCACAATCTAGCTTGTGGGGGACACTTCTCGGGAAAGAAAACTGCGGCTAAGGTTTTACAAAGTGGATTTTATTGGCCCACTTTATTTAAGGATGCTTATGAGTTTTCAAAAACATGTTTAAGGTGTCAAGCTGTGGGCAACCTTTCTAAGAGAGATATGATGCCGCTTAATCCCATTCTGGTAGTGGAAATTTTTGATGTTTGGGGAATTGATTTCATGGGACCGTTTCCACTATCCTTTGGATATGAATACATCTTGGTGGCGGTTGACTATGTTTCAAAATGGATTGAAGCTATAGCCACAAGGACCAATGATCATAAGGTGGTGATGAAATTTGTGAAAAAGAACATTTTCTCTAGATTTGGGTGTCCTCGGGCTATGATTAGTGATGGGGGGTCTCATTTCACGAACTTTCAATTCCGAGCTTTGCTTCGGAAATATGGCATCACTCATAAACTTGCTACCCCATATCATCCCCAAACCAGTGGGCAGGTGGAGGTTTCCAATAGGGAGATAAAGAACATATTGCATAAGACAGTTAGGCCGGACCGGAAAGACTGGTCCGAGAGACTAGATGATGCACTTTGGGCCTATAGAACTGCATTCAAAACTCCTATCGGTATGTCTCCCTATCGTCTCATTTTTGGAAAAGCCTGCCACTTGCCCGTCGAACTGGAACATAGAGCATATTGGGCCATTAAGCAAGTGAATTTTGATCTCAATCAAGCTGGAGCCCAAAGAGCATTACAACTGAATGAACTGGAGGAACTTCGGAACGAAGCATATGAAAATTCTCGGATTTATAAAGCTAAAACCAAGGCTTTCCATGATCAACATATTCATAGGAAAACTTTCCATGCAAATCAAAAGGTTTGGCTTTTTAACTCACGGCTACGTTTGTTCCCTGGTAAGTTGAAATCCAGATGGGATGGACCGTTTACTGTTGTTAAGGTATTTGACCATGGCGCCGTCCAAATTCTAAATCCACAAAATGGTCATATTTTTACTATTAACGGTCAAAGGTTAAAACCCTACTTGGAAAATGAGCTGTTATCACCTAAAGAATCCATCACATTGAGTGATCAGGTATGAATCACTTTCAAACCTTCGTGCGTCTGGCTGAAGACGTTAAATTTAGCGCTTTTTGGGAGGCAACCCAACATCTTCACAGTTTGGTGTGCAAATAAATGGCTTCTTGGGAGGCCACCCACATTTTTTTTGTGATTTGATGATTTGTTTTAGTGTGTTCATTTTTCATTTGTCAGGCCAAGCTGCACCAACGCCCTCGTCATTTCGTCCCGGCCATCAGGTTGTATCCTTCCTTCCCAACCAAATTATTTTTTCATGTCCTCTGGACAATGTCATTTAAGTTTGGGGGGGAGATAAAGTTCAAACTTTTCAAAACTTTTCAAAAATTTCAAAATTTTTTTTTCTTATTTTCTTGAATTGTCATATGAAACAACAGTTTTCCCCGAGTTGAATTTCTTGATTCATGTCGCATGAAAAGTGATTCTAGAATGGAAATGACTAGAGAATCGGATGATGGATAATTTATTTACTCTAGCCATGGAAAACTGATTTAAAGAATCTCTTTAAAAGTTCAGATGCACTTTCAAAGAAAAATAAAATCACGTTGCACGCTAATGAAACAAGAAGGACAAGCCTTCTGTTATTTTAGACAGACTGTCTGATATTCTGCATTTTCTGAAGAAGAAATATGTTAGAAGCTTTCTGCCATAGAAAAGTATGAGAAAAAAATAAAGCACCATGAAAAATGCTCCGATTCTGAGTAACCGGGCCTACTTCACCTAAGACGTGTTGAGGTTCGCGTCAAAAGGAAAAGGGAACTTGGATCTGTGGAACCGGGCCTACTTCACCTAAGACGTGTTGAGGTTCGCGTAAAACAGTGAAGGGTAGTGCAGCATCATGTGTGTAAAGAGAAAAAAAACAGGGAAAAAGAAAAGGAGAAAAGGAAAAATATATATATATATAGTGATCCCAAATGGGACAAAAGCAATAAGGCAGACAAAAAGCTAGTGTGCTTAAAGCTCTCATTAAGAAGTGCAGAATTGAAAGGCATTTGTTCTGAATAGCAAATGGGGGACGCAATTGTCTCTATTGTGAATTTAGTATTCCACATGCACAAGTGCTACTGAATTTTGATTAGAATTTTTGATCATTTACCTGAATTTCCGATATAAGGCTAGTCTGTGGTAATTACTCCAGATTCCTGATCTTTAGTTAACTCTATGAAAGTTGAACTGGAAATGAGGCCTGAATATCTTTAAACTCTTGTTAGTCCTAAATTTTTTCATTGTGTGCATTGCTAAGGGACTAGCAATGAGTAAGTTGGGGGGTGTGATAAGTGTGTAGTTTTCCTTGTTAATTCATCATTATTCACATATTTATGAGCTTAAATTATGATCAATATACACTTCTCACACTTATTGTTGATTTTGTATCAAACGTTTAATTTTCTGAAATTAAATAAATTTTTATGATAATTTTTACGTATTTTACAGGCACGCAGTTCGAGAAAAACTCCAAGAAAAATAAAATAAAAGAAAATAAAAATTATATTTTGAATGGGCCAAAAGCCCAAGGATTTGTTCAAAAAGAAAAGAAACATTTTTAGAATAAAAAAATAACTTTATTTACTATTTTTTTCGAATTTTCTAAACTATTTATAGACATATATATAACTATATAGAAATATATATTTATATAATATATATATATATATATATTTAAAAAAACTAAAAAAAACAAATGTTCAAACCCGCCCCGCCCCGCCCCTTCCCGCCTTCGCCGCCCGGCACGGGCGACGAGGCCGGGCGAAGAGGCGGGCGGGGGGGGGGGGGGTCGTGGCCGGGCGACGATGCGCGGGCGGAGGCGGCCGCTCGGGCGGGTCCACGCGGCCGCGTGGCGCGAAGGGAGGCGGCAGCGGGCTTCGGCAGGGGGCTCGTGGAGGTCGCGGAGCGGGGCTCGTGGCACGCGGGCCGCGACACGCGGCGAGGCGCGGAGGCAGGCGGGCCACGCGGCAGCGGCACGGCACGCGGGCGCGTGCGCCCGCGTGCGACACGCGGATGGCGGAGGCGGTTCGGGCGCACGAGGGGCCCACGGTCGGCCGCCTAACCGGTCGGCGGCGGTCGGCGCGTTGCGCCGGCACAGAGAGAAAATGAGAGAAAGAGAGAAGAAAAGGCCAAATAAATGCCAAACAAATTCAGAAAAATCCGAAAAAATGGCAAAGTGGGCAGAACCTACCTGCCTACCATTTTAGGCTAAAATTGGGTACACTTGTTTGGAGTGTTTTTGTAACCCCTATATAAAGGGTGCATTGGTCTTGAATGAAGAGTTAGCAAGTGAGTTAGCAAGTAGAATTAGCAAGATGGCAAGGTTGCAAAGGAGAGAGAGCTAGCTTTTGTCACTTGTAATGTAAGTTGTTATTTACATTTCTGAAGTTGTTGAGTGCATCAAGTTGTATTTTCAAGGCTTTTGAAGTCAAAGTTGTAAGTTATTCTTATTTCAATAAAAGTTTCATATGTGAATTCAGCCTGTTCTTAGCCTTATTTGGCATGGTTGTAGTCTTTATTTCAATTTGAGTTCTTCATAAAAGTTGTTCCTTTTTAAGTTTTCTTCAACTTCTCTGTTTAGCATTTCATCAAATTCGTCCAAATTCATAGAGTTAATACCCATTTTCTTAAGTGTTGTCCTGTGCATTTACTGTTCATCCGTGGTGATACCTTCTTCCATTCATTCATTTTGAAGTCTTTCTAGTCCTCAAATAACTCTGAGTTCTTCATAAGAGTTGTTCCTCTCTTGTATCTCTAAGTTGTATTCTTCTTACACTTTGTCAAATTCCTCTTCTTTTGAGCTCTAGAATTAAGTTTTCTAGGTGCTGGTTTTCTGTCAGTTACTGTTCATCCGAACCAATATGTCATAGTTTTTCAAGTTTTTCATTATCTTCCTCTCATTATCTGATTCTGTGTTCTTCATCAAAGTTCTTCATTCTTTCATTCTCTATAACTTTCATATTTTCCATTTTGTCTAATTCTATCTATATTTGAAGTTATGCATTTTCTTCCAATCCCTACTTTCACTTAAATTCTGTTATGTTTTCAAACTTAAGTTTTCATAATCGCACTCCAAAATCCGAACAATTGACTTTTCAAAACTCAAGAATATTTTCCAACTAAGAAAAATAACCAAATTCCTTCCCCGTAGGATCGACCCGTACTTACCATTATACTCATGCTTTCAAATCCATAAGTGAGTGAGTGCGGTTTTAAAATTTGAAATTTGTGTGGCACGGTAATTT
This sequence comes from Amorphophallus konjac, assembly GCA_022559845.1. NCBI lineage: Eukaryota > Viridiplantae > Streptophyta > Magnoliopsida > Alismatales > Araceae > Amorphophallus > Amorphophallus konjac. Next base: position 9,207,824 of record CM040118.1, on the reverse strand, counting down.
TAACAACGACTGTCGAGCGCGCATCAATATGCCAGTGGGAATGTAAGGCCTTCAGGCGACAGGAGGGCAATGCCGATTCCTTTCCCTTGGGAATTCAGAGCTCCATCAAAATGTAACGTCCACATGCAATCATCTGATTGGTTGATGGACATTAGTTCCTCACCTGGAAACACTGACTGAACATGATCGAATCTGGGAAGAGGATGGTGAGCGAGATGCTCAGCTATAGCATACCCCTTAATCGCCTTTTGCTGGATGTAAACGATGTCAAACTGAGAAAGGAAGCTTTGCCAGCGTGCTAATCTGTCCGTAAGGACAGATTTTTCTAAAAGGAACTTGATAGGGTTCATTTGGGCAATCAGATGGACTTCATGAGCTAAGAAGTAGTGTTTCAACTTCTGCACTACCCAGACAAGGGCGGCACAAGTTTTCTCCATAGTCGTATACTTCTGCTCACATGAGTTGAGGAGTTTGGACAAGTAATAGGCCGCCCTTTCCTTGCCCGCTTCATCGGCTTGTGCCAAGACAGCTCCCACGGAGTCGTCTAGGACTGAGACATAAAGGATTAAAGGTCTACCTGGCGTGGGTGGAATTAGAACGGGTGAATTGGCCAGATACTCTTTCAATCCTTCAAAAGTTTTTTGGCATTTAGAATTCCAAAGGAATTCTACTCCTGACTTAGTTAACTCGTAGAAAGGTTTGCACCTTTGTGAGTGCTGTGACACAAATCGACGAATGAATTGCAACCTTCCAATTAACCCTTGAACTTCTCTCAGATTTCTCGGAGGTGGCATCTCCCTTATTGCTTTAGCTTTGTTGGGATCTATTTCAATACCCCTCTTACTCACAATGAAACCAAGCAATTTACCTGACGAAATACCAAATACGCACTTTTTTGGATTCATTTTCAAATTGAACTCTCTTGATCTTTGCAGCACCTTAGCTAGAACTTTCGGGTGTTCTGCCCTAGTCATAGATTTGACCAATAAATCATCCACGTACACCTCTAAATATACATGCATCATGTCATGAAATATTGCCATCATAGCCCTTTGATAAGTAGCTCCAACATTCTTCAAACCAAACGGCATGACTAAATAACAGTAAGTTCCCCAGGGTGTGGTGAATGACGTTTTCTCCTGATCCTCTTCCGCCAAACGGATCTGATTATATCCCGAAAATCCGTCCATAAACGATAGAGTTTCATAGCCTGCTGTATTATCAACCAACACGTCAATGTGAGGTAAGGGGAAATCATCTTTTGGACACGCGCGGTTAAGGTCCCGAAAATCGATACAGATTCTCACCTTTCCATCCTTTTTCATGACCGGGACAATGTTTGCCACCCATTGAGGATATAGGACGACTCTAATAAACCTGGCTTTGTGGAGCTTATCGACATCTTCCTTCATTTTTAAAGCCATTTGGGGGTGGAAACGTCTTAACCTTTGCTTTACCGAGACGGACCCTGGTTTTAGCGTTAGGCGATGTTCGACCAGGGTGGAATCTAATCCCGACATATCCTCGTAACTCCACGCGAACGTGTCCCTATATTCTTTTAGGACCTCGATCAATGCCTCTTCTTCAGATGGTGGCAAATTGTCACTTATGAGGATGATTCTAGGGTCTTCCTCGGTCCCCAGGTTGATCTCTTTGGTGGGTTCTTCTATAGCAGCTGATGGTTCCTCAAACCTCCTCATTCCGCTAACATATGCGTCAGCCGCGTCCTCATATTCTTCGTCCCCTTCTTCAATAGGGTACTCTTCATCTGTGAGCTCATAAACTCCGTATCCCTCATCAATTGTGCAATCCTCCTCACATTCTAACTCCGGCAGATGGATGGGATTTTCTAGCAATTGAGGAATGGCTAGAAAGGCTTGACACATATTGGCTAGATCTAAAAGGAATCGACGAGGAATTTCCCTGCCCTTGGATTTTCTTCTAAGTACTACCCTTGACTCATTATTCCTAACCTGACTGACTTGTTCTACGGACGAAGAAGAAGTTGAAGAATGTACAGGAAGAGACTCCTCGATAGAGGGGTAAAGAAAGTCGCTCAAGGGACCTTGAATGAGTGGCCTGTAAGTCGGGGCACACTCGTGAGAGATGTAGAAGGTCTCCTCAAAGGAGATGCACTGTTGAGGAGTTTGAAAATCGACGTTTTTTTTTCATTTTCATTTTCAATTACAAAATAATTGAAAGAAATTAGAGAATGGGAGGAGAGAACTATAGCTAGGGGGTTGCATGGCTCATTGAGCAGATCATGGTTGAAAATTTGGCACGGGCTGAAAAACCCGCGCAAGAATGTGAGCAGAGAAGGGGACCTGGGAATATCATTAGATAAACATCGGGTCCAAGAAAGAGTCAGCAGCAACGGCTGAGGAGAATGATCAGATAGAATGACAGAAAGCGATCCGTCTGTGGCAACTTCCTCTCGACGAGGAAAACTTGGAATTTCGGCAATGTCAACGACATCTTTTGGTACCTCGGAGATCAGAAGTGGCCCCTCTAAGTCCGGAGGCGAGAACATCTGGTGTAGCGCAATGGAAATATCATGTATATCAAACCACTTGTTCCACTCACAATCCGGGTCATCGTGTTTCCCCTTCTTTGCATCTCTCGAGCAACTTTCAGCTAAGTAGGTAATTTGTAATTTCCCATGTGATTGTCGCGGGTAATCCCCCAACTGTATAACCGGACCTTTTCTGAAATGAGAGTACAAGGTCCATGTAAGAGGTCCCTCATATGCTTCAAGTGGCCCTTCAAAGCCTAGGCCGGCTCTAAGGGTTAACCTTATCTTGTTTGGCAGTCTCAGTCTCCCTTGTGATTGTGCCCCCAAACCTTTGCCCTGCTGGTAGCCAATATTTCTCATGATCTCCCATCCCTTAGAATGGGAAAGGTGACATGACTTTGGTGTTAGAAACGGTTTATGTGTCAAAGGGGCGCGGCGAGGGTCACACACATCTAGCAGTGAAAGAATTGGCCGGTGGGTCGGCCAAACAGAAGGCAAAGAGGTATTAATAGCATCCACTGTAGAAAAGATGGGCATGCTATTTACCTTGATAATCCAAGCCTTGTACGGAAACTTCAAGCACTGATGATTGGTGGAAGGTACCGCATTCATAACTTCAATGTAAGGGCGGCCTAGTATGGCCTTGAATGTGGGATCCATATTGTAATATCCCGGACCTTTCGGATCCTTCTTCATGGGTCCCGGATCTAGTTTTCGGAGCGTCCGGCTCCGTTGTGTCCGAAATTTCGTTTCGGACATCTTTCGTGTTCGGATCGGCGCGATCCGGAGTCGTTTCGGAGGCCCGGAGGCGTTCCGTGGCTTTTTCCGCGCGTGTTTTCCGATTCCCGGTGTGTGTTTCGGCTTTTCTCTTCGGACGCTCGTTGCGGGTGAACCGGGCTGTTCACACGGACACGAGTGGTACCGTTGCGATCGGTGCGTTCCGAGGATCGCGGGGGTGTGATTTCCTAATTTTTGGAATTTTACGGATTTTCCGGGTTTTTCTATAAAACCCTTTTTCTTTTCTCTCTCCCCCACCATCTTCTTCTTCCTCTCTTCTTCTTCCTCCTTCCTCCTCCACCGTGTCTCCCTCCCTCTCCCTCTCTTCCTCCCGGTTGGCCACGGCGAGCTCCCCTCCGGCTGCAGACGGCGGCGGGGCGACGGCGCGGTGACGTGGGCGGCGGCGAGGCGGTCGTGGGGGCGTGCGGCGAGCGTGGGAAGCTTAAGGAAGAACGAGGGTTTTCAAGCGTTCTTCGCGATTCGTGGACGATCCGGCGGAGCATTCGCTCCATTGAGGTAGGGTGACGTTCCCTAGCTCTTCGCCGTTCTTTTCCGTGGTTTGTAGGCCGCGGGGAGGCCGAGAGAGGCATGTTTGGGTGTTTTTGGGGTTTTTCCATGTTTTGGGGTGAGCCGCCCGATCTATGGTTTTAGCCCATGATTCTACGTTTTGGTGGCTTAGATGCATGCTAGGGGTCCCCAGGGGTCTTCCCCCTTGTTTTCCCCCTCTCCGGTGGAGGTACGGGGGCGTGGTTGGTGTTTTTGGGGTTTTCCCGCCGTAGCGTGCTCTGGGGCAAGCGACGGTCACTCCAGTGACCGTCACATGCTTGTAACGCCCTTAGAGGGGTGCGTTACTTCCCTGGGTGTTGGCCTTTGGGGTCGAGGGCTGTAACGGTCCTGCGACTGGCCGCCGTTTGCTAGTGACGCCCCTGGGCTGGGCCGTCACATGCGTTTCGACCGTTGGTTTTGACCGTTGGGGGTCAGGCCATGTAACGCACCGAGATAGGCGCGTTACTTGCGTGTAACGCACTGGGGCAGGAGCGTTACTTCCTGTTGTCCCCCATGTGGATGGGCCAAGCGACGCTCTGGGGCAGGCGCGTCACTTCCCTTTCCATCCCGAGCGTGAGGGCCATGCGACGCGCTGGTCTAGGTGCGTCACATGCGAGTAACGCACTGAGCCCGACGCGTTGCTTGCAAGCGACGCGCCAGGGTAAGCGCGTTACTTTCCCTGTGGTTTTGGAGGGTGTGGGGCGCCGTGTGACGCCTGTCCTAGGGCGCGTCTTCAAGCGACGCACTGGAGCAGGCGCGTCACTTCCCCTACCCCCCTGGCCGTGTGACGGTCCGCCTTAGACCGCTATTTCCAAGTGACGGCCCTAGAGTGGACCGCCATTTTGCAGTGACGGTCTGAGGGTAGACCGCCACTTCCTGTGTTGCCCCATGAGGGTGGCAACCTCGCTTTTCTCCGACCGTGGTCTCCGTGCGACGGGACTAGTGCGTGGGGTGATTCCCACACGTTGTCGGGCTTGGGCGTTGTTTTCCGTAACTTGAGAGTCTACTCCTTCTGTGACCCTCCACTAGTCGTAGCCTACTAGTACGCGTGTGCTAGTCGCACCAGGGAGTGGTGTACGGGCTGACCTTTAGAGACGGTTTGTGGACCGGTTACCGTTGGGCCCCACGTCTTGCAGCCAGAGTCCGGCTGAGGGGAAAACCGGTCAGAGGGCCAGACCAGGGACGCGCGGTCTGTGTGTGCACACGTGGTTGGGGGCGGTTGGACCCACGTCGACGGGCGTGACCCCAGCTAGTCACTTGTTGTGGTTACTTGTACGGTGTTTGCGCCTCGGGTAGGACCTACCATGTCAGGCGGTTCACCTGCGGTGCGGTGTAAGACGTCAGGGGACGCTACCGGCTGTGCTTCTAGTGGGTGGTACTCCTGTCGAGTACGGAGTGTCAGACTGTCAGTCGTGTGTTTCCGACCTTCGGGTTTTGACGGTTCGACCGTTGAGTTTCGGTCTTCTCGTACCGTGGCACGTGTGTCGGTTTGCGTGCCGTTAGGGTCTAGTTCTGTAGAGTACAGGGCTTTCCTTTCCGAGGTACCTTCCTACCGCTAGGGTAGTGGTTTCTCGTTTTACGAGGTAGGGTTCGAGTGATCCCTACTGAGTCTTGTTCCGAGACTCATTCCCTGCGTGTTTTCACCGTGTTTCAGGTGAGGCGCCACCTTCGGGGAGCGTGTCTGGAGCGCAGCGGAAGCGTGGTGCGGGTGCCCAGAGGTAGTGCCAGAGGTCAGAGCCGGGGGATGCCCCGTGTAGCTGTACTTTTCTTTCTTGTCACTGTACTAGTCGTGGACTACTGTTGCTGTTGTTGTTATTTTATTGTGGACCATGTAAAATGTTAATTCATTTCCTGCTTAATATCATAACTGTTTAATTTCTGCAATTATTTGTGATGCTTGTGTAGTTTCCACACCATCCTTTTAACCCTTCCGAGTCTTCGGGCTCGTGGGTGGCGGTGCGAGTCTCGGGTTATCGGGCCTTCCCGGTAATCGGATTCTCGGGTCGTCACAGCTGGTATCAGAGCGCGGTTGTGGAATTACATGAGAATCATAGGTAATTGTAGTGGTCCACTAGTCCACAACGATGATGTACATGTGACGCTGGCATGGGGCACCGCGTGTTTTATTCTGACCTTCCGTTTCTGTGTTTTCTGTCTTGTGCTTCAGGAGCGAGGATGGCGCCGAGGAGGAGTTCTCGCTCTCAGCAGGGGCAGTCGGCTGGAGGTCAGGAGATCCAGCAGGGGGTCCAGAGGGACCAGGAGGAGCATAGCAGAGTTCCGGGAGCTACCGAGGCCGCGGATGCTGCGAGGGCTCCGGGGGCCGAGGGTTTTCTCCGTGGCATGTACCATCTCATGGCTCAGCAGTTCGGCGGAGAGGCCGGTGAGGGCTCGTCAGTCAGGGGTGGGCCAGGCCGAGCAGTGAGGGACTTCATGCAGTTCCATCCACCTTACTTTAGCGGCCAGGCAGACCCTGATGCGGCTCGTGATTGGCTTGATGAGATGGAGCGGGTGTTCAGTTCTGCGAAGAGTGCTGTCGAGGACAGAGTGGTGTTGGCCTACAACCAGTTGCAGGGTACGGCTCGGAGGTGGTGGTCTTCCGAGTGGAAGACGTCCTTTCAGCTTCGTCCACTTGAGCAGGTCGAGTGGGATGACTTTGTCAGTGCTTTCGAGCGTACGTACTGTCCAGATATTGTTGCTACGCAGCGGATGCGGGAGTTTCTGGAGCTGGTGCAGGGTGACATGTCCGTGTTGCAGTACAGGGCCCGATTTGTCGAGCTGGGTCGGTACGCACCTCATATCATGGAGCATGAGAGGGTGAGGACGACGCAGTTTGTGCAGGGCTTGAGGCTGGAGCTGAGGCACCATCTGATCGCGAATGGGGCCACTGATCTCGAGACGGCGTCTCGTGTTGCGATTTCCTTGGAGATGGATATGCAGAGGACTCGAGGACCGATCAGCCAGGGGCAGTCTGTGTCAGGTCGCAGCCAGCAGTCGGCTACTCAGCAGCAGGGTTTCTTTCAGTCTGCGTCGGGTGGTTCAGGAGTACCGGCATCGGCAGCTTCGGTGACAGGATCTGCGTCCTTCGGCTCGAAGGTCAAGAAGTTCTTCAAGAGAGGGTTCGGCAAGAAGAAGTCCAGAGATCAGGGGCAGGCTTCATCGGGCAGTGTGCAGCAGCCGTTTCCTTTGCAGCGACAGGGATCGGTGGGTGGATCGCGAGGACCTTGTCCACGGTGTAGTGAGACCCACCCAGGCAGGCAGTGCACGGCGCCGATCATCTGTTTTCGGTGTGACCAGCCAGGGCACATGGCGCGTGACTGTCCTCAGAGGCCGCCGCAGCAGCAGGTTTCCCAGCAGCAGCAGCAGCAGGGACAGTATCCGCCGCTACCCAGGTCAGCTAGTGTGGGAGGCAGGCAGAGAGCTCGTGGCCAGATCACGCACTTGACCAGGGCAGAGGCAATGGCGTCGCAGCTCGTGGAAGGTACCGTTCAGATTTTGGGTTGTGCGGCTCGGGTTTTATTTGATTCTGGCGCGTCTCATTCGTTATTTCGGAGGATTTCGCGTCGAGCGTCGAGGAGCCGGTGACCCAGTTGTCCTGTGATTTGGCTGTGGAGTTGCCTTCGGGTGACTTTATGGTCACTCCGTATTGCTTCGACCAGGTTCCGGTGTGGATCGATGGACGGAGTATGCCAGGCAGGTTGTATGCGTTGCAGCTTCGGGATTATGATGTGATTCTAGGCATGGATTGGCTCGAGACTCATGGAGCGGTGGTGGATTGTGGAATGAAGAGGGTCTACTTCCAGCATCCGAGCAAGAGGACCTTCTATTTCCAAGGTATCCGTTCCGCCTCTTCTCGATTTCTTATCTCTGCTATTCGAGCCCGTCGATTGCTTGATTCAGGTTGTCAGGGTTTTCTCGCGTCAGTGGTTGTGTCTGACCGGATGGAGCCGAATGTCGAGGACATTGCGGTGGTGTGCGAGTTTCCCGATGTTTTTCCTGAGGAGTTGCCTGGATTACCTCCCCAGCGGGAGATCGATTTCGTGATCGAGGTTGTGCCTGGTACGGGACCTTTGGCGAAGGCTCCCTACCGTATGGCCCCCGCTGAGTTGAGGGAGTTGAGGGCGCAGTTGCAGGAGCTGTTGGCCAAGGGGTACATTCGTCCGAGCTTTTCCCCTTGGGGTGCGCCCGTGTTGTTTGTGAAGAAGAAGGACGGTAGTCTGCGGCTGTGCATTGACTATCGGCAGCTGAATGAAGTGACCGTTAAGAACAAGTATCCGTTGCCGCGGATTGATGATTTGTTCGACCAGCTGCAGTCTGCGCGAGTGTTCTCGCGGATTGATTTGCGGTCCGGTTACTATCAGCTGAGAATTCGCGAGTCCGATGTGGAGAAGACTGCGTTCAGTACGAGGTACGGGCATTATGAGTTTCTGGTGATGCCGTTTGGGCTCACCAATGCCCCAGCAGCCTTCATGGACTTGATGCAGAGGGTGTTCCACCCGTATTTGGACCAGTTCGTGGTCATTTTCGTGGATGACATCCTTGTTTATTCGCAGTCTGCCGAGGAGCATGCGTACCATTTGGGTGTGGTGCTGCAGACGTTGCGAGATCACCAGTTGTATGCGAAGCTCAGCAAGTGCGAGTTTTGGCTCAGTGAGGTGCACTTTCTGGGGCACGTGATTTCTGGTGATGGCATTTCCGTGGATCCCGCCAAGGTCGAGGCTGTGATGCAGTGGCCGAGGCCGAGGTCGGTGACGGAGATCCGGAGTTTCTTGGGGCTTGCGGGTTATTATCGCCGGTTTATCCAGGATTTTTCCCGCATTGCGACCCCGATGACGAGGCTCACGCGGAAGGATGTGCCTTTCGTCTGGTCCGAGGAGTGTGAGCAGAGCTTTAGGGAACTGAAGAGATTGCTCACCTCGGCTCCGGTGTTGGTTTTGCCTTCTGGATCGGGAGGTTTTGTGGTGTGTACAGATGCTTCCGGCGTCGGATTGGGTGCTGTTCTGATGCAGCATGGTAGAGTGGTGGCTTATGCATCTCGGCAGCTAAAGCCCCATGAGGAGAACTACCCTACCCATGACCTTGAGTTGGCGGCAGTGATCTTCGCGCTGAAGATCTGGAGGCATTATCTGTACGGTGAGAAGTTCGAGGTGTTCACTGACCATCAGAGTTTGAGGTATGTGTTCTCGCAGAGAGATCTGAACCTCAGACAGAGGCGTTGGATGGAGTTCATGAAGGACTATGACTTCACCCTGTCTTATCAGCCGGGCAGGATGAATGTCGTCGCCGATGCCTTGAGTAGGAAGGTTGCGGTCAGTACCTTGATGCTGAGGAAGTGGAGGCTCTGGGAACAGGTGCCCGAAGTATCTTTCAGGCTCAAGATTCCCCAGGAGCCAGGGTTGGCAGTGCTTGCGAGTCTGACTGTCACTCCTGCTATCCGTCGTCAGGTGACAGAGGCTCAGCATGCGGACCCTGAGTTGCCCCGGATTTTGGCGATAGCTGATGTGGAGCTCGGCGAGGACGGTGCTGCGAGGTTTCGTGGCAGGCTGTACGTCCCAGGGAGGAGCAGGTTCGTCGTGCGGTGTTACGCGAGGCTCATGGGAGCAGGTACACTGTGCACCCGGGTGCGACGAAGATGTATCGGAACTTGCGGAGGCAGTTCTGGTGGCCTGGCATGAAGAGAGATGTGGCCGAGTTTGTGGCCAGGTGCCTGATCTGTCAGCAAGTGAAGGCGGAGCATCAGCGACCAGGCGGTACTCTCCAGCCCTTGGATGTTCCTGCTTGGAAGTGGGACCATGTGACCACGGATTTTGTGGTGGGGTTGCCCAGAACCCCGACTGGGCAGGACAGTATTTGGTTGCTGGTGGATCGGCTGACGAAGGTGACGCGGTTGCTACCGGTCAAGGTCAGCTGGAGCGTGCCTAAGTTGGCTCGTCTTTATGTGGAGCGGATCGTTCCGTTGCATGGGGTTCCCATTTCGATCGTGTCGGATCGGGATCCGCGCTTCACTTCTGGATTCTGGAGGAGTTTCCAGCGAGCTCTTGGCACGGAGTTGGCATTTAGCTCGGCGTATCATCCACAGTCAGATGGTCAGTCTGAGAGGACCATTCAGACTTTGGAGGACATGCTGAGATCCTGCTGCCTGGAGTGGCAGGGGAGTTGGATTCGTCACCTACCGTTAGTGGAGTTTGCCTATAACAACAGCTTTCATTCGAGCATCGGCATGGCTCCTTATGAGGCATTGTATGGGCGTCCTTGTCGGACTCCACTTGATTGGTTTGAGGTGGGTGAGCGTGTTTTGACGGGACCGGAATTGGTGCAGCAATGTGTGGATGTTGTGCACCTGGTTCGTCAGAACATGTTGGCGGCCCAGAGTCGGCAGAAGAGCTATGCTGACCGTAGGCGGCAGCCCCTCGAGTTCGCCGTGGGCGATCATGTGTTCTTGAGAGTTTCTCCGATGAAGGGGGTGATGCGGTTTGGACGGCGTGGGAAGCTGAGTCCCCGCTATATTGGTCCTTTCGCGATTGTGGAGCGCATCGGTGAGGTTGCTTACCGGTTGCAGTTACCCTCTGAGTTGGCGTCGGTGCATGACGTGTTCCACGTCTCTATGTTGCGGAAGTATATGCCCGATGACTCTCATGTGCTCGAGTTTTCCGTTTGGCCTGAGGTGACTCCAGATCTTTCTCTCCCAGAGTTTCCGATCCGCGTGGAGGATAGGCGAGAGCAGCGCCTGCGGAACAAGGTCATTCCCTTGGTAAAGTCGTGTGGCAACGACACTCTGGTGGTGAGGCTTCGTGGGAACGTGAGGACGAGATGCGTCAGCAGTTCCCGTACCTGTTTGAGTGAGTCTTCCTCTTCTTTCCCCTTGGGTTGTTCTCAATTTCGAGGACGAAATTCCTTAAGGGGGGAGGGCTGTAATATCCCGGACCTTTCGGATCCTTCTTCATGGGTCCCGGATCTAGTTTTCGGAGTGTCCGGCTCCGTTGTGTCCGAAATTTCGTTTCGGACATCTTTCGTGTTCGGATCGGCGCGATCCGGAGTCGTTTCGGAGGCCCGGAGGCGTTCCGCGGCTTTTTCCGCGTGTGTTTTCCGATTCCCGGTGTGTGTTTCGGCTTTTCTCTTCGGACGCTCGTTGCGGGTGAACCGGGCTGTTCACACGGACACGAGTGGTACCGTTGCGATCGGTGCGTTCCGAGGATCGCGGGGGTGTGATTTCCTAATTTTTGGAATTTTACGGATTTTCCGGGTTTTTCTATAAAACCCTTTTTCTTTTCTCTCTCCCCCACCATCTTCTTCTTCCTCTCTTCTTCTTCCTCCTTCCTCCTCCACCGTGTCTCCCTCCCTCTCCCTCTCTTCCTCCCGGTTGGCCACGGCGAGCTCCCCTCCGGCTGCAGACGGCGGCGGGGCGACGGCGCGGCGACGTGGGCGGCGGCGAGGCGGTCGTGGGGGCGTGCGGCAAGCGTGGGAAGCTTAAGGAAGAACGAGGGTTTTCAAGCGTTCTTCGCGATTCGTGGACGATCCGGCGGAGCATTCGCTCCATTGAGGTAGGGTGACGTTCCCTAGCTCTTCGCCGTTCTTTTCCGTGGTTTGTAGGCCGCGGGGAGGCCGAGAGAGGCATGTTTGGGCGTTTTTGGGGTTTTTCCATGTTTTGGGGTGAGCCGCCCGATCTATGGTTTTAGCCCATGATTCTATGTTTTGGTGGCTTAGATGCATGCTAGGGGTCCCCAGGGGTCTTCCCCCTTGTTTTCCCCCTCTCCGGTGGAGGTACGGGGGCGTGGTTGGTGTTTTTGGGGTTTTCCCGCCGTAGCGTGCTCTGGGGCAAGCGACGGTCACTCCAGTGACCGTCACATGCTTGTAACGCCCCTAGAGGGGTGCGTTACTTCCCTGGGTGTTGGCCTTTGGGTCGAGGGCTGTAACGGTCCTGCGACTGGCCGCCGTTTGCTAGTGACGCCCCTGGGCTGGGCCGTCACATGCGTTTCGACCGTTGGGTTTTGACCGTTGGGGGTCAGGCCATGTAACGCACCGAGATAGGCGCGTTACATGCGTGTAACGCACTGGGGCAGGAGCGTTACTTCCTGTTGTCCCCCATGTGGATGGGCCAAGCGACGCTCTGGGGCAGGCGCGTCACTTCCCTTTCCATCCCGAGCGTGAGGGCCATGCGACGCGCTGGTCTAGGTGCGTCACATGCGAGTAACGCACTGAGCCCGACGCGTTGCTTGCAAGCGACGCGCCAGGGTAAGCGCGTTACTTTCCCTGTGGTTTTCGAGGGTGTGGGGCGCCGTGTGACGGCCTGTCTCAGGGCGCGTCTTCAAGCGACGCACTAGGAGCAGGCGCGTCACTTCCCCTACCCCCTGGCCGTGTGACGGTCCGCCTTAGACCGCTATTTCCAAGTGACGGCCCTAGAGTGGACCGCCATTTTGCAGTGACGGTCTGAGGGTAGACCGCCACTTCCTGTGTTGCCCCATGAGGGTGGCAACCTCGCTTTTCTCCGACCGTGGTCTCCGTGCGACGGGACTAGTGCGTGGGGTGATTCCCACACGTTGTCGGGCTTGGGCGTTGTTTTCCGTAACTTGAGAGTCTACTCCTTCAGTGACCCTCCACTAGTCGTAGCCTACTAGTACGCGTGTGCTAGTCGCACCAGGGAGTGGTGTACGGGCTGACCTTTAGAGACGGTTTGTGGACCGGTTACCGTTGGGCCCCACGTCTTGCAGCCAGAGTCCGGCTGAGGGGAAAACCGGTCAGAGGGCCAGACCAGGGACGCGCGGTCTGTGTGTGCACACGTGGTTGGGGGCGGTTGGACCCACGTCGACGGGCGTGACCCCAGCTAGTCACTTGTTGTGGTTACTTGTACGGTGTTTGCGCCTCGGGTAGGACCTACCATGTCAGGCGGTTCACCTGCGGTGCGGTGTAAGACGTCAGGGGACGCTACCGGCTGTGCTTCTAGTGGGTGGTACTCCTGTCGAGTACGGAGTGTCAGACTGTCAGTCGTGTGTTTCCGACCTTCGGGTTTTGACGGTTCGACCGTTGAGTTTCGGTCTTCTCGTACCGTGGCACGTGTGTCGGTTTGCGTGCCGTTAGGGTCTAGTTCTGTAGAGTACAGGGCTTTCCTTTCCGAGGTACCTTCCTACCGCTAGGGTAGTGGTTTCTCGTTTTTCGAGGTAGGGTTCGAGTGATCCCTACTGAGTCTTGTTCCGAGACTCATTCCCTGCGTGTTTTCACCGTGTTTCAGGTGAGGCGCCACCTTCGGGGAGCGTGTCAGGAGCGCAGCGGAAGCGTGGTGCGGGTGTCCAGAGGTAGTGCCAGAGGTCAGAGCCGGGGGATGCCCCGTGTAGCTGTACTTTTCTTTCTTGTCACTGTACTAGTCGTGGACTACTGTTGCTGTTGTTGTTATTTTATTGAGGACCATGTAAAATGTTAATTCATTTCCTGCTTAATATTATAACTGTTTAATTTCTGCAATTATTTGTGATGCTTGTGTAGTTTCCACACCATCCTTTTAACCCTTCCGAGTCTTCGGGCTCGTGGGTGGCGGTGCGAGTCTCGGGTTATCGGGCCTTCCCGGTAATCGGATTCTCGGGTCGTCACAGCTGGTATCAGAGCGCGGTTGTGGAATTACATGAGAATCATAGGTAATTGTAGTGGTCCGCTAGTCCACAACGATGATGTACATGTGACGCTGGCATGGGGCACCGCGTGTTTTATTCTGACCTTCCGTTTCTGAGTTTTCTGTCTTGTGCTTCAGGAGCGAGGATGGCGCCGAGGAGGAGTTCTCGCTCTCAGCAGGGGCAGTCGGCTGGAGGTCAGGAGATCCAGCAGGGGGTCCAGAGGGACCAGGAGGAGCATAGCAGAGTTCCGGGAGCTACCGAGGCCGCGGATGCTGCGAGGGCTCCGGGGGCCGAGGGTTTTCTCCGTGGCATGTACCATCTCATGGCTCAGCAGTTCGGCGGAGAGGCCGGTGAGGGCTCGTCAGTCAGGGGTGGGCCAGGCCGAGCAGTGAGGGATTTCATGCAGTTCCATCCACCTTACTTTAGCGGCCAGGCAGACCCTGATGCGGCTCGTGATTGGCTTGATGAGATGGAGCGGGTGTTCAGTTCTGCGAAGAGTGCTGTCGAGGACAGAGTGGTGTTGGCCTACAACCAGTTGCAGGGTACGGCTCGGAGGTGGTGGTCTTCCGAGTGGAAGACGTCCTTTCAGCTTCGTCCGCTTGAGCAGATCGAGTGGGATGACTTTGTCAGTGCTTTCGAGCGTACGTACTGTCCAGATATTGTTGCTACGCAGCGGATGCGGGAGTTTCTGGAGCTGGTGCAGGGTGACATGTCCGTGTTGCAGTACAGGGCCCGATTTGTCGAGCTGGGTCGGTACGCACCTCATATCATGGAGCATGAGAGGGTGAGGACGACGCAGTTTGTGCAGGGCTTGAGGCTGGAGCTGAGGCACCATCTGATCGCGAATGGGGCCACTGATCTCGAGACGGCGTCTCGTGTTGCGATTTCCTTGGAGATGGATATGCAGAGGACTCGAGGACCGATCAGCCAGGGGCAGTCTGTGTCAGGTCGCAGTGAAGGAGATCCTAGTCCGTCGAGAGGAATTCCCGACGGAGAGTCTTTCCTTCACCAAAGAAAGGTGATCCTAAAAAAATGGAACAAAAGAAATAAAAATAAAAGGGAGATGATATGCAATGCAGTGCTGAATTTAACAGGAGATATATAAACAGACAGCAAATATATACAACAAAATAAATTAAACAAACATCACAACACTCCTTTTCTGCAATGATACGAATCTCTTCAGACTTCAAGAGGATTCTAGAGTAATGCACGTAGTGCACGAGGGATGTAATTGGAATGCCAAGAGTGATAGCGAGAACACGAATATAGCGCACGCGGGCGCAATCAGGAGGGGCACACGTGGGTGCCGATGGCAAGAGTGCTACTGGGAGCACGAATGTAGCGCACGCGGGCGCAATCAGGAGGGGCACACGTGGGTGCCGAGTGGAGGGGCACACGCGGGTGCCGATGACAAGAGTGCTACTGGGAGCACGAATGTAGCGCACGCGGGTGCAATCAGGAGGGGCACACGTGGGTGCCAAGTGGAGGGGCACACGCGGGTGCCGAGTAGAGGGGCACACGTGGGTGCCGATGGCAGGGGCACACGTGGGTGCCGAGTGGAGGGGCACATGTGGGTGCCGATGGCAAGAGTGCTACTGGGAGCACGAATGTAGCGCACACGGGCGCAATCAGGAGGGGCACACGTGGGTGCCGAGTGGAGGGGCACACGCGGGTGCCGATGGCAAGAGTGCTACTGGGAGCACGAATGTAGCGCACGCGGGTGCAATCAGGAGGGGCACACATGGGTGCCAAGTGGAGGGGCATAAGCGGGTGCCGAGTAGAGGGGCACACGTGGGTGCCGAGTGGAGGGGCACACGTGGGTGCCGAGTGGAGGGGCACACGTGGGTGCCGATGGCAAGAGTGCTACTGGGAGCACGAATGTAGCGCACACATGCGCAATCAGGAGGGGCACACGTGGGTGCCGAGTGGAGGGGCACACGCGGGTGCCGATGGCAAGAGTGCTACTGGGAGCACGAATGTAGCGCACGCGGGCGCAATCAGGAGGGGCACACGTGGGTGCCAAGTGGAGGGGCACACGCGGGTGCCGAGTAGAGGGGCACACGTGGGTGCCGATGGCAGGGGCACACGTGGGTGCCGAGTGGAGGGGCACACGTGGGTGCCGATGACAAGAGTGCTACTAGGAGCACGAATGTTGCGCACGCGGGCACAATCAGGAGGGGCACACGTGGATGCGGTGTGGAGGGGCACACGTGGGTGCCGAGTGGAGGGGCACACATGGGTGCCGAAAATATTTGGATAACCAGAGAAAACAAAAGAGGTCCCACCGTGATCGCCAGAAAAGTGTAGACGGCATGAGTCGTCCACCCTCGAGGGAAAGAAAAATAATAAACAATAATAATAAACAATGATAATGATGAAAGGGTGATCGCCAGAGAGGTATAGGCGGCGGGAGTCGTCGTCTACCCTCGTCTGTCTTAGGAGATGAAAATGACGAGATCAACTCAAGGAGAGAAAGAAAATAGGGATGCGGAACGGACTCCGGTACGTGGCGGAGATAGGGGTCGGAAGACCCTCTCGCGCAAATTGACCCCTTCCCGGTAAGCGTGACTTACTGTTCCACGAGCAGTTTTTCATATATCGGGAAGTCCGAGAATCTATGTAACAGAAATGGAGAGACACGTAAACTCAGAAATTGCAACGGTATATCATTCTCCAGACAATTATAAGGACAATACGAACAAAGACGTACCACCACAGGACATTGGTCTTTGTAGGGTTCTAACAGTAATATAATAATATCAGCAACAATGAATATATATGTACATATTAAGACCACCGCAAGACATTGGCCTTACGGGATTTTTATTGCAACATAAATAATAAATATTATATGTACATACCACCGCGAGACGTTGGCCTTTGCGGGGCTTTTGCAGCGGTATAAATAATAAGTATAACTATATACAAAAGACCACCGCGAGGTATTACCCCTCAGCGGGGTTTTTATTATAATAACTATATATATATAACAAGAGAAAAAAAGGGATCACATAAACTGCCGCGAGATGTTACTCTCCGCGGGGTTTTAAAGCGATGATGGGGGATGCTAAAATTAAATGGTTAGGGGTTAGGGGGTTAGCGTGCAGAAATTAGATTACTGAATGGAAATGGTCGCGGGAGATGACCCACCGCACCAGTTAGATAAGACCGCCGCGAGGAACGGGTTCCTTGATCGGGGTCGGAACAAAAGAATATAGAAAATTAAACCACCGCGAGGAACGAGTTCCTTGATCGGGGTTGGAATGAATGTACAGGAAAGTAAACCACCGCGAGGAACGAGTTCCTTGATCGGGGTTGGAATGAATGTACAGGAAAGTAAACCACCGCGAGGAACGAGTTCCTTGATCGGGGTTGGAATTAAAAGTGCAGAAAAGTAGACCACCGCGAGGAACGAGTTCCTTGATCGGGGTTGGAATTAAAAGTGCAGAAAAATAGACCACCGCGAGGAACGAGTTCCTTGATCGGGGTTAGAATTAAAAGTGCAGAAAATTAAACCACCGCGAGGAACGAGTTCCTCGATCGGGGTTAAAACAAATGAAAAGGGGATTAAATAAACCGCCGCGAGATGTCACTCTCCGCGGGGTTTTGAAGCGATGATAGGGGAGGGTTAGAGTTAAGCAGTTAACGGTTAAGATGTTAGAATGCAGAAATTAAATTACTGAAATAAAATGGTCGCGGGAGATAGCCCACCGCACCACTTAGATGAGACCACCACGAGGAACTGGTTCCGTCAACGGGGTTTGAACAGAAAATAAATAACAAAAGAAGGGGAAGGGAAGTGTGATCGCCAGGGGCTGAGAACCCCACAGGAAATGTCTTGATCGCGTTTGCCGCCGAAGCGGGAGCAGTGCGGGTCCTCTCTTCCTCTTCGGTCGGTCGGCCGACGAAGAGGGCCTTACTTTGGTTACCCTGATTTTATTATTCTTTTTTTTATGTTTTATCTTTTGTTGTTATATTTTTTTGACTTTTGTTGCTTTTATTTATTTTTTTATGTTTTTATGTCTTTTATAGAGACGTGAGAAGATGAAGAAAGAAACCGAGAGGTAGATGATAGAATAAGATAATATGATATAAGGAAAAACCACTAAGAAAAATATAGGTAGAGTGAGAGACGTGTTTTAGACAAAACAGAAAAGAACGGGAATGAAGATTTAACGATATATGATAACAACAATAGAGGGAAGATAGACTTGTTTTTAGACAAAATAGAGAGGGGTGAGGGTGAAAATTTAACAACAAATAACAATAATAAGGGAAAGAATTAAAATGAGATGAGGGACATGATAGCCGGGTACCTCAAAACAGGAGGTCACATTTCATCCTCGAACTGGGGACATGTGAGTTGCTCCTCCTCCTCTCTCGGCCGATTGAAGAAGCGGACTTCCGGACTGGTTAACCCTTCACAGAGAGAGCAAACGAAGGAAAAATAACAACTAAATAAGGACAACGGTGGTGTAGTACCAATTCTTTAGAAATCGATATTGAAAATAACATAAACGAATACGCACCTGGTTGGTGGTGTTTGAAACCCCTTTTTAAGACTAAAGGGTGAACAGACAATATGATGAATGAACAATTGAGGGGTCTCTCAGGGAGAGAAATGCAACATGGACGACAGGTAATGATGCATGCAATGCAACGTAACTAATGAAACAAAAATAAATAAGACGGCGTGGTGAGAATGAGAAGACTTATTGGGCGGCCGATGACGGGCTCGAGAATGCGCGTCGGAGACGCGGACGCAGCACTGCGAAGGGCCTTCACAGCAGACTCCAGGAATTGGTTAGACTGAACATAATAACACACATGCATATATATATATATATATATATATACGAGTAGTAAATATGTTTACATAACATGTGTATGAACATATTAAACATTATATATATATCATATACATATATATATCAATATATATGGAGGAAAGAATGAAATAGAGAGGGCGAGAGAGGGGATGAGAGAGGGAGAGAGGAGAAGGAGGGGAGAACAGAGAGATAACCGAGAGAGGGAATTGAGAGGAAGAGAGAAAGAAGAACAAAATAAAAAAAAGGGAAAAATGTGTAAAAGAGAGAGAGAGAGATCGGATAATGAGAGTGAGAAAGAGAGAGAATAATAAAAAGGGAATAAAAGAGTGAGAGTGGGAGGAAGAGAGAGAGGGTAATAGCAAAAAATTAAAAGAATGAAAGAGGGAGGAAGAGAGATATATCGAGAGAGGGTGAGGGAGATTGGGAATGTGAGAGAGAGAGAGAGAGAGGGAGAGAGAGCGAGAGAGAGAGAGGGAAAAGACAGACGAGGGGGACGGAGGGTGCAGAAAGAGGGAGGAAGAGAGTGGAGAAGAGAAGTGAAAGAGAAGGAAAGAGAGAGGGGAGAGAGAGACGGGGAGACAGAGAGAGTGAGAGAGATAGAGAGAGAGAGAGACGAGGGGGACGGAGGGTGCAGAAAGAGGGAGGAAGAGAGTGGAGAAGAGAAGTGAGAGAGAAGGAAAGAGAGAGGGGAGAGAGAGACGGGGAGACAGAGAGATTGAGATAGATAGAGAGAGAGAGAGAGGGAGAGGGAGAATGAGAGAATGAGAGATAAAGGGAGAGTGAGGGACAGGGAGAGAGAGAGGGGGGTTCCGGCGGTGGCCGCGGCGGTGCACGGCGAGCAGGGTGCCGGGAGCTGCGGCCTCGACGGCGGTGCCGCAGTGGGTGGCAGCTGGACGGGGGCGTGCGGTGGCACGGCGGGGCAGATGGAGCGGCGGGGAGGCAGGCGGCGTCGGGGGCGTTGGCCGCTGCGGAAGCACCGGAGGCGGGGCCGAAGGCGGAGCGTCGTCGGAGGCGGGCGGCGTCGGGGCGCTGGCGGCGGCTACGGGGCGCTGGCGGCGTCTGCGGAGGCGGGCCGGAGGCGGAGCGTCGTCGGAGGCGGGCGGCGTCGGGGCGCTGGCTGCGTCGGGGGGGCGCTGCAGGAGGCGAGCGGGGGGCGGACGGCTTCGGAGGCGGAGGGCGGCGGCGGTGAAGGTGGGAGCGGCGCGGCGGAGGAGGCGTCGGGAGGAGGCCGGAGGCGAGCGGGACGACCGGCGGAGACGCAGCGGTGGCCGCGGTGGGGAAAAGGGCCGTTGCGGCCCTTTTGTTCAAACGGGGGGGCACGGGCGACGAGGCCCCCCCGCGAACTTCACAAAAAGACCCTTTTTTTTAACAGAGAAAAAACGTAAAAGAGAGAAAGAGATGTTGGTGGAGAGAACAGAGGAAAAAAAAAGAGAGAAAGTGAGGGAAAGGGAGAAGAGATCGAAGGGGGAGAGAGGGGAAGAAAGAGTGAGAAGGAGAATGAGAGGTTGAGGGAGAGAGATGGAGAGGGAAAGAGAGAGGAAGGGAGAGGGAAAATGAGAGAACGAGAGGGGGGGGGCTACGATGTGACGGTGGAGAGAGGACGGTGAGGGAGAGGGGGGGTGCCATGGTGTGGGTGAAGACTGCAGAGGGAGAGAAGGAGAGAGGGAGGGGAGACGGTCGAGGTGGCTGCTACGGTCGTGCCGCAAGGAGATAGGGGGGGTGGTTCACGTGTGTGTGGGGGAGAAGTGAGAGAGAGAGTGTCGTGGGGTGGAGGGTGAGTGCAGTGAGGTGCATGTGTGTGCAGTGAAGTGAGTGTGTGTGTCGTGAGAGAGAGTGAAGGGAATAGGAAGATAGGATGATTAGTGTTAATTAAAAAATTAAAGATTAGTAAATAAAGATTAGATTAGGGATATGATTATATTTTTTATGTTTTTTTATTGATATCTCTTTATATATATATATACACATAAATAAGGTTATTTATTATATATATATATTAGGATTTTATTTTTATTATTTTATCTTTAAAATATTCTCTCATTATTTTTAAATCTTCTTCAATTCTTCCGAATTTTTTTAATAGCCTTTTTATCACTTTTTTTGTATTTTCTTATGACCCCCTTTTTTGATTATTTTTCTAAAATTTTTATAAGCCCTTACCCATTTTTTTGTATTTTAACATCTTCTCAATTTTTATAACCCTTTTCAATTTTCTAAAATTTTTGTATTTTTATAAAACTCAAACAATTGATAATCAATCACCTAAGTTAATCGTGTAAGCCACTCTGGGGCATCGTGGTGTAATATGAGATTTACTCGCGAAAAATGTGAAAATAGCGTGTCTACACCCGGGTCGGGCCGAACTTTAATATTGACAAGTCGGGCCAGGGTCAGGCCAGGTCGACCAAAACCCGGCTCGGGCCCGGCCCACCGAGAGCCCTATCCATGAATAGCCTTCTCCTAATCTTCTAGGTGGGTTCGAATACGTGACAGTGATAGGTTGCCCTTGCTGGGTTGAGCGAGTAGGAAGGACGGGGGTGAGGGCTGCGGAGGGGAGGGAGAGAAAGGACGTGTGACAGAGGGGGAGAGGAAGGACCTACGACATAGGGGGATGCGTTGTGGGCGCTTTTCAAAAAGAAATTACTCGATACTTATTTTTATTTTAAGGGATATTTACCTAAGATAAGATTCCTCCTTAAACAATATGATAGGTCTTACCAAACGTGTGTGAGTACTCTCATCTTTCTTAAATTTTATTTTGCGAGAAAAAAGTAAAAAAATTACAACCGAACACTGTACTATTCATAAGATCGATGACGTTATTTATTAAAATTATTTTTATGACATTTTTATTATACATAATATTTTTAAAACATTTCAAACTAATTAAAAGAAAAAACTTTCAGATGAACAATAACCTCAAAATGTCATTAATGACATTTTTATTTTTAATATTATTTAATGAGATAAATGATGTTATTTATAAAAATATGTGTATTATATATATTTTATAAAACTATAATAGAATAACATAAAATAAAATAAACAATAGCCTCAAATCACAATTAATGATATTTTTTACCTGTAAAAACCTAAATGAAAATGACTTTAAAACGTGAACAAAACTCATATAAAGATTTTTGTTTAAAACGTGTCCAAAGAGGAAAATGTTTATTATAATCTTGTTTAAACTTTAAAGTGCATCTTAGTGGTAAGATGTTAATTCTTGTTTAACATTTTAATATTTTTTACTTTTAAATTTTAGTCAGTGAGATTAATGATATTATTTATTAAAAAATAATTTATGACATATTTATTTTAAACAATATATGTAAATTATTTGCAATTTTGATTAAAAATTAAGATTTACAGTAAACTCAAATTGTAGTTAATGAAAATTTTAATGTTTAAATTTTCGTTAACGAGATCAATGATGTTATTTATCAAAAAAATATTTTTATGATATATTTATTTCTAGATTATATTAAAAATATTTATTTTTTAAAAAGAGGATGAATAGTAACACGTGGGTGTTGCTATTCTTCTCTTGAAAAAGTAAACTCTGATGTAGTATTTGAATATAATTATATTATCCTTCTAAACGGAGCTTCTTTCCCTTTTTCCTGAGGATATAATATACCATCATATTTTTTCGCTTTATCTGTTATAGATGTTGAAAGATATGCATGTTGTGTCAGTGCGGTCGTGCAATATTTTCTACGCGAAGAGCCAAGAGAAAAGCTCATTTTTTTCTTCAAAAGATCGATTTATATAAGAAAACAAATTCTATCCACTTAGGAATTTTGCATTCCCACTTGCATGCAATGTTTGTCTAGTTGTGAATCAATATCGAAGAACATAGAGAAAAAGTAGTTATCTTAGACATCGTTTGGCTAGAATTTTTTAAAATTTCCAGTCATTAAAATTCCTAATAAAATCTACAGTATTTTCAAATGTCACATAATAATCTCGACTTTTGCGGTCTACAGATTTTCACGGGAGAGAGATTACAACCTCAATCGAGAGAGTTGATGGAGAATCTTGCAAATTCACTGGGGGTGAGCTTCTTGTAGGGTTAGTGACGATTCTGAAAGGTAAAATACTAATTTATCTTTAATAGGATGTTTAAGAGTATTTTTTTAAAAAAATATTTCTCTATTAGACATTATTCTATGTCATTTTTTAATATTTTTTTTTAAAATGGTGTCAACCCCCCATAACTTGTTTGGAAAAAGTAACATATTTTTTCAAAAAATGTATAGAAATGTTTGGCAAGTGGACTTCGTAAGAGGCGGTGGGGTAAGCTTCGCTAGAAGGAGGAGGAGAGAGAGAGGAGGGCTTGGCTGGAAGGAGGAGGAAAGGAGAGGGGAGGGCTTCACTAGGAGGGTAGGAGGAGATAGAGGGGAGGGAGGGAAGGCGGGGTGGGCTCCGGTGGGAGGGTTGTCGTCGTAGGGTGAGCTTCGCTGGAAGGAGGAGGAGGAGGGAGAGAGGAGGGGAGGGTAGGAGGAGAGAGAGTGGAGGGCTCCGGTGGGAGGGTAGGAGAGAGATGGAGGGCTTCGGTGAGAGGGCAGAAGGAGAGAGAGGGGAGGGAGGGACGACGGCGGGGTGGGCTCCGATGGGGCGCTGTCGTCGCGGGGCGAGCTTCTCTGGAAGGAGGAGGAGGAGGGAGAGGGGATGGGAGGGCGGGCTTCGGTGGGGGGTTGTTGTCGCCGGGCGAGGTTCACTGGAAGGAGGAGGAGGGAGAGGGAGACGGGAGGGGAGGGCCAGTGGGTCGCGAGATCTTCTTTAAAAAAATTGGTCAACCCTTATTTTTTTTTTGAGAAAACTTTTCAATGAGTGGAATTTCATCCTAAAAATTAGGAGAGAAGTTACCAAAAGCATCGGGACTCTTTGATAATCGAATAAGAGAGGAATAAAGGGTCTTAACCCGAAGAATAAGAAAAAATACAGTTTGATAAGGCGGGTAAATTTTTCCACCCCTAACCTGAGTTTTCCTAGAATAACTAACTAAAAAGTAGACTTAGTTGTTCTACCTTAACCCGGATACGTATCAAAATAAAAAAGTGAAAAAATAAGAATAATTTACCAGCATTTAAGTTAACCAAGTTTTCCCTAGTATGTTACCAAAGAGGTTATAAGTGAATTCCCTATTCCTATTTTTAAGTCTGAGAGAAAAGGAAGGAGAAAAAGAGCAATCAAACACCCTATAATATTATCCACTCTCACGTTCCCGTACGAAGGGCATGGGGCGACGACATGACACAAATTGGAGATTTCATATGTTGGCACAGGTGACGATGTCTTGCGAATGAGATCGGAGAACGAGATAGGCGTGAGCCAAAGGGGGGGACGAATGTGACGGCCAAATGCAATTATGAGATGTCAAAAAATCTACTTCTGAAAAAAATCCCCAGAAAATAATTGCAACCAAAGGGGCCTATTGTTTGTTATCTCCTCTCAATTATTAAAAGTTTCAAAAGTTGAATTTGTTGACCGGTCTAGGTGAATAACTTATAATTCAATACTCTTGCAAAAGAGTGACAAAAGATGAGACACCGTAACATTGCTCTTTCCAAAATTGCCACCATCAGACTCTTTTCCAGCTTTTCTCATCTTTTTGAAACAATTTGTAGATGCTATCATCTGCTATTAAATAAAATGATGCATCTCTAGCTACATAACATCAGATCATTGACATGTTCTCACATATCTCACGTTTGGAAATTCATCGTATCTCGTGAGCATCTCCTCATCAATACCTAACACCCGCAGTTCTGTCCTACAAATCATCATAACTTCGGAAACCTGAATATCCTGGCCAATAATGGTCACAGTGTTTGGCAATTTGCCAAATGCTGGCATTCGCAATGAAAACCTTACTTGACACGGGTGAGGGGCAAATTGCGCTGGGCCATTGTGAAACTAACCCAACATGTGTTCAGTACTGAAAGCATTTGAGTAGGGGTATTCTTATGTTGGGGCTTTCAAATTCCAGACTACAATAACAAACAACTGTTCCGGGGCAACCCTTCTAGAATACATGTAGCATTTTCTCTTCTTTTTTTTTTGGGGGGGGGGGACTCAGGAAGAAGCCAAAAGGAAATGTTAAATTCCGCCATGATTCCGAATTCTTATCTGTATATACTGCAAGCAAGATAGATGCACAATGGTGCATCCAACAGTCATCGTTCCAAAGGCTGGCATAGGATAGAGAGAGGAACGAAAAGAAGTTCTTTTACAAGCAAGCAAGCAACTTCTTTTGGTTAAGTGAACACAAAGTATGGCATTAATAATGCAAAACTTAATGGATTCATTAAGGGCAATGGACGCCTTCAATCCTTCTTCTGTACGTGAGAGCAAGCGAAAAAATTAGTTTTCATGTTTTTGCGTGCTGGATCCGTATTGGCGGTCGTAGTACTCCACGGCAGCAGCTCCAGCCAGCGCAGCCAATGTAAGAGCTTGAGCATGAAGCCTGCAGAGAAAATAATAAATGCAATGGAGATCAATTTTGGCTTACCAACAAAGCATATAGCTGGAAATAAGATGCCTCACTTATGGCATCCAACACCAATTGGAATCGGCACATGAAACTCTTCTGAAGCAACAATGTGGAGGTGAACATCAAGAAAAGAAAATTAAAGCACTGGCATTTTTCGGAAGAAAGTATGGACCACCATGCCCAGTTCTAGATACCTAATGACATGTCATGGGTATCCCTTACTCGCAATTGGGCTTTTCCAGAACCAAAAAAAAAGAAAAAATGGCAATACCCAGTTCTAGATTCCTAAAATTATATGCCATTGGTATCCCTTGATCACAATTGCGTTTTGTCTACATTGCTGGTTTTCACAAAAAAACTCTAGAAACTACACATGCAAAAGTGAAATGACGAGTGTAAATTAACAAAGTCGTGGCAGTCATCAGGGTTTGTCGTCCTGACCGGACCGGTAGTCTTGGTCACGGTATGGGACGGGACGGAATGGGTTAGTACCGTTACGTACCGAGACACAAAAAATATATTATATATATTTGTTATAATATAATATAAATCAAATATTTTTCTACCTCAGTTGGTTAGGTGATATGTGTTTCACACTGTTCTCCACGGTTCGAATCCTGCCCACGTCATGTTTTAAAATGTTTTTTTAAATAAATATATAAAAAAATAAATAAAAACTATGTTTATAGCACCCTCGACCGACCAACCTACAAAATCATTTCGATATAAAAAAAATAAAATAATATATATAATGTCCCGGTTGCGTCTCACAGACCGAGACGATATGTGGCTGAGACGGGATGGCCGGTTCGGCCGTCCCGTACCGATTTGTCAAACCATGGCAGTCATACCCATGACTGAGGCCAAAGATGGATGGTCTCAATGGGGGGGGGGGTAGTAATATTTGAGCCAAATGCATTCAACATTATCGTATTGGAGACCTGGATTGGCAGTTCCTTTCGGAGGAGAAACAAGAACGAAGCACCACTGATCCTCCATTGTTATAAAGTATTAAATCAGACAGCACTATGCTCCAAATCCCATTTATTAGACACCCTGCATTTATTTGCATTTCAATTTCTGGTACTAAATCTGTCAACATCCCCCCCACAGAGAGAGAGAGAGAAGAAAAAAAGAGAGAAGAAATCCCATTTTGGTTTGTACTTCATTTTGGTCAACATTATTCACAAGTTGAACGCAAAATACCATGGAGTATTCAAAAACCTTTCATTCCTACAGACCTCGAAAGCCCAAGAAGCCCTGTGATTTCTGCCAAGACTCGCAAGACATAATTTCAACAGGGTTCTAATGCGTTGAAAACGGAAAGATTACTAACAAATTTCGATGAAACAAGACGACAAACACCATTCCCATATCCAAGCCCCGGATATTCATCCTCACAATACAATACATCGGCCAGAATTCCAAGCATGAACAGGGGAGAGAGAGAGAAAAGGGAAAGAGAACCACAGGAAAGGAGGCCGGTACCTGGCATGGATGATCTTGACGCTGGTCTTCATGGCGGGCTGCGACCAGTTGTAGGCGATCGACCCCGTGATGCCGCTCAACCACAGGCACCCTTCAGATTTTCCACGCACCACCAAACGTCAATCTCAGAAGAAGATCAAAAAGATCGCAGGGGGGAAAAAAGAACCCCCCCCCCCGCGCCCCCCGAACAGAGGATCTCAGGAAGCAAACGGCTACAAAGACAGATCTGAAAAAAAAAGGAAACCCTACCGACGGCCTTGAGCTTGTTCTGGACGACCCACTTGCGCGCGGACTCCATGGTGGTGGAGGCGGCTGCAGCGGTGGCAGCGGCAGCCTGGTTCTCTGCCATGTTCCCTGCTAACTCTTCCTCACCTACTTCTCCTCCTCGCTCAGATGGACAGGATTGGGAAGCTCTAGAGACGCGCGGAGATCGGAAGGAACGAGCTTTGTGTGGGAGGAGGAAGAATCCGGGGGAACCTTTTATATGGCTACCCAGGGGGGCTTTTCTTGGGCGGTGGTGGGGAGGTTTTCGGCGAAAACTGTGGGCGGCCCACGGTGGTTTCCGTTTTCGAACAAATAACACGCGGGGAGCGGCCGGCAAGGGAGGAAGACAAGTTAGGTACGTCGCGTTGGTGCTTGGCATCAATGAGGAAGGTCACGGCCGTTGGATCCGCGGATACGACAGCGACGAGGAAATCTGGGCCGTATCCCTCCCCGCGTGGCATGTCAGCCGTGACGGCAAAGACCGTCTACCGGCTTTCGTACCGTGTACTTCCTCAATTTCCTTTTTTCTTTTCTTCAATTATCTTTGAGATTTTATGAACGTATCGTCATTTAAAAGTAAAAAAATGGATTTACTCTTTTGACTTGTGATATTTTTAATTATACTTTAAATGAAATATATAAGTCACAAGTGGTTATAATTAATTTTAAAATGGTAATAAAATTGAACTTTTGTGGACAACTATATTTTGTTCATAGTTTAAGAAGTTACAATTTAAAATTTATTAATACTTGCTACTAGTCTTGACATTATTACAAACCCTAGGCCCCTCTTTGACGGGGGGTTATCCCCCATTTGTCTCGGGGATAACCCCCAATTTATCTATCTTTTGATTTGATAGCAAAATAATAATAATCGGATTAGAATATGACATAACCCCCGATTAACCGGGTTAAATTGTCCCACCTCGATGGGTGGAACAATGTAACCCGATCGTAAGATTCCCGATCTTGCCCTTTAAGTTTCTCAAAATCGACCATTCTCTCCCCTGCTCCCCACCTCGAGCTTGGCATCGTCCTTCTCTTTCTCACCATTTCGTCTCGTCTTCCTCCTTTGTCGACTATGCCCACCACGTCGAGCTTGCCCATTCGTCTCCTTGTTCTCCCCACCTCGAGCCTCGCATCGTCCTCCCATCTTCAAGCTGGAAGAATAGGTCACGAGCTCTCCCTCATCTCGATCTCTCACATCGTCCTTCTCCGGACGGTCAAAGCCCTCTTTTTTGGTGCAAGTTTGAAACCCTAGCAACTACAGGGACGTGTCGTCCATCCCCTGGCGCGATGCAGAGTCTCATCTCATCTCATCCATCCTTGCAGTGAAGCCGTGATCGTGGCAACAACTTATTCCCCTCGTGGATCCACAGTTGAAGGTTCTCTTTATAAGAAGGGTTGTTGTGAGATTGTTCCCTCCCCTTCCGTGGCTCTCGCAGACAGTTCTCTCGATTTTTCTTGCGTTTAAGGCATGACTCCCTCTCTTACATTGTATTTTTTTAATTTTGTTATTCTATGATTTTGATCTTCCAAGAAATTGGTTGTTTGATTTACCTTCTTCGATCTCCCTTTTTCGATTACTTTAATATTTATTTCGTAGTTCTTGAAGCAAAGAGTCTCAGATCTTTGTTGTGGGATTATTCCCTTCCCTTCCGTGACTCTTGCAGACGGTTCTCCCGATTTATCTTACGTTTAAAGGATCACTCCCTTCATTTCATTGTTCCGATTTTCTGTGATTTTTTTATTGTCTGATTGATCTCCCAAGAAATCGATTACGTCTGATTTCCTTTTCTAATTGTCTCCGATCTCCCTTTTTTAGTTGCTTTAATATTTACTTCATAATTCTTTAAACTAAGACTCTCTGATCTTTACTAGTGCCTTCATCTACGGTCACGTTTGATGATTTGTAAGACTTTGTCTTCCTTGTGAGGTGCACGAGAGGATGTCACAAGCCAGTATACTTTGTCTTCGGCCCATGTATTTTATAAATAAGTAATTTATTCATATGCTTGTTGCTCTCCCTGTTGGTACCGTAAATGTATTTTATTTCAAATCTATCCTCCATGAAAAATGCCATTGATCATGCTTTACTATGTGTGTATTTTTTTCCAAATATTCATCATGACCAATGTATATGTCCATGTCCAATGTTATAGATGAAAAGTTAAAGTGTCTATTCCGAGCTCCACTTTTACATGATGATAGGGGGAAATGTGTGGGGGTTTTTGTAAACAAATGTCTGATTAAATATTCGTACAAATGTCTTTATGTTGCAGCAAGTGTTTCTATAAACAGAAGTACGATAAGATTATGCATATAAATTACTTTATGTTAATGGCATTCAAAATTAAAACAGACCCAAAATCTGAGTTGGTTGTTTGTTCAGATTAAAATGTGTATTGGTTCTAATACGGTTATTAATTTGGGTCTGTTAATACTTGCATTCTGTTAATCATTAGTTGATAAAGATTTGTAGTAAAAAATTGATAAATACTTACGTTCCGTTATCCCATGACTTCCATCACAACGAGTATAGCCTCTTAGGCACAGATAGGTAGGTCTGCCATTTTCTCACCTTCTTAGCACCTCGAATGAGATCTAAGAAACCTCATCTAATTTAGGTCATCTCATTATAGTCTTCTAAGAAATCTGTAAATTTACTGACTTCATTATCCAAAAAACTTACATGTAAATTTTACGGCTTCCACCCAAGTTAATGATACTTCTAAAATACCTTGGAGATGTCAACTTTGTTATAAGTCCACTCGCCTTTCAGATAATTTGATGGCTGTAACTTTATTTTTTTGCATCCTTTCGTCACATTTGAATGACAGGGGGACATCTTTTGGCCAGATATGCTGAATGTAAATTATTCTGGTTGACGAGTTGTGCCTTATGATTGGCATTTTAATACTATTACTCATGTTAAAGAAAAGAGTTCTGACATCCAGATTCTATATTCATAGTTGAGAAACAAATTGGATATTAATACAGTTAATCTCTATTTGTCTTTACTTCTTTTTTCTATAGAAATGTATACGTTGTTTTGATAGTTTAACGAGTCACACTAATTGTTGGTCTTACGAGACTTAGCATAATTAGCATTTATTGTTGGGTGTCAATAAAGAGGCTATTTTTCACCATTCATGATTATCAATTTGTTATTATTTGATAATTATGACAGTTGGGTTACTCTGTATTTGTCTTTACTCTGTGTAAATTTTTTCGGTTCAGAAATCTGTATGTTTGTTTTGGAGGATACAACTATGTTATTATAAATTTTCCACTTCATCTTTATTCTTGCAGACATCTTCTGATTTCTCTTGTTAAAAATTTAGTCCACATCATTTAGATCATGTTTCTCTGCTCTTATGGGAGAGTTAAATAGGTTCTGTAAATTAAGCATGCTTGTTTGCAAGGAACGCTCGTGGTTTTCATAGTTCTACGTAGTCTTTTCAATATTTATGATTTACAGTTGGGAGAAACTTTATAAAATAAATATCATCATGATCTCAATGTATGTTAATTAGATATGCTATTAATTGTATATAAGGATTCCATAATATATATAAGCATTCCTCAACAAGGACGAAAACTCCATAATTAGTGTACGATAGGTACTTGCAAAAATATGAAACAAAAAAGTAACTCTACGTACCACATAAGGAGATACATATTGTACTCAAAATATAAGATGAGTGATATTTAAATGGTGAAGATGCTCACCCCATTCTGTTGTGTGTTTTGGAGTAGGTGGCATGTGGACGTCGAAAATGAATACGGTGTTCTTGAACTTATTATACAAGAGTTGGTTCAAGAGATTTTAATCCCTCGTATGCATGGGACATTATGCGAAAATCGTTCAGGGCGACTTTGTTATCAGAATAGGGGAGGCGAATATCAAATATGATGAGAGAGAATCAGGTGGGGCCCACACCCTCCTCTCACGCATATAACACTTACCCGACCTCGGGTAACGCATTCGACCCTCTGAGGTCGAATGCGATATCCTACCCAATTTTCAAAGAAAGCCTCAACGAACAATGTGGAACGAACTTTTCAATCTCTCACTTTAAGCATAGATTTGACTTCTACAAAACATTTCATGTCATAACTTAAGAATTAATAGTGAGTGGATGTTTCACATGAAACGAAGACTCTAAACAACCACTTGGTAACGATCTAACATGGGATGTCTGTAATGAGACTGGTAAGAGCATGATCGTAAATGAAATTATTGGGTAAGAGCATACTTTCGCATGGTGCAACTTAAAATCTATCCAACCTCAAGCAAGAAACATCGGATCGCAAATTCGACTATGTGAAGCAACCTTGAGACATGTCTAAATCCACCAAAGTTACCTCTTGGATAAAGTCAGAGAAATCTTCCATCTCTCCAACATAAGAAGTGCCATCATACCTCTCACAAGACGTTGCTACAGTATTTAAGTCCCCTCCTACACACCACAGACTGCCCGAAAAATGGTGAAAGTGGATCAACTCGTCCCAAAGCTGATGCTTCTCCCCCCTAGACTGCGGGCCATAGATCCCACTGAAGTCTCATGAGCAGCTGTCCCTGACACTTATGAAATATAAAGAGATGACCCATTTGCTGCATACCTTGTCTTGTTACATACAACTCGAACGGATTCCACACAACCATAATCCTCTACCCACAATTGGGGAGGCGACCCCCTGGGACAGTCGGGTCTCTCCAATCTCCCTCAAGAGATCATTACCTTTCCGTTCACACTTTGACTCCTGCAAACATAAAATATCAATTTTACACCTCTGAATCAACTCCCTCACTACCCTCCTTTTCTCCACCTCTCTCAAACACCTCACATTCCATGAAACGATTCTCATTGAAAATTAGAAAGAAGACCCTCATCCCTACCTACTTCCTCACCCCTCCCTGCCCTCGAGCGAGAGTGTGCCCCACTCCAGATGCTTGCACTCCATCACTTGTTGATCTTAGTGAAGACTCCTCTCAAATCCTTAGCTGCTGCCTTAAAGGAGATCCCGACTTGATCTGCCACCCCCTAGCACGTTCATTAACAAAGCTTCAATTGCGATGAGTAACTCTCTCACTTCCTCGACCCCGAGCCTGCAACGGCAACGCAACTCCTCCCCCTCCTGCATATTCACCTTTTAATCTAACCCTCTATCAAATTGAGGCAAAAAAATTTCTTCCTGGATGGATGGAGGAAAAAAGAAGACTCGAAATCAAGAAAAGCTGATAGGTGTCTAATTACTCAAAACACTAATGTGACCCGACAAAATCAAACCAGTCCAGTAAACATCACGAGAGGCATCCCTGTAGAGAGACTATACAGCGGTGTCCCTTCGCCACTGCACAACATCATCTTGACATATACTACAAACTAAAAATGCCGTATGGGAAACTAATAGAGTAGCTAGAGCCTTCAACGTTTCCCTCCGCCGCCACCAAGCTTGGGTCCTTTGGGAGCCTTGGGCATACTACCCTTTGTCTGGGTCTTCTGCGTCTTTGCCATTACCTCGGCTTTCTTGGCTTTCTTCTCATCCTTGGTCTTCTTAATCCTCTCCTTAATCTCACTGCAAAAGGGAAGTATGCATAGTTGTTATAATAGTTCCATCCATACACAGAGGACCAGTAAGCAACATGGCCGCTTCATTCATGAAAAATGCAGCACATTAACAGGTATTCCAAAGTGTCCTGACATTTGATCTTCTATCAAATTTGACCTTGGGTTACAGTCCGGGACATCCAAGGTCGCAGGTGCAAATCAACTACGTTGCACCAAGGATATAAAGCTCTCAGCAGACAAACAAGGTAAGAACATCCAAATAGAAATATATTTGCGTACATAAAATGAAAAATAATACAAGTGAGGTAAAATAAGTCAGGTGCGTTGCAACCAATGGTACCCATTATCTCATGGTTATCTAATCTCCATGAGAATCAGTGATGACAATCTGGATATGACATGGCGGTCAGTCAAAACAATTTTGTGTTCACAATAAAACAAACATGTACGAACTGTGTAAAACATGATCATCTTTCCTTCAAAAAATGGGTCCATTGATGGTGGGGAAAATAAGAACTCAATTAAAACATGACAAGAAATGTAGACTATATATGTGTATGTAGCATACATGTTTATGTGTGTAGGTGTGTACGAACACATGTATACACACACAGGGAGTAACATTTTTGTAGACCTGTAATTGGTACAAAGGGATTGACTTGTGAAAGGATAATAATGGATATAAAACAAAATAGAGCTACAACATACCGGAGAGCTGCTTCTCTGGCAGCATCTCGAATCTCAGCCTTCTCAGTTCTCCTCTTCTGAATGACTTCCAGAGTGGCACCAACAATGGACCTGGAATATGGCTTCTTAGTGGTGCGACGCCTCTTCTTCACAGCTTCAGCATGAATATCCTGCAACAGTAAAACACCTGTCAGGATACAAAACAAGACCTCCGCAACAAAAATGATGAGGACTTGTATCATGTTCCCCTCAAATGTTCTTAAAAAAATTTGCAAAAACCAGCTATTACTTACTGTATGTCATCCACACCGTAAACAAATGGATGCCAAGAAGTGCAAATAACGAAACAAACTAAACAAGTAAAAAATAGCGTCCTAAATGCACATGGATTTTTTCCCTCTTTTCTTGAAAGTGGGCATTATCGCAAAATATAATAGATCTAAAGTAGGCATATACAAGTATGGCAAGAGTACACTTTCAAGAATCCCTTTCTACAAAGACATACCAAGATGTGTCACCCTGACACCCCAAATTAGCCAAAAAAGAGAATTGCCTTCCATTTAGATCGCAAAGAAAGCTGCCCCATTCCCACACTCTAGCAAATGATGAAATGAAGAACCATCTACAGGGATAATGCCATATAAGAAAAACTGCAAATCTGCAATCTTTTTCTTATAGGTATGGTAGTAAAGGTAGTAACAGCACCTTTTTGTGCTGCTTCCTATACATTGCAGTCCAGGTAAGTTTGGCAGGCCTCAATCGGTTGTGGAAGTACCGCTTGCACTTTGAGTTGGCAAACAGAAAGACCTGAAACAAACATTCAACAGTTACTTGTGGTTCCCGTAGCAATACAGTGCTTTTCATGCCTCATTTGGGTGTTAGCTTTATTATTGTTTACCTGTGAGTCAGCCCGCACAAACCTAATACCCTTTCCAGGATATATCTTGGCACCACTGAAACGACAAAGCTCGGTCCTGCATTCCAAAACATACTTCTAATAAATAAGAGGAACTGAGTTCTGCTAGTGAACCTAGCTGTCTTCAAAAACATTCCTCTCCATAAAGATGCAAAAGTTGAACACTGAAAATGCTTGGGTTTGCGAATTGATAACCACAATTCAAAAATAAAAAGCTGACTTGGGACTGTGTGTTGAAAAATGACTAGGTGGTGCAAGGCAAGTATGGCAACACAGACCTTTGCTACCTAGGTTGACCAATAAGGTGTTGCAGTAGCCGTCACATTTCTAGCATGGCCTCTTCTAATCTGCTTCCTTTTTTTT
This sequence comes from Amorphophallus konjac, assembly GCA_022559845.1. Classification (NCBI taxonomy): domain Eukaryota; kingdom Viridiplantae; phylum Streptophyta; class Magnoliopsida; order Alismatales; family Araceae; genus Amorphophallus; species Amorphophallus konjac. The sequence goes on along the minus strand of CM040118.1, from coordinate 9,173,765 downwards.
TCAACTTTTTTATACATGCATACATCAATAACAATAAGGAAAACCTACTTGCTACAGAACTAGCCGAATAGTGAACAAATAACTAACCACATTAAATAAAATTTCATAGAGTTTAGACATAAGCAGTGATAAATATGCAATTAAAATAAAACTAATTGTATCAGTGCTTATACTTACCTAAAAAAATTGAATCAGTGCTTATAGTCATGCCTAGAATGCTAAATCATTATTGTTTATAATTTACAATCATATTTCAACAATGAAACTACCATCAAAATCAAAATTTTATAAGAAAATGGAACTATGTTGAAATAAAATGATGCGATAAAAAGATACAATGCAGAAATAGTCCACTAAAACCCCCAACAAGCCTAGGTAGACCACCTATATACCTACACAGGTGTCTTGTATAAAAGTATCTTGGAATGCATTTTCCATATTATCTAAGGCTATATTTCAAAATCGTTCCAATTTTATCGGATGTCTCCGAAGAGACTCTGAAAGTTAACTTCAACAAGAGCTTGTTAGTTGGGGTTAACATGGAGACATGGCTCTTTAGAGGGCGACGAACATTCTGGGGTGCCAGTTAGGAGCCTTCCCTATTTCTTACCCGGGGCTCTCTCTGACCTCAGGTGCTCTACGGCATGCAAATTGGCTACCTATTATACAACGTTATGATTCTAGACTGGCTGGTTGGTGTAGACGTCTAATTTCGGACATCTCGCGGACCTTACCTAGCCATCATTGAAGTGATCCTTCTTCTTGGTTGATTGTGAGTGTGGAGTCTCATCTTTGTTTAGGTAGGCTCCACCATGTCCCTTCGTGGATCCAACTTCGCGGTAAGTTGGTGGGGGGTTGCAGGGGGGCAGCGCCCCCTTGCCCGTAAGGTCGGGGGTTCGGGGGCGTGAGCCGCCGAGGCGAATTTTTTGGGGTATTATATATGATTCTCGGCGTTATCCATTGATTCTCCAAGAAGGCCAAAGTCTTGGCCGACCAACACCCTGGGCGGCCAGATAGATGGCCGCCTAGCTCTCTCCTTGGAAGGCCGCCTTCTTGGCCGCCCAGGTCCCTAGGTGGCCATCGACCTGGCCGCCCACACCTCAAGAAGGCCAGATAATTGGCCGCCTACCCCATTCCAAGAAGGCCACTAACCTGGCCGCCTAGCTCCCAAGAAGGCCATCGACCTGGCCGCCTTCTGGCAACCGTCCGTCAACTCCACGATCTGCCCACTCCGGGCATGCCCTCGGCAACTGCTCCCACTCGTGAGGTTGAGGCGCACGTACTCTCACACGTCCTCATCTCCGAATGGGAGGGAAATGAATTCAAATTCCATCTTCGAATGCCTCTACAGGGAGAGTCCCATGAGATACAAAAATCCCGTTCGAACTACCTCACGGGTTGGCAGATTTGGTTGAACATTTCGAGGGGAGGAGGTTCTATCAGTTCGGTGAGCCAGAGAGAGCTGTGAGAACGAGAGCAAACCTCCCGACCTTCCCCAAGCAACAGAATCCGAAGTCTAGGAGCTCCGCCGCGGGAGAGCCTTGGTCCCAGGGGGCGGCCATCGACATGGCCGCCCACCACTCTTGAAGACCACATAGCTGGCCGCCCTCCATTCTCCATTGGTCGACGGGCAAACCCGTCCTTTCTTCCCTATTCTTCATCTTGCTACGTTTTACTTCATATTGCTGCATTTCATGTATGCTAGATTTGCCTAGATCCTTTTTTTAAAGAGATTTTCCAATCCAAAATATAGGGAAGGCGGATGGTCAAAAGTCTCGGCCATCCCCCTTTCCGCCCCCCTTCCCGGTACGATTGACCCCCAATTGCATGTTTTCTTTTCTTTTGAGCATATACTACACTGTCACAGTCTAATGGATTTTCTTTTGCTGTTTGCTGGTTAACTTGCAGATACTTCGTCATCGACTCGCAGAGCTCCTCGCTCTTGGCCGGCCGAGAACGAGGACAGAAGAACCCACCATCTCCCCACTCCTAAGGCATCCACAATCATCACTCATGTGAGGCCCAAGTATAGGTCTCTGGCGATCACTATTTCTTTGTTTATAATTTGTGCACTGTAAGTATTAGCAGCACCAATTCGGAGAGAGGTACACGCGCATACACCTGCACGCCAACGACTACCATCGCGCGTACCTCTTCTTCATCTCCCAGCGCCTACAGTTGGAAGGCTAGATTGCTCTCATATGGGGGTAGGTTGGTGTTATGCAGATCAGTTTGGACAACCTGTCTATCTATTTTCTCTCCATGTTCCAGATCCCGAAATTTGTGACGCACAAGATTGAGTCTATTAAGGGAAGATTCTTTTGGCATGGGAGTGAGGAGACATGTAGGAGATGTCATGATATCAAGTGGGGGAAAGTGGCTGCTAGTAAGGAAGAGAGAGACATGAGGATCAAGAATGTTAGAGACTTCAATTTGGCTCTCTTGTGCAAGTGATTATGGAGGTTGGGGGAAAGAGATGATGGACTTTGGGCGCAGACTATCAGGCAGAGATACTTTAACAGGAACGAAGTCTGGGATTTGGAGTCAGTAGTTCGGTATCGGACCTCTCTAATTTGGCGCGACATTTTGTCTTGCAAGGAGATTATCTTCTCCGACGTTCGGGTCCATCTAGGGAAAAGCGACCAATGCCTTTTCTAGAAGGACGCGGAGACTTCACATTGGAGGATTCCTTCCCCGTTCTTTTTGCTGTTTCAGCTGATTCTTTGGGGTTGGTCACCCAGGCTTTTGACCCCAGCTCTCAGGAGGCACCTGAGCACAGACTTTCAGGAGGACCTCAGCACCGTCGAGATGGAGTAGCTTCAAGACCTCTAACTCTTCCTCCTCGCCTATACTCCACATCCCGAAAGGGAGGATATATGGACTTGGAGGTGGAGTAGGGAGGGGACCTTCTCAGTGAGGTTTGCTTACTCCATTATCTCTGATGGAGGGGTGCACCACAGTCTCGCCTCTCAGGTGTGGAGGCCGCGGAGTCCGCTGAAGGTGAAACTACTCACTTGGAGTATTTCCCACGGGGATTGCCCATTCGGGATAGGCTGCTTCATTTCCTTCCGGGCATCCAACCAACCCGATGCTTATGTGGTCAGGAGGACGAGACCCTGGACCACCTATTTGTAGGTTGTATGTACTCACAGGAGGGGTGGGAGGGTCTTGCTAGGAGACCCCACTATGTCATTGGTAGTCAGATAGAGGTACATCATTTCATTGGGTTGTGGGCAGAAGGTAGCCCCATAGAGGTGATAGAGTTGTGTGGTGGCTGATCTTGTACCCTGTGGTCTTTGTGGGGTGAACGGAACAATAGGACTTTTAGGAGGGAGACTAGAGCAGTGAAAACTCTTGTATCTTTCATTTGTGATAGAGTGGGGGAATAGGCAGAGTCACTTTGTAACGTGAATTCTCTCTGACTCCCCTCTTTTTGTCCTGCTAGGGGGTTAACATCTCTCACACGGTCTTGGTGTGACATTTTGCACAAGGATTTTTGGGGAGCTCTTTGACTATACTTGTACATCCCTTTTTTCATTTATACAATTAGTGGTACTACCCACTTTAAAATATATATATATATCTAAGGCTATGCCAACAACATAGTTTGGAGTGGCTTACTTGAGAACCATGGTTGTTGTGCTTCAAATGATATGAACTTTGAATTGATTTCACCTAAAATACAGAGTTCAGTCCAAGTTGGTAAGAAGAACAACCATTAAAAATCTGGACATTTGACATCTTGAAACACAAAATTAGAAAGCATGAAGCAAATATCGTACTCAGGAAGCACAAGTAATAATCATAATCCAAATGCCATACTTCACCAGAAGAAGAAAAAAATTTAAGAAAGTCATACTTCATACCCAGGGGATATGTGTATTATGAGGACTTGATCCATGAAATGTGTTTCAACTTGCTCTTTCACTATCTTTTTAAGGGAGAAAATGGAAGGTGGTACAATTTTCATTCATTGATAAAGAGGTTATACAACTAGTGATACAAGAAGTGAGGTACCTTTTGAACTTGTACTCGAGACCAGAGACAACACAAAGATTCCTTAAAAAAAAATCTTGAAACACCATACAAGTTCTTCTCCTGACACAATTCTCATATGCACACCCATAAGGCCATGTGACATGAGATGCCAACAGCTCACATACTCTCTACCATCACACAAAACAGAAATGCATAATGGGCAATGATTAAAGACGAAAGGAAAAAGAAGTATATCTCTCTCAAAGACAAAGGAAGAGCCTAACATCTAATATCTCTATTGCCACATAACTCTACCATTAATAAAATTTACTGAAAGTTCTCCTTTGTAATTATGTTTTCATCAAAAAAAAAATTCCAATTCCCTTCTTTGCAAAATTTCTTCCTCCTTGATGGCACATCCTTCTTAATCTTTGATGAGGCTTACTTCCATGTCTCCTAAAACTCATGTACTTCCCATCAGTAGCAAGACCCATATCTTTGCAACTTTCAAGTACCTCAATACCAGATAACTCATCAAAATCACAGATGTGGACACATCATTCTGAATGTTTTGATGTATACATTGTTCCTTTAACAAGAGCAGGAGTTGAACAGCTATATACTGTTAGCCACATAACCAATCACTATCCCTTCTAGACTTGATGTGGTGCACAAAGATTCTCACTTCAGCTTATCCTCAGGAAGAGTTTTCACCATGGCTGACCGTGGATGAACAAAACTAGCACACTCACTTCTCTCCCTCTCTATCTCAACCCTTTCCAATGTTTAAGGGAGTTTTTCACGGTTGCCGAGCTCAAATGGTGAAATTAAAAATCTATTCTTCCACCTACCAACTGGTCTTAATGAGTACTTCTGCTACTTTGTGAGATTAAGGCCGTGGCAGCTGCTTGTAGAGAGTTGATGTTAGACACGTGACTAGTCACAAAAATTTGCTAAATCCCAGACAATTCATTAGATCTATCCGATTCCAATTGAAGGGATAAGATTTATAATGACTATGACTATGACTACAATGAACCCTGAGCAACACTAACACGTAAGAATTATGAAACCGTATCAAATAAAGGATATCCACGTTTGCACTTGATATACCAGCTAAACACTTGGACATTTGCAAGCCTCAGTCATTTTAAGGAAAGAGAAAAATAACACAGGGGCTACACATTCTTCAGAGACTCGAGACATCCAGACTAACACCACATATTTTTGGCCAGCATCGACAAAAGTTACAGAAAAAAGAAGGAAAAAAACGAAATCACACGCAACAAGCTCGAACGAGAGCAAGCAGTTACACACCAAACCACAAACTACCAATTTTCTTAAAAAGCCAATGATTTGACTCGAAAATATGAACCATTACAGGCATTTCTCTAGGAAAGAGGTCCCAGGGATACGATCATACATGCATGAGCTAAAGTGGACAATGCGGGAAAGAGGAGGCGAAAGAAGAACCAAATGGGCAGACCTTCGAGATCCTCCGGGGGTTCCAGATGCAGAAGGCGGAGTCGACGCGGCCGAGTGAGCGGTTTAGGGTTTCTACCGCCCCAGCTTCGCCGAGTTGTCAGACTGGTGGGTAAAAAAGTTGCAAACGGATCGGTTCGGGTTAGGTGGAGATCCGAGAGGAGGGAAAACGGTTAACGGTGTGTGTACACGTGTTCACGCATTTTGACACATTTTTTAACATGATTTAGAAAAAGAGTTTATATATAATTATATATATACATATCATTCTTAATTCGTAATTATGTAAAAATTCATATTATATTTATATTTGGTTGTATACCCTCGTAACAATGTCCTGCAAATGGTTACAAGATTCTCCGTGACAGAGATATACAAGTAAAGGTAAATCTAACAACAATCGAATTCTATGTGACAATACATTTGTCTAACAGCAGTGTACAATGAGATATAAATATAAAATAAGTTTTGTATAATTAGTACTCGAGGAGGGATATGTATGACAAAATCCTTTGTTCAACTGAGTTTAATAAACGCTTGCTTACAAGGACGTTGGCCAGTGGCCACTTGTGACAGACTGTCATGACAACGTTACATGTGTAAATATTTTTTGTCTAATAGAGATACATCACCAAATGTAAATACAAAAAGGGGTTTTGCATAAATATAATTTTAGCATATACATATTTATAATATTTTAAAAAGTAAAATACTATAATATCAGATGGTGATTTTTTTTGCTCGAGTCAAATTCAAATTCTGTAAGCTTCTGCTGTGACAGAAGCCAAACTATTGAGATAAAAGTAAGGAATTTTTTTTTGTAAATGCACTATTGTTATATACCGTATTTAACAATAGTCAAGATAGAGTGATTAAAAGCTAAACACAACATTTCACAGGATTAAAAACTACAAAGCCCTTTAAAATAATAGATTGATTTTAGAACTATCGATGGAAATATAATAAATTATACGGTCATATCTGCAAAAATATAATCCCATGTTTAGACTTTAGAGTGTATTGTTTTTTTACGATGAAACAGAGTGCATATTGATGAGATTTTTCGTTAAAAACTATCTTTACTGTCAAATTTCAATATATTATTTGTTATTACTACACACGAATGTAGATGTCTTTTTTTTCCCTGAGGATGTCGTGTCAGTATTTAAAGATGAAGAAATTATGTAATGTGTGGATGGGAGAAGTTAGAAAAAGACAATTAATATGACGAGGAAGCAACGGGCACCGAATTTGGGGGCAAACGAGGCGACGTAGCAGACGACGAGGGTCATGCATGCGGAGTTGAGGGCGGTCAAGCATACCGGCTGGATTCAAAGGCCATCCGACGGTTGGAGGAGAGGAGGTGGCGTCTGACATGGTAGGGTTGGAATATCAAGTAACATACGTATGATCATACTTTACTAAGTCATTATGATACTGCTTTAATATTTTGGGAAAATTATTCATATACACTTAAAATCGTGTAAAATTATTTTTATATCTTCACCTTTATCATATTTATCTAAATACTCTCAAAATATTCGTGAAGGTCCCATGATACCTACGTAGTCACATGTCCGTAAAAAAATCGTAACCCAAGATGAGTTAAGAGGAGAGAAATAACTAATTTATCCCTAGCTCTAGTCAAATCTCTCTCTCTCTCATATGTCTCTTCTCGTCTCTCTTATCTCTCTCTTCCTGGCAGGGTCATGGTCGGGGCTGGGAGCTAGAATAACATCACATTCTCTCTCCCCCCCCCCACACACATATATATATATATGCCGGTGCTCTTTCCTCCCCCATGCTCTCTCTCTGCCTCATATCTCTCTCTCGTCTCTCTCTGCACCTCGCCAGCGACGCCCTCTCCTCTCTCTGTGTAGTAACCTTGATTAAAAGAAATTCATAAATAAATAAATATAATCTCTTGAATAAAATAAATATAATTTTATAAGACATGAAATATAATTATTATGAACTAAATAAAATTTGTAAAAAATTAGGCTAATGCCCCAATTCCCTAAATTCTAATCGGGTTAAGTGGGTGAAAACTTAAGTAAATTAGGCTAAAATCGTAATTAAACCCTAATCCACTTATATCAACTCGTTCACTTGTGAAACCCTAACCTAATTAGGGTAAAATCATGCTAGGCGGCCCTATATTTGGATAGGATTGAAAATTTTCGGAGTAGATTTTATCTCTTGGGAAATACGTCGAATTAGGACTCTTATATCTCTTAGATATATAAATAGAATCCTAAATCTCTTCCAGTCATCCCTAATAGTTCGTGGAAGAGTTTGGACGTCGTGCTAAGACGTGCTAGGACGTGCATCGAGGAGGAGGATCGAGGGGTTAGTCGTCTCGCATTCTTCTTCCCCTTCTTCCCTTAATTGAACCCTAAGGTAGGTGTTTGCTAAACTTAAATTGATGAAATTTTTGCATATATACCCTTGTAAAGTTTGATTTTGTAAAATATACCCTTCATCGGAGCATATTAACATGAATATCCTCGAAATATGGGTAATGTCATGATTATGCCCTCGTCGTAACTCCCATGTGTTTAACCCGAGTTAAGTGTGAGTTAAAGAGTAAGCTTTTTGTATATATATCCCTATAAAATTTGATTTTGTCAAACATACTCTAGATCTAACGACCGTAGATGGCATATTTCACGGAATATTCTCCTCCATCGACGTCAATAAACTAAAGGGGTATAACTATAATATTTTCATCTAAATGAAGGATATTCATGATAATATGCTCAGATGAGAGGTATATTTGACAAAACTAAACTTTATGAAGGTATATATGTAAAAATCTCTAAATTGATTAAGCAAATATGTGTAGTTGCATGCCTATTTCGATTTTATGCTTGTTTCCCTAATTTTTACCGACTAGTATGCAAGTATTTTGAATTCTATGGATGAAGTATCGTCGTTTTCATGCTTTCCCATCGGAGCGAGCTTTCTATTTGAGATCGCAATTGTCACATGGACCGCATTATGAATATGTCCGTATGATAGACCACGATCGTAACATAAGTTCTAGAATGCATCCAAGAGACTTGACGCGATTTACTTTATTGCGCCCCATATCATGGACATGATTTATTCATTTGGTTTTAATATTTTTGTTTAGATCGCAGCGTTTGGTCAGACCCCATTCCGGAAGAATGTGTCTCCATGATTGGACGTGTTTAACGACTATCTTCTGAAAAGTGATTCCTACATAGGACGCGATTTAGAAAGACTTTGTAATAATGTGTGGATGGGAGAAGTTATGTAAAGACAACTAAAATAACGAGAAAGCAACGGGCACCGAATTTGGGGGCAAACGAGGTGACGTCATGCATGCGGCGTTGGGGCGGTCAAGCATACCGGATGGATTCGAAGGCCATTCGAAGGTTGGAGGAGAGGAGGTGGCGTGGTAGGGATGGAATATCAAGTAATATACGCATGATATTACTTTACTAAGTTATTATGATACTATTTTAATATTTTGGGAAAATTATTCATATACATCTAAAATCTTGTAAAATTATCTCTATATCTTCGCCTTTATCATATTAATCGTAATACTATCAAAATCTCCGTAAAAGTCATATTATAGCCTTGTCGTCGCATGTCCGTAAAAAATCGCAACTCCAGATAAGTTAAGAGGAGAAAAATAACTAATTTATACCAAGCTCTAGTCAACTCTCTCTCACGCTCTCATATGTCTCTTCTCGTCTCTCTTACCTCTCTCGTCCTGGTGGAGTCATGGCCAGGCCTGGGAGCTGGAGCAGCATCACTCTCTCTTATATATATATATATGTGTGTGTGTGTGTGTGTGTGGGTGCGTGCGTGCGTGGGCGAGGGGTGCCGTGCTCTTTCCTCCCCCATGTCTCTCTATCTGGCTCATCTCTCTCTCTCGTCTCTCTCTGCACCTCGCAAGGTCGGAGGGGGAGACCCCCTCTGACGCCCTCCCCCCCCTCTCTCTCTCTGTAGTAACCTGGATTAAAAGAAATTCATAAATAAATAAATATAATCTCTTGAATAAAATAAAGATAATTTTATAAGACATGAAATATAATTATTATGAACTAAATAAAATTTGTAAAAAAATGTAATGATAAATTGGGATGTCCCAAATTCCTAAATTCTAATCGGGTTAAGTGGGTTAAAACTTAAGTAAATTAGGCTAAAATCATAGTTAAACTCTAATCCACTTATATTAGCTCATTCACTTGTGAAACCCTAGCCTAATTAGGGTAAATTGGTGCTAGGCAGCCCTAGATTTGGGTAGTGTGAACGCGTCACGTGGTGGACTGAGAGAGAGAGATGGGGTTTCTCCCTCTCTGAGTGAAAGGATAAAAATGATGAAAATGAAAATGCGTGCGTAAAAAGGATGATGTAGAAAAGACGGCAGAGAGTATGACCTGAAAGGTCACTCTGTACGAGGACGTGGAGCCTAGACTTACCGGACCCTCGGTACAGGGCGGAGAACGGGATCCGAAGACCCTCTCACGCAAACTGAACCCCTTCCCGGTAGGCGTGACCTACCATTCCAAGGACAGCTTTCTATATACCGAGTGCGAACCTAAGACTCTATGTAATAGAAGTTGGCGGACACAAAGACATACGTGGACTCGAAATTTGGAACGGCATATCACTCCTCGCACAATAATAACAACATGAATATAAACAATAAGCAGACCGCCGCAGGATATTGATCCGTGCGGGGTTTTAACAACAATATAATAAAGTACAGAAGGAAAGCGCAGAAAATAAATGACCACGGCGAAATGACTCACCGCGATCGATTATAGTACAAACAGACCCGGATTTAGCTATCCGTGGGTATTATAGACATAAAGTAAAATTTACTACAAGCACGTGTTTGGTGGTGTGATCGCCAGGGACCGTGGGTCCCAAACTGGTTGATTGATCGCTTGGCCTTTATCGCGGGATTTGCGTGAGTTCCTTCTTCCTCTTCGTTCGACGGGTCGAAGAAGGGGGCTTGAGTGGTTACCCTGTAAAAAGAACAAACACAGAAATAACAACTAAGTCAGAATACTGATACAATAACAATTATGAGATAAGACACTAATGACTGAAGAATAGACTAAAAATATAATAAAATAAAATAACAAGAAACAGAGTCGCTGATGGCGACGCAAGCACGGGCGAGCAAGTGGTGGGACGAGACGGCTTCCCCGTGTACAGAAACACACGGGAGCGCTGATTAGGCCGAAGGCCACGTTTATTCCTGCACATTCAAAAGGGTAAAATAAGACTAATCTAGATGAACGTAACAATATACATATTTAAACATATATATGCATATGATATATATTTATTTATTTATACACAAATACACATGCAATGTATATATATATATATATATGTATATATAGATATTTATATAGATACAAGTATTATGGATAATAAATGATATCACCCTCTACCACAATGGATTCCACTCTTACTATTGGACCTCTCAGTTAGGAGTCTCAACCTTTCGCAATGAATATACACATGCCAACATGATGGGTTTACAAAAGTTAGATAAACATAACAGGATGCCAACGTGGGCCTTGTTGGGGATGCAATGGAAAAGGGTGCTTCCAGGGAGCTTTTGAGCCTTCTGCAAAATGAAAAGCACAGGTTTATCTTAAGCACTTATAAAGCACATATAATGAACATGCTCATGTGGGTGCACGTGGGTGTCATGTAAACAAAGAAAGGGGGAGGGGGGGCGACTTAGCGAGACAGGTGAAGAGAGAAAGTGAGAGAGATTGAGAGATAGAGAGAGAGAGAGGAAAGGGGGGGATAATAATAAAATAGAGAGGAAGACCATAGAGAGACGGTGTGAGTTAATAAATAAAAAAAATGAAGAGAAGGCAGAGTGAGAGAGAGAAGAGATCGGGTAGGGAAGAGAGAAGAATAATATAAAAATAAAAAATAGATAAGAGAGATCGAGAGAGATGAGAGGGAGAGGATTAAAAAGAAAAAAAAACTAAAGAGAGAAGGGGAGAGAGAGCAGAAACCGGAGAGAAGAGAGAGGGAGGTGAGAGAGTAAAATAAAATAAAAAAAAGGGGGATGAGAGAGATCAAGAGAGATGAGAGAGAGAGAGAAAACGGGAGGGAGAGAGAGGTGGTGAGAGAAGAGAGAGAGAGAGAGAGAAAGAAAACGGGAGAGAGAGGGGGGGTTCGCGGCAGGATGCCGCGAGAGAGAGAGAGAGAGAGAGAGAGAGAGAGAGAGCCGCAAGAGGGGGAGAGAGAGAGAGAGCGAATGAGAGGGAAAGAGAGAGAAACGGCGAGGGGGGAGTCCGCGTCGCGGGTAGAGAGAGGGAGAGAAAGAGAGAGGGAGAGAGACCCGCGACGGGGTGGAGTGAAACAGAGAGAAGAAGACGACGCGGCTGGAGGTGGAAGAGAGAGAGGGACGACAGGGAAAGGAGGAGGCCGGCAGTGGGCAGCCGGTGGCGACGGTGCAGCGGCGAGGACGGTGGCCGGTGGACTCGCGGCGGAGCTCGAGGGAGGCGCAGTGGACGGGGGGGTCCGGCGACGGTGTCGGGCGGTGCAGTCGCGGTGGTGACGGGCTGCGGCATCCGGCGTCGGAGCTGGAGCGGACGGAGGTCGTCGGCGACGTGGGTGCGGTGGCTGGTTGACGTGGTGGCAGCGGTGTGGTGCTGCAGGTGACCGGCGACGGTGGAGGAGAGCTTCAACGCGGTGCTCGCGGTGCAGGCGGAGGAGCAGCTGGGCTGCCGGTGGTGTTGGGCGGGACGGACACGGCGGTGGTAGCTAGCTGGAGGTGGTGCCGGTGGCGACGAGGACGGTGGCCGTGGGTTGCCGTGGCGCGAACGTGGACAACGAAGAGGGTGCAGCAGCGGCGTGGCCTTGCGGGCGTGGTCTCGCGGCGGGGTTCGGTTGATGCAGTCACGGAGGAGAGGGTGGTGGAGGCAGCGTCGGTGAGGTGGTTAAGATGGCGGTCAGCCGGTGGTGGGACCGTCGACGTAGAGATGGCCGGTGGCGGAGGGTCGCACGGGCGACGACGAGGAAGCGTCCGGCAGAGAAGTGGCGACTGGGTGGCAGCAGCGGCGGGATGGGAGTGGTCGCGATGGCCGGCAGATGTGGGTGGGCGGATGAGAGAGGCCGGCGCGAGGGCTTGCATGCAGGGGGGGTGTTGCCGTGGGCAAACGAAGATGGAGGGGGTACCGTAGCTAGATGTGGTCGAGGCGGTCCTGGGTACAGGTAGTCGCGGTGGGGAGAGGTGGAGCTGCGAGGGGTGGACTGTTGTGGGGAGAGGGAGATGGGCTCACAGGTGAGAGTTTCGTATGTTGCTGGCAGTGGGGGGGTAGCTACGCGATGGAGAGAAGAGAGGGGTGGACTGTTGTCGGTGGTGGAGGGTCAGAAGGGGAGATGGAAGTGTGTGTTAGAGAGAGGGAGAGATGGGAGTGAGGGATGAAACATGGACAGCGAGATGAGAGTGAGGGAGAGAAGTGTGTAGAGAATGGGATAGACTTCGATGGGGTTTTGAGAAAATTATTGAGGGAGGAGTGGATGATTGGAATGGTGGGGAAGAGAAGGTTCTCTCTGCCGGGCTGCTAGGTGTACAAGAGAGAGATGGGGAGAGTGATAAGAAAAGGACGTGAGATAAAAATAGGTGAGGACTAATTAAGTTAAGGGAGGATTAGTGATTAAGTTAAGGGAGGCTTAGTGATAATAATGGATTTAAGTAATAATAATGTACATATTAACATCTATTTATTTTTTTGTGTTTTTACGTTGATTTCTTATATATATATATATATATATATATATATATATGTGTGTGTGTGTGTGTGTGTGTGTGTGTGTGTGTGTGTGTGTGTGTGTGTGTGTTTATCTTTTATCTATCAAGATTTGTTTTTTTATTGTTTTCTATTACTTTTCTTGATTTTTTTTTAAAAATTTTGTTTGTATTGTTATTAAGCTCTTTTTTGTATTTTTTATATATTTATTTTGATTTTTATGTTACCTTTTTTTAATTTTTTTTGTATTTTTTTTTTACCAACATTTTCAATTTTTATAACCTTGTTATGACATTTTCTGAATTTTTATTTATTTTTATATAAAAATCCCCAAAAAAGTACTAATCAACCACATAAGTCAAGTGCATAAGCCACTTCAGGGCATCGCGGTGTAATATGAGATTTACCCCCGAAAAATATGAAAATGACGTGTCTACAGCTGCCCCGCCTTGACATCTGCTTTGTAGGGGCATGGCATGTAATGGAATGGAATGAAGTGGATTGGAATGAAATGGAATGAAGCGAAAAGCAGGTACCAAGGTGTGATGAGACACGCCCTCATCATTTTCCTGATGAGAATCTTTCCCGAGTTTTACCGAAGTAACCTTGAGGAAGGTTCTCCAAAATCGACCATTGTTTGGATGATAAACAAACAAGGAATGACAAAGTGTGCGCTGGGGCACAAACAACTGAAAGAGGACCAACTTCACGGTGCGGAAGTACCTGGGTCGTAAACCTCAGGTTTCACCATTGGAGAGCGGTTACCAGCCATTGTGGACGTGCTACAGCCAAGGTGGGTCCGAGGGGAATAAAAAGATGATTTGGGGATAAATCCAAACAATGGTCTCTTTCAGAGAAACAGCCCAAGGCAACCTCGGGAAAACTGAGTACTCGACTCAGAATGGAATATCTCACATTTTAGAGTGTTTAAACACAGTGGCTTATACAATCGACTTAAGTGGATGATTCTCACAATGAGATCAACTGGCCAAGGTTAAGCTGTGGAGAGTGGGTCAGGACACCGATTTGGTGAGCCGGTAATGAGCTGAGGCCCGTTTATCGACACACTGAACGGAACCGTCGTCCCCATTCTTTCACGACTTAACAACTTATTCGTACGCTCTGAACTCTTTTGAAGTTATCAGAGTCTGAACTCAAACTCTAAATTCATTCAAGGCGTACGGCGCTTACAGACTCCAATTATGTACATACAATACCAGACACACTGCGGATATGATACATGTGGGAGGGTGATGATCCATTTTTCTTGTTTTCTTGTTTTTTTCTTTTTTTCTCTTTTTCCTTTTTTCTTTAAAATTTACATAGAACAATTTCACAACGGTAACAAAATACAATCATGAAGACAGAGTTATTTAAGGCAATCATGATAGGACAGAATTATCAACACAATCATGACAAGATAGAATTATGAACACAATCATGACAAGACATAATCATAACATGACCAATCATACAGGATTAATAATCATAACACGACAAACTGTTGATGACGACTTTGATTCCTTTGTATTCTATAAGTAGCTCATATGCGAACCAGGAAGAAGCACACGCACGAATTCCCTAAAGAGAAGCAAGGGAGAGAAAGAGTGATCTTAGCCCTTTGACTTGAGATGGAAGGCGAATCCTCACGTCCTGTGAAGAGAAGCAGGGCTAGCAATGAGATCCAACGGCTTAGGGACCTTGAAGGGCATCTGAGTGAAAGAATTCACTCAGGACTGGTGAGTTGACTCATTTTTAGTTTCTGTATGACTTCTCCTTCATCTTCTCGACACTTCCTTTCCTTTTCAGCCATATCCTCTCTTCCCGGGCCCAAGGAAATTCTCAAAGCTGCCCTGGCTATCGAAGCTCACTTCGAATATAACCATTGGCATGAGAGCTATGATTTCAAAATGGCATCTCCAAGGACTCGTGATTCACGCCAAACACTATGACAAGATGTACATGGATTGGGCAGCCATGGGTGCACTGGTAGAAATTTGGCACCCACAAACTCACACCTTCATCTTCCCCACTTTTGAAGCAACAATTCTTCTTGAGGAGGTGGAGCTGCTGCTCGGTTTGAAGAGATTTAAAAAGGATGGCAAGATAAAGATCTCGCGCATGCTGAAAAATGTGACTTCTGAGGAAGTTCTCGGAAGTTTCATGCCATCGAAGGCTATCAAGGCGGTCCAAACTCGACAGGGAATTAACTTGCAAAAGCTTGCAGAATGGACCATGAGTGCCCTGGAAGAATCGACAAGCGATGATCAGCTGGAGAAACTGATGAAGGGATTCACAATCTGCTTAGCGGGAGCTCTCCTATTTCCTTATACAGATAACATAGTGGAGGAGGACCAATTGAGCGCCATTTGTGGGATTTGGAATGGCAAGAGAGTGGGGCCCGCCATCCTTGCCTATCTCTACAGCGGTCTCACGGCTTCCAGCATGGGTAAGCCTCCTTTCGGTTGCATACTCCTTCTAAATTGCTGGATTGACTTGCATTTCAAGTTTGACCACCACGAGGGGATGTCGACTACCTCAAAAATCTTCCAACAAAGTCCACTTTACCACATAGCCGATGTGTTAGGCTTTAGTGGTAATGTGGTAAATCGCGCTCCTTGGTTGAAGAAACGCGAAGACTGGAGGAATCACTACAGCATTATGATGCAGAACATGTTCACTTATGCGCCAACATGTTTACTGTCATGTGAACTCCTCACGAGGTCTTCCCCAGATGCGGAGGTGCAGCTGGTCGGCGCGACTGAGTTTGCTCTGTATAATGCACATCGGTGTTATACTCAGATCGGCCTCCCTCGCCATTCATTCCCAATGTTATCTGAAATTCCTCCCCTGAAGAAGAGAGAGCTAGGTACGGAGAGAGATGCAAATGATGTGAAGGCAATTAAAGCATCGTGGAAGGCAAGTGTTCCACTGAAGGTAATGGTGTCTGTAAATGAGGACATGGAACTGTGGAAAGCTTATGTAACCCAATTGGGGAATTTGAGGCCCGAAGTGCCTAAACCCCTGGTGTAGTCCTCATTTTGGAATGAAATAAGGCCTTAATGCCCTTGCACATGCTTTGAATCTCCTCCATCCCTTTTCCGTAAGCGGCTAAGATGGCAGACGCCAAGCGACAGCTGACCATCACAGAATAAGAGATGAAAGATCAGAGCAACTACAGCATGAGGGATTGCCCCGAGATGCCTTGACGCTAAAGGTTTCTCTCCAAGTGGCGAGGAGAGAAGTAAAGCGAGAGAAGATGAAGAGAAAGGCAAAGACAGAGTAGCACAGGAGGCCCAGGAGATGGAGCTCTGAGAGAAAGAGCGTCCAGACATGGCTTGCTCTGCAGATCGGAGGGGAATTGGAGCTCGCAGCAGAGGAGCTCTTGGAGCTGGTAGCATCTCCATCAGCAAAGCAGAGGGCAGCTCAACCAGCAACCTCGACTTCAAGAGCTTCGCGGCCATCAGGGTCGCGAGAGAAATAGGAGGATGACGAAAAGCATCGCCAGAACAGATGGAAAGGCATGGCACAGCAAAGCGATTGCTGCATCACGAGACTATAGAAGGCCTCCGAGGGACTTCTTACCTTTGGAGAGAGAAGAGACGTAACCAGGAGGGTGACGAGGATTAGTGAATGGCTTGTACACCCACTTCTTCCTCATTACGGGCACAAACCCTTATATAGATATGTGAATGAAATGGCTTGGTTTGAACGCAGCTTGCTTGCCCGTTCGTTCCTTCTGCTCTACAGGTCTTTTCTACCACATGGGTTCCTGCGAGACATGCTCGACGAGATGTCGCCTTAAAACACGGAGTGGTGACTCACCATAGCCATGATTTCCAAAGGGGGTCGACCACAGACTTCAACATTATCGGCCCTTTGGTGCTGATTTCCCGTGTGAATGTCGCTCATTTCGATGTTTGCGCTAAAAGTAGTCGCAACGGGACAAGCAACACGCGGAATCTTTGGATCGAATGGGGTGGCGGGTCAACAATCACAGCTCTGCTCCATCCACTTCACATGGCGAAGTGACACGCGAGTGTACCGTGGCCATGATTTTTCAAAAGGATCTACCACCAATTTCAAAAACGTCGGCCCTTGGTCCTATTTTCCCGCATAAATGTCCCCGATTTGTTTGTTTGCTCTAAAAGTAGATGCAACAGGACCATAAACGCGGAGAATCTTTGGACCGAATAAGGACGACAAGTCAACAAATCACGCCCCCAAATCGATCACTCCCCATGGTAGAGTGGCCGCAATAGTAAGGGGGGGTGACTTGTCGCAAAGGCTGTTGCTAGGGGTGATGGTGATAGATCTAGATCACCTTCCTTCCAATCCTATAAATACCTCCTCTTTCACTCGACTTGAGAGCACCCGAGTCGTGAGAGCTGATCCGAAGAGTGAAAGTTTGCAAGAAGGGGAGGTAGTGAGAGTTGCTCAATTTTCAGGATGGAGGGTGAATCTAGCTTTAGAGCAGAAGGTGAGTCTTCCCGCTCTTCAAAGAGGAGCAGATCGGGCAGCAGTTCCAGGAGACTTTCAGAAGTCGAGGGGCAACTCAGCGAGAGGACGCAATCACAACTCGTAAGTTGGACCTTGTCATCCCTTCCTTCATTCTTTCTCCCTTTTTCTTCCTTGGCAAAGCTCCCCTTTGCTCAGTTCTTGTGTATGTGCAGAGCATGATGAAATCGCACATTTCCTGGGAGCTAGTGGTTGCCGCATATCGTGGTCTTCCAGACTTCCAGAAGGCCAGGCTAGATGTGATGGGATTTGGGGCCTTTCTGCGGATCGAGCCAATCAAGCTCGACCTCGTCCTCATCCAAGCATTGCGCGAAAGATGGGACCCAGTGAGTCGGGCATTCTTGATGCCCTGGGGGCACATGGTACCCAGTCTGGAAGACGTTGTCCGCATCACGAGCCTCAGAGTAGATGGGGAGGCAGTGACTGGAGTCACTTACGCGGACTACCGAGAAGGTGCCAAAAAGCTATTAGGACTGGAACTTGACGGTCGGAAGAACCGATCAGTAGCCAAGGCATCCATCATGGAGGCATTGGGACTTGCTGATACTCGTCCCCGGGATGATGAGTCCTTGGAAGAATTCATGGAAAGGACAGAAAGAGGGTGCCGTGCTGTGTACTGCGCAGATTTCGGCAATTGGGAAAGGTCCAACATGGATTTGAGGAGATTTCTCCTCTTCTTGCTAGGAAGATTGCTACTGAGCTCGAAGGGAGGCAGCATCGACTGTCGCTTCCTGGAGCTGCTAGTAGACCTGGAAAGAGTAGGGCAGTATGCCTGGGGAGCTGCCGTGTTGGCACATCTGTTTACAGGCCTATCCCAAGAGGCAGACCGTGAGGTGACTGTGAGTGGCTTTACACCATTTATCCAGGTAATTTTCGTTTCATTTTTTTTTGTGTGTTTTCCCAATAGTTCACTTAAGGCACTAATGGCACATGATGATGCAGCTATGGAGCTACTACTACCTCCCGATGGGGAGAGCTCGGCATTGGCGACCAGTGACGGTGCCATTAGCCCGACGGTGGCAACCCATTATGAGTACAGCACCTTTATCCTACCAACTGATGGTGCTAAGACGTGAGCTGCAGGAGTTCCCTGCAGCGATGGTAGGATTCTTTTTTGCCTTTTATTTTCTTTTGCTTTTTGTTTCTACATTTGACTAGCTAAAAAAATATGTACAATCTAATCTAGGTGAACTGGAGACCCTACTCAAGTATGGTCGATGCCGACCAACCGTGGGTTTTAATGAGCCGTGCCCGGTTTGGACGAGAGCTTTGGATGCACTGCCTAAATGAAATCGAGCCGCTTCGGCTACGATTGGTTATGAGGACCCTAGGGCTAGCCCAGGAGTGGATCGATACGACTGCGTCACCTCGCGTCGGGAGAAAGACACGGGGACCGGCAACCTGCATTGATTGGCGTGTGCGGTTCCCCGAACAGTATGAAGACTGGCAACGGGGTGGCACAATCGTGGAATCGCAGGCACAAGATAGTGAAGACTATCTGTGTCTGTATAGGGCAATGTATGCAGAGCGACTCCAACCTGGGGGACTTGTGGAGGTAGGCCTCCCCTTTTCTTCTTTTCGTTGTTTTTGTTGTTTTTGTTCTTATCTATTTTTTTTGTGAAAATGCTGACTCCTATAACATGGCTGTAGGATGTCCGTGATACCATGATAGCGAACTTGCGAGCTCGCTTGGCAGACACGGAGCGACAATTGGGTGACACGCGTGGTGCCTTAAGTGCCTCGGTGGGTGTATATACAATGTTCCTGGATTCATGGTGCTTAGCCACTAATTATCACTTCATGTTGTTATAGCGCGCCCAGATCGACGCAGCCTCATCAGCGATGGGAGCAGATGGCGTCTCTTCCAGCTTATGGATCCCTACCTCAGAGCTTGATTCGCTTCACGAGCAACTTGCTCGTGCGACGCAGCGTGCCGCAGAGGCAGAAGGCATGCTCTCTGTACAGGTAAAAGTTTCATTATTGAATCTTCCTCATTCATGCCTTGCCGCATATCTGAGACGGCATATCTGGCAGGAAAAGGAGATGGAAGAGGCACTTGCCCAAGCTGCGCAGAGGGAGGCTAGAATAGCGGAGCTGGAAGATGAACTGCGGCGTCGTCCAGATGATGACTCTTCTAGGGACGCCGTGGAACTAAGGATCACCCTTCAACTGGAGAGGGAAGACCGAGAAAGAGAACGGGCAGAGAAAGAAAGGGACAGAGAAAGAGAGAGAGCCGATAGGTTGGCTGAGAGAGAGGAGCGAAGGGCCATGGAAGCCCAATTGTTTGAACTCCGAACCAGCCTTGGCCTTGCTGAACAATGGCTGAGAGATGGTGAAGAGCGCTACCGAAGAGCACGAGAGCGTGGCTTTCGTGTTAGTAACTTCTTTACTGCCCCTGCAGATCGACGTCGGGGTACAGAGATGGGAAGAGGAGTGCAGGGCGGTAGAAGTACCGCTTTTCGTAGTTGGGTTGCACCCTCGAGAGCGTCTTGCCCGGAGAGCGGAGGGACGAGTAATGTAGAGAGAGAAGGTGGAACTTAATGTACAACTTCTAGAAAGAATGGAATAAAAAGTTTGATTTTTTTTTTATTTTTCATCTGTTTCTTGCTATCTCGAATCCCTGCACACATCACTGAAACAAACAAGTCAGAATTTCTGCTCTGACTTGGCCCCTTGCTCAATAAGTAGATGTTCACTTTGACTGTCCTTGATACTGGGTCAAGGGGCCAAGCCTTTATTAATAAAGGCAAGATAAAGATATGATGGTGAATGCGGCACACAAACACACGGATGCAAGCGAAAATTAAAAGTGGAATGCATGCATACAAATGCAGTCACAGGAAATGCGATTTTTTTGTTTTTATCTTTTTTTTCTTGCATTTTTTTTGTTGTTTTATTTTTCATCATTTTTGTTTTGTATATGTCTACATTTTTCTCTTTTTCCCTTTTTTGTTGTTTTTATCATCATCATTTTTTTGTTGCTAGTGCCTGGTAAGCACCCATATGGCACCTAACCTGCATGAGAATATGGATTTCTTACTAACCTCCCAGGTATCCTAAGTGCACATCTAGGTTGATTTGGGCCTCTAGACTCCTCGAATGATAATCTCGCCGGCTAAGACTTATCCTGATGACAATACCGTCATGCCATGCTTAGGCTCCCAGTTGCTTCCGACCGCAGGGATTCACCCAAAAAGCGTTTGAGGTAAATGATTTGCCCGACCCGGGTCTATTTCCTCACAACTCTAGATGGTATATAATGGAACACCCTGGAACCCAAACGACCAACCGCGCGACGCTGACCCGGAATCAGACGCCGTCGCACCCGTAGGTGACGCGCTTGCATTGGTCTAAGCCCGAGGTTAGATAAGAAGGCATTAAAGTGGTAGACAAGGGTCTTAACCGGCCAGAAACACAGAGACTCCTTCACGACAATGGCTTCTGCTTTTCAAAATGGACAACCATATGTTTATGTTGAAAGGATGTTGCAGGCTTTGGTGATTTTCACCCTTCGGGAACTCCATTGAGCTTTGATCTTCAAGGGAAGGAGGAAGAATATTGGGGGTAAACCTCCTGAGAGGACCGGCAAAACCGTTAACCCGGCGAGCCAGTAGGGGCGCACTTAACTTCCCCTTTCGGGCAACTTCAGACCAAATCTCGAGCATTTACATTTCATGGCCCCTTTTGTGTAGAATTTGACTTTCAGTCAAAGGGGTTTCATTATTGGGATCATACACGGTTACGACCAGGCTTTTCACTTGACTTTGATTTTGTTCTTCTTTTCTTTGATTTCGAGGGAGATATAGTCATTTAACGTTGTGGAATCCCTCTTGTATGCCTGCGGGGACACTGCCCTCTTCTCGTGCTCTGATCCATGCTCGAGAAATTGGATCCTACTCTTACCCTGAGGGGTTGTGTTTGTGTTTCCCATGCTCAGCGTTTTAAGGGCGCCGACTGTCTCATTCGGTCGAGAAGAAGAGAATAAAGATTTGAGCTTTCTTGGAGACCTTTTGAGTGATGCCCTACCATAAGCGATGCTATCAATTTTTTATAACACAGATGTGTATACATGGTGTCTTCTTTTGAGGGGGCATAGGCCGAACTGGCCGGAGATGGGTCTCCACGGTTCTGGCAAACCAAGACCTGAGACCTACCAAGCCTTAATGGGCCCTATCTTGGCATGGAGGTAAGATACAATGACTTGATTCCATGGTGGTCTCCAAACATCAACATTTTGAATTTTCTATTTTTTTGTTTTTCCTTTTTTTGTTTTATATACAAATTTTTGTGGTTTTCATTATTTTTCATTTTTTGTTGTTTTTGTTTTCAATTTTTTTGTCTTTGACCGTATGTACACCTATCTAAGGGTAATACTTCTTAAGGTAAAGCCCATTCCAAGGGTGGGATAACTCAACTCCTTCAGCATTGACTAACCTGTAGGCGTTGCCAGGATGCACAGTCTGAACCACGTATGGTCCTTCCCAATTGGGTTGGAGTTTAGAACGCGGCCCGCCAGGTTTTACAAAAATTCTTTTCACTATCATTTCACCAACTTTGAACTTTCTCTCAATAACCTTCTTCTGGTAAAAACGTGCGAGTCTATTTTGGTAGACGCGAGCATGCTCGGCAGCAACCAGACGTTTCTCGTCTAAGAGTTCCAACTGGGCAAGGAGAGAATCACGACGTTCGTCGAGGGGAAGGTCCTTGTCCAATTGTACTCTCAGAGAGGGAATCAGAATCTCATACGAAACTACCGCCTCCATCCCGTAAGTGAGGGCGAACGGAGTTTGCCCAGTAGGAGTTCGGATTGAAGTGCGATAGGCCCATAGAGCTTCGATAAGCTTCTC
The DNA here is from genome assembly GCA_022559845.1 of Amorphophallus konjac. Taxonomy (NCBI): domain Eukaryota; kingdom Viridiplantae; phylum Streptophyta; class Magnoliopsida; order Alismatales; family Araceae; genus Amorphophallus; species Amorphophallus konjac. The sequence continues at coordinate 9,151,171 of CM040118.1, read as the reverse complement.
TGGCCAATCCGAGAATCTGCTAGACTCACAAGTTTTCTTTATGATTTTGATCAGTGTTTTATTCGTGGCCTCTGCTTGGCCATTACCTTGTGGATAATATGGTGATGAATGATGCAATGCAATCTTATACCTTTTGCAGAGGTCCTGAAGGTCCTGAGAAATGAATTGTGGCCCGTTGTCGGTGATGATAGTTCTCGGGATGCCGAATCTGGCGATGATGTTCTTCATAATGAACTTGCAAACTGTTGATGCCTTGATTTCTGAATAGGCTTCAGCTTCGGCCCATTTGGTGAAGTACTCCGTTGCAGTGAGGATGAAGGATTTTTGTTTAGTAAGGGAGTTAGGATCACCAAGAGGACCGATGATGTCAAATGCCCACATGGAGAAAGGCCATGGGGAGGATACTGGATGGAGAGAGGAAGATGGGGAATGGATCTTATCGGCGTGAAGTTGACACTTGACACACCTACGGACATAGACAGCACAATCTTCCTCCATGGTGGGCCAGTAAAAGCCTTGCCGAAGGATCTTCTTGGCAAGCATTTGGCTGTTCACATGGCCACCACACACGCCTGAGTGTGCTTCCTCTACACACTTCCAAGACTCATCATCGTCAAGACACCTCAGAAGAACACCAGTGAGGCTTCTTTTGTACAGCAATCCTCCAACAAGTGTGTACCTCTGGGCTACTCTTCTTATGGCCCTCTTATCTTCTGCTGTTGCCTCTTCAGGGTAAGATTGGTCTTTGCAATATTTAACAATCTCATAGAACCATGGCTTCTCCTCATCAGCCAGTTCTTCCTCCAATTCGACCAACATAATTTCTCTCTTTTCAGCGACTTCTCTATCCTGAGCCATCTTTGACATTTCCTCCTGAACCCTTAAATAGGAAGGGTTGTGAATAGCAGGGAAGAGAAGCTTGTGGATAGAAACGGACAGAGCCCTTCTGCCCAGAGGAAACCTTAATGATGATGCCAACGATGCAAGGGCGTCGGCCAAAATATTCTGATTGCGAGGAACATGGACAAAGACCAACTTAGTGAACAGTTTAGCGAAAGCAACAGTAAGCTCTTGATATGGCTTGAGCTTGGGATCGCGAGTGCGATATTTAGTGAGCACTTGGCGAAGGATAAGTTGACTATCACCTATGACTCGTAATTCAGTGACCCAAAAGGAATAAGCAAGGTTCAGACCTGCTAAAAGAGCCTCGTATTCAGCCACGTTGTTGGTGACTGGAAATGAGAGCTGGAATGCATCTGGGATAGCGACACCTTCAGGTGACAAAAGAACAATACCAATACCTCTCCCCTGGGAATTCAAAGCTCCATCAAAATATAATGTCCACATGGGATCATCAGACTGGGTAATGGACATTAGTTCCTCATCTGGAAACTCTGATTGAACAGGGTCAAACTTGGGGAGAGGGTGATGAGCGAGATGCTCGGCTATAGCATAGCCTTTGATTACCTTTTGTTGAATATAGGTGATCTCAAATTGAGATAAAAAGCTTTGCCAACGTGCTAGCCTATCAGTAAGGACAAACTTTTCCAAGAGAAATTTGATAGGATTCATCCGAGCAATCAAGTGAACTTCGTGAGCCAGAAAGTAATGTTTCAATTTCTGTACCACCCACACAAGGGCGGCACAGGTCCTTTCCATGGCAGTATACTTTCGCTCACAGGGGTTGAGGAGTTTGGACAAGTAATAGGTTGCCCGCTCCTTGCCTTCCTCATTGATTTGTGCCAGGACGGCTCCCACAGAGTCGTCTAGGACCGAGATATATAGGATCAAAGGCTTATCTGGAATAGGTGGAGTGAGAACAGGCGGGTTGGCCAGATATTCCTTTAATCCGTCAAAAGCATTCTGACACTTAGAATCCCAACAGAATTTGGTCCCTGCTTTGGTCAACTCGTAGAAGGGCCGGCACCTTTGCGAGTGTTGCGACACAAAGCGACGGATAAATTGCAACCTCCCGATTAATCCTCGAACTTCTCTCAGATTCTTCGGGGGTGGCATATCCCTAATTGCCTTAGCCTTGTTGGGATCTATCTCAATGCCCCTTTTGCTCACAATGAAGCCAAGTAACTTGCCCGATGATACACCAAACACACATTTCTTTGGATTCATTTTCAAATTAAATTCACGCGATCTTTGCAACACCTTTGCAAGGACCTCGGGATGTTCCGCCCTAGTTTTGGATTTTACCAACAAATCATCCACATATACCTCCAAATATATGTGCATCATGTCATGGAATATTGCCATCATAGCCCTTTGGTAAGTGGCTCCAGCATTCTTCAGTCCAAATGGCATGACCACATAACAGTAAGTTCCCCAGGGAGTAGTGAATGAAGTTTTCTCTTGGTCTTCTTCTGCCAAACGGATTTGATTGTATCCAGAAAATCCATCCATAAATGAAAGGGTTTCATATCCTGCCGTGTTATCAATCAACACATCAATATGAGGCAAAGGGAAATCATCCTTCGGACACGCATGGTTAAGGTCCCGGAAGTCAATACAAATTCTCACCTTTCCATCTTTCTTCATGACCGGGACGATGTTTGCGACCCACTGAGGATAAAGGACGACTCTTATGAATCTAGCTTTGTGGAGCTTGTCAACCTCTTCCTTCATTTTTAAAGCCATTTGTGGGCGAAAACGTCTTAACCGTTGCTTTACCGAGATGGATCCTGGTTTGAGAGTGAGACGATGCTCGACCAGAGTAGAATCCAATCCTGGCATATCCTCATAGCTCCATGCAAACGTGTCCTTATAATCCTCGAGAACCTTAATTAGTGTCTCTTCGTCAGATGATGGTAAATTATCACTTATGAGGACAATCCTAGGGTCTTCCTCAGTTCCCAGATTGATCTCTTTGGTAGACTCTTCTACAGCGGCTGACGGTTCGTCAAATCTGCTCATTCCACTAGCATAGGTGTCAGCCGCGTCCTCATATTCTTCGTCCTCTTCTTTAATGGGGTACTCATCATCGGTGATTTCATAAACCCCGTACCCTTCATCGATCACACCATCATTTTCACATTCTATCTCTGGCAATTGGATAGGATTTTCTAGCAATTGAGGAATGGCTATAAGGGCTTGACACCTATCGGCTAAATCTAAAAGAAATCGCCGAGGGATCTGCTTACCCTTGGATTTCTTCTTGGGCACTACCCTTGACTTATTCCTAACCTGACACACATTATTTACAGAAGAAGAAGAAGCTAGAGAGGATGGTGAAGAATGTACAGGGAAAGACCCCTCAGATGAGGGGAAAAGAAGGTCGCTCAGGGGACCTTGAATGAGTGGCCCGTGAGTCGGGGCACACTCGTGGGAGATATAGGAGGTTTCCTCAAAGACAATGCGCTGTTGAGGAGTTGTGGAATTGGCGTTTTTTTTTTCATTTTCATTTTTAATAACAAAACAGTGAAAAGAAATTGGAGGAGGTGAAAAGGGAATTAGAGCTAGAGGGTTGTGTAGCTCGTAGAGCAAATCATGATTGAAAATCTTGCGCGAGTTGAGAAACTCACGCAGGTAAACGAGTAAAGAAGGAGACCTGGGAAGATCATCAGACAACTGTCTGGCCCAGGAAGGAGACAGCAATAGAGGCTGTGATAGGTGGGTAGAGAAAATGACGGCTAATGAGCCGTCGATGACAATATTGGTGACGGATGATGACCCGTCGATGACAACATCCTCTTGGCGAGGAGGGTTTGACATTCTGACAAGTGTGGTGGTGTCCCCTGGCATTTCGGAGATCAAAGACGACCCTTCTAGATATGGAGGTGAGAACATTCTTTCCAGTGCAATGGATATATCTGGTATGTCAAACCATTTATACCATTCACAATCCAAGTGAACAATCTTTCCTTTTTTTAGAGTTTTTGAACATCCTTCAGCCAAGAATACATTCTGTAACCGCCCATGTGATTTTGGTGGAGGATCTCCCATCTGGACGATGGGCCCCTTTTTGAAGTGTGAGGACAAAGTCCAAGTGAGGGGTTTGCCGTCTGATTCGAATGGCCCCTTAAAACCCAAGCCAGCTCTATGGATTGGCTTTATCTTTTGGAGTGGTCTCAGCCTTCCTTGCAGTTGTGCCCCTAGACCTTTGCCATCTTGGTAGCCAATATTTCTCATAATCTCCCATCCTTTGGAGCGGAAGGGAAGACGTGAGTTTGACAAAGGGAATGGCTTTTGTTGTCTGAAGGGAGCACGACAGGGGTCGTACACATCCAACAAGGATAGTATGGGCCGATGAGTCGGCCAGACCGAAGGCAAAGAGGTGGTGATTGCATCCACCGTAGAACAGAGGGGCATGCTCATTACCTTGATAACCCATCCTTTGTATGGAAATTTCAAACACTGATGATTGGTGGATGGTACGGCATTCATAGCTTCAATGTAGGTACGGCCTAGTATAGCCTTGAAAGTGGGATCCATATCAAGGACATGAAATTCCGTAAAGACTGATACATGACCTAATTCTACATTGAGGGCAATCATCCCCATTGGCGGCCTCTTACTGTTGTCGTAGGCCGTGACTGTAATTGAGGAGGGCATGAGTTGTTCTTCATTAACCCCGCATGCTTGGAGAGTACTCGGGGAAATCACATTTATAGACGCGCCCGTGTCCACCAGGCACGGATCCACTGACACGCCATTGATTTTCACCGCAATACACAACGCATATTTTCGAGCTTCCTTGGGGGCAATCTCGTGATTATGGAACATGATAGGCGGTTGTGTATCAGTGGGCGTGAGGACTGTCGAGATTTTCTCCACAGGGAGATCCTCGTTCACCATGACTTTTTGGAGATATTCCCTTAAAGCTTCTTGGTGAGATGGGGATCTTTTAATCAACTCAAGGATGGAGATACGGGCGGGCGTCTTATCCAGATGTTTCAACAAGTCATACTGGGTCCCAGGGATGGACTCTTCTGACTGCTCTTCTTTATCTTTCTGGGGCTGAGATTGTTCAGGGGCCTGACTATTCTGGGGAAATACCCGGTGGAACATCCTTCCACTCCGGAGCACCATTGCTTGTGACTTTCGTTGCACCTCTATGGTATTGGGTGTGGATTTTAACAAGGTTTTAAGGGGTAATAATGGAGGAATGGTTGGTGGGATAGGGGTTATGATGGGTGTAGGGGTTTTGATTAGGGGTTTGCTTGGTGGAGGTATAGTAGAGGTAGAAGGAATCTCGGGTGAATCACGGACGATAAGGGGCTTAGAATGTGAAAGAATAGGGGAAGTAGAGGGAATCTTGGGTGAATGGTGGATGATAAGGGGTTTATATGGTGGAGGGGGTATAGTGGAAGTAAAGGGACCTCAGATGAACGGTGAATGATAAGAGGTTTAGATGGTGGAGGAGGAGGTTCAGTGGGGATAGAGGTGGATGGTGTGTCATACGGGTAATGGGCGGTAAAAAGGCTAGAAGGCGGAGGTAAAGGTGCGATAGGGGTAGATGGTAACTTAGAGGAATAAGAAGTGATCAGGGGACTTGGGGGTGAAAAAGGAATGGGAGATGGCCTTTGGCGATGGACTAACGGTGAATTGACGGTAGGGGTACGAATAAGAGGGCGTGATGGTTGTGGAACGGGAGAAGGACCAAATAGTGGTTGTGAGGGGGTTGAATGGTAAGAAGATGTTGTTCGAAGGAGACGAGGAGGTTGATTGGTGGTATGACTGGTAGCAAGGACAGAGGTGCTGGTGAGGACACACGCCGCATCACTCGACGGAGCACACGGAGCATGCCGGCATCCCTTTGGCTCGGCGATCATCTAGCAGATTAGCAGAGTTATCCCTATTTATTTTTTCATGCTTTAGGCCATGTTGGGCCTTGGATTAGTCCCTGCGTGGACACTGCTTTCTAGTTGTGGGCCCTTGTAGGCCAATTGGACATTTTTTTATGCTTTGTAGGCTTATTTAGAGGGCAAAGGGTTAGTGGGCCATCTTGTGCTCCACTCCTCCTTGGCCCATGTGGGGATTTGCGCACCCACCCCTAGGGTTAGGGTTTTGGGCGCATCCCACCTCCTCCAAGTGGAGGAGGTAGCAGCCGCCTTCCTTTTTGGGCGCCCCCCCCCTTTCCCCTTTCCACTCTCCCCCCCTTGCCTCACTTGAGCGCACCCTCCTTGATTGGAGGGAGGGCTGGTCGCAACCCCCCTTGAATGGAGGGAGTTGGGGCCCACCCCTCCTCCCATTTGCGCCCCCACCCCCCATGTGGCTAGGTTGAAACCCTAGTTTCCCCCCCCCGGGTATATAACCCTTGTATTTTCCTCTTTTTCAAATTAATGAACAATCAAACAATTTCTTGAGGAGCCTTTTGCGCATCCACCTCTTGGAGAGGGCGACCCTCTCCTCCTCCACAGCTCCTGCGACGGGAGCAACCCCGGGGTGCGACGCCCCATCCCCTCGGTGCGACGCCGAGGTTCCCTCCCTCTTCTACGTCGTCTCCGATTCAATTCGTGAGTTCCAGATTCAGCCCCGAGTTGCAGCGGCGACCCTGTCCGGTGCTGATCGAATCTGAGCCCCCCTCCTTTTTCTGTGGATACGTCTACAAGTCAGCGACGCGTGGGCCTTGGTTTCGCCTCGATCTGAGGTCGGCACCACCCGTGGCGGATTTCCTCGTGAGCTAGCGCAGGAGCCTCCATCTCTGCGCGCCCAGATCCAACCTCCTCCTTGCGAAAATCCCACAGGACGCACGACGCCGAGTTTGGAGCTGATTTCTTCAGGGTTGGTACCTCTCGTCGTCCTCTTTCCAACGCCGCCAACCTCGTCTCCTTCCGACGTCCGAGCTGTTCGTGGCGTCCGTTCCCGTGAGGTCGCGCGGATCTGTCCAGTCCACCCGGCGCCAGAAGACCCGGCGACTTCCCGAGTTCACGGCGTCCAACCTCGACCAGATCTGGTCGAGCCCTTTGGTTCGGACCTGCTGCTCTGCGTCCCCAGCGTCCTCCCTCAAGCGGAGCCTCGTTCGCCTTCCAGAACAGCGAGTTACCATTTTCCCCGCTCGACAGCGCGGTTCTGGAGGCAGCTTTCTTGTCCCCACTTGCAGGTACGGCCACGGCTTCCACGATCGGAATCTGAGGGCGCCCTTTGGCCGAGGCTTCCTCCTGCGGCCTAACTGCGCGTCGTCGCTGACGGCACCCCAATCGGACCCCGGAGCGGACCGTGAGAGCCCTTTTCGCCGATTCGCGCGTTGCTGCGATTCTGCCGGTCGGCGTCCGGGCCTTCCTCGCGATCAACCCCTCCACCGAGTGCCGCCCGTCAGCCCGTGTATCGGCCACCCCGAATGGAGTTGTTGTAGCCTGTTATCTCCCTGCGAGGAGTGGGCACCATTGCTGGCTTGTACTTTTCTTTCATTGTGTGTATCGGGGTTGTCGGTCTCGGCCGGGGTTCCTTCCCCACGCCTAGGCGTGGAGGTACGTGCGACGCTCCCCCTTCGGCATTCTGCTTTACTAGTATGTGATTATTGCATGCCGCGTGAGAGAGTAGGGATCCTAGCTAGCATTAAACACCGCGAGATCGTGAGCGAGAGTATTCCCATTCCGTGGCCCCAGTCGAGCACCGAGCTCGGACTGGACTCCTATAGTTGCGCGTCGGCTCCTTTGCCGCTTTGATCCACTCGCTTCCCTCATAGGGACGGCCGTGGACTTGGGTTTCTTGTTGAGAGACGCCTCTCCCCGGAGGAATAGTACGGAAGTCGTTCACTCGGCTTGCCTTGTCACGTGTGAGTGCTGGCCGCACTTGGTCTTCATCATAGGTTTAGTCCATTTGTCAGTCCCGTCCCGCATCAAATTTGGTATCAGAGCTTAGGGAACCAGTTTGTTCTAACAAATTGGGGTCTTAGGTCATTCGAGTCTTTAGGTTGTCTAGGGTGCAATTGAGGCCTTAGAGTTATCTAGGTTGCATTGAGTCTCTTAGTTAATCTAGGTAACCCACCATTGCATTGTAATGTTAGGTTTGTGTCTAGTTAGAGTTTTGTCCTTGTCTCGTTGAGTCTTGCATGTCCAGCTCCGCGCCAACCCCATGGTGGTTCCTCGAGCCCACATGTCAGATTAGTCATCCCTATTGGCCCGATTCGATGCTCTTATGGTACGACCCCTAAGTGTCGCCCCTACCACTCAGTCGTCGGGAGACCCGATCCCTATACCGATGACCGAGTCATTCCAGCGCCCTGTCATGTCCACTGCCATCCTACCTAATGGGAAGCATACGGAGATCGACTTCATCAGTAGGGTGTCGTCTAACTGTGTCTCACAAGACATTATTGAGTCACTCTCTAAGACTGGGGAGATTGTTCTCCGTGATGGTTTAGCTTTTATCGAGTTTCAACGGTGGTTTGGCCCCGTTAAATATTTCGATGGCGCTTGGTGCAAGATCAGCACACTTGCTGGTCCATGCATCATTTTAGGGCGAACTTGGTTGGAGGAAAGAAGGGCGACCATCGACCTGGATAGGAGGACCTGCACCTTACACCCATCTCACCTTCCCGGTGAGTTTGTCTTCCATGACGGCGTTACGCCGACCACCTCCATGTCATCACCTGGGTTTGTTCCAGTGAGTTACGAGGCTGAACAGGAGTTGATTGAGGAGTACCTAACTGAGGTTGAGGAGTTAGGGAGTGATCCCCTCCACATCATAGAGGACTCCGTTTCCCCTCCCGAGAGAGAGGCTTCACCCTTAGACCCTCATATAGAGACATTCTTACCTTCCGAGGGTGAACTGGTCATTGGTGAGTCTTTAGCTAGCTGGCTAAGGGAGGGTCCACTTCTAGATGTCTCCATTCCTTGCTATACACCCATGGGACCAGTCCTCCCAATAATACCCCTTAACTCCTTTCACACCACTTTTCGGTCCTTCTGCTTTCTTGAAAATGTGAAGGACTTCCTTAGGAGTTTAGATTATCAATGGGAGTTGACTTATATGTTGACCTTAGGGTCTGACCAACCATATAGTCATAGCTTTACACTCCCTGCTTTGGGGTCTATTACCTCGATCTACACCATAGGACATATCACATCCGAGGTCCTTTTATTATTTCCCATACCCGTGGAGGTTGATTTTGTCCCCGCTTATGGTTTCACGGTCCCGAGGGAGGAACCTAGCTTTCCTTGCCTCCCTCATGAGCCCCTTGCCCCATACATTAGAGCGCCTGAAGGTGATCATCTGCACCTGGGCGAATGTCGCACATGGGCAAGTATAGTGATGGGACCTGTCGAGAGGGTTCATCATTTCTTTGACCCATTCGATCCCCTCCCTAGTGAGCCTCTCGACCCATATTATTTTCCCCACCTTGTCGAGGAGGTCCACTATCATACACCACCTAGGCCTTCTAGTCAACACCTCACCGTGCAGGCATCCAGATGCCCGAGCTTAGGAGGCCTGGGACACATGTCTCTTCCCCATGTTTCACCATGTCCATCGTCATATAGGGGAGATGTCATGAGTAAGCTTGGGATTATTCATCCTTCTGAGTCTACCATATGTCATAGGACACATGTGCATGCTAGGTTCTACTTTGGTTGTCCAGGCCCTCCCCATGTTGTCAAGTCAGGTAGACGTCATAGGCATGTTAGATCCATGTTTGGATGTCCAGGACCACCACTGCCTTCACATAGGTATGAGTCAACACAGCTAGTTCAGAGTCTGCATCATCACCACCTCGAGGCCAGCAACGCACGAAATAAGGATCTAGCTGATGCGCATCGACGCACCCGTGAGTTCCAAGTGGGAGAGTACGTCATGATCAGGGTTAGACCTGAACGGTTCCCTTCGGGGGCCGTGAAGAAACTCCAGGACCGCGGTACAGGACCCTTTCGAGTCTTGAAGCGAATTGGGTCGAATGCGTATGAGATTGAGCTGCCAGACGACTATGGGATCTGTTCGACGTTCAATGTTTCAGATCTGGTGGCATATCGGGATCCCGCGGTGATTCCCAGTGAGCTTTTTGGGCCTACCCCTCCTGTTGAGAGCATTACACCTTCTGAGCGTCCACCTCCTCCAGCCCCATTACAGACACGCGAGCATGTAGATTACATACTGGATGAGCAGGTGACCACGACCAGGAGCGGAGCCTACCAACGCTTTCTAGTGCGTTGGAGAGGGCGCCCTGCGACAGACGACACCTGGATCACACGTGGAGAGCTGGAGCGGATCGACCCGGACCTGCTGGAGCGTTACTTGAGCGACCGTGACCCTTACTCGACAGGGTCGAGCTCTTCCCACCCGGGGAGAATTGGTGAGGACACACGCCGCATCACTCGACGGAGCACACGGAGCATGCCGGCATCCCTTTGGCTCGGCGATCATCTAGCAGATTAGCAGAGTTATCCCTATTTATTTTTTCATGCTTTAGGCCATGTTGGGCCTTGGATTAGTCCCTGCGTGGACACTGCTTTCTAGTTGTGGGCCCTTGTAGGCCAATTGGACATTTTTTTATGCTTTGTAGGCTTATTTAGAGGGCAAAGGGTTAGTGGGCCATCTTGTGCTCCACTCCTCCTTGGCCCATGTGGGGATTTGCGCACCCACCCCTAGGGTTAGGGTTTTGGGCGCATCCCACCTCCTCCAAGTGGAGGAGGTAGCAGCCGCCTTCCTTTTTGGGCGCCCCCCCCCCCTTTCCCCTTTCCACTCTCCCCCCCTTGCCTCACTTGAGCGCACCCTCCTTGATTGGAGGGAGGGCTGGTCGCAACCCCCCTTGAATGGAGGGAGTTGGGGCCCACCCCTCCTCCCATTTGCGCCCCCACCCCCCATGTGGCTAGGTTGAAACCCTAGTTTCCCCCCCCGGGTATATAACCCTTGTATTTTCCTCTTTTTCAAATTAATGAACAATCAAACAATTTCTTGAGGAGCCTTTTGCGCATCCACCTCTTGGAGAGGGCGACCCTCTCCTCCTCCACAGCTCCTGCGACGGGAGCAACCCCGGGGTGCGACGCCCCATCCCCTCGGTGCGACGCCGAGGTTCCCTCCCTCTTCTACGTCGTCTCCAGGTTCAATTCGTGAGTTCCAGATTCAGCCCCGAGTTGCAGCGGCGACCCTGTCCGGTGCTGATCGAATCTGAGCCCCCCTCCTTTTTCTGTGGATACGTCTACAAGTCAGCGACGTGTGGGCCTTGGTTTCGCCTCGATCCGAGGTCGGCACCACCCGTGGCGGATTTCCTCGTGAGCTAGCGCAGGAGCCTCCATCTCTGCGCGCCCAGATCCAACCTCCTCCTTGCGAAAATCCCACAGGACGCACGACGCCGAGTTTGGAGCTGATTTCTTCAGGGTTGGTACCTCTCGTCGTCCTCTTTCCAACGCCGCCAACCTCGTCTCCTTCCGACGCCCGAGCTGTTCGTGGCGTCCGTTCCCGTGAGGTCGCGCGGATCTGTCCAGTCCACCCGGCGCCAGAAGACCCGGCAACTTCCCGAGTTCACGGCGTCCAACCTCGACCAGATCTGGTCGAGCCCTTTGGTCCGGACCTGCTGCTCTGCGTCCCCAGCGTCCTCCCTCAAGCGGAGCCTCGTTCGCCTTCCAGAACAGCGAGTTACCATTTTCCCCGCTCGACAGCGCGGTTCTGGAGGCAGCTTTCTTGTCCCCACTTGCAGGTGCGGCCACGGCTTCCACGATCGGAATCTGAGGGCGCCCTTTGGCCGAGGCTTCCTCCTGCGGCCTAACTGCGCGTCGTCGCTGACGGCACCCCAATCGGACCCCGGAGTGGACCGTGAGAGCCCTTTTCGCCGAGTCGCGCGTTGCTGCGATTCTGCCGGTCGGCGTCCGGGCCTTCCTCGCGATCAACCCCTCCACCGAGTGCCGCCCGTCAGCCCGTGTATCGGCCACCCCGAATGGAGTTGTTGTAGCCTGTTATCTCCCTGCGAGGAGTGGGCACCATTGCTGGCTTGTACTTTTCTTTCATTGTGTGTATCGGGGTTGTCGGTCTCGGCCGGGGTTCCTTCCCCACGCCTAGGCGTGGAGGTACGTGCGACGCTCCCCCTTCGGCATTCTGCTTTACTAGTATGTGATTATTGCATGCCGCGTGAGAGAGTAGGGATCCTAGCTAGCATTAAACACCGCGAGATCGTGAGCGAGAGTATTCCCATTCCGTGGCCCCAGTCGAGCACCGAGCTCGGACTGGACTCCTATAGTTGCGCGTCGGCTCCTTTGCCGTTTTGATCCACTCGCTTCCCTCATAGGGACGGCCGTGGACTTGGGTTTCTTGTTGAGAGACGCCTCTCCCCGGAGGAATAGTACGGAAGTCGTTCACTCGGCTTGCCTTGTCACGTGTGAGTGCTGGCCGTACTTGGTCTTCATCATAGGTTTAGTCCATTTGTCAGTCCCGTCCCGCATCAGGTGCTTTCTAAATGACAGGTTTGCTCTCTTCCAACTTCCGAGAAGGAGGAAATCGGATTAACCTGGTAGTTGGGCTGTTGGTGCTCCGGAAGCGGGTTATGGATGATGCCCATATTAGGCTGCTGTTGTGGGGCCTGCTGAGGCTGTTGTTGTTGTTGATGCGGTTGTTGTGGCAACTGTGGCCTAGGCGGAGGTCTCCTGGCCTTTAGGGTGGCGATGCATCGCCTCATTTCATCCCAATCGATTTCACCGAGATCATTCATGTCATAAATGTAATCTTTGAAGTTGAAACAATTCTCCACCGTATGACCCGGCTGTCTGTGATAGACACAATACCTGGAGGTATCAGCATTTGGGGGCCATGCAAACTTTTCTTTGGGCAAGGTAAGCAGGTTGGCAGCCATGAGGGCATTAAAAATGTCCGGCAATGTCTCGGGCAATGGTGGATAATGGGCTCTTTTGGGTCCAATGGGCCTCATCCGTTGTTGTGGTGGGCCGTAATTTCCCGGGGGTGGAACTTGGTGATACTGAGGTTGTGGTTGTTGTTGGAGATGAAAGGGTTGAGGCATGTTGTTTTGAAGGGGGTTATTTTGGGGTGGAGGACGATAAAGAGGTGGACCTTGTTGAAAGGGAGGTCGTGAAACCGGAGGAGGCCTTGGGTTAACTGGTTGGTTGGGGCCGCCAAGCACACTCACTTGCTCGTTTATGACGACTCCCTCAGTTGTTCCTCCTTGGACACCAGTGCCCGTCTTCTTAAACACCCTTGGTTTTGGAGGTTCAAACATGTGCATGATGGGGGAATCTTTTAATTGGGTCTGGATATACCGAGCCCTCTCATAAAGTTCCTCCATCGTGGTAAGCTTATTCATGGCTAAAATGTGTCTAAACTGCGGGGTTGCATTAGACACAATCATCTTGACTTGCTCGGGTTCTGAAAGGGTATCCTTTACCTTATCAGCCAGAGACCTCCACCTATCAGCATACTGGACAAAATTCTCATCTGACCTCATTTTCTCAGCAACTAGGTCGGTGATAGAAAGGGAGGGACCGACCCTATCCCGGTACTTCTGTATGAATTTGGCTTTGACAATTTCAAAATCTCCAGCCTCACTCGGTTCTAGTGAATAGAACCATTCTAAGGCGAGACCATCCAATGATTTCCGAAAAAGGTAAGCCAGAGATTTTGGATCGTTCTGCCATGAGGAAGATTCATACATAAAATCCTTGATGTGAATATAAGGATTTCCCGTGCCGTTATACCTACGGTATGTAGGCATTTCGGAGGGAGGAAGATGAAATATGGGGAGATTTGGCAGGGAAATGTCAGGGACAGACTTCCCCTGTGCCTCTTTCTTGAAATTACGGAACTCCTCGTTCATTTCATTGATTTTGTTGAGGAGAGATTGAGTGAGGTCCTCGGCAGGTGGAGGTTGGGCCTGCCACTGAGGCTGAGAAGGCCTGCCAAGGGCCTGAGAAAGGAATGCTGAACCAGAAGGGTATGGTGGCACACTAGTGGACGGACCCGTTTGGGGTACCGTATGGAGGATGGCAGGGGCTTGAGATTGTGGAAGGGGAGAGTGGTAAGATGCAGGCTGTTGACTCGCCTGTCCTTGAAATGAGGAAGAAGGAACGTCATGTACATATGATGGAAAAGTGGTAACCTGGAGCGGCTGTTGGTAGGATGTGAGAGCCGGAGTTGACTCCTGAGGAGGGGGAGCAACAGCTTTCCCTTTTAAAATAGCCTGAAAGGCTAGAAGTTGCTCAGGGCTGAGCTGCGTACTGGCGAGGACACCTAACAGGGAAAAGATGTCCTTAGGTGGGGCTACTTCCCGTGGAACAGTGGGAACCTCTTGCGAGGTGTCACGAGAAGGGCCTGAGTCCATTGCGTGGACAAGTGGGTCAATTGACTGACCACGTCCTGATTGGTTCTCTTCGAGAGAATCGTGGGCCATTGTTGTAATTTTTCCAGAACGTAAAAGCATACACCAACAGACAAATATCAAAGATTACCAAACAAGTGGATGATCTTACGCCACTTTTTTTGTTTTTATTTTACCTCTTTTTTGTCTTTTTAACAAATATAAATATTCACACAAAATTTGCAAAAATCCTAGTTACACCTTGGTTTTACCGCCGTGTCAACTAGGGACACTCGCCTCACCACGGATAGGTAACTAACTTCGGGGTACTTCAGTGGTACAACCTGCCCAGTGAACGAAGAGGGAATCCTTCGATGTCGGGGACTTACGGAGGTCCCGATGGAGGAGATCCTAGTCCGTCGAGAGGAATTCCCGACGGAGAGTCCTTCCTTCACCGAGAAAGGTTAATCCTTAGAAAAGTAAAATAAAGGGGTAGATGCATGAAATGCAATACTGAATGAAAGATATGTAAAACAGATATGACAAGAATAAACACACAAATATAACAGGGATAACAGTGATATAACAAGGATATAACAACAATGAACAGATGGAGTAAGATATAGCCGTTCTTCTTTCCGAAACACGTAGACAACTTGGAAAAACAGAAAAGATTATGAGAGTGCACGTGGTGCACGAGGGGAATGATGTGGCGCACGCGGGCGCAATAAGAAAGGGCACACGTGGGTGCCGAGTGGAGGGGAGCACACGTGGGTGCTAAATGGAGGGGCACACGTGGGTGCCGAATGGAGGAGAGCACACGTGGGTGCTAAATGGGGAGACACATGTGAGTGCCGAACGGAGGGGAGTGCACGTGGTGCACGAGACAACGTTAACCTCTCAAATAACCACAAAGGACCGGGAGAGTGCACGAGGTGCACGAGGGGAGTGAGCGCACGTGGGCGCAATAGGGAAAGGCACACGTGGGTGCCGAAAGGAGGGACACACGTGGGTGTCAAAAGGGAAGGGCACACGTGGGTGCCGAAAGCTTGTGGGTAACCAAAAAAGCAAAAAGCAGGTCCCACCGTGATCGCCAGAGATGTGAACGCGTCACGTGGTGGACTGAGAGAGAGAGATGGGGTTTCTCCCTCTCTGAGTGAAAGGATAAAAATGATGAAAATGAAAATGCGTGCGTAAAAAGGATGATGTAGAAAAGACGGCAGAGAGTATGACCTGAAAGGTCACTCTGTACGAGGACGTGGAGCCTAGACTTACCGGACCCTCGGTACAGGGCGGAGAACGGGATCCGAAGACCCTCTCACGCAAACTGAACCCCTTCCCGGTAGGCGTGACCTACCATTCCAAGGACAGCTTTCTATATACCGAGTGCGAACCTAAGACTCTATGTAATAGAGTTGGCGGACACAAAGACATACGTGGACTCGAAATTTGGAACGGCATATCACTCCTCGCACAATAATAACAACATGAATATAAACAATAAGCAGACCGCCGCAGGATATTGATCCGTGCGGGGTTTTAACAACAATATAATAAAGTACAGAAGGAAAGCGCAGAAAATAAATGACCACGGCGAAATGACTCACCGCGATCGATTATAGTACAAACAGACCCGGATTTAGCTATCCGTGGGTATTATAGACATAAAGTAAAATTTACTACAAGCACGCGTTTGGTGGTGTGATCGCCAGGGACCGTGGGTCCCAAACTGGTTGATTGATCGCTTGGCCTTTATCGCGGGATTTGCGTGAGTTCCTTCTTCCTCTTCGTTCGACGGGTCGAAGAAGGGGACTTGAGTGGTTACCCTGTAAAAAGAACAAACACAGAAATAACAACTAAGTCAGAATACTGATACAATAACAATTATGAGATAAGACACTAATGACTGAAGAATAGACTAAAAATATAATAAAATAAAATAACAAGAAACAGAGTCGCTGATGGCGACGCAAGCACGGGCGAGCAAGTGGTGGGACGAGACGGCTTCCCCGTGTACAGAAACACACGGGAGCGCTGATTAGGCCGAAGGCCACGTTTATTCCTGCACATTCAAAAGGGTAAAATAAGACTAATCTAGATGAACGTAACAATATACATATTTAAACATATATATGCATATGATATATATTTATTTATTTATACACAAATACACATGCAATGTATATATATATATATATGTATATATAGATATTTATATAGATACAAGTATTATGGATAATAAATGATATCACCCTCTACCACAATGGATTCCACTCTTACTATTGGACCTCTCAGTTAGGAGTCTCAACCTTTCGCAATGAATATACACATGCCAACATGATGGGTTTACAAAAGTTAGATAAACATAACAGGATGCCAACGTGGGCCTTGTTGGGGATGCAATGGAAAAGGGTGCTTCCAGGGAGCTTTTGAGCCTTCTGCAAAATGAAAAGCACAGGTTTATCTTAAGCACTTATAAAGCACATATAATGAACATGCTCATGTGGGTGCACGTGGGTGTCATGTAAACAAAGAAAGGGGGAGGGGGGGCGACTTAGCGAGACAGGTGAAGAGAGAAAGTGAGAGAGATTGAGAGATAGAGAGAGAGAGAGGAAAGGGGGGGATAATAATAAAATAGAGAGGAAGACCATAGAGAGACGGTGTGAGTTAATAAATAAAAAAATGAAGAGAAGGCAGAGTGAGAGAGAGAAGAGATCGGGTAGGGAAGAGAGAAGAATAATATAAAAATAAAAAATAGATAAGAGAGATCGAGAGAGATGAGAGGGAGAGGATTAAAAAGAAAAAAAAACTAAAGAGAGAAGGGGAGAGAGAGCAGAAACCGGAGAGAAGAGAGAGGGAGGTGAGAGAGTAAAATAAAATAAAAAAAGGGGGATGAGAGAGATCAAGAGAGATGAGAGAGAGAGAGAAAACGGGAGGGAGAGAGAGGTGGTGAGAGAAGAGAGAGAGAGAGAGAGAGAGAGAGAGAAAGAAAACGGGAGAGAGAGGGGGGGTTCGTGGCAGGATGCCGCGAGAGAGAGAGAGAGAGAGAGAGAGAGAGAGAGAGAGAGAGAGAGAGAGAGAGAGAGAGAGAGACGCAAGAGGGGGAGAGAGAGAGAGCGAATGAGAGGGAAAGAGAGAGAAACGGCGAGGGGGGAGTCCGCGTCGCGGGTAGAGAGAGGGAGAGAAAGAGAGAGGGAGAGAGACCCGCGACGGGGTGGAGTGAAACAGAGAGAAGAAGACGACGCGGCTGGAGGTGGAAGAGAGAGAGGGACGACAGGGAAAGGAGGAGGCCGGCAGTGGGCAGCCGGTGGCGACGGTGCAGCGGCGAGGACGGTGGCCGGTGGACTCGCGGCGGAGCTCGAGGGAGGCGCAGTGGACGGGGGGGTCCGGCGACGGTGTCGGGCGGTGCAGTCGCGGTGGTGACGGGCTGCGGCGTCCGGCATCGGAGCTGGAGCGGACGGAGGTCGTCGGCGACGTGGGTGCGGTGGCTGGTTGACGTGGTGGCAGGGTGTGGTGCTGCAGGTGACCGGCGACGGTGGAGGAGAGCTTCAACGCGGTGCTCGCGGTGCAGGCGGAGGAGCAGCTGGGCTGCCGGTGGTGTTGGGCGGGACGGACACGGCGGTGGTAGCTAGCTGGAGGTGGTGCCGGTGGCGACGAGGACGGTGGCCGTGGGTTGCCGTGGCGCGAACGTGGACAACGAAGAGGGTGCAGCAGCGGCGTGGCCTTGCGGGCGTGGTCTCGCGGCGGGGTTCGGTTGATGCAGTCACGGAGGAGAGGGTGGTGGAGGCAGCGTCGGTGAGGTGGTTAAGATGGCGGTCAGCCGGTGGTGGGACCGTCGACGTAGAGATGGCCGGTGGCGGAGGGTCGCACGGGCGACGACGAGGAAGCGTCCGGCAGAGAAGTGGCGACTGGGTGGCAGCAGCGGCGGGATGGGAGTGGTCGCGATGGCCGGCAGATGTGGGTGGGCGGATGAGAGAGGCCGGCGCGAGGGCTTGCATGCAGGGGGGGTGTTGCCGTGGGCAAACGAAGATGGAGGGGGTACCGTAGCTAGATGTGGTCGAGGCGGTCCTGGGTACAGGTAGTCGCGGTGGGGAGAGGTGGAGCTGCGAGGGGTGGACTGTTGTGGGGAGAGGGAGATGGGCTCACAGGTGAGAGTTTCGTATGTTGCTGGCAGTGGGGGGGTAGCTACGCGATGGAGAGAAGAGAGGGGTGGACTGTTGTCGGTGGTGGAGGGTCAGAAGGGGAGATGGAAGTGTGTGTTAGAGAGAGGGAGAGATGGGAGTGAGGGATGAAACATGGACAGCGAGATGAGAGTGAGGGAGAGAAGTGTGTAGAGAATGGGATAGACTTCGATGGGGTTTTGAGAAAATTATTGAGGGAGGAGTGGATGATTGGAATGGTGGGGAAGAGAAGGTTCTCTCTGCCGGGCTGCTAGGTGTACAAGAGAGAGATGGGGAGAGTGATAAGAAAAGGACGTGAGATAAAAATAGGTGAGGACTAATTAAGTTAAGGGAGGATTAGTGATTAAGTTAAGGGAGGATTAGTGATAATAATGGATTTAAGTAATAATAATGTACATATTAACATCTATTTATTTTTTTGTGTTTTTACGTTGATTTCTTATATATATATATATATATATATATATATATGTGTGTGTGTGTGTGTGTGTGTGTGTGTGTGTGTGTGTGTTTATCTTTTATCTATCAAGATTTGTTTTTTTATTGTTTTCTATTACTTTTCTTGATTTTTTTTTAAAAATTTTGTTTGTATTGTTATTAAGCTCTTTTTTGTATTTTTTATATATTTATTTTGATTTTTATGTTACCTTTTTTTTAATTTTTTTTGTATTTTTTTTTACCAACATTTTCAATTTTTATAACCTTGTTATGACATTTTCTGAATTTTTATTTATTTTTATATAAAAATCCCCAAAAAAGTACTAATCAACCACATAAGTCAAGTGCATAAGCCACTTCAGGGCATCGCGGTGTAATATGAGATTTACCCCCGAAAAATATGAAAATGGCGTGTCTACAGGTAGGATTCAAAATTTTCGAAGAAGATTTAATCTCCTGGGAAATAGGTTGAATTAGGACTCTTGGATCTCTTAGATCTATAAATAAAACCATAAATCTCTTCTAGCCATCCCTAATAGTTCGTGGAAGAGTTTGGGTGTCGTGCTAAGACGTGCTAGGACGTGCATCGAGGAGGAGGATCGAGGGTTTAGGCGTCTCGCATTCTTCTTTCCCTTCTTCCCTTAATTGAAACCTAATGTAGTTGTTATCTCAGGCTAAACTTAAATTAATTAAGTAAATATGTGTAGTTACGTACCTATTTCGATTTTATGCAGGTTTCCCTAATTTTTACCAACTAGTATGCAAGTATTTTGAGTTCTATGGATGAGATATCGTTGTTTTCATACTTTCCTGTCGGAGCGAGCTTTCTATTTGAGATTGCGTTCGTCACATGGACCACATTATGAACACCTCCATATGATAGACCGTGATCGTAACATAAGTTCTGGAATGCATCCAAGAGACTTGACGCGATTTGCTTTAACGCGTCCCATATCTTGGATGTGATTTATTCATTTGGTTTTAATATTTTTGTTTAGATCGGAGCGTCTGGTCAGACCCCGTTCTGGAATAATGTGTCTGCATGACTGGACGTGTTTAACAACTATCTTTTGAAAAGCGTCTCCTGCATAGGACGTGATTTAGAAAGACTCTGTAATAAATTTTTAACGGATTAATAGCTCTGAAATATTATTAATTTCTTAATGATTAATTATATCTCGATACGAACTTAACCCTAATTCTTGTCTCGATTTTCTCTTCTTTTGATCTGATGAATCCCCTCATGATCTTGTTCTATCTTCATTTTTTTATCTCTTCTGAAAATTTGTTCTATCATGTCTAAAATAGTATATATTAACTTGTGATTAAAAATTATTCCATGATAGCCTTTACCCTTAATTGATTTTAATTGCTATAAGATTGGCGTCTTGCTATACTATGTTTTGGATTATTATTTTATCTTTAAGATGATGTCACTTAGGTGGCATGTATCTAAAGTCTACTCTGGTTTATGGTTTCCTTGCATAGTCTATTTTTTTGATGAAATTACGACCCTCCACTGGATATTCTTTCTGTCAGACTTGAACTTCTTCATTAAGACCTCCATAAGACTCCGTGAGTCATAAATTCTCACATATATGTCGAGCAGATTGTACCCTAAAAATCTTAGAAACTCCTTACAATCTCGTTTTACTGGCATAAGATATGATTCGACTCTTTGGAACCACGAAATAAGATTATGTTCTATCTGTTCTGAACGCGACGTACCCAAAGACCACGTTCAACCTTTCTCTCCATGAAGGAGGCAACCCTATATACTGCATTTTGAATGCGTCCAATAGACTGACCGTGCCTTGTGAAACACGTCTGACAGTCTGGACACGATTTTCCTTGAATCACGTCTTATATTTATGATGTGATTTTCTTCGTGACCCTAACCCAGACCACGTTATGTCTTACCTGTTCTAGACACGCCCGTGTGACAGACAGCGTTCAACCTAGTTTTTATGAAACATCCCCTTACGATTGACTGCGTTCTACCAAAGTTCTACAAGTATGTGATTGACAATTTTGATGTGTTTTGACCCGTGTATTAATGTGATTATCATCCTTATAAGTCTGTACTGTCACGCCCCGATGCGGAATCTCGGGACGTACGGTTAGGGGCAAGCGAGCAATAATTCCGAACCATTGCAAACCATTGCACAAAGGTTGGAAAGGATAATAATCAGAGTTTTATTGATAATAAAGTTGAGTACACTGGGTAGAACAACTACATCCAAATAATAAGCAAAATACTAGAACAATCTCTCACTAATACTAAGGGTACAAACTGACTCAATAAACTAAAACTATCTCTCGATATCACTCCAGTCCATTCCCGACAAGTTCATCACCTGGAAAGAGGGGAAAAGTAGGAGTGAGCTAAACGCGCTCAGTAGATAACCACAAACAGGTTTACGCAATTAACCATTGATTTCCAATTTATATGAAATGCAGTAAATAAAGAATGACGATACGATAAAAGAAACAATGTAAAAGATATCTTGCAAGGTCAAGAAATATAACAATTTACCAAGTAATGAACAAGTAAAGTAACAGTAGATAATTTGGTCAGCAAGTATGTTACACATGTAACCAAGTAAATACGCACGAGTCAAGTAACAAGAGTTTGTCATAGACGTAACATGTCAAGTCAAGTATTCGGGTGCAATGCCTCACCCTGTCATAAACATCCCAATGGGCTCATTATCTTTTCGGGCGCTCTCCCCAGGACCAGACCGGGCCCTTATGATGCGTTGGCATTTCATTTCAATTGGATCACCGATCCCCCGTCTAGACATAGTCAATTATGGCCAATATAATCAGATGAATTTCTGTCGGGTACAAGATGTAAAGGACGACACTTGCCTCCTTTGATTCAAGAGTATAACCACGATGAAAAACTCAAAACAAGGTAGTCGTACGGCAAACACCGGGCCGTACTCACATGAGTAACGAGTCACGGGGCCAAGAATGAACGGTTGACAGTAAGCCGTTCGAGAGAGAGAAGTAAGTTCCGAAGAACGAATGTACGAACCATTCGGGTCGTATTTTAAGAAATACGGTTCAAGAGAATCCGTATTAAGCATAACGATAATATCTAATTATAAGATAATTTATGCAAAATAGTCACCGGGTTGCCAATAACAATTAAACCAACCAATTTCAGTTTAATGTCCATTGATCAATTCCGGGCTCAAATATGACCGAAGATTATCCAAGGGTAATCGGTCAATTAATCAAGTTAAAACAATAGTCATGATGTAACCGTAATTTACCACGGTAAAAATGTTCTACGGTAAAAATGTAAAGTTTACCGGATGGAGTGTCCGGCTAATTGGTCAAAGACTTGCCATAAGTCGGCCAGTAATTTTCTGGTTTACAGTAATTTACAGAAATTACCTATGGTAAAGTTTAGCTATTTACCATACTTATTCAATTTATCCAAAGTTACAAGTGAATTTCAATGATTTTCACTTTAAACAATTTATCAAAATAGATATTGCAAATAACAGAAATTTACTCATGTCATTATCTGTTATTTATGTGGATTGTCAATTTTTACTAATTAACATTGTTAAATGGGTCAAATAACAAAAAAATCAGTTTTCTGGAAGTTAAACGGATGACAGTGGGCCGTTAAACCTACTGGCTGTAAAACGGTTATCATTGGGCCGTTTTATACAAGGCGGGCGGTTCTAATTGGGTCGTTTGTATAAGTCGGGCGGGCAGTTCTGAGCCGTCTAAGAGATAAAGCGGTCCGATTGGAACCGTTAATCCCTGTAACACGGGAACAACGAAACAGAAGCATAAATCCGGCGTTTAAGGCTTCAATTCATGCATTTGAGTACGTAAATAAATGGAAAAGCATGGTTTCTACAAGCTAACATGATGCCCTTTCATTCCATTTATCAAATTCAAGGTTTGTGCCATGGTTACCTACCTTAACCGATGAAATAAGGAAAGATGAATGGGGAAGAAGATGAACAGTAGACTTGCAGAGCTTCTTCACAGCAGCAAGAACCCTTTTGTGTTTAAGAGATGTTTAAGGGGGCTTCCTCTACTTATAGGTTTGGAAGATGAGTGTTTAATCTTCACACACGGTTTGGTCAGAGCCGCAAAATCCTTTGCATTGTTGACAACGTGTTTCTGCCAACCAAAACACGGTTTCACGTGTTTCTCAAGGTAAGGTTAGCCTAATCTAAGCCTAATCCAAAAGATTAAGGAATGGTTAACTAAAACCTCAATTTAATATTACTAAATGATTTTTAATGAATTGGACCCAAAAGACAAAATTACTAATCAAGACATGCTCTTTCATAATATGATTTTTATGGAATTTTATCACGAGGTTTATTGTTAATCTCCCAATCTTAAGATTAAAATAATAATTTAACCCAATGTTCAACGGTTTAGTCGATATAGAGAGTTTCTGATTTTTACCGATGAAACTTCAGAAGACAAAGTTGCTAAGAAAAATACCCTCTATCAGATATGATTTTTACAGATTTTTCTAAGGTAGTTGTATTTTCGTATGAATAGTATTTTCCGCGTTTTTAAGTCAGGCTTAAATCACTGATTAAGCCATGTAAATGATTTTATTAGGGTCAAGTACAGAAGACCAAAGTGTTTACCATGGTCTTTACTAATTAACTACCATTTTTCAGAATTTTTATATGATAGTCAAAATTTTTACTATTTACTATTTACCACAGTCACTATTCAACATTTACTATTTACGAAATTTAATATTTGTACAGAAACTCGGGGTCTTACACCCTCCCCCACTTAAAGAATTTGGTCCTCCAAATTCACTGGACCAAAATATAATAGCTCACCTAGAATAGATCGGGATAACGCTTCCGTATGGCGTCCTCGGATTCCCATGTAGCTTCCTCTATTCCACGCCGACTCCATTGGATTTTAACCATCGGTATGGAACGATTTCGAAGTTGTTGCTCTTTCCGATCCAGAACCTTCACTGGTCTTTCTTCATAAGATAGATCCTTCTTAAATTCAAAGTCCACATGTTGAATGATGTGACTAGGGTCGTACACGTATTTCCGAAGCATAGATACATGGAATACGTTATGTACACCAGATAATTGAGGAGGTAAGGCCAATCTATAGGCGACTTCACCCACTCGATCAAGGATCTCAAATGGACCAATATACCTTGGGCTTAACTTGCCATGAATACCGAATCGACGAATACCTCTTGAAGGAGAGACTTTTAAGAACACATGCTCGCCAATTTGAAATTCCAAATCTCTTCTTCTATAATCAGCATAGCTCTTTTGCCTCGATTGAGCCACAAGTAACCGGTCTCGGATAATACGAATATTTTGTGATGACTCCGAGATAAGATTCGGTCCAAGCCATTGCTTCTCGCCAACCTCATCCCAACATAATGGAGAACGACAGCTCCTTCCATACAAAGCCTCGAAAGGTGTCATCTGTATGCTGGATTGATAACTATTGTTGTAGGCGAATTCTATCAATGCTAAATGATCGCTCCAACTTCCACCGAAGTCGATCATACAAGCTCTCAACATATCTTCCACTATTTGATTAGTTCTCTCGGTCTGTCCATCTGTTTGCGGATGAAATGCAGTGCTAAAATTCAGACGGGTACCAAGAGATTCTTGCAATCCTTTCCAAAAATGAGAAGTAAATCTCGGATCTCTATCGGATATAATGTTGACTGGAATACCATGAAGCCTAACCACTTCCTTTAAATATAATGCTGCCAGCACATCGACTGTCCACTTGGACTTAATAGATAAGAAATGTGCGGATTTAGTCAGTCGATCCACAATTACCCATATAGCATCATAACCACCTCGAGTCTTAGGAAGACCCAGAATGAAATCCATACCAATACTCTCCCACTTCCATTGGGGTATATCAAGTGGTTTCAATTTACCTGCCGGTCTGAAATGCTCGGCCTTTACTTGTTGACAAACAAGACATGTACTCACGAAATTTACAATTTCCCTTTTCATGTTCGGCCACCAAAATGACCTTTTCAAATCCTTGAACATCTTAGTGCCTCCCGGATGGATAGTATATTTGGATCTATGGGCTTCTTCAAGAATCCGATTCTTTATATTAGCCTCATTCGGTACACAAGTTCTACCTTGAAATAATAATCTTCCATCATCGGCTATCGAGAAATCATGTCTGCTACTCAAGCTTTCCTTAATCTCGACTAGCTCGGGATCAATATCTTGCAATAACTTGATTTCTACCAACAATTCGGGCTTCAGTTGCAACTGGGAAATCAATATCCGGTCATTATCAATATTGATATCCAGACTAGCCATTTGCTCCAGTAATTTCCATTCTTGTAACATAAGACTAGATATCTTAGCCACAGGCTTCCGACTTAAAGCATCAGCAACCACATTGCCTTTGCCCGGGTGATACTTAATAGAAAAGTCGAAATCCTTTATATACTCCAACCATCTTCTTTGTCTCATGTTCAATTCCTTTTGAGAAAATAAGTATTTCAGACTTTTGTGATCTGAAAATACCGTAAATGATTCACCATATAAGTAGTGCCTCCAAATCTTCAAAGCAAATACCACGGCTGCCAATTCCAAATCATGAACTGGATAATTAACTTCATGCTTTCTTAGCTGCCTAGAAGAATAGGCAATCACCTTGCCGTGCTGCATAAGCACACAGCCTAAGCCAATACCAGAAGCATCAGTGTAAACCACGAAACCACCCTCACCAGAAGGTAAGGTTAAAATAGGGGCAGTAGTCAGACAATCCTTCAGAGTTTGAAAACTCCGTTGGCATTCAATTGACCACTCAAACTTAATCTCTTTGCGGGTTAACTTTGTCAGAGGTACCGCAATCTTAGAGAAATCTTGAATAAACCTTCGATAGTAACCAGTCAGGCCAAGAAAACTCCTCACTTCAGTAACACTGGTAGGTTGTTCCCAATTCTTTACTGCTTCCACCTTCGATGGATCTACAGAAATACCATCCTTGGTAATAATATGTCCTAGAAAAGACACCTCTTGTAACCAGAAATCACACTTGCTCAACTTAGCATATAATTGGTGATCTCTCAATAATTGCAAAGCCATCCTCAGATGCTCGGCATGTTCTCTTTCACTCTTGGAATATATCAAAATATCATCTATGAATACCACAACCCATTGATCAAGGTAGGGTCGGAACACACTGTTCATTAACTGCATGAAAGCTGCCGGTGCATTTGTTAACCCAAAAGGCATAACGACAAACTCATAATGACCATACCGGCTACGGAAAGCTGATTTATAAATATCCTCTTCTTTAATCCGTAACTGGTGATATCCAGATCGAAGATCGATCTTAGAAAAATAAGAAGCTCCAGTAATCTGGTCAAATAACTCATCAATCATTGGCAAAGGATACTTGTTCTTGACAGTCAACTGGTTAAGTTGCCGATAATCGATGCATAATCTCATCGAACCATCTTTCTTCCGAACAAACAATACAGGAGCTCCCCAAGGGGAAACACTCGGGCGAATAAAACCCTTCTCGAGTAATTCCAACAATTGCTGCTTCAATTCCCGTAATTCCGCAGGAGACATGCGATAAGGGGCTTTAGAAACAGGAGACGATCCAGGAATAAGATCAATAGAGAATGTAACTTCACGCTGAGGCGGAAGTCCTGGTAACTCCTCTGGAAATACGTCCGGAAATTCTCGGACAATAGAAATGTCCTTAATCTCGATCTGCTGTTCAGGGGACGCATGAACAAAAGCCAGAAAAGCTTCGCATCCACGCCTCAATAACTTATCAGACGAAGAGTCGAAATAAGAGAGATAGAACTAGGGTGTTTCACTCCCTTGAAGGATAATACGGGGTGTCTAGAAAAAGACACGGAACAAGAACTACAATGAACATTGGCCTCATACCGAGCCAACCAATCCGCTCCTATGATTACATCGTAATCCTTCATGTCCATACAAATCAAATCAGCTGGAAAATTCTGATCATTCACCATAACCTTACTAGAAGGATAGTAATGCTGAATTGCTGATTTAGAACCAATAGGGGTTGATATTTCTAACGGAGAACTCAACAAAACAGGTGCCATAGCTAAAGATTTAGCAAATCTCCGTGAAATAAAAGAATGTGTTGCACCAGTATCAATTAGAACAAAAGCTGGCAAGTCGAATATAACAAGAGTACCTTCGACGAGTCCACCATCCTCGGCGATATCTTTTTCCTTTGCATGAAGAGCCTGTAGCCTGCCTTGAGGCTTCTTGAAATTCAGAGGTTTTGCCGGGATAGCTTGTTCCGATAATAAAGGACAGTTGGGTATACGGTGCTCTTTGCTTCCACACCGCAGACATGCACCTAGCTTGCGCCAACAATCTTCCATCTTGTGACCAGGACGATCACAATATCGGCATACGCCCTTGAATGGAATCATAGAATCAGGTTTCTTGTCTTCTTGTCGCGGCATTTTGCCTCTCCACGAACCAGAACCAGAACTTGAACCAGAACTAGTAAAGGGTCTTTTCTTGCTCGGGTCAGTGCCAAATCCAGGTTTAACATTCTTGAGTGCCTTCGGTTGCTCTTTCTTGTTACCTTGACCACGAATCCTTTCAGTCATTTCCAAAGTATCTTCTAATATTTGTGCCTTTCTTACCATCTCAGAATATGTAGAAATTTCCAGTGGTGCAAGTTGATTGATATAATGAAGTCGAAGACCATTGAGGAAACGCTTCGCCTTCATTCTCTCAGTCGAAATAAGATGTCTTGCATAACGAGAGAGTCGTGAAAACTGAGCCTCATATTCTGATACCGATAAACTTCGCTGCTTCAAAGCTGCGAATTCTGCTCCCTTCTTTTCTTGCACGCGGTCAGAAAAATATTTATCATTGAAATATTCCTCGAATTCCTCCCACGAGACTTGTTGATCTCCGAGAGTCGGCTTAACAGACTCCCACCAAGCACGTGCATTACGTTCCAGTTGGAAAACGGATAAAAGAACACGTTCTTGGTCAGTGCATTGCATGACCTCAAAAATTCTTGCCATCTCGTCGAGCCAATTCTCGGCTTCATCGGGATCAGTTGAACCAGCGAATCTAGGCGGGTTCATTCCTCGGAAATTCTGATATAAATCACCGGTGCCATGAGCTGCGCCATGAGGTGCCGCTCCAGCTCCAGCTCCTGCCTGAGCCAGTGCATTCAAGGCTTGCGTAAGTCCTTGAACTGTACGCTGTAAATTCCTCATCTCAGCACGATTGGCTGCCATTTCTAGTTAAGTGCCTATAAAATAGTTACTCGGATTATTTATGAGAGAAGAACTTCTTAGATGAGAAGAGAAGAACTAGATAAGAAGAACATGATTATGGTTAAATAACTTAACCCAAATTTCTACCCAATTCTCACAAGGTTGTTTTCTTAAGCCTATAACCAATAAACCTATAACATTAAAGTGAAATACCTAGGACAAATTGACCTAGGCTCTGATACCAACTAAACTGTCACGCCCCGATGCGGAATCTCGGGACGTACGATTAGGGGCAAGCGAGCAATAATTCCGAACCATTGCAAACCATTGCACAAAAGGTTGGAAAGGATAATAATCAGAGTTTTATTGATAATAAAGTTGAGTACACTGGGTAGAACAACTACATCCAAATAATAAGTAAAATACTAGAACAATCTCTCACTAATACTAAGGGTACAAACTGACTCAATAAACTAAAACTATCTCTCGATATCACTCCAGTCCATTCCCGACAAGTTCATCACCTGGAAAGAGGGGAAAAGTAGGAGTGAGCTAAACGCGCTCAGTAGATAACCACAAACAGGTTTACGCAATTAACCATTGATTTCCAATTTATATGAAATGCAGTAAATAAAGAATGACGATACGATAAAAGAAACAATGTAAAAGATATCTTGCAAGGTCAAGAAATATAACAATTTACCAAGTAATGAACAAGTAAAGTAACAGTAGATAATTTGGCCAGCAAGTATGTTACACATGTAACCAAGTAAATACGCACGAGTCAAGTAACAAGAGTTTGTCATAGACGTAACATGTCAAGTCAAGTATTCGGGTGCAATGCCTCACCCTGTCATAAACATCCCAATGGGCTCATTATCTTTTCGGGCGCTCTCCCCAGGACCAGACCGGGCCCTTATGATGCGTTGGCATTTCATTTCAATTGGATCACCGATCCCCCGTCTAGACATAGTCAATTATGGCCAATATAATCAGATGAATTTCTGTCGGGTACAAGATGTAAAGGACGACACTTGCCTCCTTTGATTCAAGAGTATAACCACGATGAAAAACTCAAAACAAGGTAGTCGTACGGCAAACACCGGGCCGTACTCACATGAGTAACGAGTCACGGGGCCAAGAATGAACGGTTGACAGTAAGCCGTTCGAGAGAGAGAAGTAAGTTCCGAAGAACGAATATACGAACCATTCGGGTCGTATTTTAAGAAATACGGTTCAAGAGAATCCGTATTAAGCATAACGATAATATCTAATTATAAGATAATTTATGCAAAATAGTCACCGGGTTGCCAATAACAATTAAACCAACCAATTTCAGTTTAATGTCCATTGATCAATTCCGGGCTCAAATATGACCGAAGATTATCCAAGGGTAATCGGTCAATTAATCAAGTTAAAACAATAGTCATGATGTAACCGTAATTTACCACGGTAAAAATGTTCTACAGTAAAAATGTAAAGTTTACCGGATGGAGTGTCCGGCTAATTGGTCAAATACTTGCCATAAGTCGGCCAGTAATTTTCTGGTTTACAGTAATTTACAGAAATTACCTATGGTAAAGTTTAGCTATTTACCATACTTATTCAATTTATCCAAAGTTACAAGTGAATTTCAATGATTTTCACTTTAAACAATTTATCAAAATAGATATTGCAAATAACAGAAATTTACTCATGTCATTATCTGTTATTTATGTGGATTGTCAATTTTTACTAATTAACATTGTTAAATGGGTCAAATAGCAAAAAAATCAGTTTTCTGGAAGTTAAACGGATGACAGTGGGCCGTTAAACCTACTGGCTGTAAAACGGTTATCATTGGGCCGTTTTATACAAGGCGGGCGGTTCTAATTGGGTCGTTTGTATAAGTCGGGCGGGCAGTTCTGAGCCGTCTAAGAGATAAAGCGGTCCGATTGGAACCGTTAATCCCTGTAACACGGGAACAGCGAAACAGAAGCATAAATCCGGCGTTTAAGGCTTCAATTCATGCATTTGAGTACGTAAATAAATGGAAAAGCATGGTTTCTACAAGCTAACATGATGCCCTTTCATTCCATTTATCAAATTCAAGGTTTGTGCCATGGTTACCTACCTTAATCGATGAAATAAGGAAAGATGAATGGGGAAGAAGATGAACAGTAGACTTGCAGAGCTTCTTCACAGCAGCAAGAACCCTTTTGTGTTTAAGAGATGTTTAAGGGGGCTTCCTCTATTTATAGGTTTGGAAGAGGAGTGTTTAATCTTCACACACGATTTGGTCAGAGCCGCAAAATCCTTTGCATTGTTGACAACGTGTTTCTGCCAACCAAAACACGGTTTCACGTGTTTCTCAAGGTAAGGTTAGCCTAATCTAAGCCTAATCCAAAAGATTAAGGAATGGTTAACTAAAACCTCAATTTAATATTACTAAATGATTTTTAATGAATTAGACCCAAAAGACAAAATTACTAATCAAGACATGCTCTTTCATAATATGATTTTTATGGAATTTTATCACGAGGTTTATTGTTAATCTCCCAATCTTAAGATTAAAATAATAATTTAACCCAATGTTCAACGGTTTAGTCGATAGAGAGAGTTTCTGATTTTTACCGATGAAACTTCAGAAGACAAAGTTGCTAAGAAAAATACCCTCTATCAGATATGATTTTTACAGATTTTTCTAAGGTAGTTGTATTTTCGTATGAATAGTATTTTTCGCGTTTTTAAGTCAAGCTTAAATCACTGATTAAGCCATGTAAATGATTTTATTAGGGTCAAGTACAGAAGACCAAAGTGTTTACCATGGTCTTTACTAATTAACTACCATTTTTCAGAATTTTTATATGATAGTCAAAATTTTTACTATGTACTATTTACCACAGTCACTATTCAACATTTACTATTTACGAAATTTAATATTTGTACAGAAACTCGGGGTCTTACATGTACCCTCCTAGTTCTCTCTGGAAATTAGAATTTCCTTGATACGTGACTTCATGAAATTATCTTAAAGTTCTATACTTAGTCTCCATTCCATTTATATTTCTCGTTACATGGTCCTTGTAGTTTAATAGTGCATATTGTTATTTCTGGAACATAACTCTTTTGATTCCACTTGGCCACAACTATTATATGAAATTGCCCAGTGACTATTAAGGACTTTGGGTCCGCTTAACATACAATACTAGTTCGGACGGAATGTCTAATTATACTAGGTTCAAGATTGATCTAGACAATTCAACTGGAAGTGATATTATTGAACTGGATATTATTCTTGTTACATGTTGACATGATTGACTGGACACTGATATTCTTGGCTCAAAAGGGTAAATATATTTTTGGAACTCCATTGTAACTTGCCAAATTTATAGTTATGTTTACGGATATCGTTCATTCGTTAATATACATTGCTATCTTGCTATTGACTCATGAATCTTTTTATGCTGATCTCCATACTAATCCTTGACATTTGAACTTTATTGTTTTATATCATGTCACTGAACCTCTATTCTGCATTAATTTATGCCCTCTTAGTCTTGATTGTTTATTATCTCATAGATTTGATTCATATTTTGTACCGTTTAATCATATAGTACTTCTACACATTGTTAAAATGTTATATTTATCTGGTCAAAAGGATGTAATTCATACTGAACTTTTCACTCACTCAGTGTTATTTAATATTTTTCAGATAATAATGAAGAGGAAATCAATTATGATAGGGGGGGCAAGTGTGATCGAGTACTCTTGGAGTTTTTAGAAGACCTTCGCCTGTTTTTCTTTGAGCCTAGATTAGAAGGTTGAGTATTGTAATTGTGTCCTTTTCTTTGAAAAATTATAACTTGAGTCGAGGAATTGTAATAGTGGAGTTTTGTTTATTAATAAAATTATGATTTTTGATCTCTTGAAATTGTCTCTTATGATTGTTGTCTCCTACTTATTTTGATTGACATGATTGATAGCTGTCACGTTTCGATTTTCTCTACTGCTATGCTATGAACGTGACACTCTCTCCCTCATCTTTCCGTCTCTACATCATGCCAAGGGTGCCGATTGCTCTCTCTCTCTCTTCCCTCCCCCCACATCTCTCTCTCTCCCATTGGGTAAAATGATAAACTCACACAAATGAGTTACCATCGTTTGCACGAGATTTATCCCTAAGGGCATAGAAATCTTGGTTACAATATTTTAGGGATATTACGATAAATACGATAAAGACGAAGATATATAGATAATTTCGTAAGATTTTAAAGATATATAATTACTTTTTTCTAATATTTTATTACGTTATAACGTTATTATATTATTTCGTTACTACACTAGTATATTGTTATGTTGTTATGATACAACTTTATTTTTTTACATATAACTAAATTACTACGTTATATTTTTACCATGTGACTTTCTTAATATGTTATTATCTTATAACGTTATCATGTTGCTACTTTAATACATTAATACCTTAAGATGTTAACGACAATTACAATAAAAGAGATGAAAATTAAATCCATCAATTGGATAGAGAATTCATATTAACAAAAAGCTAATAAGGGGCAAAAAAAGACGTGGGCCCGGAATACAGTTAATTTTCCCGTAAATGAGCCGGTCAACGTTAGAAAAAAAATTTCAAAAATAGCTCTCTTATTTCAACAATTGTAAAATTACTATCTTTATTTGTTTATTGTTATAAATAACCTCGTTATGTTATAACACTTGCCAAAAAACTTACTATCTCTAGCCATTAAAATTATATTAAAATCTATTATTTCATCTTCGCTAGTCTTTAACAAAATTAAAAAAAGTACCAAAAAGACTCTTTAATCTCTCCCAAATTCTTTCTCTCTCTTCACATATCTAAACTATTTAACGCTCATTCTCTCCCTCGACACAGTGTGCCCGTGAAAATAAGACTTTTCTATTGGAAAATCTTCGTTCAAAATTGTACTCTTATGGATGCATACAGATATCCACAATTGACAATTAACCTCAGGGCAATTGTGCATTAACATTTATTAATTGTGTTACTTATAACAATACAAAATAAGAATGATGATTCTGCAATTATTGGAAACGATGATTATTTTTGTAATCATCCCTGAACCCAATGCACGTTATAACTTCAGAAACTTTCTAGAGTAATGAATCAGTACCAGATCTGCCACACAGAAAGGATGTTTCTACATTTACTGACGTTTTCATTGCCCGCTTAAAATCTAATTCATAAAAATGAGGCAACAAGTAACAAGAAGGATACTACTTCCGTGAAAATATAAACTCCATAATTTTTTAAAATTTTTACATGAAAATCATAGTTAGAGCCTTAGAGGTGAATTTGTAAACAAATTATTTCTAAAAGTATATTAACATACATATCACTAGTTTAATTCAAATAGTACATAAATACTGTTTAAACATGATTTTTTACAAATTATTGATAAAAAGAAATGATATACATACAAATAAATATAATATTTTTACACAACTTAGATTTACATAATAATATACCTACTAATACATTTTCAAAAATATGTTTTTTACAAATTAATCTCTAACAATAATTTTCATACAAAAAAACATAATTTCTCTATGTCCATCGAATGCCCTTATTTTATTGAGATTTATTTTTTAATCTCCGTCATGTGTGTCACAATCTCCGTTAAACTCCCTTATTTTATTGAGATTTATTTTTTCCATAGTCACATTTCTCTCTCTCTCTTGTGTGTGTGTGTGTGCGCGCGTGTGTGTGTGAGACAATGAACCCACTTTTACAAGTCATTGGGGTCAGTCATGTTTAGCGTACTCAGCATTCCTAATCCTACTGACAGACCAGCAGCTTACAATCCAGAGTAAGAAGTTGAGAATCATCAGTTCATCAAAAACCCAATTTACAGGCATATTTTGTAGCAGGATTTACTTGCACGGCGTCAATAGAGAGAATATTCCAAGACAGCATACAAAGATACCTACAGTCTACACATAAATGGGCGATGCTATTATCATCATCAACTCAGATGATCAATTATCGAACAATCATGCTTCTTCCGCCTGCATCTATGATGCATTTTCTGGTCAGAAAATTTATTTTCACCAACTTCTTTCATGTGGTCGTTATCTGGTAGAAGACAGAGCAAATTAAACCCAACTGTTAGAAAACAGCAAATATTGCGTAGGGTTTTGATCACAAAATTCAAAGACAACGCACGAATGAAAAAATTCCAACAAGAGGACATCTAAGCGAAGAATCACAGATCCCAAAATTGTGGTTTATATAAGAATGAATACCATATCAGTAATGCTTCCAAATGTGGAAATGTTAAAAAGAACAACCTGGAAAAACCAAGTGAGGACAATATTTGAACAAACAACATACCATGTATAGCATGTACGATGAAAAACTCGAAACTGCATGTTCAAACCGACGAATGATGACTTTAGGCTGTACTTTGACTGCTGAGGAATCAAGTCAACGCGCACCAGAGCAAGAATAAGAAATGACAATAAATATAAGAAATTGCCAGCGACGAGCATTTTCTGAACAAATGTATTGAAAGAATAAGCCCATATTTATTAGAAAGCTGATCTTTTGTATGAGTTATCTAATTCATCTGTTGAAAGACAAGGCGATCACTTTGCATTCGCAATTCAGGTTGGGACTTAAACGCAGCACAAAACTGATATGGAAATTCACAAAACATGCAGAAACAACCTTCAAGGTAGATGAAATTACAAGCTGACTCAAGATGCTATCAGAAGCACGGTTTCTTGAGATGATATGTTGAATCCCGGCACAACTCTTACAATGAAGTATGCAATAATAGAAATGTGTTTGATTTTACTGGCTTGTTTTCTTTACACTCAAAGAAGTATCCCTTAATTTTTAATAAAATAAATCACCTGAACGCACAGTATTTAGTCCAAAAACTATATACTTTGGCAACAGTGTTTTTCCTTTGACAAGAAGTATCCCTTAATTTTAATAAGATAATTCACCTTTGACAGACGTCTGCGATTTCTCACTATATGTAGTTAGCCTATCAAAGGAAAAACATTTAAAGGAATAATTGTCATAAGATACAATGCCAGTAGCAAGTCAAAAGCAGCTGCACATAACCAACTTGGAACTTCGAAGTCCGCATAACATGAGGAAATAATTAGTAGCAGCATAGTAATGGTCATAGTCTTGATCAGAGAGTCAAATACAAGTCATCTGCATCTCCCACCATTCGTCAGCATACACGACCATGCTAGCTACAGTACCAAACTAATCTCATAGTTGCCATGAATTTTCACCACAATCCACCTACTGACTGTTGGATCTCATCCTAAAGGAGAACTGCAACTCCTGCTTTTTGGCATGAGAACCTCAATCTCAACTTGCACAGTGATACACGTTTAAAAAACTCACATATTGATTAATCAGGGCAAACGAATATTACTAATTTTGGCAGGGAATCAGCCAAAAGAACTGTAAAATCGCAGTCTGCTGGGAAATATTCACAAACCACCACCCAGTCAGCCAGTCTCCCTTGCTGAAGGAAAAGAGAAGGAAAGAAAAACAGCAGATGATGACCCAATGTAACACAGCAATTCTTGTTATCAACCCGTGTAGGGGTTCATGAACAATATTCACAAGTCAGATACAATGCCATCTAAAGATACGTTAGAAAGGTGAGCATGTTGTTAGAACATTTCATAGATAAAATAGATATGGGAAACGTAATCTGGGATTTTTTGATCATGTGAGCCATGACCAGATTGATGGGATAAAGCCTGAAGTGATGGTAAGAAAATTTCAGGATATTTCCAGACTATAACGCATCATGAATATAGTTATTCATCACCAAGTTATTTTTAAATAATAACTAGTTAAGCTCATTGAAGCCAACACAGTCATAGTAGTTGCTATGAGGGTCTCCATTAGCGAATAATAATTATATCATTCATATTACTTGTTCCAAGTTTTCTCAAAAACAAAGACACTTACACTCTAGTTCTTAATAGGTTTCTTCTGAAAACAAAAATGTTTATAGTTTGCCTTGCCATTGGATTTAAATCTAGCACAGTTAGCAATCAGGAGTATTCACATGACAGGACGCTCCATCTTGTTTTCACAAATGAATTCACACTGTTCAAATAATCCGTATAACCGTATTGTACAGGGATATGATTTGTCTTTCAAACAATAAATTTGATAACAAAAAAATAAAATGTCGAACAAATAATCCAAGTGCTTTCTCATTAATGATGCGCAAACTCTCAGATATATCTCCTAGAACAAATTAGCCATTAAAGAATCTGAAGAGCTCCCCTATCATCTTCCCTAAACTATCCGTGGATATTGTGTGATTAACATCAAACAATTATAACTGCTAAACAAGGATTCACAGGGAACAGAAATGGGTATGTTGAGAAATTATTAAGTGATTTGATGGTGGTGAGAATAAGGCTTGTGATTGTGGTTAAATCTTGAGCCTCTACAAATGCAGTCTAAGATATTGAAAAAGCAGATTCTACTGGAAATTATAATTTGCAAATGGAAACCATATGCAGTGTCCAAAGACTATGAGGGGGTTCCTACACATTACTGGACCACAAGGGTAATCTAGCATTCCCTCCGCTTAATGGAAAGCATATAAAGCTTTAATATGCCCCGGAGCATGAGTTTCTGAGCAAACAATTGCCAGAGAATACAAATGTCGCATTACTCTAAAGGCCAGTGTAGAAACAAGACCAGGTGCACTCGGACCCACTAGTGTGGATACCAAATACTTAAGTGACCCACTAGGGTGGATCTGAGGGGCACTCGGACCCACTAGTGTGGATACCAAATACTTAAGTGACCCACTAGGGTGGATCTAAGGTGCACTCGGACCCACTAGTGTGGATACCAAATACTTAAGTGACCCACTAGGGTGGATCTGACTTGTTAAGTTGGGGGGAGGAGGTTGTTTTATATCCTTCATGTTTTTTTGGCTGTATTGGTCTTGCATGCCCCTGGTTTAAGATATTGTGTCAGGGGTATTTTAGTCCATGTGTAAAATAGTGCATTTAGAGTAATATAAACAAGTGGAGGAGGGTGGCGGCTGTGTGCAAGACTGCAAGAACCAGTCCCCATCCTCCCTGCAGTGCCTATATTCTTCATGGTATCAGAGTAAACATGGGGAAGCAGGCCAAGACGGCCCGATTGAGAGAGATCTAGTCTGCGGCAGTTTCCAGAATTTTTGCTCCTGTTCTTTCTTGTTTTTACTCTTTCTGGGCTCTTCTGCCAGAGGAGGACATCAAGGTCCTGAAGTCCAGACCTTCCTAATACTCCATCCATGAGGGGAGGAGTTTCTATCTGTCTGTTCTTCAGAGGGACGGCCTGTTCTTGCTGCCCTCTCACATCTGTGTGACGGGTAACGACTGCAATCACA
Organism: Amorphophallus konjac; assembly: GCA_022559845.1. Taxonomy (NCBI): domain Eukaryota; kingdom Viridiplantae; phylum Streptophyta; class Magnoliopsida; order Alismatales; family Araceae; genus Amorphophallus; species Amorphophallus konjac. The sequence continues at coordinate 9,113,704 of CM040118.1, read as the reverse complement.
ACTGCCTGAGCGTTCATCAACAGCAAACAGTCAGTTCTTGTTGTCCTCTCTTTCCTATCCCTTAATATGTTATCTGCCACGTCCAATGAAGAGACATCTACTCCGGTGAAGCCGATCACCTCATCTGTGGTCAACAATCTGTCTCTTCAAATCACACCTATGCAGTTGAATGAGAGCAACTTATGGTGTGGTCGGCAGCAGCCCAGATGTACATTGTCGACAGGGGGAAGATTGGCTACATAAATGGCTAAGTCCCTGCACCTAAGCTGGAAGATCCCACTTATGGTCATCAGCACTTAGAGAACAATGTTGTTATGTCCTAGATAATCAACTTAGTGGTAACTGAAGTTCAGCAAATGATCTTACGGAAAAAGACAGCGACAGAAATGGGGGTTCTTGAAATGTTTGGACATAAACAAGATGTTGTCCGTGTTTATCAGTTCACAAGTGATATTCATGAGTCAAAACAAGGAAATCTGACTGTTACAGGTTACTTTGGTTGGAGCCTTGAGAAGCAAATGGGAGGAGCTGGATTACTATGATATCGACGATTGGTCATGTGCAGCAGATCAAACAAAGCACCTAAAGTATATCCAACAAACCTGAGCGTTCAAGTTCTTGGCTAGTTTAAACTCAGATTTTGAAAATATGAGGAGTCAGATTTTAAGCTTGGACACTTTTGAACAGATTACAAGGTATTGAGTGAAGAAGAGAGGAAGAAGGTCATGAACAGTAATATAAACACCTCCAGTTCTGGAGGTGTGGGTGAGTTTTCTGCTTTAATTGGTGCCGTTCAGAAGTCTGGCAAGGGTGGATATGTACAGTCCAAACAGAAAAACAAAGGAGGGAACATATGTATTCACTGTGGGAGCATATTGATGATTGTTGGGACTTACATCTAGAAAAGAAACCTAAAAATCAGAAGGGCAAGAAGGGGAAGCAAGCCAAGGGCAATGTTGCTACTGGACAGGCCACCAATCAGGCTCAATCAAATCTGCCCTTCTGGGCCTATCCTCTAATGATATTGCTAACATACAGCGGCTTCCCTCACAGCTAGATACTACTGCTTCCACCTCTCCATCCCCACCTCCATCAGGTGAAACTGGGGCTGCATTGGGCGCCTTTCCTCAACCTCTCAGTACCTCTCGGATCATTGATTCTAGTGTTACAGATCAAATGACCGATATTTCTCTTTTGTTTATGTCATACTCTTTGAGTTCAGGACAATATAAGGTGGCTATTGCTAATGGCGCAAGAGCTACTGTTGCTAGGGAAATATAAAATTAAATAGTCACCCTATCTTGTCCTCGGCCCTACATGTTCCTGCCTTGTCTATTAATCTACTTTCCGTCAATAGTATCACCAAAAATCTGGATCGTTGCATCTTTAAGGACTTGAAGACAAGGCAAACGATTGAGAGTGGTCATGAAAGTGGGGGACTACTATTTGGAGCCAAATGGAAGTGCAACTCTTCATTCGTCCACTAATCAAGATGAGAACTAGGCAACCAGCAAAGAAAGGAGATTTATTTATGCGGCTCACAACTTAGACATTGTCTTTCAAGTCTTTAAGAGTCTTGTTTCCTTCTTTATTTACCAAACTAAATGTTGAGTACCTTGAGTGTCACGTTTGTCGCTTGGCTAAGCAATGTAGAAACTCACTTTCCTCTCTTTACAAGTATAAGTTCATTTCCTTTTGGTCTTGTTCACTCCAATGTGTAGGGACCATCTCCAATCCCATCCCTAGATGGATGTCGTTATTTTATGAGCTTCATTGATAACGTTACACATTGTACTTGGATTCACCTCGTAAAATCAAGAGAAGAGGTGCCACACATAATTGAAGTGTTTTGTTGAATGGTGGAAAATCAATTTCAGACAGATCAAGTTTTTCATTCGTACAATGCTAGAGAATATTTTGCAAGGAATCTAAACATATTTCTAGAAAATGAAGGGATTCTCCATGAATCCTCATTTGCCTATACCCCACAGCAAAATAGAGTGGTTGAGTGGAAGAATCTACATATTTTGGAGATGGTTTGGGCTCTTTTATTACAGTATAGTCTGCCAAAAAAAATCTGCGTAGAAGCTGTTTTAACTGCTAGTTATGTTATCAACAAGATGACACCCAGGTGGTTGGATTATTGGTCACCCAATTCTCTTCTTTGTCCCGATCGCCCATTGTTCCATCTTCCTCCCCGTGTCTTCGGTTGCCTCTGTTTTATACATTGTCTCCATCCTAAGTCCTCTAAACTTGATCCTAGAGCAATGAAAGAAGTCGTCCTTAGTTACTCTCCTACACAAAAAAGGTACAAGTGCTTTGACCCTAAGACGGGGAAAAAATCTGTCATCAAAGATGCCACTTTTGTTGAATCTAAACCTTACTTCTCCCCCCCAAAGTCCTCAACAGGGGAGAATCTTGACTCAGGACCAATCCTTGCTGTTCCAGACTTGTTGAGTCCTTTAAGCTCGAAATCTGCCATAAATGGGTCCTCTACTAAGATTGGGACAGATATCACTACTGGTGAGCAGACTAAGGAGCTAATTACTTACTCAAGGCGACCAAAACAGCAAGCATCTCCTCCATGTAATGATCACTCTCAAAAGGATGCCGAATCTCCAAGTCAGGTTGCAGTCCTGTTCAGGTTTGCTCAGGCACGTGATCTGGACCTTCCTATTGCTCTTAGGAAGGGAACCGAAGAGTGTACCACTAAGCATCAATCTCCGATTTTGTTAATTATTCCCCCTTGTCACCTTCGTACTATACGTTTGTTTTAGCCTTATCTTCCTTTGTTCTTCCGAGAATTCTCTGCAGACCTAAAGTGGAGGTATGCCATGGATGAGGAGAGGAAGTTCTGGAAAAAAATAGGACTTGAGCTTGTTGATTCCCTAAAAGGGAAAAGGTTGGTTGGCTCTAGTGGGTGTTTACCACCAAGTATAAGGCTGATAGGATAGTGGATAGATACAAAGCAAGGCTGATTGCAAAAGGGTTTACCGTCACCGTCACGAACCACTGTTGCCATTGAAGCCGCCGTCGCGAACCACCGCTACTCCGGAAAAGGGGGGAGATGCCTCAAGAAGGAAAACCCTGATAAAAGAGATAACATTTGTATTCCACCCCTCCATGTTGATAAATAACATTTTAACCCCCTATTTTTTGAAAGAGGATGGTACAACTGTTGTATTAAATGGAAAAATAGGATATACAAGTATAGTCATAAAGAACCCCAAAAATCCCTGTGCAAAGGGCCACACAAAGACAGTGTGGAAAACTCTGATCCCTTGATTAACTCATGGAAATAAATAAATAAATATTTCTTTTTTCAAGAAGAAAATACACATTAGTGGTTATTTAAGTAGCAAGTGTATTATTATTTCCACAAATTTAGCTTTATCAGATGATTTAGGTTCGGGTATGGGACATTTCCCATCGACCGTAGTCGATGTTTATTTACATCGACATGAAGTCTGAATACCCTTGATTATTTGTCAAAAAAAATTTTTTTGACCTCAACAATATCCGCTGTGATATTAGGAGTTCTATCTAATAGATTTGATCAAAGAGATCACCCATTAGAGATACACATTTGGTGAAGAAAATTAACATTTCATTCTCATCTTTACAAAATACATGAAATCCCGATTACATAGTCAGGTCATTTGATTAACATTTGACTTTTATTCCACCATCAGAACAGACCGTCGAATTTGAGTTTCATAGAGATCAACCCCCTTTTTTGTTATATTTGCAATTTCCAACCCTTCTAAGATATTTTGACAGTTTCCGACCGTTCTGGGGTATTTTTACAGTTTCTAACCCTTTCGGAATATTTTTGCAGTTTTGGACTATTCTTGAGTTTATTTGAAATTTTGAACACTTTCTGGGTTTATTTGAATTATCCCTTGGGTAGGGTTCTAGAAAAGCTCAGGGGTATTTGTGTAACTTGTCCAAACCAGAAATACTTTTGTAACATCTGGACTGAACAAGAGTTTTTATGTAATCTTGGCATGAGGCGCAAGTCGCTCCTTGGTGGAGTCGCGCTGGCCAAAGACTCTCGGGATATTACTTCTCCTTCTCGAGCTCTCATGGCTTGGATCCAACTACATGCGTCCATCAACACAACGCTGGGAATCGACCTGCCTGGTCAGGTCGAGGGTGTCCCCCTTGCGGGGAGTTTCTGAGAGGCGGAGTCCCCTGGAAGAAAATTTTCTTATAATCCCTCTCCAAAGAATGGCACAAGGGACATCACCACAAGGGCATCTATGCAAACCCTTTTTGTAAAAGTTGGGATGCTTACGGGATTCCTGATTATTTCAGATAATCACGTTATTTTTTCCAAAATATTTACAATAAGATTACACTAACCACAACACAAGGACATGTGCGCGCTTAATGAGGGACAATTTTATAACATACCCGTACTGTGAGCACAAGCACGAGTACAAACACAACCCCAAAGATAGGCCTTCAGAAGCACAAGCACAACCCTCTGCGCTCTCTCCTCCCTACGTTCTGTGTGTTTGCCTGGGTCTCACTAGGGGGTATTTATAGAACCCATGGGCGGTTATATGTTGATCCGGTCCAAATATGGCCATCCAGAGCCTCTAACCAGTCCAAGTACCACACTTTGGGACTTTAACCGGACCAAATATCTCATTTGAGGGTTCTAACCAGACCAACTCAGCCAAATGGAGAGTATGGGGTCTAACCGGTCCAAATCCCCCGATTGGGGGTTGGATTCGATCCAAACCCCCCCCGAATGAGAGTTAATTGGGGGTTGGATCCAGTCCAAACCCCCCAATTGGAGGTGGATCCGGTCCAAAACCCTCAATGAGGGAAAGAAGGGGGTCAACCCCTATAGATGACCTTTCCACTGTTCACCCAACCCATAGTTTGGTGGTTAGTCCACATGGGGAGGGGCTTTCTTTAAGTTTTGTGCCTCTGTTGTGAGGAATTGTAGCGGGCAAGAGGTTGATGGTGTAAAATGTGTTGCTTCTGTTGTCACCTTTGTTGTTTAATCTGTCGCGACCGCACCACTTGATGTTGATTTTTCACGACAAATTCTAGAGTTCTACAAAACCCTTTCTGTAGATGATCAGGGATTGTACACATTTCCCATATGCATGTCGGACTTTTATATAATAGTAAGGCTCATAAGGGCCTTCTTACAAAACCGGGAAGTTTGGGGGGAATGGTATCATTTTTCCCAAAGAGATAAATAAATCACATGAATCATATAGATATTCTGTTCTACATGGGCCAAGAGAGGGACTTTTTATGACATACGCTCACAGCACAAGCACGAACACAAGCTGAAAGATGGACCTTCAGAAGCACAAGCACAAGCATCAGACCTTTGCGCTCTCTCCTCTCTACGTTCTGTCTATGTTTTGCCCTGGGTCCCACTAGGGGGTATTTATAGAACTTCGGGACAGTTACAGGTTGATTCGGTCCAACCTTGGCCCTCTAGGGCTTTTAACAAGTCCAAGTACCCCACTTGGGGGTTCTAACCGGACTAAATCAACCAAATGAGAGATTTGGGGTTGGATCCAATCCAAACCCCCCAGTTGGAGATTGGATCTGGTCCAAACCCCCAAATTGAGGGTGGATCCGATCCAAACCGCCCAATTGGGGGTTGGATGTTGGATCCGGTTCAAACCCCCCAATTGGGGGGTTTGGACCGAGGGGTTGGATGCGGTCCAACCCCCCCCCCCCCCAACCCCCCTAGGGGGTGGATCCGGTCCAAACGCCCCAATGGGGGGTTGGATGTTAAATCTGATCCAAACCCCCCAATTGGGGGTGGATTCGGTCCAAACCCTCCAATTGAGGGAGTGGGGGTGGCCGACCTCCATATATATATATATATATTTTGTGTTATTTTTCTCTCTCCTTTTTTAATCAATTTTTGACTTCAACATCCCCCAATAAAATAAAAAGAAAGAGTTGAGAGAATTCACATTACAAAGGAGTTCAATCCACTCCCTCACTCTTTCACACACAGAAGACAACCAACTTCACAACTCTCGACTCCTTCATGAAGATTCGATTATCGCATTTCCCCCATAACGACCATAGGGTGGCATGGAGAATGAGCCACCAAACGGTCATGTGCCCTATTAGGGGCCAACTTCTACCCCAATGCTCCATCAGGTGGTGTACTAGGCTGTGTCATCCGAATCCAGTGTGAGTCCTCCTAGCAAGTTTTCCCCACACCTCCTGTGAATAGGTGTAGCCTACAAATAGGTGGTTCAGGGTCTCAACCCTCTAAGAAAGTAGCTTCACCTTCAGCGGGCTCTTCGATCTCCAAAGCTGAGAGTAGAGACTATGACGAACACCTCCATAAAAATGAAGGCGTAGGCAAAGCTGACCGAGAAAGTACCCTCCTTTCCTCACCTCCAAGACCACTCATCCTCTCCGACTAGCAGAGGATGAAGTGGTATGAGGAAGGAGAGAAGGCCCTGAAGTTACTCCAACTCGCTATCCCTGAGGTCCCTCCTGAAGGTCGGACCCCAAGTGCCTCCAAAAAGATGGGAGTCGAAGGCCTGGGATATCGTCCCCAAGGGGCAGCTAAAATCACAAAGAGGCTGGAGAAAGAGACCTCCAAGGTGAAGTCTCCACACCATCTATCCTTCCAAAAAAAACTCAAGTCACCTTTTCCTAGTCAGACTCGGACAACAGAATAGATGAAATCCCTACAAGTCAAGATATCTCGCCAAAGAGGAGAGGTCCTATGCTGTGGAATGAGACCCAAGTCCCAAACTCTTCTACAATAATAGCTTTGCCTGATCACTTGCGTCCATAGTTGAATAGACTCATACTTCTTCGTCACTGTCTTCGGGATCCAGAACATGGAGAGAAAATAGATAGAAAGATTATCTAACACAGATCTACACAAGAGTAGTCTGCCCCTATAAGATAACAATCTTGTTTTCCATCCAATCAGCCTGGACTCATATCTCTGAACGACAGGAAGCCAATCTGTACAGTAAGAGCACACAGAGACAATGAAAGGCCCAGGTACGAGATAGGAAACTCTCTTATCTTACACCCCATAATGTGAGCTGCCCTCCGAAGAGGCTACTCCTCCATATTCAACCCCACTAGCAAGATTTTATTGAAGTTGACTTTATGGCTAGTTACCTCCTCCAACAATTCCAACAAGAGCCTAACCATGTAGATCTATTGCTCTCTCTCAGATGGTGTCATCAACATACTGCAAGTGAGAACGAGTGGGATCACCTCTGACCACCTGAAATTCCCTAAACAAACTAGCTACCTCAACTCTCTGTCGCACCCTGCTCAACACATTAGTCTCAAGCACAAAAAGAAGGGGAGACATAGGATCCCCCTAGCTAAGCCCCACCCACTGTAGAGAAAGAAAAACGGCTTTCCATTCACAAGGACTACAAAGGAGGCAGAAAAAATGCAAGCCTTGATCCACCCAATCCATCTCTCCCCAAAGCCCATCCTCTCCAACACATCAAATAGACACTGTCAGTTAACCCTCTCATAAGCTTTCTCAAGATCCAACTTCAGTAGAACCACACCTATCTTCCTCTGTGTCTTCATACCAAATAAACACACATGAGCCACCAAGAAGTTGTCCTGGATATATCTCATCCTAATGAAGGCACCCTGAAAGCCACCGACCAACCTATCCATCGCACTAATCAATTCCCTTGCCAACAACTTTGTGATGATCTTGTAAGTACCATTCAATAGGCTAATAGGTCTAAAGTCCCAAAACTCTTTAGCCCCTGACTTCTTAGGGATCAACATGAGGAGGGTTTTATTGATACCCCCCAAGTAAGCCCTCCCCTCCTGAAACTCCCTCATAGCTACTAGTAAATCACCTTTGATGACCTCCCAACACTTCTGGAAAAAATCCAGCAGAAGCCATCCAGCCCAGGAGCTCTATTCCCTGCAAGAGAGAAGACCACCTGGTTGACCTCTAAAAAACTCTGAGAAATAGCCTCCCTCTCCTCAGAGGAAATGCAGGGAAGTAGGCCGTTTGCAACCCTCGGCTTGCAATGTTCATCCTCAGTTAACAACCTGGAGTAGAAATCTCTCGCCTGCCTCCTAATATCCTCATCGGAAGAGAAGGAGAGGTCACCCACCTTGATGCAAGTAATGATGTTGACCCTCCTATTTGAAGCAATACACTCGAAATAAACAGAGTTCTTGTCCCCTTCTTTAATCCATCTGTCCCTTGACCTCTGCCTCCGATAGATCTCCTCTCTAGAGAAAATCTCATCAAACTGCTCTGTCAAGATATCCCTGAGTCTCTTGTCATAATCATCTAGTAGCCCTGCCTCCTCTAGACAATCCAAACCCTCAATCTACTGTAGAATTCTATCCCTCGCTGCCCTCCCTAGAAGGTTTTGTCGATCCCCCAAGGCTTGAGCACCTGAGCAATATGTTGAAGCTTCCTAACCAAAGTATCCATAACAAAGGAACCCACACTCTGTTCATTCCAGGCATTAGCGACAGTCTCCATAAAATCAGACTCACGGAACCAAAACTTCTCAAATCTGAAGTTGCGACTCCTATCATGCACATAGCTGGTCTTCAAGAGGGTGGGCTTATGATCTGAAGTAGACCTTGCCAAAGAGAGCACCTGCACAAAGGGAAAGTGATCCTCCCCATCAACAGACACCAGAAATTTGTCCAACCTTGAGCAAGAAGTATTTGGTCGTAAGTTGGATCAAGTGAACCGACCATAAGCCACGCCAATGTCCACCAACGCTATCTCATGGATGAAGTCAGTGACGTCCTCCATGTCGCCTGAAGGCTTACTATCCCTCATCCTCTCCCAAGAGGAGGCTACCAACACACCAAGGCCAACAAGAGGAAAGGTGGTGGCAGATCAGCTCATCCCCCAGAAGTCGCTTCTCCTCCATGGATTGAGGACCATACACTCCACTAAAGTTCCAAGAAAAACCATCTCTCACCTGCCTAAAGTGAAGAAAGATGCCCCATTTGCTAACTAACCTATCCATGACCACTGTAGATACCTAATTTGGACATCCCGCGGACCCTTTGTCTAGCCACCATAAAAGTGATCCTTCTTCTTGGTTGATTGTGAGTGTGTAGTCTCATCCTTGTTTAGGTAGGCTCCACCTTGTCCCTTCGCGATAAGTTGACGGGGGGTTGCAGGGGGGTAGCGCCCCCCTGCCCGTAAGGTCGGGGGTTTGGGGGCTCACGCCCCCGAGGCGAATTTTTTGAGGTGCTATATATAATTCTCTGCATTTTCCATTGTTTCCTCAAGAAGGTCAAAGTCTTGGCCGCCCACAACCCAGGGTGGCCAGATACCTGGCCGCCCACCTCCCAAGGTGGCCAAATAGTTGGCCGCCCACCATCCTAGGTGGCCAAACTGCTGACCGCCCTCACCCACAAGAAGGCCATCGACCTGGCCGCCCAGCTCCTTGGGCGGCCAGAACCTTGGCCGCCTCCTGATAACTGCAGTCAAACCCACGTTTCCGCCCACTCCGGACACGTCCTCCGAAACCATCCCCACTCGGGGGGGTTCGAGACCCACGTAACTCACACGTACTCTATTTTCGAATGGTTTTTCATGGAGGGAAATCCCCCACATACAAAAACTCTGTTCCGAACCATCTCACAAGGGGGGGTTGGACATTTTCGGGGGTGAGGACATTTTCGGAGTTGGACATTTTCTCACGGAGGGGTTGAACATTTTTGGGAGGAGAGGTTGGCAATTCGGAGCCCAGAGAGAGAGCTGTGAGCACGAGAGCGCCTTCCCCGATCTTCCCCTAGCAGCAGAACCCGACGTCGAAGAGCCCCGCGACCGAGGAGCCAAGTTCCAGGGGGCGGCCATAGACATGGCCGCCCACCATCCTTGAACGGCCACATAGCTGGCAGCCCTCTGCATGGTCGACGGGCAAACCCCGTCCTTCTTTCCCTTGTTCCTATATTGCTACGTTCCTACTACATGCATGCATACTAGATCTTCCTAGCTCCCTATTTTAAAGAGGTTTTTCAACACAAAACATAGGGAAAAGGGATGGTCGAAAGTCTCGGCCATCCCCCTTCCCCCCCCCTCCGGTACGATCACCACCATTTGCATGTTTCCTTTACTTCTATGAGCATATTCTACACTTTCTCAGTCTAATGGTTTCTTTGTTTGCTGGTTAATTTATAGGGACTTCATCATCGACTCACAAAGCTCCTTGCTCTTGGCCGGCCGAGAGCGAGGACATGAACCCACATTCTCCCGTTCCTAAGGCATCCACGATCATCACTCTTGTGAGGCCCAAGTATAGGTCTCTGGCGATCACATCATTTCTTCGATTCTAACCTGTGCACTGTAGGTTTGCAGCAGCATAGTTGGAGAGGCCACAACGACCACGCCGTACGCGGACACCACCCTTCCGGCACCTACAACCACCGTCTCCACTTCATAGGGATTCCAGAGTATCAAAATCCGCTCAGACCTGCCCATCGCCGAGAAGCAACCCTCAAAGAGAGTGTAGCACCTCCAATCTCCCTCATAAGAGAAACACCATCCCGGTCACACTTGGTCTCTTGGATGCAGAGAATATCAATTTCGCATCTCCTGATCAGCTCCCTCACCACCCTCTTCTTCTCCTCCCCACCCCCCCATCCCCCTCACATTCCATGAAACGATCCTCATGCAAAACTTAGGATGTCTCTCTCCTCCCCACCCTCCCCTCTTTCCATGTACACCTTCACCTGGGGTCTGACACTAGCTCCCCATCTCTTTTTGATTTTAGAGAAGACCGCATCTTTCTTCACAGCCACATACAAGATGCCCACCTTGTTCGCCACCTCCCTCACTTGTTCCCTGTCATCTTCTCGACTTTCCCCAGCATTTTCCTCACTTATCCATCCCACAACACCCCTACATCTTCGTTCCTCCCCTACAAGTTGCAGTCCTGCCACCCTTCCTCCTCATCCACCAACAAACCCTCTCTTTTTTTAAAACCAAGAAATTATTGAATCGATTGCGGATCAGGATCGAGATCGCTCAATCCGACCGATGCAGATCAGATCTAGGCCGGGCGATCCAATCATGATCCCTGAGTTTTCCTACCTTGGTCCGGATACGTACTCCTCTGCACCGTCCACTTGGACAGTGGGAGGGGGTCCCTTTGGCCAAGACAATCTGGCATTCACTGCCACTTCAGTAGCTTCTGCAGTAGGGCTGATGGCTAGGAAACCCCCTCTATTCACCTGAGAAACCACTCACCCGTCCTCCCTATCCCCTCCACTATCCAACATGACCTTGACTACCTTTGTAGACACCCTCCCCTCCACCAGACCCCCCCCCCCACACACAAAGCCATTGGAGCCGAGCCTGCAAGAGGTTTGCCGACAACGGGTCTAGCACGATGCAAACCCTTCGTTGCCTACCGAGGTGCTCTTTAGGACCTCCGTATAAGAGCGTTGGGGTCCCCAGCCATCTCCTAACCCCACCACCCATCTCCCTTCCCCAGGATTTACAGGACTGCTGCATGTGGCCTATCTTTTCACATTGGAAGCACCCCTACCCCAGTAGACGCCCCTGAAGCGGAATCCCTCGTGCATTTGTCAGAGGTCTCATGTTGGGCACCGGTGGCTACTGGGGGTCCAACCACCAAGAGGTACCCAGTTCGCAGTTCACCTCCCCAACGCATCCCTTCCTTCTCAGAATCCTCAAAGTTTCTCTCTCTAGAATTGTCTAGAGAGAGAATGGATTTTAATCTCTAATTGGGTTTGGAATGTTGAGGCCCTTGAGTAGACCATTCTATCCTTAATAGTGGTAAGTCTGCAGTATGGTCACTAAGCTCTACCTCTACACTATCACTAGCCTGTGACATGGCTGTCGTATAATAAAAGAGTGTTGTTAGCCTCATAAGTGGATATACCACATTCAAAGTCAAAGATAAAATATAAGGCAATTGTGGAACCCCGACTCTAATTAGGGATGGCCAAACTAACACATAATGTTGCAAGGTGGAAACACCTATGTGACCTACCCAACCCATCCATTAAGGGCCGCTTTGATATCCGATTAAGGTAAGCCCAGCTAGGGTTAGCTCAGGTAAGGTATTCCAAGATTAAGCCTAACAGAGTTTGATAACTAATTTTTATTTTATTTAGATTAAGAAAAAATAATTAAAATATAATAAATAAGAAACCCACATAACCTATCTGCTCGACCCTGGTTAACTTATTCGACCATTTTGGTCAAATAAGCTATCCACCTTTAACCTCACTCTACCCAACCCCGAATAAGCTATACCCCGAGCGATGCTACCAAAGTTGATTAAGGCAGAATAAGCCGAATAAGCTACCCTACCCGACCCTTACATTGTTGTCAAAGAGACCCTCAATGTCCCTTTAAAAACGTAGATTATACCAATTCATACATTAAATAACCATCAACTTTATATCATCGACTCCACGATGTCAAATATTACATTAAGAGTTCAAATAACAAAACTTCCCCAAAGTCTTATGCAGAACTTGAATTTTTTTGAGAAGTGGATAGCACCACATTTGTATTAAATTTCAAATGAAATTGGGATATACAAGTATAATCAGTCAGCTTCTAAAAATCCCTATACAAAAACACCACACCGAGACAGTATGGCCCTTGCTATCCCCCCAACAAAAGGAAAAGAGAGGAGTTGTGAGACTCCACTTTACATAGATGTTTGATCCAAACACACACTTTCTCACAAACAAAACATACCATCCTATCCTCTACTCTTGCTTCACCTCTGAAGATTTTGCTGCTTCTTTCGCCCCACAAAGTCCAAAGAGTAGTATGAAAGATGAGCCACCAAATGAATCTATCCCTCTTTAGGTCCCAACTCTTGTGTCATTTGAGGAGGAAATGGTGCACACTCTCAAACGGGTCAAAGGACTGGTGGATCCTATCGTTGATCTTACTTTATAACTCCTTAGAGAAAGAACATCCTGTAAAGAGGTGGTTTAGGTCTTCCTCCACCTCTCCACATAAGTAGCATAAGATGGGTATACCTTGAAGAAAAGGGGGAATCCTATCACATGTGGGTGGTCATGTGATATCCTTCATATCAACAGCTTCACTTTCAACAGACTCTTAGGGGACCCAAATTTGTGGGGCAAAGCAGTGGTGCACTCTCCATCCGAGATAAGTGAGTATGCAAACTTGACAGAGAAACCTCCCTCCTCCTCCCACCTCCACACCCCCCTATCGACCATGTTGTCCCCAGTCTGTACTTTAGGAGGAATAACAGGAGACCCTCCAACTAGTCCCTCTCCTGATGCGTAAGATTCCTCCTAAAGGTAGGTCCAGCTTCCCCTAGATAGCTGCATGTCAAAAAAATGTGTCACAAATGCCAAGGGTGCAGCCAAAATAACAAAGAGCTTCGAGAAAGATTCTTCTAGTGTGAAGTCCCCGCATCACCTGTCCTTCCAGAGTAGCCACCTCTGTCCATTGCCCAGACTGACCTAGACACTCGATATGATGATATCACCGCCCTGAAAGATGCCTCTCCAAATCGGCGAGACATTGTGCAAAGATGCCGATGACAAATCCCAATCTCTAACCCTGCTATAATATATTTGCCTAACAAGTTGCAGCCATAACCTCCACAGCCATTCGCATAGTAGTGCCAAATTGAAATATCTGATATTCTTGATGCCTACACCTCATGCTTCCTTGTTCTTGCAAACTTTGTTTCAAGAGCTATCATGCTAACCCTTGCCATTGTCTCCACTGCCATGCTAGAAAAATCTAACTTGAATGGACTCCAGCTTCTTGGCCACAATTTTGGGAATCGTGAAAATGAAAAGATAGTAGATAGGGAGACTGTCAAGCACCAAGTTGCATAGCACCATTCTCTCCCCATATGAGAGGAGCCTCGCCTTCCATCCTACAAGTCTGGACTCATACCTTTGCACAACCACCTGTCAATCACCACATTGTAGAGTCCCTGGAGACAGTGGCAGGCCCAAGTAGGAGAAAGGAAAGTCTTATGAGTAACCTCTCCTCCATGTTGATCCCAACTATATAGCTTTTGTTGTAGTTCACCTTCAGACCAATAATCTCATGCAGCAGCTTTAGCATCAACCTGACATCATACAATTGGTTCTCGTCATCTACGAAGCAAAGAATAGTGCCATCAACATACTACAGATGGTTGATGCCAACACTGTGGTGCCCAGCCTAGAAGCCTCTAAGGAAACCTGCCCTTTCATCCCTCAGCGACATCCTGCTCAAGATCTGTGCAACTAGGACAAACATAAAGAGACACATAGGGTCTCCCTGGTGGAGCCCTCCGCCACTATGGAAGGATGAAGTGGGCTGCCCATTACCAAAGATAGCAAAGGAAGCTGAGGAGATACACGCCCGGAGTCACCCAATCTATCTCTGATCAAAGCCCATTTTAACCAAGGTCTACTATAGGCATTGCCATTTGACATTGTCATATGCCTTCTCAAAATCTAACCTCGGCACCACCCCCCACTTCCTCTGGGTCTTCATGACAAACAAACACTCATGTGCAACTAGGAAGAAGTTTATGAAAATAAATACAATAAAGGAACCTACTATTTAAACGGCCATGAAAATCTTCCAACTAATCCTCCCCGGATCCTTCTTCCAACATGTATGTTAAATTGGAATCCGCTTCTCACTCTTCACTAGAATCTCTTGAAAATTTGTGGAATCTATTATAAGTCTCTAGACCTAGTAGACTCCGAAACAACGGACATGATTATTAATTTACATGGTACACAAGCTTAAACACATAATATAACATAGCTTTGTAGCGGTCATATCATACTTACTGATCATAAGAGGGATTAACAGAAAAACACACATTATACCGAGTTCCCAAATTAATCAGTAACACTCTTGAAATTAGCCGAGTTTCACACATCCTTTTAGTGAACTTGGAAACGAACAAATCATGATACACCTGTACCTACATTGTCAATTTCATAATTAAATTAGTAAATAGATCAGAGCCTTGAACTTTCACTTTCACATATTGGACATGCACTACTAATCGGTCCTTTATATTGACATTACCGGCGTACCCAGGCAATGGCACTAAGGTCTTGGGCTATCTTGCGTAATTGGAGGTCGACTACCCCATTATAACAAGCCAACAAGTCTGGCTCCGAGATTTCATATTTGTTGCTCATGGACAAATGTTTGCTTTCCCCTCAGTGGCCGAACCAGGGAAAAGGCTCAATTCCATTAGGAAGCAATGTCCACATTCACATTTACTTCTGTTTTTTCTTACTGATACAAGAAGTAAATCTAAGTCTAAAATAGTAGCATACAATAAGGTGTGAGAATTCCAATCCTTGACATGCATCATTTCTTATTCGTAATCCTTGCAAAATAGGAGTGCCATTCAAAGTAACACTAAACTATTTCATATGTATCTGAAACCAATGCTATCAAACCCATACTTAACATGTTCTAAACTAGATGTTTACTATATGCATATATGAAAACCCGGATACACTTCAAACCCTTGATTACACGTTGCAAACCATAAAACAAAGCAAACGAAGGAATAGTTATCATCTAATATGGAATAGTTCACCATTGCCTAACTAGCTTTCAACTATTAGGTTGCACTGCTTGTATTGCCTATTGAGTCCAACTGTTGGCATTCCGCTTGATGCTTCAGTTGCTACATTCCGCCTGTCGACTTCAACTGCTAGCTTCACCTAGTGCCTTCCACATGTTGCTCAAACTGCCAATTCTACCTGTTACCTTCCACCCGCCGGCTTCAGTTGCTATCTTCTGCCTACCGGCTTTAGCTGCTACCTTCTCCTACTATCTTCCGCCTGTTGCTCCAATTGCCAGTTCCGCCTGATGGCTTCGGCTACTACCTTCCACCTACTCGCTTCAGCTGCTACCTTCTACCTGTTGGCTTCAACTATTAGCTTCAGCTACTGCCTTCTGCCTATTGCTCCAATTGCTATTTCCGCCTGCTGCCTTCCACCTGACAGCTTCAACTGCTACCTTCTGCTTATCTGGCTTCAGCTACCACCTACCGCATGCTGGCTTCAGCTACTAGCCTTCCGACCATTAACTTTGCCTATCTACTTCAACTACTTCCTTCCACCTATTAACTTCTATTGCTGACTTCAGCTATTTATTTCAACTACTAGCCTTCCGTCTGTTAAAATAGGAGCTTTTTACTTACCAAAAGGCTTACTAAACTATAACCTTACTCTTCTACCTATTTGCATAGGTAACCTTATCCACCTATAAACTTTCTAATTTGTCCAATCCAATTGAGATTTTCAAGCTATTTAACGATCTAATTAAGGAAGGTCGCTAACAAAGAAGTCATAGGTGACTTATTCTTCATGCCACCCTTTGGGCCTTATGGAGAAAAAGAAATAGAGTCTTCAGGAAGGAAGCTAGAGCACCAAAAAGTCTCTTTCATCTGTGAGAAAGTGAGAGATTGGGTTTCAATTATATGTGAAGTGGACTCACACAATTACTAATAACTATGAGGTCTTTTTGTACAGGGATCTTTTGGGAACATACTGCTTATATGTGTATATCCCTCATTTTTTACATTTAATATAATTAATAGTACCATCAACTTTCCAAAAAAACAATTTCGCCTTAATCATACATTCCTACGAATGTTTATGCTAGTCTTACTAGGGTGACTTGATTGGACTTGTTCTTAATATTCTTAATGGGCCATAATTCTAAATGGGCTGAGAACAATAAGCCACAGCTATTAAATTATTTTGGGCCTAGGGCTTCATGGCTATACCGTATTGGGCTTAATTTACTCTCGTCCATTACACATAGTGGGCTTCAACATCTGGGGAGTTACAGCAATAGATTTATGTCATTGATAACTAGTACATCGTTGTTGCCTCCATGAGTAGCAGTAGCAGTGAAGATAGGAATAATAGCGGTCACATTCTATCTTTTGGTAGCATCTACAGACTACAGCATGACCAGAAGAATGAACCATCTCTCAAGAATCCCTGATGACAAATGCAATTTCAGCTGCTATATCACCACTTCCTCTGGAGATAGGAGACGGCAACTGTACTACCTCTATGTATTCCTTAATAAAATTGGTAGGGCACCCTACATTGGATGAAAAAAAGAACAAAGCTAATGTAGAATCCATAAGTACTATTTGGCGAGAGATTTCAATTCAAATAATGAGCTTTTTGCTGGGATGTCCATCCAAGTAATGAGCTTGTCTGCCAAGAAAAACAATTTCATATGCATATACAATTCTAAAGAAACAATTTCATATGAGTACTTGCAACTCTGTCATGGGTATTCTGTTTACAAAGGATGCTCTCTGCAGTCATATCACATATCTGACAAGTCAGAGTTAAGCAGTAGGACTTCCGTGGAGCTCTCTGCTGATTGATTAATTTGATTCCAGGCAGATCACCAGTTCCTCCAAATCAAAGAGCTCTTATGCATGACTACATTCCTCAACTGTTTTGTATTTCTTTTTTAGTAAGGCCGCATGCCTTGCTTTCTTTAGCCATTTCAATAAGATGTTCATCCTTCCCTCTTCTGTCACATTTTCTTTCTCCTGTTAAATTAGAAGGCTAAAAGCCCATTTCACTTGTTACTACTAAAAAAAGAACATTGAGACATTAAACGAAATCAATCAACTGATCCATATCTATAGCAAACATGAAGTGCCACAGAATAATGCTTATTGAGTGACTCATGTCAAATAGGGTAAGACAGCCCAGACTTAGACTGGTCAATAACGTCTAGGCTGGGGTTCAGAGCACAAGAAGTCCATGTAAATGAGCCCAAAATCTTGGAACTCCAGGCACAATCTCAGATTTAAGACTTGTGATGATATTATCGAATGAGCCCTGAAAACATCAAACGTAGTGATACATCACTTGCTTTCGCAGTTTCATCTTTATTTCATCCCATTCTGTTCTTCAAAATTAAGGATACCCACGATGTCTTTAATGGAGCTTGCATTACATCAGATAAGACATTATACAGGTGAAACTCAAATCATCAAACGTTTCTTGTTGGATTGATGAACAAGCAGACTCAACCTATTCTGTAAACACACAACAAAAACAAACCATAGACCAAGAAAAAGCCTTCGAAGGAATTAGACGGAATTTTTCTTTTCTCTTCTCACATAAAACCTTAACAGCCCACGGGTAGCAACGGTGTCAGCTTTACACAGAAGTTATTAACGAGATCAAGGCCATGAAGTTATGCTACAATTGACAAAAGAAAACGTGAAAAGGTTCAATTTCCTGAACGAGAGAGAAAGAGAGAGAGAGCGCGTAAGTCTATGTACCTCCGAACTGATCACCCCAAAATAACACCCGCCCATCATCCTCCTCCTCGTCAAACTCGTCCCCGTAGCCAAACTCGGCATCTCCTCTGTAACCAGTCTCACTAGCATAGCCGGATTCGTTACCCTGCAAGTCCAGGATGCCCAACCCGCCCTGGTAAGGCGCCGCATACGGAGCCTCCCTATCCAAACCCCCTCCGCCGCTCCCACCGTCCCTGCTATCCCTCCTTGAGATCCTCACCTCGCTAACATCCGACCCCCAGTTCCCATCCCCGTTCATAAACAGCTCCCCGCTCGAGTCCGTGCCCCCGGCCACCACGGGGAAGTCCGAGCACGTCGCGTACGCCCCGGACGCGCCCCCTCCAACCGAGCAGCACCGCCGGCGGGTCCCGCTCCGCTCGCTGCTCCGGCCTGAGATGGAGCGGGACCCGCCCCGCCGCCGGCGCCGCTTCCTGGCGAGCCAGCCGCCGAGGCCCTCCTCGCGGAACCTCTGCTGCTGCTGGTGCTGATGCTGTTGCGGAGGGGGATCGTCGAGGAGGGAGAGCCTGGAGAGGTCGAGGGTATCGCCGGGGGCAACGGGGGCGGTGGATCGATCGGAACGGCAGGGTTTCTTGGCGGGGATAGGGTACGGGGGGTCGAGGTGGGGCGGCGGGGAGTAGAGATGGAAAGGATTCCAGGCGTGGAGCTGGAGCGTGCAGGATTCGAGGGCGTGACGGGCCGAGCCCAGCGGCCTCGTCGGGGTCATGCTACTTCCCCCGGCATCGCCCAGATCCCCCACCCCCTCCTCTCCGCTCCTCTCTCTCTCTATCTGAGTGTGTGATAAGATCGCTCCCTCTTTCTCTCTATCTCTCTCCCTTATAAGTATGTTTACCTCTGCAGGGAGTCCTGGCAGTGAAGGAACCTGGCATGGTATACCCCAGTACGCATCGGAGGCGTGCGCGTCAGGCTTCCCCGAATGCCGTCGTCGGAGTTGGATATGGAGGAGGAGGACCCCTCCGCACCAACAGTCCGGCACACGGTGGACTTGACAAGTGGACGAAATATTAGTGGTTGGTGCCGCACATTTACTGTCAAGCCCCGGTCTAGTTTAGGTCAGTTGGGTACGAATTTGACTCGTGAGATTAAATTTTAAGTTTGATTTGAACTCTATTTATGTCAAATCGAGTTAGATTAATTTGATATTAATAAAAATATATAAAATTCGATTAAGATCTAACTCGACTCAAAATGTTAAATAAAATAAATTTTAATAATATTATAATTGATAATATAAAATTATAATCTCATTAATATTTGATTTATTTAAAAAATATTTTTATTTTTATAATTAAATGAAATATCATAATTTTAATGAAATGATTTTTAAATTTAAAAAGAGAAAAAAAGGGTAAAGTCGGCTCGTCGGCCAAATTCAAAGCCCGATCTGACTCTTGAGTCTAATCGGGTCGGACTTTTAAATCAGACTAAAGACTCATAGATCGGAAAATACCTTACGGTGTGCCCAAAATCGGGTCAAACCCGCATACTTATCGGATCCGACTTGACCCATTGACAGTCCTACGCACATTACTCTCTCGAGCCACGAGCACTTCAACTAGGATTAATAAATTCCAATGATATCACTCCTATATTTTAAATTTCATAAATATTACCTTTAGTTGTTTCATTTGTGATCGCAACATTTCAAAAGTATTAAGTTGGTTTACTTCCCTCTAACGACGTTGATATTTGCATAGTTATCCGAGAACGACTCCTCATCCCTCCGATGAATACCTGGAATGAAATCACATGATTACTTTAGTTAGAGTTGATTAGAGTTGCTTTGAGCCCACTCTTAACTGATGCGCGAAAATGTGGAGTACCAGCACTCGTGATTTTTCAAATAAGTGAGCATGTTCTTGAAAAATATTATGTAAGACCTTGTTTGATTGGAAGGATATTAACATTAAATCTGACCTTGTTATCCATGGATGACCAATGCCCAGCTTGGTTCTTCACAACATTCTCCAGAAATATAGGCGGATAGGCCGAGTTTAAAAACGCTGCGAAGTAGAAGATTTTGCAAAATTATCTCTGTCATACGGGTCATTAGATGGTACAGATTAACGGTGTCTCTACGTAAGGCAACGAAATCGTGTTTGGTGAAAAGTTGGCCATTCGATGGGGCGGAAAAACCCTATCATTGAAAAGACCAAAGTGTCTTATAATGATCATGTTTACTCCACACACGGTTCACCTCACTTCCATTGATCGAATCTACAATAGACGATCGTTGCCTCCCCAGATAGGAGTGATCCTTGCGTCGTCGGATCGCAACTACAACAGCCGTCGGAATGGGAGGAGGGTCGCAGTGTCTTTTTCTTGCAACTGCAGCTGACGGATCGGACAACCAATCTCCGACGATCTGTCGTATCTCTCTGTCGACGACGCTGATCGCTCCTTCTTCCTCTCCTTCTTCACCTTGTTCGCGTTCGCCCTTCCTTCCCCTGTGTAGTATTTGCCCTTCACGGTGAGAAGGAAGAGAGAGAGAAGAGGGCAAAACCGACTTTTGACCTCAAAAATCGCCGCCCACCATGCGGGAAACTACCTCTGGACAACTTTCAGGGATTCGCGAATGACAAACTCACTGTGTCTCATTTCTCTCTCATCCCCGAATCTGATTATCACGTATCTCAATGCCCTCATTGAAATCCCCTGGGCAGCGTTTCCTAACACGCCCATAGTTTAACTGTATATCCATGAAGTCATCATATTTTTATGGTACCACAAATTCAATGCATGAGAACACTATGCAGTAATTGTCATGTCCGTATACCTGTGGCAAGTTTGATTTGAGCTCCTGTCAAAAAGACAGTGAGAACACAAATTCAATGCATGAGAACACTATGCAGCAACTGTCATGTCCGTCTACCTATGGCAATTTTGATTTGAGCTCACTGTCAAAAAGAATCCACACCAGTAGTCTCCAATAACATATTATCGCACATCTTTATAACGTCTCCAGTTGGCTCCCTTCATCGTTTTTAACATGTTTAGCTTTGTTTTAAAAAGAATACTAAGTACAACTTTAACATAGTGTTGTATTTGTCTATTCTAGATTGTATTTATGCGGAGGAAATATCACCGGCGGCAGTAGAGGTCAGCGGAACCTATGTCGATCTGGCGCAAACTTTGTCGAGTCAACTCCGGCGCCCCCTAGGGAGGTGGGAGCTCCCCCGAGAAACCTCCCCTCCCATTAGGTTCATTCAGTCCCTTTGCCATATTTCCACTGTTCCCTTTCCCTCTCGCCATAGCCATCGATCACTTGGTTCCCTTCCCTCACACCTCCCCCACTCAAAGTTGCATCTCCTTTCCTCATCCGCCTTGATCCCTCTTGTTTTGTCGATGAGTTGTCTGAGGTTTTGTTGATGTCCCCCTGCCCCTCTCTGTGTTCTCCCCGTTGTGATCCTGCCTATCCATCACCTAGCTGGTCTCCCCATAGACGAACCCCTTCTCCCTATGTTATTTTCGTTGCAAACCCTTCTTCCTCGCCACCATGACCCCTTTCACATGAGTATTTAAATCTAACCCTTCACCCACCCTCCATCAATGCTCCCCACCCCTCCCCCTTGACCTCAACCTGCCTTCCTAACAATCGTAAAACCCCTCACTCTCCCTTACTCTTTCGTCGTCGTCGTCGTCGTCTCCCCTTCTCCCCACCTTTGTCCACCTCCCATCCAACCCCACTGCCACCAGTCTCCGCCTATCCCTCTAAGTCTCTGAACTCACCACCCACTAGCCGTCGTCACCCCCTCCCCCACTCCCAAGACAGGGTATTCCCCGTCTAGCTACTACCATATGTTTCCACATGTTTCTCCACAACACCATCCTCTTGATTGGTTAGCCCTCTTAGTCAGCTCCAAGCTTCCTCCCTCACCTCCTCCTTGCAAGTTTCATTTCCTTGTATTGACGTGAAGACCACCTAGTCCCTTTCCCTCCCCAACAACCTCAGTTGTAATAGCTCTACATTGGTTTTATTATGTATCTAAATATGGGCTCGGGTATGATCCATTAATGATGTTAGTATGGGTGGGACACGTGCTATCTTATTATATGTATATCGTTAAGGGTTTATTGAAAGTTGTTAACTTTTGATAAAAAAAATGTAATTATACGTTCAGTGTTGCATCTAGTGCTCAACACGTGCACAACATTGAATAGATGAATATAATGCTTAGTAGATAAATAAAATATTATTTTAACATTGTATTTAGTTGCATAATATTGTATTTGAAACTAGGTGAAAGGATTACAAGTAAAGGATAAAAAATAGTAAAATATGTGGCAATTATTTTATTGAAAATGATTGGAATCCGATCTCTCTTACATCGAAAGTATACGGACTCGTTTTAATAAAATGCCAAAAATGTCTTACTTCTAATTAAGAAACTTGCTTCGAGGGGCATGCCACTTTTTCTCACCCCATTTAACTCTCTAACATTTTCTCTCTCTTGTATGTTCTATGGTGCAATGGTTTATTGGGTTTTTTGTAAATAAATCGTGCTTGGAACAGTATTTACAAAAATGGTATTCCTATAAATATATTAGCAATGATATCTTGAATTTTGACTCAAACTTGTAAAAGTATCATCGTGCTTAATTGTCATCTGCGACCACACAAATATTTAACAAATATTCAAAAATTCTCATTAAATAGTCATAAAATGATTAAAATACCCCTTTCTCTCCTCACACTTGTAGAGAGAGAGAGACCCTCTATGTTGGAGCACCCCGCCCCCTATCCTGCAACCTGTCCACTCCCCACCGGAGTCTCCCTACCCCCCACCCCTGCGTTGTTGGAAACTATTGTTGAAAATTAAAGCACATACATCAATTAAATAAATAAATAAAAGCTATAAACATAGCATGTTCGGTCGAAGTGCGTAGTCATTAGAACTAAGAGTTTTATTATCTCTCGACATGCGGTTCACTTGACAATGACCTTCTAGAGATACAACGACCCTCGAGTAGGCGATATCCTCTCTCCCGTTAGCACGTCCTCGAGAAGAGCTTTGCGAATCTCGACCTTGCTCTCAAGTACTCAGCAGAATAAGAGAAGACTGTAAGAGAAGAAACAATTGCAGAACCGTGAGAAATAGTATGTTTGCTTGTGTGTTCGAATGACCACCCAATGCGGTCTATTTATAATGCTGGAGACACTCAGTAAATCACGGTAACAAAATCTCATAAGGAAGAAAGTTGGTTCAACAAAGGAAGTCTGTTCGCGACGGACGTTTTCACTGATTCTCGAACGGACGCATCCATCCGTTTTAGGAATGAAACAATCGGCGAAAGTTATGTAAGGGAAGGTTATATCTTACAGTAATGTATGATATGTCAGGTTTTCGAATGTGGCAGTGGTAATGCACGGCAGTGCATTAACTGCATTGCCCCCTGCCTTTTTATTTTACTGCCTTTTCTAATATGCGTCCCCCCTCCCTGCCTGCCATAGTCCCCACCTTGCAAACCACCCCCCAACCACCCTGTGCCCCCCTCCCCGCAACAGTCCCTGTCGGAGTCCCCCCCCCCTGAGCACCATCATGAGCAACATGATGATGGCATGCTTCTTCTGGAAGGCGTAGATCATGTCGGTGCCCATTTGGATGCCCACATTGAGGACGACGGTGGTCGCGAGGATCGCCAAGGCGACGACGTTGGAGAGGACATCGGACTCGTCCACGGCGCCCAAGGAAAGCATGAAATTGCCCATGGAGGCGCAAGGTGCAAATGAGGACAGTGCCCTGAGCATGGTGAGCTGGTCGGCGAGGCGGGGCATGGAGGTGTTGAGGCCTGCAGGGAGCTTGGTGGCTAGGCGGAGCAGGGTGGGGGTGGTGGCATTGAGGGAGAAGAGCATGGAGGGGAACCAGAGTTGGTGGTGACAGAACCTCGAGTAGGCGTCGAAGGCCATGGCTGCGGCGCGAAGGAGTGAGGTGGCGGCGATGTAGAGGCCGATCCATGGCAACGACCTTGCATACTAGGTGTCGTTGAGATCGTCGGTTGCGGTGCAGCCCCTCATTGAGATGGCTTCTTGGTGGGTGGGTTGGGGGGCATAAGAAGAAGGCGATCTCCATGTTCTACTAGACTAGTGATCCCTTTGTGTCGGAGTATCCCCCCTTGCACTCCCTCAATGTCTAATGTATTTATAAGAATGATATTGTTATAAAAATTATTATAATCATGATTTATTTAAATAAAAAACCACAATTTTTTCCTCCTAAAAACTCTTTACACCTTCTCTTTACGAGGCCTTAAGCTAACCCAAGTTAGACAGTGTTGGATGACTCCACTCTCATTTAATTAAACCAACTTATGATATATTAAAGCTGGTTATATGAACACCTCCTCGTGTAAGTGATTAACTTCTCATCACGTTGACGAACTTAATGGACGCCTCCTCATCCAGGTGTCAACCTTTCCTTAGTTTGCTAGATCTGTGAATACTCTTCGCAAGTGTGCCCATATGTATGCATTTTATTGGGGGGGGGGTCGCCGGGCTCGCTCCTAAGTGAGAAAGGGATTGAAATTGGACAGACTCAGGAATCAACATACAAAAATATCTAAATAGATGAAATATCCATTGCAACGAGGGTGCACCGTGTGGTTACAACTTACAACCAAGGTCAGAGAGTGCACAAGATTACATAATAGAGGCGGATCCGATGCAAGAGTAAATAGGCAATTTTTTCCATTAGTATGTGGTTAAAAGATTTAAGGCACCTTTGGTTGGACTTTTAGTCCACTTATTTTTTTGTTAAACCATTATGAGCTCGATAGTAGTTACAATAAAGAATCTCATTTGGCATAAGATTTACAATAGAATTATCATTCTATTTTAAATCTCGCACGAGGAAACGTTATCCAATTAGTGTTAACTCATGTTGACGTGGGTAAAATTGAGAATTGTGAAATACAAATCATATAATTTGGGGAAATTATCCCTATATTCTTATAATCTTGTCAAATTGCCTCTATATCCCTAACTTTGTCACATTTACTGCAGTACCCCTAAAATCGTTAACAATGAGTCATTGTGTCCCTGTCGTGATCCAATCGTTATCCTATTTAACTAAAGTTGCGTTAGGGATGTGAAAACTAAAATATCTAATCTACCTCTAGTTAAATTTCTAAACTTAGTGTGAAAGAGAGAGAAGCGGGGGAGAGAGAGAGCGCTGGGAGGAGGGTGTCCCCTCTTTGGTGCTGACAATCCTTGCAGTTCAGTATCGAGGTATAGAGAGAGAGCGAGATAGGAGTGAGAGATAGAGGGGGGAGGTGTCTTTGTTAGAGGTGGACCGGTGGGGTGGGGGAGGGGGGGAATCCAAGAGTGAGAGAGAGAGAGAGGGGGGCAACCGGAAAGTGGGCGACTGTGGGAGGTGGAGAGAGAGAGAGGAGGGCGTTGAATGGGAGAGTGAAAGTGAGAGAGGGGGTGGGCAGAGAATTTTTTATTTTTTTCAAAATTTTAAATCTTAAAGTAGTTCCGTGTGGGAGTGACTTCACCTCCCGAAGTCGCTCTCACAAGGAGTGACTTTCGTCCCCTCCCCACCCCCCGATATCACTCTCTCTTTCTCCTTTCTCTGCCTCCAACACTCTCTGTAATGCCCCGATTTTTCGGATCCTTGTTCATAGGTCCCGGATCTGGTTTCTTGGAGTGTCCGACTCCGTTGTGTCCGAAATTTCATTTCGGACATCTTTCATGTTCGGATCGGCGCGATCCGGAGTTGTTTCGGAGGCCCGGAGGCGTTCCGCGATTTTTCCGCGTGTGTTTTCCGATTCCCGGTGTGTGTTTCGGTAATTCCTTCGGAACCTCGTTACGGGTGAACGGGGCTGTTCACCAGGGCGCGAGTGGTACCGTTGCGATCGGTGTGTTCCGAGGATCGCAGAAATGTGATTTTCTATTTTTTGATATTTTCGGGAATTTTCGGATTTTCTATATAATAACCTCCTTTTTCTCTCTCCCCATCTCATTTCTCTCTTCCCTCCCTCTCTCTTCTCTCAGGTTCTCTCCTCTCCCCCTCTCACTCCGGGCGGCCGACGGAGGAGGCGAGGGCGGGGCGGCGTGGCTCGTGGGGCGTGGAGCGACGGGCACGGGACGAGGATCGCGATGGTGGAGGCGGTTCGTGGGATCGTGAACCGGCGAGGGTTTGAATGGCGTTTCTTCGTGGATCGGCATCCACGGCGCGTCGAATCTTCGGTGGAGGTAGGGAGATGGACCCTTAACCCGTGTACTTCAATTCCCGCGAGTTTCGTAGGCCGTGGTGAGCCGAGCGGGCTAAACGGGGTGATTTGGGAAAAATGCATGTTTTTGGGGTGTGAGCCGAATCTTGTGTTTTGATCGTGTTTTTGGGGTTTAAATGGGTCCTCTCGGTGCCAGAGGGGTTGGGGAATGTTTCCCCCTTTGTTTCCCCATCACCCGGGGGTGATCGGGGCGTGGAATGGGTTTTCCCGCCGTTTCTACCGTTTTCGGGCGCGGACTGAGAACGCGCTAGCTTCCAGTAGCGCGTTCTTGAGTGTCGCGCTGCCCCGACGGGGCGCGTTCATCGGGGAAGATGAACAGTAAGGCGGTTCTTGTCGCGCTCTAGGGTCCCAGCGCGTTTTTGGTTGTCGCGCTATAGGATCATAGCGCGACCTGGTCTGGTCGCGCTATGGACCTATAGCGCGTTCTTGCTGAACGCGCTAGGTTTGCATAGCGCGTTCTTGCTTAACGCGCTATGCATGTGTAGCGCGTTCTTGGGGTGGCCTGTCGGGCTGCCCGAGGCGGACGGTCTGCGGCTGATCGTGCTCCCCTTGGGCCGTGTGTGTCCTGGACATCCCGTGGAGTTCCGTGACCGTGTCTTTGGGTGTCCAGAGGTTTGGTTTACCTCGATTAGCGTTCCCGTGAGTTTAAGGGTCCGAGTGACCTTCTAGTGTTCCGATTGCGTTGTGTTGGTCTCCGGTCGACCCGGTTGTGACCCAGTGGTCGACCCTTGGCCTCGTGAGTCTTCGCATTGTGGTTTTGGACCTAGGGATTAGGCCAGATTGACGGCTCAGTGCTGTCATGTGCAACGGTCTTGACCTCGAGTCTTGTGACTCAAAGGCCGTTGAGTTGTAGGTCTAGTGGGCTGTCCAGAGTCTAGTGGCGTCGTGCCACCTGTTACTCCGTGTTACTCGTAATGAGTGCGTGCGTGGTTTCTGTGTCCACGTTCTGTGATCCTCCACTAGTCGTAGCTTCCTGCGCACGCGTGTGCGGACCCGCCTGGGAGTGGTGGAGAGCGCGACCCGGTGAGACGCGGTTTTAGGCTGGTTTCCGTCGGCCCCTTGCCTTTGCCACCAGAGTCCGGTGGGGGGGGGGGAAACCAGCTAGAGGACCCGACCTAGAGCAGATGGTCTGTGTGTGCACACGTAGTTGGGGGCTTAGGACACGCGCTGACGAGCGTGACCCCAGCTAGTCCTTGTTGTGGTACTGGTTACTGTGTGTGTCTGAGTCTCACGCCCGGGGCGTCGTAGCTAGACACTTGTGATGCGGTGTAAGACGTCAGGGGACGCATCCGGTCGTTCTTCTAGTGGGTGGTGCTCCTGTCACGTGACGTGAGTTGTTGTGTACCAGGTTTTGTTTCCGTCCGTGAGACGGGACTTCGTGAGTGGTTTCGGGAGAGTTCCCGGAGTCGAGGTCTGGGGTTTCCGGTGAGTTTCACCGAGGGCCTTTTCCCAGATAGTGTTGTGTTCACGACGGTGAGGTCGTGACCGTGTTCCCTGACCGTGTGGTTTTGGCTTGGGCCCTTTTGGTGAGGGCAGGCCTCCGCTGCGGAGGTATCGTGACGTTTTCCTAGTAGCGTGGCTAGGGCGGCTCGTGTTTAGTGGTCCCCGATCGTGGAATCGGGTGGTCGGGTGCGTGGCTTGGTTGTCCCCGATGGGAGACTGGGTCGTGTTTTCTGGTACAGTAGGAGTAGCTGTAGAGCCGAGTTTTGACCGGCCACCGGTTTGCTGTTCCTGCTGTAGTTGTAGCTCTCCTTTCCGCTACGCCGTTGTTTCCGGTTGGGGTTCCGCGGGATCCCTGCTGAGTCTCTGTTTTGGAGACTCATTCCCTGCTTTTCAGGTGAGGCGGTTCTTCTTCCTCGAGGTTCGAGGGCGCGATGCGGAGGTTCTCAGTTGCCAGCTTGCCGGGCCGAGTGTTCACTTGGCATGTGGTACGCTTTACTGCTTTAGACTGTACTTTCGGTTGGACTGGACTCTGTTGTAGTTGTTTATTTATTTCTGTTAATTGTTGAATTGTCCTGCTTTATTTCCTATTTCCTTGTGCCTCCACACTCCTTTTAGCCCTTCCGAGCCCTCCCGGCTCGTGGGCGGCGGTGCGAGTCTCGGGTTATCGGGCCTTCCCGGTAATCGGATTCTCGGGTCGTTACAGCTGGTATCAGAGCATGGTTGTGGACGTACATGGGAATTCGAGATATTGCAGTGATCAGAGTCCGTAAGGTCCAGTACAGTCAGCAGTTGGCATAGGGTTTCGTGCATGTTTCCCGCTTTGTTTCTCGCTAGAGAGTTTGAGTGCGCTGTGCGGCGCTGTGAAGGTGGTTGTTGTTCACGGCTTTCGTGCCGGCGCGGGGTCTGCGGATCGAGGTCGAGAGCCTTCTCCCTCATCGGTGGTGGCCCTGGTTGTGTTGCGTTGGGCAGAGGTTGCCGGCGGGCGTGTTGCAGTTCGGGGGATTGTAGCGGTGGTGCATCGAGAGATGTTGTGATCATGGTCCGACGGGACACTTGGTAAGTGTTGTCGGAGGAGCTGACCTGACGGAAGTGATGGTTTTCTTGGTGCTGGGTGGTGCTGTTTCCAGCATGCGCGAGGTTCGAGATTAGGTCGAGTGTGGAGTTTTCCTTCTGTGGGTCGGAGGTGCGATTGGTCTCTCCTCTGGTTGGAGAGATTGCATTTGGCCAAGGTTCGTCGTCTTGCACTGTGCGTCCGGGTTGGTTGGCCTTTGTGCGCCGTGAAATCCGTGCGAGACGTGTTCCGTGTTTTGGCAAGGTGGTTGAGTGTGAGAAGTGTTGCTCGTTCCCTGATGTGTAAGGGTGTTGGCGCTATTCCGGAAGGACGGGTGTCGGCTGGGCGGTGTTCGCGAGAATTGCGGTTGGTGTTGTGGTTTCCGATGTGTGGAGGATCGGAGTCTGCGGGGTTGCAGATGGTTGTCGGGATGGTGGATCCCGAGTTGGCGTTGTGGTGGCTGTGTATGTGGATCAGAGTGCATGGATCGTAGCGTTGGTTGTTGCGGGTGGATTTCTGAGGAAGTGTAGAGCAACGGAGGATTGGTTCATCGGTGTGTGTTGTCTCTGGCGGCGTGAGACGTGTTGGTTGCCGTGCCGTTGCTTGAGATATTGTGGTTTATGGCACAGGCAGGTGGAGAGTTGGGGAAATGTGCTGGCGAGGTTGCCGCATGAGTACCCTGTCCTTGCGTTGGAGGTTGCGTTCGTGGATAAGATCGTGTTCTGGAGAAGTGTGCCGCGGGTTGTAAGAGGTTGTGTATCCCGTGGCTCTGTGATAAGAGCGGGAGTCGGGATTGGCAGGCATCCTCTTGGATTAATTGAGATGGAGATTTTGATGAGATAGGATTCGATGAGACAGGACGGTGGTTGATGCCTGTGTGTGGAGGTCACTGATGAGACGTTGGCGTGGGATATTGATCCTCAGTCTGTGGCCAGCAAGGGAGGACTCCCCGTAAGTCTGAGTCGAGTGACGTGAGGACCGTGTGGAGATGGAGTCATGTGGTTTCGCCGTGCTCCCCTGAGAGGGTAGAGTTGGCATGAGGTTCGAGATTGGAGGTGGTGTTGGTCTGTGCGTGAGTCAGCAGATGGCCTGTCATGTGTTGGATCGTGCCTGCTGGGCCGGTGGAGGTTTTCCGTTGGCGAATGTCTGGTGACCAGCGGATGGTCTTTTCAGAGACAGAAGATGCTGGTTGTAAGGGTTCGAGAATGGAGAGAGCGGCGTGCAAGCGAGGCCTTCTGGTGGCCGTTTCTGAGGTGTGAGCTGGTGGAAGCTTAGTGATTGGTTGCCCCTGGTGCAGGGTGTGAGTCCGGTCAGCGGGTTGTGAAGCTGGCGTTTAGTTAGTCCGCCGAGCATGGGCGTTGACCGGTGGATTGGTTTTCGTGGAGAGAATTGCGTTCCCTCGGTGAGCGAGAGGGTGGCAGCGATGCCGTGGGTGTTTTCCGTTGTGTCTGAGGTGATACCAGACTTGTGCCTTTGTGTTATGCCTGCTCTGGTGGCCGGTGTGTGCGCGGTGTGCGGAGCGTGGCATTGTTCGTGATTATGGTATGGCTGTATCCCTCATGATTGGCGCTTTTGCGAGAATCGAGGTTTTTCTATGTTGGGGTTCTGACGGCGTTGTCAGTGAGTTACGGCGTTCTTCCCCTGTTCCTGTGCTTGTCCTGAATTTCGAGGACGAAATTTCTTTAAGGGGGGAGGGCTGTAATGCCCCGGATTTTTCGGATCCTTGTTCATGGGTCCCGGATCTGGTTTCTTGGAGTGTCCGACTCCGTTGTGTCCGAAATTTCATTTCGGACATCTTTCATGTTCGGATCGGCGCGATCCGGAGTTGTTTCGGAGGCCCGGAGGCGTTCCGCGGTTTTTCCGCGTGTGTTTTCCGATTCCCGGTGTGTGTTTCGGTAATTCCTTCGGAACCTCGTTACGGGTGAACGGGGCTGTTCACCAGGGCGCGAGTGGTACCGTTGCGATCGGTGTGTTCCGAGGATCGTAGAAATGTGATTTTCTATTTTTCGGTATTTTTGAGAATTTTCGGATTTTCTATATAATAACCTCCTTTTTCTCTCTCCCCATCTCATTTCTCTCTTCCCTCCCTCTCTCTTCTCTCACGTTCTCTCCTCTCCCCCTCTCACTCCGGGCGGCCGACGGAGGCGGCGAGGGCGGGGCGGCGTGGCTCGTGGGGCGTGGAGCGACGGGCACGGGACGAGGATCGCGATGGTGGAGGCGGTTCGTGGGATCGTGAACCGGCGAGGGTTTGAATGGCGTTTCTTCGTGGATCGGCATCCACGGCGCGTCGAATCTTCGGTGGAGGTAGGGAGATGGACCCTCAACCCGTGTACTTCAATTCCCGCGAGTTTCGTAGGCCGTGGTGAGCCGAGCGGGCTAAACGGGGTGATTTGGGAAAAATGCATGTTTTTGGGGTGTGAGCCGAATCTTGTGTTTTGATCGTGTTTTTGGGGTTTAAATGGGTCCTCTCGGTGCCAGAGGGGTTGGGGAATGTTTCCCCCTTTGTTTCCCCATCACCCGGGGGTGATCGGGACGTGGAATGGGTTTTCCCGCCGTTTCTACCGTTTTCGGGCGCGGACTGAGAACGCGCTAGCTTCCAGTAGCGCGTTCTTGAGTGTCGCGCTGCCCCGACGGGGCGCGTTCATCGGGGAAGATGAACAGTAAGGCGGTTCTTGTCGCGCTCTAGGGTCCCAGCGCGTTTTTGGTTGTCGCGCTATAGGATCATAGCGCGACCTGGTCTGGTCGCGCTATGGACCTATAGCGCGTTCTTGCTGAACGCGCTAGGTTTGCATAGCGCGTTCTTGCTTAACGCGCTATGCATGTGTAGCGCGTTCTTGGGGTGGCCTGTCGGGCTGCCCGAGGCGGACGGTCTGCGGCTGATCGTGCTCCCCTTGGGCCGTGTGTGTCCTGGACATCCCGTGGAGTTCGTGACCGTGTCTTTGGGTGTCCAGAGGTTTGGTTTACCTCGATTAGCGTTCCCGTGAGTTTAAGGGTCCGAGTGACCTTCTAGTGTTCCGATTGCGTTGTGTTGGTCTCCGGTCGACCCGGTTGTGACCCAGTGGTCGACCCTTGGCCTCGTGAGTCTTCGCATTGTGGTTTTGGACCTAGGGATTAGGCCAGATTGACGGCTCAGTGCTGTCATGTGCAACGGTCTTGACCTCGAGTCTTGTGACTCAAAGGCCGTTGAGTTGTAGGTCTAGTGGGCTGTCCAGAGTCTAGTGGCGTCGTGCCACCTGTTACTCCGTGTTACTCGTAATGAGTGCGTGCGTGGTTTCTGTGTCCACGTTCTGTGATCCTCCACTAGTCGTAGCTTCCTGCGCACGCGTGTGCGGACCCGCCTGGGAGTGGTGGAGAGCGCGACCCGGTGAGACGCGGTTTTAGGCTGGTTTCCGTCGGCCCCTTGCCTTTGCCACCAGAGTCCGGTGGGGGGGGGGGAAACCAGCTAGAGGACCCGACCTAGAGCAGATGGTCTGTGTGTGCACACGTAGTTGGGGGCTTAGGACACGCGCTGACGAGCGTGACCCCAGCTAGTCCTTGTTGTGGTACTGGTTACTGTGTGTGTCTAAGTCTCACGCCCGGGGCGTCGTAGCTAGACACTTGTGATGCGGTGTAAGACGTCAGGGGACGCATCCGGTCGTTCTTCTAGTGGGTGGTGCTCCTGTCACGTGACGTGAGTTGTTGTGTACCAGGTTTTGTTTCCGTCCGTGAGACGGGACTTCGTGAGTGGTTTCGGGAGAGTTCCCGGAGTCGAGGTCTGGGGTTTCCGGTGAGTTTCACCGAGGGCCTTTTCCCAGATAGTGTTGTGTTCACGACGGTGAGGTCGTGACCGTGTTCCCTGACCGTGTGGTTTTGGCTTGGGCCCTTTTGGTGAGGGCAGGCCTCCGCTGCGGAGGTATCGTGACGTTTTCCTAGTAGCGTGGCTAGGGCGGCTCGTGTTTAGTGGTCCCCGATCGTGGAATCGGGTGGTCGGGTGCGTGGCTTGGTTGTCCCCGATGGGAGACTGGGTCGTGTTTTCTGGTACAGTAGGAGTAGCTGTAGAGCCGAGTTTTGACCGGCCACCGGTTTGCTGTTCCTGTTGTAGTTGTAGCTCTCCTTTCCGCTACGCCGTTGTTTCCGGTTGGGGTTCCGCGGGATCCATGCTGAGTCTCTGTTTTGGAGACTCATTCCCTGCTTTTCAGGTGAGGCGGTTCTTCTTCCTCGAGGTTCGAGGGCGCGATGCGGAGGTTCTCAGTTGCCAGCTTGCCGGGCCGAGTGTTCACTTGGCATGTGGTACGCTTTACTGCTTTAGACTGTACTTTCGGTTGGACTGGACTCTGTTGTAGTTGTTTATTTATTTCTGTTAATTGTTGAATTGTCCTGCTTTATTTCCTATTTCCTTGTGCCTCCACACTCCTTTTAGCCCTTCCGAGCACTCCCGGCTCGTGGGCGGCGGTGCGAGTCTCGGGTTATCGGGCCTTCCCGGTAATCGGATTCTCGGGTCGTTACACTCTCCCCCTCCCATCCCCACTGCTCTCTGTCTTCCTTCTCTGCCTTCGGCACCCACCCCCTCCCCGCCGCTCTCTCTCTCTCTCTCTCTCTCTCTCGTCTCTATCTCCCTCGTCTATCTCTCTCTACATCCTTGGTAGATGCCAGCGCCGGAGGGGGAGACCCCCTTTGGCATCCCTCATTCCTGCCACCTCTCTTTGTATCATTCTCTCTCTTCCTTCTCCCCCTCCAGGACCCTCTCCCTCCCCGCTTCTATCTCCCTCCCTTCTTCACCTCCGACACCCACCCCCTCCCGTCGCCCCCTCTCTCTCCCGTTTCTATCCCCTCCTCTCTCTCTCTCTCTCTATATCCTCGACAGGATGCTAGCATCACAGGCAGAGACCCCCTTCGACATCCCCCTCCTCGCCCCCCTCTATGTATCTCTCTCTCCCTTCTCCCTCTTCGGCACCCTCCTCCTCTCCCTCCCTGCCGCTCTCTCTCTCTCCCTTCTCTACCTCCGACACCCACCCCCTCTCCGCCGCTCTCTCTCTCTCCTGTCTCTATCCCTCTCGTCTCTCTCTCTACATCCTTGACACGATGTTGGCGCCTCTCCCCCTCTCTTTGTATCACTCTCTCTCTCTCCATTCTCCCTCTCCGACACCCTCTCCCCGCTATTATCTCTCTCCCTTGTCTGCCTCCGGCACCCATCCCTCCCCACCGCTCTCTCTCTCTCTAAATCTTTGACAAGATGTCGACGCCGAAGAGAGAGACCTCCCTCCAACGTCCCCCTCCCCTGCTCTCTCTCTCTCTCTATGTATCATACACTCTCTCCCCTATTTTATTCCGGCATCGACATTGGAGGGAGTTTCCCTCTCTGATGTCCCCCCTCCCCTACTCTCTCTCTCTCTCTCTCACACACACACACACACACTCTCCCCCCCTCTTTTATGTCTACATCGACACTGGAGGGGGAAACCTCCTCCGACATCCCCCCTACTCTCTCTCTCTCGCACACACATTCTCTCCCCCTCTCTTCTATACGCATCGGGAGCGAGAGAGAGCCCCCTCCAACGTCCCTCCTCCCCTGCTCTCTCTCTCTCTCTTCACCGGAGGGTATTGGGGATATAACGTTCCACTCGTATGGTCGATCACCACTGTCTTATCAATTTTAAACCCAGAGAGATATGTGACCACGTATTATTAGATTTCGAGATATTACGATTATTATGATAAAAGTAGAAGTATAAAGATAATTTAATAAGATTTTAGAGATATAAAAATATTTTTTCTTATAATTTTTCATACATTTTAAAGGACAACCTCTGAATCATGTGAGAGAGACCGAGACACCGTGAAATTACTCGGTCATACGACTTTTCCCTTACAAGACAATTTAATATCATGTATAGGTCTAGATGAGTAGATGCCGGACACACCTGTCATTCACATGTCTTTGATGTGTGTCATACTGGAGAGTCGAGACGATAAAGTTAGATGGTAAGAACTAATTTTACATTTAGAGACTTCATATTTAAATTTGATGCTCTGGATTTTAAGAGCACCTACCATTCCAGCTTCAAATTGGACAATGGAGAGGGTCTTCTTGCCGTTCTTGGTGGAATGTAGATACACCACGCCCATCTCGGAGAAGGGTGTTAAAATAATTTGTACGATGGCAAGTCCGGAATTTCAATCGTCAGTAGGGTATCTACGAATTTTGCCTCCAATATATGTTAACTAACCTTGGACCGGATCGGGCCGGTCTATGAAAACTTGGCCGGGTCTATCCTGGACCCAACCTCACCCCGGTTCGGATCGGCCCCACCCATCGGCGCCCCCCTCGCCGGCTGCGCCACGAGGGCTAGAGGACCTGGATTTCGAACAGAACAGAGCAGAAGAACACACCGAAAAGTGGGAAAAGGGTAGTTCCGAGGGAGAAGAGGAGGGGTGGAAGGCGATGGCGTCGGGCTGGGGGATCACGGGGAACAAGGGGCGCTGCTACGATTTATGGAATGACTTCAGCGAGTGCATGTCCCAGTGTCGGGAGCCCAAGGACTGCGCCCTCCTCCGCGAGGACTACCTCGAATGCCTCCACCACGCCAAGGAGGTACCCGCCGCGCCCTAAACTCTTCCCCCTCTCCCGATCCAACCGCTTCCACCTCCGGTTTTGTGATGGGAAGTTATATTTTCCCGGTTTTCATCTCCGTTGTTGGTTGCGATAGATCGACCTGGAAACAACTCCGGCTCTTGGCAGTTGGTTCGGACGCTTCATCGCTATAATGTTGTGCCCTAAGAGGTTTTCGGGCGTCGGTCATCTAATTATCGTTTGACCTCCCTGGAGAGTCCTCTATTGTCCTCCCGATTTAAGTGCTGTTCTTCTGGAAGGATTTACACATGTTTGTGTTCGGCAATGCCACTGTCGGAGGAGGCGAAGGTGAAAATTTTAGAGTAGTGTTAATATATGGATCATACAGACGAGAAGCACTTGCTTGGTAGTGCATATAAGGTCTGTATTTTGATGAACCCTTCCATCGCAGTTTTTGACAAGGTATAAATTTTCTTTGTCAATCCTACCGAGGCAGCTCGGCTGCAAACTTTAATTTTGGAAATGATTCACTCAAGTCGTTTTGGTTCTAGACAGATATTATGCTATTTTTCTGCCCACCAATCTCCAACTAGCCCTTTGACCTTGAGTCTCTGATTTGTGGTGTTGAAATTTTAAGAAAGTATCTCTGCTACCATGTAGATATGCCGCTCACCATAATCGACTGATTGTTACTCCCCTGACCTGTTTCCTTGTTGCATTACTGCTTTTCTTATTCTTCGTTTCATTCATGACAATTTTTTTGGGTTGAAGGATGAAGTGGTACAGGTCTTTATTTTAGCTCGAGGGGTTGAACCATGGTCCAGTGATATTTTGTTAATTTATCATGTGTTAACTTATGACCTTATCTGTTAGGTTTTGAAGTTGGGTTGATAGTTTAGATTATCTCCAGCACCAGGAGCGCCTACCTGCGAGAAAGCAAAAATTACCATACTTTAGTCTTCTGCTTCTGTGGAGGTACATATCTTTGTTGTCTACTAAGAAGTTAGTGGAACGTTATACTCGAATTGGGTAGTATTCTTTTGCCCGTATTCCTAGAATGGAACAATTCACTTAAGGATGGTGGTGGTGAGGTTATTCCATGGAGTCATCAACTTGGGATGATACAGGTTGTTGTCTATTCATGGCTTAAAGCCTTGAAACATAGTTATTCTTATACCTTCTTGGTGTTCACATTACACATTTCTAGTACCTATTGCGGAGTCAGAGTGGTGGTTTATGCATTAGAAATTGTCCTTTAAATTTGTTCCAAATAATTAAGGTTTAAATGCTCTGCCCCTTTTCGTAGTGTGTTTTGGGGCTTTTCAATTGCCTTGTCACGGCCACTGGTGGGGGTTTTTATTCATAGAAAAAAACAAAAATCAAATGTGTGCCACTTTTTAGTGGGAGTGAGCGGAGCTTGGGGGTGCCTCATGCACTCTCTGCTGCTAGGGTGGCTGAGGAACCTGAGCTGGCATAGTGGGTTCCTGCTGGAGGGAGAAAGATGAGGAGAGGATACTGATATTGGTTGCCATTTGACCTTAACTGTTCATCTCAGTTTGATGGACAGGGATGATACAACTTACTGTGTGTGCGAGGCACAATATTCCAGACATTAAACCCAGGCATTCCTGGACCTGGATGTCTAATTTGCCGCCCAAAGCTCGGCCCTTATTGTGTTCTTTTGCAATCCAAGCCCTATTCCTCTTCGGCCAAGACCACTGGGCTTGCAGGCTGGCTTGGCCCGTTGATTCCCTTATTGTCAATGAATTTAAGATGAGAATAAAAAGCTTTACAGTGCCCTCTTTATCTGATTAACTCAAAGAATTTGTAGTGATGATTTGCAATATGAGCATGCTGCTTTCATTTGATTTTCTCTCTTTAAAGATAAATCGCATGCACCAATTTTGAAGTTGATGGTAGTTGCGTGCATGGCGATCCATTTACCCTTCATATGGGTTTGAATTCACCTTATTTTGCCTTTTCTTTCTCTTCTTTTTGGTGTCATTGTACATCAGACTAAAAGTACCTCTAGAATCTTTCTTCACAATTTCATGTGATTCATTTAGAAACTGGGATTTTTTCACCAACCATAGCAGAGTAATGGTCATCTTGAAGGACACAATTCACTTAAAAAGATGCTAAACATTCTAGCATTTGATCTTTTGTTTCAAATGTTTTATTTTATTTTAGCTATGGGATATGGGACTTATCATAAAGATTATATAGTTCACACGTGAGCTTATGTTATCTCCTTATGTTCACACATT
Source organism: Amorphophallus konjac (assembly GCA_022559845.1). Classification (NCBI taxonomy): domain Eukaryota; kingdom Viridiplantae; phylum Streptophyta; class Magnoliopsida; order Alismatales; family Araceae; genus Amorphophallus; species Amorphophallus konjac. Next base: position 9,075,820 of record CM040118.1, on the reverse strand, counting down.
TAGTGACCATTGCTACTTGAATGTCATACATACTCCTCAGGCCAAGCCCGCCCTCCGTGCATGGTTTGGTGATGGAACTCCAAGAAATCCAGTGGCATTTTTGTTGTGTATCCATATCACCCCAGTAAAAATTAGCAAAGAGCCTCTCCATGGAGTAAATAATCTATTTTGGAAGACAAGTAGCACTGGCAGTGTAGATGGGGATGGACTGCAATGCAGATTTAATCAAACAAACTTTCCCAGCCTGGGAAAGGTATTTGGCTCTCCAAGAAGAGAGATGCGAGATGATCCTATCCAGCAGGTGTTTATAGTGAGTTATCTTGCGCCGACCTGTAAAAAAAGGAATGCCAAGGTACATCCCTAATGAAGTTTTGTGTTGGAAACCAGTGAGGGCCTGGATCCTCTGAATGGTGGTCGAGGGCGCCTTCGGTGAGATGATAAAAGAGTTTTTGTTTGCATTAATCTGTTGGCCAGATGAGGTTTCATACAGCTGAAGAAACTTAAGTAATCTGCGAATAAACCGAAGCTCACCATTTAGGAAAATTAGAGTGTCATCAGCATATAGGAGATGGGAAATATTCATGTAGCCCCGAGGAACCTTGTAATAATTTATTTGCCCGGATGAAAACAGAGCTGAGATACCACGGCTTAGCGCCTCCTCTGCTATGATAAACAGAGCCGGGGCTAGTGGGTCTCCTTGGCGAATGCCTCCAGTAGATCGGAAATAGCCCGTAGGGCACCCATTGTACAAGACTGAAAACCAGCAACTCGAGATTAGCATGCCAATGAGAGAGCAAAACCTGGAGGAGAAGCCAAACTTTCGCATTACAGCGAAAAGGAAATCCCATTCGAGACGGTCGTACTCCTTAGCCATATCCAGCTTGAGAATTAGATTATGCCCCTGCACCTTTCGATTGATCTCCCTCAGCAGCTCGTTGGAAAGTGATACATTATCAATGATTTGATGGCCTTTAACAAAAGCACCTTGCTCGGCTGATATAAGACGAGGGAGCAGCGGGCCAATGCGTTCACAAATAACCCGGGAAACCACCTTGTATGTAAAGTTGCAAAGACTGATTGGTCTGAACTCGGTAAATGAAGATGGGGCTTTCACCTTGGGAATGAGGGCAATGAGAGAGGAAGTAACACCTTGAGGAAGGGGAAATCCTTTGAAGAAGCCTTGTACAGCTAGAACCATGTCTACTGCAATAATTTGCCAGCAATCAGTGTAGAAATGCCCGGTATAGCCATCGGGGCCCGGGGCACTTGAAGTGGAAAGAGAGAAGACGGCCTGTTTGATTTCCTCCTCAGAAGGGACATCAGTCAACTTCTCATTGTCTTCCAGAGAAACAATCTGTGGGATAACCTTCAACATGCTAGGATCAATATTATGTGGCTCTGTTGAAAATTGTCGGACAAAAAAATCAATAGCAAGCTGTTTATGAGTGCTCGCATCAGAACACCATCTGCCGTCATGATTTCTCATGCGGTGAATATGCAGACGACGGTGTTTATGCTGCACCTGAAGGTGGTAAAATTTGGTATTTCTGTCCCCATTTTTAAGCCAATCTACCTTGGCCTTCTGGCTCCAGTATAGTTCTTCCCGGTCCAGGGCCTGTTGAAGGTCAGCACGAGCAGCATTCATGCCAATCCGATTCTTCTGTGAGGGATCCCCCGCAAAAGCTAATTCTGCAGAGAGCACCCTATCCTCTGCCTGATGTCGCCGTTGAAATATATTACCAAAAGTTTCCTTGTTCCAAGTTCTAAGGAGGTCTCTGAGGACTTTAAGTTTATGTTGCAGGACATAAAAATGATTGTTATGATAGAATTGAATGGAGTTCCAGGCTTGGCTGATTGTTGTAAGGAGTGTGGAGTCAGTAAGCCACATTTGTTGGAATAAAAATCTCATCGGCGGACGGTTAACAGGAATCAAAGACAGCAGGAGCGGTGCATGATCTGATGGCTCCCTAGCAAGATGGTGGACCTCCATCAAAGGCATATTGTTCGCCCGAGAAGCATTGAACAGAATCCTGTCTAGTCGAGCACAGATATGGCGTGCACCAAGTTGATGATTAGACCAGGTATAGGCACTGCCAGTGAAACCTGCATCGATGAGGCCCAGAGTAGAATTAAAATTTTGGAAATCAGACATAGCCTGCACGGAGCCCATGTTACCACCCATCTTTTCGGATGGGGAAAGAATAACATTAAAATCGCCACCAATAATCCAAGGGATGTCCAGGTTGCTGCCAAAGCTACATAGCTCCTGAAAAAGATCCCTGCGCCTGTTAATATCACAAGATGCATATACCGCAGTGAAGAGTAAAATCTGCTGAGAGCCAGCAGATAATCCCATAGTGATATATTGTGAATCCTTAGAGATTTTAGAAAAATTCAGATGGGAGTGCCAGAAAAACCAAAATTTTGAATCCTCATCATCATTGCCTGCTGCATGTTCAAAAGAGAGTTTATGTTTGATCCTGTCTGCTCTTGATAAAGGAATTTTAGGCTCAAGTAAGGCAAGAAATTGCAGCTTATGTTTTTTCAAATGGGCTTTGAGCATACGGAGGGACTTAGAGTTTCCAATCCCCCTAATATTCCAAACCATAGCCGCGTCAATCATTGGATGAGTTGTCCTTTTGAGAATAAGAGGCCAATGATTTAGCTTTCAATCTGGTGAGGGGGGCAGTAACCATGGGAATAATAGAATCATCAGGAGACCCCTTCTCTGAAGATGAAGGTAGGAGCAACGGAATATCAGATGCCATAAAGACATTTTTAGAAGCAGAAAGTAAAGCAGTAGAAACAGTAGAAACCTTTCCACAGCCAGCAGGATGGGAATTCAATAATCGTTTTGCTTCTTTAATATCCACCAAAGAGTTAGCTTCGCTCTGTATTCCACCATTAGATTGGTGGTCGGAGGTATCTGTGTTGATCATCTCGTTGGCATCTTCTTGCTGTCTAGCTATGTTGAGAACGTTGGTGAGAGCATTGGGGTCCACTGAATTGTTGCACACTATAAGTTCGGTGTGATTCTCAACATCGCCATCATCGACAACAGTGGGTGGGGGGACTGTATGACTCATTTCAAGGACAGGGACTTGAGGCTCTGTTTTGCACCTTGAATCCGGTTGGACCTGTGATTGAATGAAACCTGTTTTGTGTGGTGCATTCTGAATGTGATCAATTTCATCCAAGTGGCCCAAATTTGCAAAACTATTAGTAACCAAAATAGGTTCATTATTCGGCAGGCAGTCCGTGTTGTGGACCTTGGGTCTATAAACCTTTCTAGGAGGGCGAAGTGCAAGTTGCATCTTAGTACCATGACCATCCGGAATAGAAGCCTGCTGAGATTTGGCTGCAATAATCCTCTTCTTACATTCCTCCTCCATGTGTCCCAATTTATGACAAAATTTACACAGGCTAGGAACACGATGATACCTTATGGGATGCCAGAATCCATAATCTTCCATGTCGATCCAGATACACTCTTTCCTTGGTGCAGAGATATCTATTTCAACACACGCAAGGGCCTCAGAAGTTTCAGTCAACGCCAAAGTCGATTCATGAATCTGTAAAACAGTGCCGATGTTCCCCGCGATGGAGCGGACCATGCCTTCATGGAAGAAGTTGACAGGAAGTCCAGGAAACCCAACCCAGACCGGCAGAGAAGCAGGGTCTGAATTAAAATCAAAGTCTGGAGTCCATCGAAAGAACCGAAATAAGAATCCTTTGATGTATAAATTCTTACGTAACAGAACTTTTATAAAATCAGCTTCACTGTTGAATCTAATAAGAATGTGGCGGGAATTCAGCCGGCTAATGATAAAGTAGCTGACAAAGTGGAGCCTCTGTGCAAGACAGAGTTTAAGTTCCGGGATGGAGGGCCGGCCATAAGAGCATTTGGCTATGATTGCGAACTGCAGATATTGCATGGAGCGCTGCACCTCATCTCTAGAGAAGAAAACTGCAGCTTCGCCTTTGTCTGTGAATACAGGTGGTTTAATAGGGAAAGCAAGGCGCGGAGTTTTGCTGGAAGCAACCAACATCTGAGCATATGTCTTCCGGTGCTCTGCATTCAGAGACGATGAAGACGCAGGGGCGTTCGAGGACGCAGAGGGTAAACGGCCCGGAGGGGGGGACGGGAGAGACATGTCTCTCGCCCCCCTCCAGTCCGGTCATGGACGGCAGCGGCTACAGAACCCTAGCACAGGAGCGGCGGCGGCTACAGCAACTTCTCAACTTCATTCTCAACACCTCCCTTCTTCTCTCTACTTTTTATTTCTCGTGGTAGCTGATGTTCTGCGCAGGAAGGTGATGATTCAACTGCCATGCTCATTATTGGTTTGTAGATTCTGCTTCACCAAGGGCTTCTTCCTTCTACTGGGGTTATGTAAGGTGACCTTGTGAAGCATAGTTGAAAAAGGACGGACCCAGACAACGTTGAATTCAGCACTTGATGTACATTTCTCCATTTATTTGTAGCCACCCTGAGGGGTTGTCTTAGCTCCTGACATGAATTCATAAATGACCCAAAATTCATGGCCTTTGGTCGATTTGTGCTATCTCCACTCCTCTTTTTTTTTTGAACACTCATGGTGTCGTTGGAACAAAAAAAGTTTAAGATTTTATGAGGATTACCTAGTTGGCCTTCATAGTTTGAACTTTGGGTTGATGGACCTTCATGGTTTGTAACCAGAGGTTTGGAATTTAGGTTGGCTGATCTTTGTGGTTTGAAAGCGAGGAGTTTAAAATTTAAGTTAGCTGACCTTTGTGGTTTGATAGCCAAGGATTAGGAGTTTAGGGATGGCTAACCTTTGTGGTTTGGAAGTCAATGATTTGGAGTTTAGGGATGACTAACCTTTTTGCTTTGGAAGTTAAGGATTTGGAGTTTAGGGATGGTTAACCTTTGTGGTTTGGAAGCCAAAGATTTGGAGTTTAGGGATGTCTAATCTTTGTGGTTTGGAAGCCGAGGATTTGGGGTTTAGCCGTTTAGGGTTTTGTGGGCTTGAGTGGTGTAATTGTCGCGGTGGGACGAGGAGGATTTTTGATTCGGGTTGGGGTATGACATGAAACAGAGGTCTAGGTTTGAGTCTTTGGGATAACTGACCTTTATGGTTTAGGGCAAAGATTGGAAATTGATGGTTTGACCTTTGTGGCATGGACCGAAGGTTTGAAACTGGTGACTTGGCCTTTGTGATGTATGGGCCAAAAGTTTGAGGTGGCTTGACCTTTGTGATATGGGCCATACTTTTGAATTGGGTGACTGAACTTGGTGGTTCACAACTGGAGTTTTGGACTTGGAGTTTGAACTGGTTGACCGTTATATTTTGAAGCCAGTTTTTTGGATTTTGGGTTTGGACTGATTGACCTCTGTGGTTTGAAGCCGAAGGTTTAAGATTGACTGACCTTTATGGTTTGAAGTCAAGATTTAGAATTTGGATTTGGATTGGCTGACTTTTGCGGTTTGAAGCCAAATGTTTGAGTTTTTTTTTTCGGTGGCTGACCTTTGTGGTTTAGAGACGAGGGTTTGAGGGTGTTTTTTTTTGGTGGTTGACCGTTGTGGTTTGAAGCCAAGGGTTGGAATTTATGGTTTGAATGGTTGACCTTTATGGTTTGGAGCCAAGGATTTGAGAATTACATTGGCTGACCTTTTTTGTATGAAGCCAGTGGTTGGGGATGAAATTGGCCGACTTTAGCGGTGTGGCCGAAAGTTGAAGATAGGATTAACAAACCTTTGTGGTATGGAGCCAACATCTAGGGTAAAATGGCTGACCTTTATGGTTTGAAGCCATGTATTTGAGAATTGGGATGGCTGACCTTCGTGGTTTGAAGCCAAAGTTTGGAATTTATGGTTTGAATGGCTGACCTTTATGGCATGACCAAAAGTTGGAGATAGGGTCGACAAACCTTTTTGGTACGAAGCCAACAGTTAGGGTAGAATGGCTGACCTTTTTGGTATGAAGTCGAACATTGGACATTGGGCTGACGAACTTTTTTGGTATGAAGTCAACCGTTAATGGTAGAATGACCGACCTTAGTGCTATGACCAAAAGCTAAAGATAGGTTGACAATTTTTTTTGGTATGAAAGTCAACCTAAAGAGATGGCTAACCTTTTTGGTATGACGCCCAAAGTTGGGAATAGGTAGTTAACCTTGGTGGTACGATGTCTGAAATCTGACAATGGATGGCTAACCTAGACGGTATGAAGCAAAACGGTGGAAATATTTGGCTAACCTTGGTGGTATGACGCCGGAAATTTAATAACGGATGGCTAGCCTTGATGGTATGAAGCCAAAAGTTGGAAATATGTGACTAACTTTGGTGGTATGATGTCGGAAATTTAGTAATGGATGGCTTGTCTTGATGGTATGAAACCAAAAGTTAGAAATAAGAGTGGTTGACCTTTTTGGTATGAAGTTACAAGTTGACCTTGGTGGTATGAAGCCAAAAAGTTGAGGATAAAATTGGCTGACCTTGGTGGTATGAAGCCGAAAATTTGGGAATGGACGGCTAACCTTGGTGATAGGAAAGAATTTTTTGGGAGTGTAGTGGTTATTGACCGTGAAAATGGTTTTGAACCAAGGTGTGGTATTCAAGTCTTGGTGATTTCTATGGTGTGTTTGTCACGGTGGGACAGAGCCATCAGACGAGAGATATCCATGGTGCCGACTCATGATGATGATGATGATGATGTATCTCTCTCTCTCTCTCTCTCTCTTTTTTTTAAGATTATCAACTCCACCGTCCTTTCGAGTTTTCGCCGAAGTTGGTCTTTTTTTACTTTTTTCAGTGTGCTTTTTTTTTATATTGAGGGTTAACCATTTTTGACTGAAACGTTCTTTTAAGTTTTCACTCCAGTTGGATTTTATAACCTTTTTATCCTTAAACAGCCAACAAGTTGGATGCCCAAGTCTATTGGGACACTTCAATTTTAAGCCCCCCTTTCTTGTGTTTTTGCATGATGTTGCTATTGTTACTGCTGCTGTTGTTGTTATTTTTGTTGTTATCGTTGTTGTTGTCGTCGTCGTCGCCGCCACTGTCGGTGGGGAAGAGTGTTTAGATTCCTATTGACGCTTCATCATAAGCAAGATGTGGGGCCAATGGCTTGGAAAGAGCTCGAAGATGAGGTTTAGGCTTTGAAGTGGTTACTGACCCAAAAGAGGTTCTAAACCATGAGTTTTTTGTTTGGTTGCTGATCCAGAAAGGGTTAGGCAACAAAGAGCTTGGTTTGATTTTACTTATTGATTCGAAAGGAGTTTGCGCAACAAAGAGTTTGATTTTTGTTTTGTGGTTGCTGACCCGAAAAATGTTTGAGCAATGAAGATATGGGTTTTGTTTTGTGGTTGCTGACGTGGAAGTGGTTTAGGCAACACGAATTTAGATTTTGATTTGGTGATTGTTGACCCGTAAGGGATTTGGGCAATAAAGAATTTAGTTTTTTGTGGTTGCTAACTGGAAAGAGGTTTGAGCAAACAAGGATTTGGATTGGTTATAGGGTTGTTGAGAGGTTTGAACCGAATTTGGTATTAGTGATTACTGATCCGGAAGGGTGTCAGAACTGAGAATCTAGTTGGTTTTCTTTCTATTCTTCCTTTTCGAGTGAGTGGTCACTTCCTCTTTTTAAGCCACACGATGGGACGTGGGTTGTGAGTGGGGGATGACCATGATGCTGGTTGATGATGACATTTTCTTTCTTTTTTTTTCTCACATTACTAACTCCAGTGTCCTTTCAGATTTTCACCGAAGTTCGCCCTCTCTAGTTTTTTCCAGTGCACCCACATCAAAGAGCTACCTATTTTTGCCTAAGATGTCTTTTCAGATTTTCACCTCAACCGAGTTTTAGGCCTTTTTATCTTTAGACATTCTCTTGATGGGAATAGCTAAGTCCGTCGGAGCCTCTCTATTTTAAACTCAATTTGTTTTTTTTTTAAGACCAACGAGTTCCGATGAAGATGAGCTTGCCGAAGCAGGTAGAATATGACAACCGGAGTTATTGTTGTCTGGCCACGACTGTGGCATGGGATTGTGAATGTACGGAGTTTGAAAGTTATGGAACCGAAGGTGGCGTAATCATAAATAGTTTATGAGCCTGGAAGTTATGAGACCCAAGGGCCAAGGTATAGAAATCTGTGTCAGTTTTGGCATGATTTGCATTCGTCATGGTTGCTTGCTGTCTCTCTTTTTTCTTGCCCAGCTTATTTTCATGTAGCTTTTACTTGGGGTGTATGCATGTTATCAAAGGAAGAGACAAGTTGTTTCCCTCGGATCGAGTAAGCATCTGTTGCCTTCCTCAAAACAATAGAGATTGGATGAAAGTCTTTGTTTTTCATTTTCCCCCTTCTCACCTCCTTTACTCAACTGTCGCGGGTCTTGATGTTGTTGCAGTTCCAACGGAGAAATAGAATTTATAAGGAGGAACAGCGTCAAATCAGAGCAGCTGCAAGGAAGGACAAGGAGGGAGCTGAAGGTGGAGGTCAGGCAACTCATCATTAACGTAGTATCAACACCACCTTCCCATGAAACCGATGAATAAACTCTTCACTGCGTCTCGGTGGGCAATGGGATTTGCTTTCTTGTTTTCGTTAGTTGTGCAAGGCTGTCTTGGCTGATCGATTTCTCAGAAAATAATACTCTTTGCTTATACAACTGGAGTTATTTTGGATATATGACTATCCCCCTCTCCCTTAGCGCAAACTTTGTACACTGCCATCTTTCCTGGATTATATTCTGTGCCTTTGCACTGGATCTTAGAAGTTAGAATGTTGGTTTGGAGCATGGAATGACCTTGGGTTGTTCTAAGATGATGTTTGCTGGTTCAGTTACCCATGCTTTCTGTATCAGTCCACCTTGAGTTTGTTACATTTATCTAATGCCAGGGAAGTTTTTGCATATATTTTGACGTTTCTATAATTATGGAGGTAGGAGGTTTTTTTTTTGGCAAAAATTTCTAAAAATAGTAAGTCAAACTTTAATGTAACAATCATTTCATCCATCTTAAAGAAGGAAGATATTTCATCGAACATGAAAAAAATGATTTCCAGTACTCCTAAATTAGTTTTGGCAATGTACATATAGAAACTTGTTATTACATTTGAGTCTCAGATTTTTCTTCTTCCTTCCAACCCAATCTTCACGTATTACGATCCACCCTGACCTGTCCCCCCTTCCTTTCAAACCCAGTCCTAATTTAACCCAAAACATTGTAGGTACAATATCGTTAACATAAATTTCATTGATCAATTGAGCCCGGGCTTATTTCTGTACCGTTTGTTCCCTAATGTAGTGCTACCAAAATTTATTTTTGTGAACTTAGATAATTCTTTGCAAATAGAATTAGTGACGGAAGGTGGAGGTTGAGGGCAAAGATCTTTGACTACTATGATACATTCATTGATGGTGGGAATCAAACTACGAGAAGATTTACCGACAGCATATATCTTTTTCCTTCGATGGAGATTCTTTTCCCCATAATTGGGTCGGATCGACTGATCGAAATGTTGAACGAAACTGAGGCCGATTTGATTGAAATTATAATCTGGGTTTATAAGATATAACCTGAATTTGACTCAAACTGTATTCAACCATGTTTTGTCAGATTATACCGTGAGAGTGGGCCGATTACTACTGTACTTCAAAGATTCCAGGTCTGTCTGAATCATTTGTGTGGCATGACTGAGACCAAATCATCAAAAGAGAAGCTGGGTGACCTGATTTGAGTCAGCTATGAGTTAGTTCGAGACACGTTGACTCGTATCATATCAGATCAAATTGGGTTGATCCGACCCACCAAGTCGGCTAACTTTAATTCAACCAAACTTAAACAGTTTCAACCAAACTTGAACAGTTTGAACTTGCCCGCCTTCAACATCTTCTAGGAATCCTAATTTCCAAGATCTCATCATTGGATCAATAGTTAAAGAAAAGTAAAAAAAAAATTGATGCATCTTCTGAGATTCAAACATGGGGCATTACGATTGTAACGAAACGATTTAAATCAACCGATCTATCAATCATATTTTGTTATAAAATATAATATAATTATATATATCATCTCGATTGTGTATCATAGATCGATCATCTCGATCTGTGATTGAGACGGTCTGGGACGGATGGTTCAAACCATCTCATCCTGATTTGACAAATATTCTCATAGGCTAAGCAGCGGTTCACTAAACCCTCCGTTAAACGAAAGATATTTTTGCATGTATAGCCTTCTTAAATTATTAGTTGTACAGAAATTCATCTTACATTTATATTTGTTTATATATTTATATAACCTTATTTGACAAATACATTGTCACGTAGAAGTATAACCTTACTGCCGTTAAGTTTATATTTGCTTGCTAAGCGAATATACTGTATGGAGAACCTTACCGTACGTAGCCGTCTGTCATGACAGAGTTCTCCCATGTGCAAAATTCAACTTGCTTTCTTAGTCCAATACCCCAACTTAATTAATGTACAATTTTTTGGGTTCCAAACAAATTTAATTAACATATGGTCCTCAATGATGAGCCTGACCTGGACCAAAGCCTAATTTGACATAAAAAAAGTTGCATTTGATGTAAAAGAAAATTCCCAATTAATGGGTACAACATCCTTGAGATTAGAACCACTCCTTCTTAATTAGAGAGCAATATAAATATTGATTATTTAGCCAAAATATATACCTAATTAATTATAATAGAATCCCTATTGAACACATACCTAAATTTGACTCTATCCAAATAACCTAAATTTAACCCAACCTAAATTTAAGCCTAAATATTTTAGCCCCAGCCTAACACGTACGCTCTAGCTCTTACCTTCATATATATATATGCCCGATCGAGCTTAATTACCTCCCTAATTAATGCGCGAGAATTGGGACGGGATCTCAGCTGTAATTATTAGCCGATAACTAACAAGTTAACCAAGTAATTAATGAACCATACTGGGGTTCTAATAATCTTAATATTTTCACCTTCTGTCTCATCTGCCTCACCAGCTGCAGCCTGATCAATGCCATCCGGCGAACCCTCGGCTATCGTCTCCTACCTCTCTTCTGCCAACGTCGTCCCAATGTTCTCACACGTTTCCCTCCCTCCCTCTATCCTCTTGTTCGATCCAATATATACGCGCATCCGACTGGTGCATGCTGTCACCTGCAACAAAGGGTCCTCCAGTACCGGGGCTTATACCCTTCAAAAGCTGTCTGTTCCATGTCCATCCACATCTCTCTCTAGCGGTCTATCCGATCGAGGAAGAAGAAATTAAGAAGACCATAGAGAGAGAGAGAGAGAGAGGGTGCGTGTGTGCGTGCGCGCAATGAATGATTTGGACATGCGAGAGAGAATTAATCAGTAATTAAGGTGGGAGATAGCTAGATAGAGATAGGAAGGTACGTTGAGGGAGAGAGGCGCAACCATGGTGATGGTGGAGGAGTGGGATATTCAGAGAGGTGCAACCATGGTGGTGGTGGTGGGAGAGGAGGAGGGGGAGTGGCCAGCGGCGACAGTGTACGAGTGGGCGGTGGGGGTGCTGCTGTTGGTTCTCTTCTACTTTCTCGTCAAGGGCGCGGCCGAGGCCACCCCGGGCATGCTCGGCCCCGCCGGCCTGCCGCTGGTCGTGCTCTCCCTCGTCCTCGTCATCCAGTTCCTCTCCGGTACCGACATCCGCGGCGACGCCCTCTCCGGGGCCCTCTCCGGCGCCGGCTGCCCGGACACCAGCTTCTACCGGGTTGCCCGATCCCCCGTGGGTCTCCTCCTCCTGCTCCTCCTCCTCGTCCTCCTCATCTGCGTCAGGGCCTCCCTCCCGATCGTCGGCAACGACGGCTAGAGCGGCCGCGGCGAAGGAAGGGATACCTCTATGATTGACGTAACACATGGGAAGATGCATGGTGTGCGTGCCGCATGCGTGTCCACATGCAAGCGTGCATGGGTGGACGCGCGTTTAATTATATGATATCTCTGCTATGTATGATAATGATGGATGGATGGATCATGCATGATGCTCACTTAATTGCTGGGTCCATTTTAATTCATTAAAATATTTACGAGAGAGTACTCTTCGTTCATTTGTGTAGAACTGATAAAGGCTGATCGAAATGAGGTTATGATCATGCGTTTAATTACACATTAGATCTAGGGATTTGATCATGAAGACCACTTTTATCATCGTTCAGTCCAAAGTTGCATCGCCAGCAGGTCTTCTTCAAATAGCTCCTTTAAAATATAACATGTTTGTATAAACATTACACAATTAATATATGTAAAAAAAAAACCCCATATGATTAGGATACAAAACGTATAAATCATGCATGGGGTTATTCACACGTACAGCGAACAGAGGTTTAGGGGGGCTTTCACAAACAATCTTTCAGGGGATTCTAATTAATTTACAGAAAACCTCTTCATAAAGTCAAAATTATGTGTTTTCATACAATGGATGGGTACAAAATAAATGGGCTTCGATAGTTAGATATCACATTTCATGATTTAAATAACCATATCCCCATGCATAATTAAGGAACAATAACCCACACCCATTTCCAGTCAATTAATTAATCACCTTCTCCTTCATGTTCAGAACTGCATTCTTTATTCGAACAAAATCGTATATATATATATATAGTTATATATATAAATATATATATAGTTATATATATATATAGTTATATATATATATAGTTATATATATATAGTTATCGCGGAAAATATAAATGCACTGCTCCGTATTTAACCTCAAATCTAAAGTTGCAAACAATGCTAGGAGTTTAGTACTACTGGGGAAAAGTTGGTTATATGTAAAGATCTCAGATCAACAAGAAAAATATGAATAATATTCACGAAAAAAATATAAAAGTAAATTTAAAATTTAAAATTTTAATGACAATTTTAAAGTACAATATAAATCATAAAGTATATAGTATAAAACTTAGGTATCCTTTTTTAGTATAACTCCTTTGGAAAATACATGATTAAATCATGACTTTTTAAGTTTGTGCAGAGTTTAAAGATGGTTACAATAAATCTTGATTTGTTTATAAACAACACCTCCAGATGAAAAAGGTGTACTAAAATCATGATCTTTTTCGGAAAAATTATAGATTTATGTTACACTGACATGGAATAGGCGACAATGTTAGTTAGAATTTAAAATTAGGGTTTTTTAAAATAAATTATTGTGAAATGTGTAGTTGTAAATATATCATCCCTAAATTTGTATTAGCAAAGATATCCTTGATTTTATCAAAACAGCGCAAAAATGGTATCGCCGTGATCTTCCGTTACCCATTGTGAATTTAACCATGATTAACTTTTACTAGATCAAAAAAGACAAGAATGTCTTTGGGTAAAAAAAAGACCCTTCTCTCTCCCAACTTCATTTCCCTCTCACTCTCACCTACGGTTTGTAAGTAGCAGGGGTCGCTGGCTGAGGGGTGCGTACAACAACGAGATCACTGGGGGGGTAGGGTCTGTGACTGCAGGGAGAGGGAGGGGGCTCGCTAGCAGGGTAGAGGGAGTGGAGAAGGATGTATAGGGAGGGAGGTGAAACTACAAGTGAAAAGTGAGGGAGAGGGGCTTGTCGGAGGGGAGAGAGGTGAGAGGGGGACGGGAGGGGAGAGAGGGGAGGGGCTTGCCGAAGGGGAGAGATGGCCAGGGTGAGGTGGGGGTGTGTGAGAGAGAGAGGACGGGGGGTGAGAGAGATGACTGGGGTGTAGGGTGAGTGTGAGTGGGGGGCGCCAAAGGGGAGAGAGAGAAGACAAGGGGTGAGAGAGAGAGAGCGTGCAAGGGGAGTGGGGGGACTCCGCAGGGGGAGAGAGAGAGAAGACATGGGGAGAGAGAGATGGCCGGAGTGCTCATCAAAAACAGTGCATGGTGCATGGGGAGTGGAGGGTGGGGGAGTGTTCGCTGGGAACGGTGGCATGGGGAGGGTGGGGGGTGTTCGCCAGAGGGAAGAGAGGGGCAGAGGAGAGGGGGCTTGCCGGGGGGAGAGAGGGGCAAGGGGGAGGGGAGGGTGGGGGTGGTGGGTAGAGGGGAGAGAGGGGAAGGGGGAGGGTGTGATCGTAGGAGGAGCAAGGGGAGGGGGAGGGGAGGGTGGGGGGTGCTTAATTGCCGGAGGGGAGAGAGGGGCAGGGGGCTTGCCGGAGGGGTCGTGTGGGAGCGACTTTATAGGAAAGTCGTTCCCACATGGAGTGACTTTTCTCTCTCTCTCTCTCATCTCTCTGATGTCTCTCTCCCTCTCTCTCTCTTGTGGACCTTTCACCCAAGCCAGCAGTACTCTCTTTCACCTCTATGCTCTCTCTCTCAAACCCGAACACCGACCATCTCTTTCTCTCTCTCACCTCTTTGCTTGTTCTCCCCTCCTCTCTCTCCCATACCCTCACTCCACCCGGCGGACCGTCGCCGCCTCCGGTCTCCACCTCTAGCCTCCCACCCCTTGCCTCATGCTCCACGCCACCCGCACCCTTCACCGTTGCGCCGCCCGTCTCCTCTCCCTCGCCCTTGCCCCACGCCGGCGCCGCCTACTCTCACCTCTTTGCTCTCTCTCCCCTCCCGTCCCCCTCTCTCTCTGACCCCCCACCCCACTTCGGCCATCTCTCTCATTCTCACCTCTCACCTCCTTGCTCTCTCTCCCCCCCTCTCTCTGTCACAATCGAGGAGAGATGTCGATGGGTCTTGCCAACATCTCTCTCTCTCTCACCTCTTTGCTTTCTCTCTCCCCCCTCTTTCTCTCTTAGACTCCCACCCCACTAGGGCCATCTATCTCTCTATCTCCCTCTCTCTCTCTCATACCCCTACCCCATCAGGGTCATCTATCTCTCTCTCTCACCTCTCTATTTCACATTCTCTCCCTCGCATCCCCCCTCTCTCTCTACATCTCATCTCTCTTTTGGCATGGGAAATTTGAGATTCACGAGGACTATTTTCATCTCTTAATTATCAAATAGAGAGAATATTTGAATCTTTATAAAATATTCATTAGATTGTCGACAGAAGTTAATTACAGTGATATTTTTACATTATTTTGACAAAATCAATGATATCTTTGTTAATAAAAAATCTTAAAATGATATATTTATAAATATACATTTAACAATGATATATTCATAAAAAATCATAATTTCTGGAACGTGTTAGGGTGCTATGCCCGGATACAGAGGGGGGTGAATGTATCCTTCTATGAATAATGGCCAATTAAAGAAACTCAGATGCTAGACGCAATCACAGAATGAATCAAATTCAATTAAACTTATGAGCAAACACATAGAGCGCGCCTATCCAAGCATCTAGCGGAAGCAAGCACACAAAGCAAATCATTGCTCAATAGATTTTTAGGTGGTTCGGTCCTCCAGACCTACATCCACCCCTCATTCCCAACCGGAGTGAGGCTTCACTAGCCAATGCTAGAACCAAGCAGACTCAGTCTGCAACAGGTGCTGACACACAGCTTGACCAGGGGAACAAACTCCCCTCTTCCTCCCAACCGGAGGGACACCCCAAGTGACTCCCAGTCACTTGGAAACCAGAGACGCAAAGTCTCTCTTCCTCCAAACCGGAGGGAACACACCAGTGACCTTCAGTCACCAGCAAACCAGAGGTCGAAGACCTCTCTTCCTCCAGACCAGGAGGGACACTTGGACTTGCAATCCACAAGCCCAGAACCAGAGATCAGATCTCCCTTCCTCCAAACCGGAGGGAAACACACAAGTGACTTCCAGTCACTTGCAAACTAGAGGTCGCAGACCTCTCTTCCTCCAGACCAGGAGGGACCCGACCTCAATCCAGAGGATCAGAAGTACAAAGCTAACCAAATGAAAAAGGAAAAATAAGAAGGGAAAAATACACAGCGATCAGAAAGCTGTAAAGAAAGATAACACAGATGTGGCTCGCATGGAGCTGACTGGCCTGGATTTGATCCACGGTCCAGTAGACAGATCTTCATGTAAGCTTCTCTTCCTCTTCTCTTCTCTCTCACTTTCTTTTTCTCTTAACCCTCACGAGCTCTCTAACTCTCTCTTTCTCTTCTTTTCCTTCTGCTCTTCTTCTCTTTCTTTTCTTCTTCTTTCGCAGGCTCTCTCTGTCTCTTCTCTTCTCTTCTTCTTCTGCTTTCTACTGCAGCTCTTTTCTTCTTCTGCTCTTTCGCTATCTCGATCTCTTTTCCTCTATTCACTTCGGCTCACGCTCTCTGCTATTCTCTCTTCTTCTCTTTTTCTTCCTCTTTTCTTTTTCTGGATCGAAGGACTTTCTGCTCTCCAGGCTTCTTCTTCGATCGATCTTCATCTGTTGGATGAAGGCTTCCTTTTATAAGCAGCAGCCAGCAGGAGGGCAGCACTGGGCGCGTGTGGCTTCCTCATTTCCCGCCCAGAACTTGTGGCCACGTGTCAGTCTCTCAGCCAGCTTCAGCACACGTGTTACAATCCTGTCTGCCCTTCCAGCCTCGAATCACGTGCCTCCCAGTCACTGAGGAATATTCTTCCTCGGACCACCTTCTTCTTTTTGTTTTTCTTCTTCTCCTGTAAAGAATTAAAACGATTAAAACTCAGGGCCACAAAAACTAAAACTGCACGAGGTGTGTAGGAACAACAATAGGTGCACTATACTGAGAACGACACGAGATACGGAGAAGGAAATAACACGGAGTAAAAATGATAGAAACACGCGATCAAAGGAACCTTGGACGAAGATAGAAAGAAGCAACACGAAGACACAAAAACAACACGAATACAAAATCGCTCGAACTTACAAACGACTCGAAGACGAGGATGACACGGACTAAAACCAACTCGAAGATGAAAACAAAAACCGACACGAAGTGTGGTCACAAAGCAAAAAGGACACGGGGTCTAGGAAAAACAACACGAAGATAGAAAAACAGGAACAGCTACAACGACACGTGATAAAGCAATGAAAGCCGAAAAAAAATGACTCGAGTAACTACAGTAAATGACACGAAAACACAAGAGCAAAAATAAAACGGATGACTCGAGATGAGCAACTAAATACTGAAGAAACAACACGAGGTTCACAGGAAAATGACTCGAAGTTCATCAGAACAATTCGAGCTGCTTCAGTAAACAACACGAAGACAATCAACAAACAAAGTTGGAACAACACGACGTACAAAAGGACAACACGAAGTGTAGTAAACACAAACAACACGAAGTATGAAAGGAATAGTACGGACATACAAGGTACTACCTCATAGCAGTTTTCCTGTTAATCATGGAAATTTCAAATGCATAACATTACGCAAGATATCTGATTAAAATGAGAATACTTAACATAGTGATGCTCATCATCAAAACACTAGGGAAGTCACAAACAAGAAAGTTGTGAACAACAAGGCATGTTGTACAGACTTCAAACAATATGCATCAGACAACTGTGTATGGACTTGAAGACCCTTAGCCAATGTATAGACTTCAGGTGGAGACCAATGTGTAGACTTCTCGTGAAACCCCAATGTGCAGACTTGACGCTGTACAGACTTTCCAAAGAGAACGTAACGCTGTACAGACTTGAACTGAATGTGAGCGACGTCACGCGTTTCGGGGTGCGGAGAGGACGCGGAGCGCGCGGGCTCCTCTTTTTGTTTGCTGCAACACAGAAATAAGAGAAGGGAGAAGGGGCCACCACGGGAGATTACTCCGGCGGGGCGAGCGGGACAAATGTAATATAGCAAGATATGGGGGTTAAACGGCCATAGCGGGAAGTGACTCGCCGCGACCTCGGGGGGACGGGAATGGTGCAGAAATTAAACAGCAAGAGTTGAAACGACCATTGGGGAAGTGACTCGCCGCGGCCTCGAGAATATGAATAAATAAGAATATAACATATAAGAACGGGAATTTAAACGGCCATTGGGGAAGTGACTCGCCGCGGCCTCGAGAATATGAGCAGAATATAACATAATATAAAGAGAATATAAGAACGGAAATTTAAACGGCCATTGGGGAAGTGACTCGCCGCGGCCTCGAGGATATGAATAGATAAGAATATAACATATAAGAACGGGAATTTAAACGGCCATTGGGGAAGTGACTCGCCGCGGCCTCGAGAATATGAGCAGAATATAACAGAATATAAAGAGAGTATAAGAACGAAAATTTAAACGGCCATTGGGGAAGTGACTCGTCGCGGCCTCGAGAACAAGATGTGATCACCAGGGGCCAAAAGATCCCAAAATAAAGAAAGTGATCGCGCCTACCTCAAGAGCGGGAGATGGCGGGTTGCTTCTTCCTCCCCCTTCGGCCGGCCGACGGAGAGGACTTTCCTTGGTTACCCTTGCAAAACAGTAGACAATAAACGAACGGAATTAGAAAATAGCAGTGTAGTAACAATTCCTTGCAATAAAAGTGACGAGATCGTGACCTGACACACACCTGGTTGGTGTGGTTTTAAACCCCTCTCGGACTCGAGTAGGAGGAAAATGCGATGATGAATGCAAGAAGTATGCAAGAGACGGCGCCCTTATGTAGGGAGATAGAGGATGCAGTATGATGAATGTAAAGAACTATGGAGAAAAAAGGGGAAGAAAAGGTTTATTAGAGGAGCCGAGGGTGAAATCCGGCGGAGCTCCGGCAGCGTAGGGACGACGTGGAAGCGCGGTGGATGAAGACGACCTTCCTCTCGTGAGCGTGGGCACCCGAGAAGCCGGTAGAACCTCCACCTACAAAAGACCCCACGGGTTAGAAATGACTCCGGTAGCCTCTGGGCTCCGGCAGCCTATCGGATCTCTTAGAAGCTCTCCCAGAACTGAGGGGGTGGGCCTCTATTTATAGGGCTCCGGAGGGTGGAGGCGTCCAGGACCCTGGACACCTCCATCAGGGCCGAACTAATATTTTATTCTATTTTTATTCATTTTTTTGGAATATTTTTGTGGAGGCGTCTAGGGCCCCGGATGCCTCCAACAGGTCCACCGAACACCACCGACGGCCGCACGCGGTTTGGCATAACGCGTGGTTTTGTGAGCGGCGCCTCGTGATTCAGAAATGGGCGCGTCCACACGTCTGGACGTCTCCATAATTTAGATCTTTTCACACACGACAAACCGTCGTTCGGTGGCCGACGCCTGTGAGGAAGTTGATGGAGGCGTCCAGGGGCCTGGACGCCTCCATAAATATATTATTATTTTTTTGTTTTGTCTTTTTATGCCAACTGGCATATATATTTTTTATATTTATTTTTATGGAGGCGTCCAGGGGCCTGGACGCCTCCATTAATATATTATTTTTTATTTTCTTTTATCTTTTTATGCTAACTGGCATATATATTTTTTTATATATTTATTTTTATGGAGGCGTCCAGGGGCCTGGATGCCTCCATTAATATATTATTTTTTAATTTGTTTTGGGCTTTGAAAAATAAATTAAAAGCATGGGGGCGTCCAGGGGCCTGGACGCCCCCATGAAGACCCACCCGGGTCCTCAGTTCAAGCGTTGACGGCCGCCCCGCAGACACCCTTCCTGGTTCCGGAACCTCCTGATGCGTCTGACTGGTGTTGATGCCGTCCGAATGCCGTGACGAGATGATTCCGGATGCCGAAAAGGGCGGAAGAAGGCTCAAGAAAAGGAAGCACTTAAGTGATTCAAAACGCGTAAGCCGTCGCGGGGCGTTGTATAGTGATATGAGACTTTCTCAGGAGACGTCAGGAATAGCGTGTCTATAGCTGTCCCGCCTTGGCGTCTTCTTTGCAAGGGAGCGACACGTAGTGGAATGGTTTCGAAGTGGAGTGAAATGAAGTGTGAGCGGACTGATAAGTTGATGCCAAGGTGTGATGAGACACGCTTTTCACGTTACTGTCTGGAATTTTTCCTGGAGTTTCAATGAGGCAACCTTTGAAGAAGGTCTTTCAAATCTTGACGATTGCTTGGACGGAGATCAAATAAGGGAGGGCGAGATGTGCGCTCAGGCACGAAAAAAAGACCAACTTCTCGGTGTGGAAGTACCTGGGTCATAAACCGGAGGTTTCACCTTTGGGGAGCGGTTACCAGCTAATGTGGAAGTGCTGCGGCCAAGGTGGGTCAAACAAGGTAAAAAGTAAAGGAATATCTGAGGGTCTGTCCAAACAAGGGTCTCCTTTTGGAAGAGCAACGTAGGGCTGTTTCAAGGAAACTCAGTATTTCATTCGGAGTGCAATATCTCATATTTGTAAGAATTGGAGCACAACGGCTTTCACAATAGAATCACTCGAATGATCTTCCGCAATAAATCAAAGTCCTATATGAATGCATGCTGGGCTTAAAGAAAAATTTAAAACAAACTAAAATAGAAAATAGCCAAGGACAATATTGTCAACTTGTTAAGAACATGTCAGGATACCGATCTGGTGAGCCGACATTAGGCTGGGGCCCGTTTATCCGCGCACCAACTCACTGAATGGAACCGTCGTCCCCATGCTACCACAAGTTAACGGCCTATCCGTACAACCCAAATTCTTCCGGGATCATCACTGTTTTTGTTGAAGGGGAACTCAAATCCCAGATTCGTTCGGGCCGCAAGGTCCCTGACATGTTCTAGTAGCGTAGGTATCATATACTACGATGCATGACATGGTGGGACCAACCATTGAAAGGTGGGACAGGAGACAGGACAAAGACGCCCGTTAGTAAAACCTGCACAGACTAGCAAAGGTTAGCAATATCAGAAAGCAGCAGAATCATAGCAGAATCGCACCACAGTACAAAGGAGATCCAGACAAAATCTTGACAATGACCACTGATGTGACATGTTTTATCCTGTAGCGATCTTTCCTTCCTATAAGAACTCCCCTTAGGCTAGTTCATTCAAATGCACCAAGGTGGGTTTTGGAAGCTCAGGAGAGGAAGGAGAGGGGGATCTAGAGATCTCAGGATGGAAGGAGAGTCTTCCCGCGTTATGAAGAGGAGCAGGCCTAGCAGCGAGATCAGGCGACTCTCCGACCTCGAGGGTCATCTGAGTGGGATGATCATGTCGCATATGGTAAGCTTATTCTTTTCAAATTTCTCCACGTGAGCCTTCTTCTTACTTCCTTCATTTCTTCTTCTTTCTTTTCTCTTCCAGCCATATCCACTCTTCCCAGGTCCGAGGAAGTTTTCCAAACTGCCATGGCTTTCAAAGCTAACTTCCAACATCTCCATCGGCATGAGGGCCATACTCTCGAAGTGGCATCTGCAGGGGCTCCTTATTCACGCCAAACACTACGAGAAGATTCGTATGGACTGGGCGGCTATGGGCGCACTAGTGGAGATCTGGCATCCCCAGACCCACACTTTTATCTTCCCGACCTTCGAGGTGACCATCCTCCTCGAGGAGGTGGAACTTCTGCTCGGATTGAAGAAATTCAAGAGTGACGGGAAGGTGAAGGCTATGCGGATGCTGACACGGGGGACTTCCGAAAGCGTCCTTGGAAGCTTCATGCCGCCCGACGCAGCCCGAAAGGTCCATACTCAAAAGGGGATCGATCTCCAAAAGCTCGCGGAGTGGGTCATGGACGCCCTGAGAGGGTCACCAGACGATGACTATTTGGAGGGAATCATGAAGGGGTTCACCATTTGTCTGGCGGGTGCTCTCTTGTTTCCTTATACCGACAACATGGTGGAGGAAGACCAACTAAGTGCCATCTGCGGGATCTGGCGTGGAAAGAGGGTGAGACCCGCTGTCCTTGTCTACCTTTACAGCGGTCTTACTGCCTCGAGCATGGGTAAGCCTCCATTTGGTTGCGCACTTGTCTTGAATTGCTGGCTTGATTTGCATTTCAAATTCGACCACCGCGAGGGAATGCCGACGGCTTCGAAGCTTTTCCAACAAAGCCCGCTTCACCACATAGCCGACGTGTTAGGGTTCGGTGGTACTATAGTGAACCGCGTTCCGTGGCTGAAGAAACGTGAAGACTGGCGGTCTCACTTCCGCACCGTGACACAAGGCTTCTTTACTTGCGCACCGGCATGTTTGCTTTCGCTTGACCTCCTCATGAGGCCTTCTTGTGAAGTTGATCTCCAACTGATTGGTGCGACTGAGTTTGTCCTTTACAACGCGCATCGGTGCTGCCTCCAGATCGGCATTCCACGTCATTCGTTCCCACTACCGACTGGCATCGTTCCTTTGAAGAAGAGAGAGTTGGGCACTGAAGCGGATGCGAAGGAAGCGAAGGCCGTCAAAGCACCCTGGAAGACAAGTGTTGCGGGAAAGGCCTTAGCGCACGTGGTGGAAGAGTGCGAGCTGTGGAGAGCTTATGTAACCGAACTGGGGAAGTTAAGGCCTAGGGCGCCTAAGCCCCTGATGTAGCTCATTCTGCTTTTCTGATGGAATAAAATCTGGCATTTGGATGTTTTGGACCCTTGTCCCCTTAATTATTATTTTTTTTGGTGATTTTTCTTTTTCTTTGTGTTTTTATTTTGTGCTTTGGATTATATACATTTATCTAAGATGCTTTTTTTTATTTTTTATTATATACATATATATATTTTTAAAAATTTTATCATGGGGGCGTCCAGGGTCCTGGACGCCCCTAATTTTTTATTTTTATTTTTTTGGCATTTTATTTTTTGGGGGCGTCCAGGGTCCTGGACGCCCCTACTTTTTGAATTTTTGAAAAAAATAAAAAGTGTGGGGGCGTCCAGGCGCCTGGACGCCCCAAGGAAAGGGAAATCTATATATAGGGGGGGCTCCCCCCCTTACTCACTTACACTGTCATCCTAACCGTCCAGCTACTCCAGACGACCCATTCTTAGTCCCAATGGAGCAGGGAGGCCCGAGTCAGGGTGCAGAGAAGAGGAAACGACGGGCTCGTCGTCCGAGGAGGCTGAGGGATGATGCCGAGGAGGCTGCTGCGGCGGAGGAGATTGCCGTGGAGGAGGAGGCTCCTCCTTTGGCCGTGGAGGCTGCTGCGGGTGCTGGCGACGTGGGAGATGACGACCACGACCCGGTAAGCCCCTCGGAACTTCAATCTGTTGGTTTAATAGGCTGGATAGGCGGACGAGAGGCAGTGTGGTGAAGGAGTGAGGGAAGGAGGCGTCCAGGGTCATGGACGCCTCCACATTTTCTTTTTTTTCTTTTTTTATTTATTTATTTACGTAAATAATAAAAATAGAATTAAAAATATGGAGGCGTCCAGGGCTTGGGACTCCTCCATGATAATATATATATATGTTATTTATTTTTGTTTTGGTTTTGGGTTTTTCTAAAAAATAAAATAAAGAAAATGTAAAGGAGGCGTCCAGGGTGTTGGACGCCTCCAAAAAAATATAAATATTTTTTTAAAAAATAAAAAATAAAATAAAATAAATAAGTAGTATATACAGTGTTATAGTTTATTACTATTCATGATGCTGATGTGTTCTTTGTTGGTTTTGTGGTGTGCAGGGCGTGATGAAGGGCCGGATCAGCTGGTCCCTAGTGGTGGCAGCATACCGTGGGCTGCCAGACTTTCAGAGGGCGCGTGTGGACGCCATGGGCTTTGGAGCTTTCCTTAGGATCGAGCCCTTTCGGCTCGACCTTCCTCTTATCCAGGCATTGAGGGAGCGGTGGCACGCGCCGAGCCGGGCGTTTCTGATGCCCTGGGGGCACATGGTGCCGTCACTGGAGGACGTGGCTCGGATCACCGGGCTACGGGTGGACGGAGAGGCGGTGAGCGGGGTCACCTACCCCGACTACCGAGAGAGTGCCCTGGACCTGCTGTGGTTAGAGACGAGCGTGACTGACAGGGATAGCAGGGTAGTTGGCCGAGTGGAGATCATGGAGGTGCTCGGATTCGTTGACCCGCGCCAGCGGGTTAGCGAGACTGGAGCGGAGTTTCTGGCACGATTGGAGGGAGATGCCCGTGCAGCTTTCACCCAGGACCCGAGCGAGCGGGAGCTGGTGGACCTAGACCTCCGGAGGTTTCTTTTCTTCTTCTTGAGCCGCCTTCTGCTGGGGACGAAGGGGGATGGCATCCACTGCCGTTTCCTCGGGATCCTGGCGGATCTTGACAGAGTGGGGCACTACGCGTGGGGAGCGGCTCTGCTTGCCCATTTGATTGCTGATCTCTCCCAGACTTCAGAGAGGGAGACGACAGTCAGCGGCTTCGCACCTTTTCTCCAGGTACACAATTTATTTATGCATTTCCGTAGTTAAATATGTAATTACTCGTGCTAATGATGTATGATGAATGCAGGTGTGGAGCTACTACTACTTCCCGATGGGAAGAGCCAGACAGGGGAGCAGGAGAGCCGTTCCTCTAGCACGACAGTGGAGGCCGGTTGTGGTAGCGGCACCACACAGCTACCAGCTGGCGTCACTTCGTCGGGAGCTGAGCGAGTATCCCGAGGCCATGGTATGATGTGTATGATTTTTTGTGTTTTCTTGTGTGACTGAATGGTAACTATCATGATGTATGTATGGTGATGCAGGTGGTGTGGAGACCCTACCTGGGCATGGGCGACGCTGGCCAGCCTTGGGTTGTAGCGGGTCTTCCTCGTTTCGGGCGGGACGTGTGGGTCCATTGCCTGAACGAGATCGAGCCGCTGCGGCTCAGACTGGTTATGAGGACGTTGGGGCTGGCCCAGGAGTGGGTTGATGTAGATGAGCCGGCCCGCATCGGGCGGAAGACCAAGGGGAAGGCGAAGATTGTGGACTGGCGTACGCGCTTCCCAGCACAGTACCAGGACTGGCAGCAGGGAGGGGTCCCAGTGGTGTCCCATGTACAGGACAGTACTGATTACCTGAGACGGTACCGGGCTACGTACGGGGACCGCCTCTTCCTTGGTGGTATGGCATGGGTAAGTGAAATGAAAATGCTTCACCCTCCTATATGTATATGCATGTGACACTAACTTATGTGCAATGCAGGATGCTCGTGACAACATGATCGCCGACCTGCGGGCCCAGTTGGCGGACGCCAGGCGGCAGTTGGTGGCCATCCGACAGGAGTTGGAGATCCTGGTGAGTTTATGCGATGCATTTTTTGTGACCTGGATTTTTGATACTTAGCCTCTAACTGTTGTTCGCTCTGTGTTTCAGCGGGCCCACCAGACAGCGGCAGCCAGGATGGCTGGTGGAGCGGGTTCCAGTTCGCGGGGCCCTCCTCCGGAGGTTTCTGCCCTCCAGGAGCAGCTGGCGTATGCGGTGGCTCGGGCTGAGGAGGGCGAGCGTGACCGCGAGGCTCGAGTGAGTGTTTGCCTGACCTCGACTCTCCTTCTGGCTGCTCTCCTTCTATCACTGCTCTCTCACGGTGCATGCGTGCTTTGACAGATGGCCGAGATCCGAGAGGCCCTGGCGCGTGCTGTTCGTGCCGAGCAGGAGCACGACGCTCGGGTGGCGGAGCGTGACGCCCGGATTGTGGAGCTGGAGGAGGAGCGTTGACGGGAGGCTGAGGAGCTCCCTCGTGACGTGCTGGATCTGCGGATCGCCCTCGAGCTGTCGAGGAGGGAGGCGGTGAGAGAGAGAGAGGAGAGGGAGAGAGAGAGGGAGGAGCGACAGCGGGATCAGACCGAGAGGAGGGCTCTGGAGGCCCAGCTGCTGGAGCTCCGATTGAGTCTCGGGACGGCGGAGGGGAGGCTTCGGGAGAGCGAGGAGCGGTACCAGAGGGCGAAGGAACGCGGGGCGCGACTTCGTCAGTCTGGTTCTTTTTCCATGGGCAGCTATCTGGTTTCTTCGGCCGAGGAGCGTCGTCGCGCCTTCGAGGCTGGAGTGCCACCGCAGGGCGAGGCGAGCACGGCTTCTCAGGGTTCGCAGAGGCCCCCTAGGGATCCCCGGCAGAGGAGGGAGGAGACAGATGACCAGGAGGGTGACAGCGAGAGTTAGAGAGTTGCTTGTACACGTCACCCTTCTCACTGTATGATGTACTTTGACTATTATATGAAATGGATTTCGTGTGACGTGCCATTTTCTTTCACGCACTTTCTTTTACACCACGTTGTTTACGCTTCACGAGACTCTTGCCCTGGACAGAAGGGAACTACTTTGCACGGGGGGATTATGTTCCTTTCTCCCTTTTTGGGCGCGTCCAGGCGCGAGGACGCGTCTTAATCCTTGAATTCAAATTTAAAGCGTCGGGTGGCCTTTCTTCTCCCGTGCCTTACCCGCAAACGAGCCCACCTTCCGCCGAAACTCGCTTGCCCCCTTTTCGTCTTCCTCCTCTTTTGATCGATGGAGTTCAGTGGGCCCGACCATGGTGAAGGTGGAGAGGGACGAGGAACTCCTCGCCCGAGGAGGGACACGCAGGAACACGGAACGGCGTCCATGGAGGAGGAAGGGCCGCTTCGGGCCCCCGAGGAACCCGAGGGGCCCGATGTCGCGGAGGGAGGTGAACACGGTCCGGTAGGTCCTCCGATCTCTTCCTCTTTTGATCCATTTTGAGTTTTGAAGCGAGCCGCGTGAGGGGGGAAAGAGTTCGGCGAGTGTTGCACTCAAATGATGGACGCGTCCTAGACAGGGGACGCGTTCTTTGTTATGATGCGAGGCCCTTCTTTCTTGGCACAGGACATGGCGAGGACCCTGGGCCTGACCGATGAGTGGGCGAGTGCGGACGAGCCGAGCCGCGTCAGGAGGGAGAGTCGCGGCAAGGCGAGGCTCGAGGACTGGCACGTACGTCTCCCTGGACAGTAAGGGAGTGTATTGGTGCAGGACAGCGCCGACTTCCTGCGGCGGCAGAGAGAGAGTTATGCGGGGCTTCCCCAAGCTGGGGACACGCGTGGCATCGGCGGCTCGCGCGCCCAACTGTCAGAGGCTAGGCGGCAGCTGGCCGTCGCTCAACATGAGCTGTCGCTCCTGGTAAGTTACGTGCCGCACTTTTATCTTCAGATTTTGGAGTTTCACTGACGGCCTTTGTTTATTTTGTTCCAGCGTGCCCAGCAGACAGCGACGGCGGGGATGGTTGGTGGCGCATCTTCCAGTTCCTCGGCCCCTTTTCTCGAGATTGCCTCCCTCCGGGAACAACTTGCCGGTGCGGTGGCTCGGGCTACCCGGGCGGAAGAGGAGCGTGATGCCTGGGTGGCGACTGTAGCGGAGCTGCGGCATCGTGGTGAGGAGAGGCCTTCTCCAGACATCCTGGAGTTAAGGTTCTTCTGCAGATGATGAGGAGAGAGGCAGAGAGAGAGAAAGCCGAGAGAAGGTCCGAGCGACAGCGGGATCAGACTGAGAGGAGGGCCTTGGAGGCCCAAGTGAGGGAGCTCCAGCTAGGCCTTCAGGCCGTCGTGCAGAGGCTAGGAGGGATGGAGACGCGCTACGAGAGAGCGCGAGAGTTCGGGGAGCGACTCCGCCAGTCCGGTCGCTTTGCCGCTAGTGGCTTCTTCGTCACATCAGGGGAGGAGCAGCGAGTCACTGCTGCGGAGCAGGTGCCAAGAGGCGAGGCAGGTGCTGCTGCACGAGGATCCCATAGGCTTCTGAGGGACCCGCACCTCAGGGGAGAGGAGGGGAGCGCCCAGAGAGATGAGTGATGGTGAGGATCGGCGAGCTGGTGGACTCGCCTCCTCCTTATGTTTATGATGTTTTTGACAGCTCATGTAGAATTATGAATGGAGTAATTTGATTTTCTGCTGCTTGTTTGTTCTCTTGTGCGTTCCTTCTTCCCTACACTTCTCCTCCTTTGCACTGTTCCCATGTGATGGGTCTGCCGAGACTCCGCCCCGAGTGGAGAATCGCGTCTTGTTGTGACCATTTTCTACAGGAATCTGCCGTCGAAGTCAATAATGACGGCCCTAGTCCCTTTTCCCGGAAGTTGTGTCAAATTTTGCGGGCGTCCTCCAAAACATGATAGGGTATCCCTAGACAACATAGGGTGCTAGTCGTCATATTCTTCGTCCAATCAATCACCCTGTGCGATCGGTGAAGTGACACACGGGACCGCATGGCAGGTGCCTCATCGCGAGGGCTATCATTAACAGGTGATGGAGGAAATCTTGGCCCGCACTCCTTTCATTTCTATAAATTCTTGTCCCTTTTATCCTCCCAGGTATATCGAGAGCTAACTCGAGGAGCACAAGTTCTCACGGGAGAGGACGAGTTCAAAATTTCAAGAGTTGGATGGAGGGCGAATCTTCCCACTCTTCGAAGAGAAGCAGGTCCAGTGGTAGTAGTTCCAGGAGGCTTTCGGACCTCGAAGGGCACTTCAGCGAAAGGGCCCAATCACAACTCGTAAGCCAAGTTTTCCTGCCCTTTTTTTCCATTCTTTTTTCTTCCTTTCTGACCAAACCTCCTCCCCATTCCCTGCATGCGTAGAGTGTGATGAAATCACAGATCTCATGGGAGTTGGTAGTGACAGCATACCGAGGTCTCCTAGATTTTCAAAAGGCCAGGCTAGACGTGATGGGTTTTGGCACCTTTCTTCGGATCGAGCCGATCCAGCTCGACCTGGTTCTGATCCAAGCCTTGTGTGAGAGATGGGACCCAGTGAGTCGGGCATTCCTGATGCCCTGGGGGCACATGGTGCCCAGCCTGGAAGATGTGGTCCGAATTACGAGCCTCAAGGTGGATGGCGAGGCAGTGACCGGAGTCACTTACGTGGACTACCGAGAAGGTGCCAGAAGTTACTGGGTTTGGACCTAGATGGTCGGAAAAATAGGTCGGTAGCTAGGGCGTCCCTCATGGATGCATTAGGGCTCACCGACACTCGTCGGCGGGACGATGAATCCTCAGAATAGTTCATGAAAAGGATGGAAATAGGATGCCGTGCCGTGTACTGCACAGATTTCGGCAACTGGGAAAGATGCAACATAGATTTGAGGAGATTTCTCCTCTTCCTTTTGGGGAGATTGGTACTGAGCTCGAAAGGAGACGGTATCCAATGTCGCTTCCTGGAGCTGCTGTCAGACCTTGAAAGAGTAGGATACTACGCTTGGGGAGCTGCCATGCTGGCACACTTGTTTGCAGACCTATTCCAAGAAGTGGATCGTGAGATGGCTGTGAGTGGTTTTACACCATTCATCCAGGTATTTTTGGTTTTGCTTGTTTTGTATTTTTTTTGTTGTTGCAAGGTACTGATGACCTGCGCCGAGCAGCTGTGGAGCTATTATTACCTCCCCATGGGGAGGGCTCGACATTGGCGACCCGCGATGGTGCCGCTAGCCAGGCGGTGGGAACCCATCATGAGTGCGGCACCCCTAACGTACCAACTGATGGTGCTAAGGCGGGAGCTACAGGAGTTCCCTGCAGCGATGGTAAACTGGAGACCCTACTCAGACATGGTCGATACCGACCAGCCGTGGGTTCTCGCAAGCCGTGCCCGATTTGGACGGGAACTGTGGATGCACTGCATGAATGAAATCGAGCCGCTTCGGCTACGATTAGTTATGAGGACTTTAGGACTGGCTCAGGAATGGGTGGATACGGCTGCGCCACCTTGTGTCGGGAGAAAGACGCGAGGACCGGCGACCTGCATTGACTGGCGCGTGCGGTTCCCTGAACAGTATGAAGACTGGCAACGGGGTGGCACGATTGTAGAATCACATGCGTGGGATAGCGAGGACTACTTGCGTCTATATAGGACAAAGTACGCAGAGCGGCTCCAACCCCTGGGACTTGTGGAGGTAGGTTTCCCCTTTTTCTCTTTTCTTCTTTCTCCCTTGATTTTCTGGTGAAAATGCTGACTCGTAAGGCTGCAGGATGTCCGGGATGCCATGATAGCGAATTTACGAACTCGCTTGGCAGAGATGGAACAACAGTTGGGCGATGCCTACGGCGCTACGAGCGCCTTGGTAGGTGTACAGTGCGTTCCTAATTAAAACCCCAGATTCCAAATGTTGGCTGCTAATTCACGCGGTCGTAGCATGCCCAGATTGGCGCGGCTTCCCCAGCGATGGGAGTAGGTGGTGCCTCTTCCAGCTTGTGGATTCCCACCTCAGAACTTGACTTACTTCATGAGCAACTTGCTCACGCCACGCAGCGTGCTGCGGAGGCAGAAGGGATGCTCTGCATACAGGTAAAAGTTCTAGTGTTGAGCTCTCTTGGTCTACGCCTTATCGCGTATCTAATATGGTACACACGGCAGGAAAAGGAGACGGAAGAAGCGCTTGCCCAAGCTACGCAGAAGGAGGCTAGGATAGCAGAACTGGAGAGGGAACTGCGGCGTCATCCTGATGACGACTCCTCTAGGGATGCCGTGGAACTGAGGATCACTCTCCAGTTGGAGAGGGAAGACCGCGAGAGAGAACGTGCAGAGAAAGAAAGAGACGCAGAGAGAGAAAGAGCCAACAGATTGACTGAAAGGGAGGAACGAAGGGCCATGGAGGCCCAACTATTCGAACTCCGAATCAGCCCTGGTCTTGCTGAACAGTGGCTAAGAGATGGTGAGGAGCGCTACCGAAGAGCACGAGAGCGTGGCTTTCGTGTTGGTAGCTTCTCTGCTGCTTCTGTGGATCAACGCCGGGGTGTGGGAATAGGAAGGGGAGTACAGAGCGGTAGGAGTACCGCTTTTCGTAGTTGGGTAGCACCTTTGAGAGCGTTGTGCCCGGAGAGTAGTGGGACGAGTAATGCAGAGAGAGAGGGCGGAACTTGATGTAATTTTTTATTTTTGGAATAAAATACAAGGTTCGGTTTATTTGGTCTTTCACCTTTGCTTCTGTTGCCTGAATCCCTGCACACATCACTGAAACAAACAAATCAGAATTTCTGTTCTGACTTGGCCCCTTGCTCAATAAGCAAATGGTCACTGTGACTATCCTTGATAACTGGTCAAGGGGCCAAGCCTTTATTAATAAAGGTAAGATAAAGATACGGTGATGATAAATGCGACAGGCAAGCACACAAATGCAAGCGGTATTAAAAGTGAGATGCTGCACGCAAATGCAATCATGCAAAATTGATTTATTTTCTTTTTTATATTTGGCATTTTTTTTGTTTTATCATAAAAAGATTTTTTTTGTTTGCAAATATGTACATTTTCTCTTTTCCATTTTTTTTGTTGCTTTTATCATTTCGATTTTTTTTGTTGCTAACGCCCGGCAAGCACCCACATGGCACCTAACCTACGTGAGAACATGGGTTTCTTACTAACCTCCCAGGTATCCTAAGTGCACATCTAGGTTGATTTGGGCCTCTAGACCCCTCGAATGATGATCCCGCCGCCTAAGACTTACCCTGATGACAATACCGTCATGCCATGCTTAGGCTCCCAGTCGCTTCCGACCACAGGGATTCACCCAAAAGGTGTTTGAGGTAAGAGATTTGTCCGACCCGGGTCTGTTTCCTAACAACTCTAGATGGTATATGATGGAACACCCTGGAACCCTAACGACCAACCGCGCGATGCTGACCTGGAATCAGACGCCGTCGCACCCACAGGTGACGCGCTTGCATTGGCCTACGCCCAAGGTTAAGCAAGAAGACATCAAGGTGGTAAACAGGGGTCTTGACCAGCCAGAAACACGGAGACTCCTTCGCAGCGATAGCTTTTGCTTTTCAAAGTAGGCAACCAAATGTGTATATTAAAATAAGGTCGCAGACCCTAGGTAGTTTTCACCCTTCAGAAACTCCATCGAACCTTCATCTTTAGAGGGAGAAGGAAGAGTGTAGGGGATAAACCTCCTGAGAGGACCGGCAAAGCCGTTAACCCGGCGAGCGAATAAGGGCCCATTAACTCTTTCCTTTCGGACAACTTCGGACCAAATCTCGAGCATTTACATTCCACGGCCCCTTTTGTGGATTCAGACTTTTGCTTTGAGGGGTTCCGTTTATCGCAACAGGCACGGTCACGACCAGGCTTTTCTCTTGATTTTGATTTTGTATTTCTTTTTGTGAGGGAGATACAGTCGTTTGACGTTTGTGGGCTCCCTTTTTGTATGCCTGCGGGGACACTGCCCTCTTCTCGTGCTCTGATCGATGCTCGAGGAAATGGATCCTACTCTTGCCTTTGGGGTTTGAGTTTCGGTTTCTCATGCTCAGCGTTTTAAGGGCGCCGACTGTCTCATTTGGTCGAAGAGAAAAGAATAAAGATTACAGCTTCCGGAGATCTTTTGGGTGGGGCCCCACCGTAGGTGATGCTACCGACTTTTTTGAATAAAATACATAAGTGAGCACATGTTAGCTTCCTTAGAGCGAGCATAGGCCGACGTGGCCGGACAGGGATCTCCACGGTTCTGACAAATCAAGACCCGGTGCCTACCAAGTCTTAATGGGCCCTATCCTAACATGGAGGTTAGATGTAGGGACTTAACTACATGGTGACTGCCAGGCATCGGCATTTTGAATTTTCCATATTTTTGGTGGTTTTCGGTATTTCTTTGTTTTTGATGTTTTTTTATCTTTTCATCATTTTTTTTTGTTTGTTTTATGCTAAGGGTAGTATTTCTTAAGATAAAGCCCATTCCAAGGGTGGGATAACTCGGTCCCTTCGGCGTTGACTAGCTTGTAGGCGTTGCCAGGGTACACGGCTTGAATTACAAATGGTCCTTCCCAATTGGGTTGGAGCTTAGAACGCGGACCTCCAGGTTTGGCAAAAATTCTTTTTACGACCATCTCACCGACTTTGAATTTTCTCTCAACAACTTTCTTTTGATAAAAGCGAGCGAGTCTATTTTGATACACACGCGCGTGTTCGGCAGCGGCCAACCGCTTCTCATCCAAGAGTTCCAACTGGGTGCGGAGTGAATTACGACGATCGTCGAGGGGAAATTCCTCGTCCAATTGTACTCTGAGAGAAGGGATCAGAGTCTCGTACGGGACTACCGCTTCCATACCATAAGTAAGGGCAAATGGAGTCTGCCCGGTGGGGGTACGGATTGAAGTGCGATAGGCCCATAGGGCTTCGATAAGTTTTTCTGGCCAGTCTGAAAACTTACTAGACTCGCAGGTTTTTTTGATGATTTTGAGCCATGTTTTATTGGTGGCCTCCACTTGGCCGTTACCTTGTGGGTAATAAGGCGATGAATGATGCAATGCAATTGCGTACCTTTTGCAGAGGTCCTGTAGATCCTGAGAAATGAACTGTGGCCCATTGTCGGTGACGATCGTGCTTGGGACGCCGAATCTGGCGAGGATGTTTTTCATGATGAACTTGCAGACTGTTGACGCCTTGATTTCCGCGTAAGCTTCGGCTTCGGCCCATTTGGTGAAGTATTCTGTCGCAGTAAGGATGAAAGATTTCTACTTGGTGAGGGAATTGGGATCACCTAGGGGACCAATGATGTCGAATGCCCACATGGAGAAAGGCCATGGGGAGGATATTGGATGAAGTGAGGAAGACGGTGAATGGATTTTATCGGCGTGAAGTTGACACTTGACACACCTACGGACATAGACAGCATAATCCTCTTCCATAGTGGGCCAATAAAAGCCTTGGTGAATGATCTTCTTGGCGAGCATCTGACTATTCACGTGGCCACCGCACACACCCGAGTGCGTCTCCTCCACACATTTCTAAATCTCATCGTCACCAAGACATCTTAACAGAATACCAGTAAGGCTCCTTCTATAGAGTATACCTCCAACCAAAGTGTATTTCTGAGCCACCCTTCTTATGGCTTTCTTGTCCTCTGTGGTGGCCCCTTCAGGATAAGACTGATCTTGGCAGTATTTGACGATTTCATAGAACCATAGTTTCTCTTCATCAGCCAGTTCTTCTTCGGCCTCTGCCAACATGATCTCCCTCTTCTCAAGGATATCTTCCTGCAGGATCTTCCTTGCTATCCTGTCTTTGATGTTTACGTAGGAAGCATCATCGATTGCAGGGGCGTGAAGTTTGTAGATGGAAATGGACTTAAACCATCTTCCTAGAGGGAACCTTATGGATGATGCCAATGAGGCGAGGGCATCGGCGAGAATATTCTGATGACGAGGGACATGAACAAAGATCAGTTTGGTGAACAGTTTGGCAAAGGCAGCAGTGAGTTCTTGGTATGGCTTGAGTTTGGGATCGCGAGTACGATATTTAGTGAGCACCTGGCGAAGGATGAGTTGACTATCACCTACGACTCGCAACTCAGTGATACGAAAAGAATGAGCGAGTTCTAGGCCAGCTAGAAGAGCTTCATATTCGGCTATATTGTTGGTAACTGGAAATTTGAGCTGGTATGCCAATGGGAATGTGAGGCCTTCAGGTGACAGGAGGGCGACGCCGATTCCTCTCCCTTGAGAATTCAGAGCTCCATCAAAATATAGCGTCCACATTGGCTCATCTGATTGGTTGACGGACATTAGTTCCTCATCTGAGAACTCTAATTGGACGGGATCGAACTTGGGAAGAGGATGGTGAGCGAGATGCTCGGCTATGGCATAGCCTTTAATCGCCTTTTGCTGGATGTAGGTGATGTCGAACTGAGAGAGAAAATTTTGCCAGCGTGCTAGCCTATCCGTAAGGACGGATTTCTCCATAAGGAATTTGATAGGATTCATTCGAGCAATCAAGTGGACCTCATGAGCCAAGAAGTAGTGCTTCAATTTCTGCACTACCCAAACGAGGACAGCACAGGTTTTCTCCATGACGGTGTACTTCTACTCACAGGGATTGAGAAGTTTGGACAAGTAATAGGTTACCCGTTCCTTGCCTTCTTCATCAGCTTGTGCGAGGACGGCTCCCACGGAGTCATCCAAGACTGAGACGTAAAGGATAAGAGGTTTTTCTGGTTTAGGTGGAATGAGAACGGGTGGACTGGCCAGATATTCCTTCAACCCTTCAAAAGCTTTCTGACATTTAGAATTCCAGTGGAATTCTACTCCTGGCTTGGTCAACTCGTAGAGAGGTCTACACCTTTGTGAATGTTGGGACACAAACCGACGAATAAACTGCAACCTCCCGATTAAACCTCGGACTTCCCTCAAATTCTTGGGAGGTGGCATATCCCTGATGGCCTTGGCTTTATCGGGATCTATCTCGATCCCTCTTTTACTCACAATGAACCCTAGCAATTTACCCGACGACACACCAAACACACACTTCTTCGGGTTCATTTTCAATTGGAACTCCCTTGACCTCTGCAAGACCTTAGCCAAAACTTCTGGATGTTCCATCCTAGTCCTTGATTTCACTAATAAGTCATCCACATACACTTCCAGATATATGTGCATCATGTCATGAAATATGGCCATCATAGCTCTTTGGTAAGTAGCTCCAGCATTCTTTAATCCAAACGGCATGACCACGTAACAATATGTTCCCCAAGGGATAGTGAATGACGTCTTCTCCTGATCCTCTTCTGCCAAACGAATTTGATTATATCCTGAAAATCCATCCATAAAAGAGATGATCTCGTAACCTGCCGTGTTATCGATCAACACATCAATGTGAGGCAAGGGAAAATCGTCCTTTGGACACGCGCGGTTAAGGTCCCGGAAGTCGATGCAAATCCTGACTTTCCCATCTTTCTTCATGACCGGGACAATGTTCGCCACCCATTGAAGATAAAGGACGACTCTAATGAACCTGGCTTTGCGGAGCTTATCGACCTCTTCTTTCATTTTCAAAGCCATCTGAGGGTGGAAACGTCTTAACCTTTGTTTTACCGAGACGGACCCTGGTTTTAGGGTTAAACGGTGTTCGACCAAGGTTGAATCCAGACCCGGCATATCCTCGTAGCTCCATGCAAACGTGTCCTTATATTCCTTGAGAACCTCAATTCATGCCTCTTCTTCAGAGGGTGATAGGTTGTCACTTATGAGGATGATCCTAGGGTCTTCCTCAGTTCCCAAGTTTACTTCTTTGGTGGATTCTTCTACGGCGGTTGACGGCTCGTCGAATCTCTTCATTCCACTAGCGTATGCGCCCGCCGCATCCTCATATTCTTCACCCTCATCTTCAGTGGGACATTCTTCATCTGTGATCTCGTAGACTCCATACCCTTCATCAAATGCACAGTCGCCCTCACATTCTATTTCCGGTAGCTGGATGGGATTTTCTAACAACTGGGGGATGGCAAGAAGGGCCCGACACCTGGCGGCTAAATCCAGAAGGAATCGACGAGGGATCTGCCTACCCTTGGATTTCTTCCTAGGTGCTACCCTCAGCCTATCATTCCTTGATTGACTGACAATATTTACAAAAGAAGAGGAAGACGAAGATGATGGTGTAGAATGTACAGGAGGAGACCCCTCAGAGGAGGGGTAGAAAAGGTCGCTCATCGGACCTTGGACGGGTGGTCCGCAGGGCGGTACGCACCCGTGGGAGATGTAGGAGGTTTCCTCAACGAAGATGTGTTGTTGGGGAGTTTGAAAATTCACGTTTTTTTTTTCGTTTTCATTTTTGATGACAAAACAATGAAAAGAAATCGGAGGAGAAAGAAAAGTGGTTATGGCTAGAGGATTGGGAGGCTCGTAGAGCAGATCATGGTTGAAGACCTGGCGCGGGTTGAAAAGCCCGCGCAGGTATGTAAGCAAAGAAGGGGATCTGGGAAGATCATCAGACAATTGTCTGGCCCAGGAAGATGATATCAGCAAAGGCTGAGACGAGTGGATGGAGAAGATGGCGGCTAATGAGCCATCGACGGCAATGTTGAGGACGGATGAAGATCCGTCGATGACAGGGTCCTTCTGGCGAGGACGAGGATAGTTTGGAAGCTTGGCAAGAGTGGTAATATTCTCTGGTATTCCGGAGATCAATGGTGGTCCTTCAAGCTGCGGAGACGAGATCATCCTTTCCAGTGCAACGGAAATGTCCCGTATGTCGAACCATTTGTTCCACTCGCATTCCGGATCTTTGATCTTGCCTCTTTTGGTGATCCTCGGACATTTTTCAGCCAAATATACAGCATGTGATCTCCCATATGCTTCTCGTGGGTAATCTCCCATCTGAACAACAGGCCCTCTGTTGAAGTGGTTTGATAGAGTCCATGTGAGGGGCTTCCAATCCGCCCTGAACGGTCCTTTGAAGCCTAGGCCAAACCTGCAGTTCGGCCTAATTTCCTTTGGCAGTTTGAGCATACCCTGTAACTGTGCGCCCAGACCTTTACCCTGTTGGTAGCCGATGTTCCTCATAATCTCCCACCCTTTGGAGTGAAAAGGGAGATATGATGTTGCGGTTGCTCTGACCGGCTCCTTTGGTGCTAGTGGAACATGAGATAGATCACGCACGTCCAGTAATGACAATATGGGCCGATGAGATGGCCACACAGAGGGCAGCGAGGTGTTGATAGCATCCACTGTGTGAAGGACAGGTGTACTGACCACTTTAATAATCCTCCCATTGTAAGGAAACTTCAGGCACTGATGGTTGGTGGAAGGCACAGCGCCCATGGCTTCGATGTAAGGGCGACCCAGTATAGCCTTGAACGTGGGGTCCATATCGAGGACATGGAATTCCGTGGGAATTGACATGAGGCCTAGTTCTGCCTTCAGAATAATCATCCCCTGCGGCGGCCTTTTGCTATTGTCATAAGCCGTGACCGTGATCGAGGAAGGCCTTATTTGTTCCTCGTCGACCCCACACAACTGAAGAGTACTCATGGAGATCACATTTATGGACGCACCCGTGTCCACAAGACACGGGTTTATGGATACCCCATTAATTTTTATTGAAATGCACAGTGCATATTTCTGAGCTTCCTTGGGAGCGAGCTCGTAATTGTGGAACATGATGGCCAGTTGTGTGTCCGTTGGGGTCAGGACGGTAGAGATCTTTTCTACAGGGAGGTCCTCATTCACTATGACCCTTTGAAGGTACTCCATTAAGGCTGCCTGGTGGGATGTAGATCTTTGAAGTAGCTCCAGGATGGAGATCCGAGCAGGCGTCTTGTCCAAGTGTTTCAATAGATCATACTGTGTTCCAGGGATAGCTCTTTCTGGTTGTTCTCCATCATCCTTCTCTGGCTGAGATCGCTCAGGATTCTGACTGTTGTGGGGGAAAACCCTGTGGAAAATCATTCCACTCCGGAGCACCATTGCCTGCGGCTTTTGTACCTCTGTGGGGGTAGCAGTGAGTTTTAACAGGGATTTGAGGGATAGTGGTGGAGGAATAGTTGATGAAGTAGGGGTGATGACGGGAGCAGGGATTCTGATGAGGGGTTTGTTAGGTAGAGGCATGGAGGTAGAGGGGATATCGCGCGGATTATGAGGGATAAGGGGTCTGGAAGGTGGAGGTGGAGACGAAGTAGAAGTGGGTAGGACTTGAAGCGGGTAATGATTTTGAGGTGGGTGATGGGTAATGAGTGGTTTTGAAGGCATTAGTGGTGATACGGTGGAGAAGGACGGGGTTATGTATGGTTGACGGATGATAAGGGGTTTAGGAGGCGTAGGGGTAAATGTGGTAGAGGTGGATGGTAAAGTGGGGGAGTGGGAGAAGATGATAGGGTGTGAAGGCGTAGTGGAGAGTGTCGGTTGATAGGAGATCGGGATACGGATGAGAGGGCGTAATGGTAGTGGAAATGGTGAAGGCGATACTGACGCGGGTTGATGAGAGAGAGGTGCTACCCGGGCAAGGCAAGGGTGTTGCATGATGATAGGATTGGCGGTAGAAAGAATGGAGGTACTTTCCTGGTGCCACACCTGCTCTCTCCCGACTTCCGGGAAGGAGGAGATGGGGTTAACCTGATGATTGGGCTGTTGGTGCTCCGGTAATAGATTCTGGATTATGCCCATGTCGGGCTGTTGTTGTGGGACCTGCTGAGGCTGTTGTTGTTGTTGTGGTTGCTGCTGCTGCTGCTGTTGTAACTGCTGCTGTGGCCTATGAGGAGGTTTCCTAGCCTTGAGAGCGGCGACGTATCGTCTCATTTCATCCCAATCTATTTGATGTTCATCATTCATATCATGGATGTAATCTTTGAAATGGAAGCAGTAATCTACTGTGTGTCCTGGCTGCCTGTGGTAGACGCAGTATTTGGAGGTATCAACATTCGGGGGCCACACGGGCCTTTCTCTGGGTAGGGCGAGTTGGTTTGATGCCATGAGGGCATTAAAAATGTCTGCTAAGGTTTCTGGCAATGGTGGATAGTAGGCTCTCTTGGGACCGAGCGGCCTCCTTTGTTGCTGTTGGGGACCATAGTTCCCCGGGGGTGGAACTTGGTTGTACTGAAGCGGTGGTTGTTGTTGCTGAGGTTGTGGTTGTTGTTGCTGGGGTTGACGTAATGGAGGCATATTATCCTGGGGTGGATTATTTTGGGGTGGAGGACGAAGAGGGAAAGGACCTGGTTGGAGGGGAAGTCGGGGCATTTGTGGAGGCCTTGGGTTGACTGCATAATGGGCATTGTTGACCGCGCCCACTTGCTCATTTGTCACGACCCCTTCTGTGGCTACGTCCGGGACACCAGCGCCTGTCTTTCTAACAACTTTGGGCTTCGGTGACTCAAACATGTTCATAATGGGGGAGTCTTTTAACTGAGTTTGGATGTACCGGGCCCTTTCATAGAGTTCCTCCATTGTAGTAAGTTTATTCATGGCCATGACGTGTCTAAACTGTGGGGTTGCATTAGACACAATCATCTTCACTTGTTCGGGCTCGGAGAGGGTATCCCTTATTCTTTCCGCCGGAGACCTCCATCTATCAGCATAGAGGACAAAATCTTCGTCGGGCTTCATCTTTTCGGCCACTAGGTCGGTAATGGAGAGTGAGGGACCGACCCTATCCCTATATTTTTGCAAGAACCTTCTCTGGACTATTTCAGAATTCTCGGCCTCGCGGGGCTCCAAGGAATAGAACCACTCAAGTGCGGGACCATCCAATGATCTCCGAAAGAGGTATGCCAGGGACCTCTGATCGTTTTGCCAATAAGATGACTCATACATGAAATCCTTGAGGTGAATGAAGGGGTTGCCGGTACCATTGTATCTGCGGTACGTGGGCATTTCGGAGGGAGGAAGATGAATGACGGGAAGGATTGGCAAAGCAACCTCTGGGGTGGCTTTCACGTCCACCATCCTTCTCAGATTTTGAAACTGCTCGTCCATGCGATTGAACCTATTGAGGAGCGATTGGGCGAGCTCCTCTGGAGGTGAAGGTGGCACTTGTCACTGGGGGAGAAACTATCTCCCGGAGACTTGAGGGGGGAACCCGGAATGAGAGGGAGCTGTCGGACCGCCGATAGTTGGCCCTGGCTGAAGCGGTGTGTGGGGAACAACGGGAGTTTGAGATTGTGACGGGAACTGGAATGAGGGTGGTTGTTGGCTCGCTTGTCCTTGAAGCGAGGGAGACTGGATGGCTTGCGCCAATGAAGGAGATGGAATGGCCTGCACGGACTCTTGGAGAGATGCGATGGCCGGAGTTGATTCCTGGGACGTGGGGGAAACGGATTTCCCCTTTAGAATGGCCTGGAAGGCCCGGAGCTGTTCAGAGGTAAGCTCCGTGTTGGCGAGGACGCCCAGTAAGGAAGAGATATCCTGTGGTGGGTACGTGTCCCCGGCAATAACCTGCACCTCATGCGAGGGCTCATGAGAAGGACCCGAGTCCATAGCATAGACTCGCGGGTCGGCTGACAAACCACGACTAGGGTGGTTCTCCTCAAAAGACTCGTGAGCCATGTTCACAGTTTTCCCAGAACGCAAAA
Organism: Amorphophallus konjac; assembly: GCA_022559845.1. Lineage (NCBI taxonomy): Eukaryota > Viridiplantae > Streptophyta > Magnoliopsida > Alismatales > Araceae > Amorphophallus > Amorphophallus konjac. Next base: position 9,035,474 of record CM040118.1, on the reverse strand, counting down.
ACATACACTAGCAAGCAGGTAGCAGAGATTATCAAACAAGTGGATGTCTTTACGCCTTTTTTTTTGTGTTTTGATTTTGATGATTTTTTTTTTGTGTTTTTAGCGAGATCCGAAGTTCACACAAAATAGGGACCCTAGTTTATTTTTGTTTCACCGCCGTGTCAGCTAGGGTCTCTCGTCTCACCACGAATGAAATGACTAACTCTGGGGAACTTCAATGGTACAACCAGCCCAGTGAACGAAGAGGAGATTCTTCGATGTCGGGGACTTACGGAGGTCCCAGTGTAGGAGATTCTAGTCCGTTGAGAGGAATTCCCAAACGGAGAGTCCTTCCTTCACCGGGAAAGGGTGATCCTCAAAAAAACGAAAAAAAGATAGAAAAGAGGGATGGATGCATGCAATGAAATGCTGACAGAGATATGGAGTGGGAAAACAACAGAAATAACAGACATATAATAAACAAACAACCAATCACAACTGACAGTGCTGCCGTGAGCACAACGGGGGCGCGCGCGGGCGCCAAGGTGGAGAGGCACGGATGGTGCCGAGCTTGCAAGGGTAGCCGAAAGGAAGCAGTAGAGGTCCCACCGTGATCGCCAATCTGTGAGCGACGTCACGCGTTTCGGGGTGCGGAGAGGACGTGGAGCGCGCGGGCTCCTCTTTTTGTTTGCTGCAACACAGAAATAAGAGAAGGGAGAAGGGGCCACCACGGGAGATTGCTCCGGCGGGGCGAGCGGGACAAATGTAATATAGCAAGATATGGGGGTTAAACGGCCATAGCGGGAAGTGACTCGCCGCGACCTCGGGGGGACGGGAATGGTGCAGAAATTAAATAGTAAGAATTGAAACGGCCATTGGGGAAGTGACTCGCCGCGGCCTCGAGAATATGAATAAATAAGAATATAACATATAAGAACGGGAATTTAAACGGCCATTGGGGAAGTGACTCGCCGCGGCCTCGAGAATATGAGCAGAATATAACAGAATATAAAGAGAATATAAGAACGGAAATTTAAACGACCATTGGGGAAGTGACTCGCCGCGGCCTCGAGGATATGAATAGATAAGAATATAACATATAAGAACGGGAATTTAAACGGTCATTGGGGAAGTGACTCGCCGTGGCCTCGAGAATATGAGCAGAATATAACAGAATATAAAGAGAGTATAAGAACAGAAATTTAAACGGCCATTGGGGAAGTGACTCGCCGCGGCCTCGAGAACAAGATGTGATCGCCAGGGGCCAAAAGACCCCAAAATAAAGAAAGTGATCGCGCCTACCTCAAGAGCGGGAGATGGCGGGTTGCTTCTTCCTCCCCCTTCGGCCGGCCGACGGAGAGGGCTTTCCTTGGTTACCCTTGCAAAACAGTAGACAATAAACGAACGGAATTAGAAAATGGCAGTGTAGTAACAATTCCTTACAATAAAAGTGACGAGATCGTGACCTGACACACACCTGGTTGGTGTGGTTTTAAACCCCTCTCGGACTCGAGTAGGAGGAAAATGCGATGATGAATGCAAGAAGTATGCAAGAGACGGCACCCTTATGTAGGGAGATAGAGGATGCCGTATGATGAATGTAAAGAACTATGGAGAAAAAAGGGGAAGAAAAGGCTTATTAGAGGAGCCGAGGGTGAAATCCGGCGGAGCTCCGGCAGCGTAGGGACGACGTGGAAGCGCGGTGGATGAAGACGACCTTCCTCTCGCGAGCGTGGGCACCCGAGAAGCCGGCAGAACCTCCACCTACAAAAGACCCCACGGGTTAGAAATGACTCCGGTAGCCTCTGGGCTCCGGCAGCATATCGGATCTCTTAGAAGCTCTCCCAGAACTGAGGGGGTGGGCCTCTATTTATAGGGCTCCGGAGGGTGGAGGCGTCCAGGACCCTGGATACCTCCTTCAGGGCCGAACTAATATTTTATTCTATTTTTATTCATTTTTTCAGAATATTTTTGTGGAGGCGTCCAGGGCCCCGGATGCCTCCAACAGGTCCACCGAACACCACCGACGGCCGCACGCGGTTTGACATAACGCGTGGTTTTGTGAGCGGCGCCTCGTGATTCAGAAATGGGCGCGTCTACACGTCTGGACGTCTCCATAATTTGGATCTTTTCACACACGACAAACCGTCGTTCGGTGGCCAGCGCCCATGAGGAAGTTGATGGAGGCGTCCAGGGGCCTGGACGCCTCCATAAATATATTATTATTTTTTTGTTTTATCTTTTTATGCCAACTGGCATATGTATTTTTTATATTTATTTTTATGGAGGCGTCCAGGGGCCTGGACGCCTCCATTAATATATTATTTTTTATTTTATTTTGGGCTTTGAAAAATAAATTAAAAGCATGAGGGCGTCCAGGGGCCTGGACGCCCCCATGAAGACCCACCCGGGTCCTCAGTTCAAGCGTTGACGGCCGCCCGGCAGACACCCTTCCTGGTTCCGGAACCTCCTGATGCGTCTGACTGGTGTTGATGCCGTCTGAATGCCGTGACGAGACGATTCCGGATGCCGAAAAGGACGGAAGAAGACTCAAGAAAAGGAAGCACTTAAGTGATTCAAAACGCGTAAGCCGTCGCGGGGCGTTGTATAGTGATATGAGACTTTCTCAGGAGACGTCAGGAATAGCGTGTCTACACTGAAGACCAATGTATGGACTTCAAAACAGATGCTAAGGCCAAGAGAAGTGTATAGACTTTCACGATGTATGGACTTAGTCTCAAGAAATGTAAGCGATGTACACACTTATCCAATGTGTAGACTTTGCCTTAGACGCTAAATGAGACGCTAAAGTCTGTATAGACTTGAAGAACTTGAAACAAAGTGCATACTCACAGCGTTGACGCTGCAGACTTGAGAATGCTCACAGCGTTGACGCTGCAAGAGACGTAAGCTGTACAGACTTAGCCTAAGACAATGCATGAACATATCAGCAGAGAAGCAAAGCACAGAACAGAAATCAAGCACAAGCCAATATATCACAGCATGACTCAAGCATACACATGCATTCTTCACAATTCAGACATGGCACACTTATGCAATCTCCCACAGAAAAGGTCAGACATATTCAAGACAATGTGGTGACTCATTCATGTTGCTATCATTAAAACACCACATCATCAACAAGGCACAAGGGGCACAACAGAACGAACATAGACAAACTAGAAAAAGAGAACACGTCATTTTTAAAATTTAACAATTGTTATGTTATAGAAAAAGCAGACATTCTTTAAGTTTAAGGGCCGAGAGCTTTTATGAAATAATACTATCCGTTTCTATATTTATTAAGATGTTTTTACATGAATATCTCTAATAGAATATTTCTTAGCATCATAATTATAAGAATACCCTTTTAAATGAAAAAATGCCACGGTTTCTCTTTCTGAGCGGCATATAAGTAAATGTGCTATATAATAAGAGGAGTATTTATGCTACTATTCTACTTCTAAAACGTATATTTTTATTTATGACATATTTCTCTTTTAAAGAGCAGTTTACAACTTTACATGACCATGGTCCATGATTTTAAGGAGTACCTTATATAAAATTATAAATAAGAATTTATGAAAATTATTCATGCAAATTCCTTTTACGTTATTACCCTTTCTTCAATTTATTTACGCTTAAGCCACCGTATGGGCCTTCTCGGCTTCTCCCATCTTTTTAAATTAGCTCGGGCTTGGTGAAGCCCTGCCCTGATCTTTGTCGACCCGGGCACAGCGTTTGCGCGAGCTACTGCGGTTGATGCGAACCCTAGGGTTTCGATTTCCCGGCTTCTCGCGGAGAAAATTTTCGCCTTTCTGGCTCCTGCTGTTTCCTCGGTAGGGGCGTCGTTCTTATCTCTTCCTCTTTTTCAAGTTTTTTTCTGCTGGTGTTTTCATATTGGGTTATTGTATTTTTTTCCCTTTCTGTGTTGGTTCTGTACTTCTTCGTGGTATAAATCTTGTAGATTTTGTTGAGCATCTTTTGTGATTAGGTGGATAGGGTTTAGTTTCGGGCTTTATTTTTCTTTTTCCCTTTGTTCTGGTGGGTCAAAGTTGATGACTTGTGGTTATTTTGGTGGGTTTCCCCCTCTTGAAATTGGCCATCATGTTCTTTGCTAGCCTTGTTATCTCAGAATCAGAGACCATTGTCCAAATTGATGGCGAGTCCAATGTTCGTGCATTCCGCAGTCATTTTCTTGAATGCTTTCTTTGTTATATGAATTTTAGGGAAAATGGGCAGCCGTGCCAACCGCACTGTTTATGTCGGCAATCTTCCTGGTGATGTACGCGAGAGGGAAGTTGAAGATCTGTTCTACAAGGTTTGCTCGTCCTTTGCATAGATATACTGATTTCCTGTTCCCACATAAAAATCAGTGCACCACGAAATTTCAGAATGTCTAGATCATAATTTTTATTGCCATTGGTTTACTGCTTTAGCTTTCTTTTAATTTTTAATTTTGTTTAAGATTACATCTAATATGTTCTTGCAGGGCCTGTAGTCCTTTTAACCCAAATTTGACAAGTGTGTGATTGTCACTTTTTTGGACCATTCTACCTGATTATATTCAATCTCCTGGATACATGGTCTTTCTGAATTTGATGGTTTATTGATATTCTCCTATGCAGTTTTGACAAATTGCTTATGCACATTGATTTAATTCTTTTGTGCTCCTTTTGTTCTTGACACAAGTCAAGGAGTTGCATCTGATTTTCTGGTCCCCATTTGTTCAAAATATAGACTTGCATTTTCTTAGATGATACCCGTGGTTTATTTTGTGTTTGTTTGGATTTCTCTCCTTGACAGTTCTCTATTCTTTTCTCTCCTTGACTTGGACTGTTAACTACTAGTTACCTTACTAGTCAAACCACAAACAAGCTTTAAAAAATCAATATTCTTTAGTATGTCTAGGAAAATTTTATTATTGGAACATGTCCGGGCCTCCAGGGTTGGCTCATTCAACCTCAGTCAATTTTTTTCTTCCAGGACTAGAACTTTCTCTCTCTTAATTATGACATTCAGTTTGATTTGCACTTGGATTACTTCAACAGGTATTTCTTCTTTCAAGGAACTCTGGTGGAGAACAAACAATTGCTTTCTTCCACAGCTTTATGTTGATGAAATAAGCATTTATTATATATCATTAACATCGACATCCAGTCTTGGAGCTTTCTTTTGTATTGTCTAGAGTATATTGCATCTTTCACCCTTCAACATTTAAATATGTAGCACATTAGCTCTCCTCATATGCTTCAGTTGCATAGGTAAATCTTTTAAGGGGCATGATTCGTTGGTGCCTTGAGGGGGTAGTAAAATTATAAATTTTACTCTGTAGGTGGGTCATAATTGCATGGGCAAGGAATCTATCCTATCCCGACCAATTGTACTACCCCTATTTATTTAATAAAGTTGATGATGCAATTCATGATTACTTTTCTTTTTTTTTTGCGGGGTGGGGGTGGTGGTTGTTAACATGCATTATGCATCACATATTCCCATTTACTGTGCATTCATGTATTAGGTTATTGATACCAAAATTAATGACCAGGTCAACACATCCACACCTTTCTGTGCATTTTTTTCCACCTTTGTTTCCATGCCAGGTGGTAGACTACTGGGTCATAATAAAGAAAAAAATCATGTCCAACCCTCCATTGATTCCATGATCCAGATGTTCAGCCATCACTCGAACCCCAAATTCACTCTCAAGAAAAGGAAAGGATGAAAGGTAAAATAAGAAAAAGCAACCTTCAGGAATGGCTGAAATCCCCGTACACCACCGTCTACAATTTTCTTTTCTAACAAATGCATAATGAAAGGAAAACAGTAGCAGGGCTCATGAGTAGGTGTAATTTATTTGTTTAACAAATCCACATCGAGAATTAGAGTTTGTTGTTCAGTGTATTTAAGTCATTGTTGTAATGATTTATTTTTTTCCCATTTCTTCATTACTGATTAACTGTGTTAATGCAGTATGGCCCCATTGTTGATATAGACTTGAAGATTCCTCCGAGGCCTCCGGGTTATGCTTTTGTTGAGGTAATCTAACTGTATTAATAATTTTAGGTGAAGAAATTACATTTCGTGGATGATTTGCTTGTATTTATGTCTCCTGATCCAAAATAAGGTGATTCTCTTTTGATAATAGTAACTCAAGTAAACATTTTTTTGAGATTTAAACCTTATTTTAGGAGGGTCCCTGGACTTTTGTATTCGGGCAAAGGTATATGTTAGGACTGGCTGAATTATTTCAAGCATATTCCATTTGAGATGATTCTATATGTTTTGAGAAAACCATGGCATTTTTCTAATTTGGTTCACGTCTAAATCAAACTTCAATTCTTGGTTTCGTTATACTTTTTACCAAAATGAGAATTGCCAAAAATCTGCTTTTGGTCTTTTCATGGTTGAGATATCAAGGTTTCTGATTCTGTATAGGTTAATCAGAATCACCAATTCTTAGTGAACTTTGTGGTGTCTTGTACCAATATATTTCCTAGTCTTCGGAATCAAACAACAGATGACTGTATTACCAATCTGTTTCTTAAATGTGAATGTTGATGGCTGTTGCTAAAATATACACCCTGCATAGTCATCTAGCTTCCTACCTTATTGGGAACTTTTGTTCTCTTTGAAATCTGGGACAAACCAGTCTTCAGAAATAGATGGTTGGGGCATGTATTGTGCCTATTCTTATGTTTGCCATCATTTGTTTTGGGCAGTTTGAAGATGCTCGTGATGCTGAGGATGCTATTCGTGGCCGTGATGGTTATAATTTTAATGGTCATCGACTTCGGGTATTCATTATTGTTCAGAATATATATCATGCTTTGGTGGATCACACCGTACTAGTGTATATCGGTCGTGCCGGATCGTGCCAGGGAAAAACTGACTTGCCGGCACGCACTGGCACGGTGTCATCCGGTACTTTTTTAAATATAAAAATTAAAAAAATTTGACTAAAAATGTTCTCGGCATGGTAACGGCATGATATCATACCATACCGGATCGTACCACTGGAAAACCAGCACGGTTCGATCCGGCCGTACAGCAAACCTTGGTATATGTTATGTCTTTGTTCTTTTGAAATCTTCTTCAAGGACGGGTTTTTAAGATTTTACTAGTGATGGATTTTCCCCTTTGATTTTCTTTCCAGGTTGAGCTTGCACATGGTGGGCGAGGTCATTCATCTTCAGCTGATCGCCATAGTACTCATAGTGGTGGAGGTGGCACTCGTGGACCCTCCAGAAGGTCAGATTTTCGTGGTAAGTTATCTAAATGCTAGATAATTATGTCCAACAAAAAAGATATTTTCAATGTCTACAGTTTTATTTTTAATTTCCCCCTTTTTTCAGTCCTTGTTACTGGTTTGCCAAGTTCAGCTTCATGGCAAGACTTAAAGGTAACAGTTAATTATCCTCCACCTTTTGCGGTTTATGATATACAAAATTATAGTACCCTTTATCTAAAGGGTCTCCTTCATTGGTAGGATCATATGCGTCGAGCTGGAGATGTCTGCTTCTCCCAAGTGTTCCGTGATGGGCGTGGTACCAACACTTATTGCTTGATTTCTTATGCTGATGATTCATAGTTGTTGATTCTTCACATATAGAACAAGTTAGAATATACACTAGTATGAAGTGTGATGAAACATGTTTTCACTTTTCCGTTATTACACTTCCATTCTGCATCTATGTAGTGATTGGGTCCATCTTATGTTTGTCAAGGATGGTTAGAAGTGCAACACTTTGTGAGGAAGTCTTGTAGTTGTTCTGTTTTATCTCCTCTGCGTTTTGGAGGATCCTCTCCTCCAACCCTGATTGGTACTACCTTTGTTTATTTTCAATAAATTTGTCGTATAATCCACATTCTTTCAAAAATAAAAGATTCGGGGTCCAGCTGTCCAGTTGCCTTTTACCAGTAGGATTTTTGTCGGTATTGCTATGAATCTTTTACATAATTATTAAGACGACAAGGCAACCAAGGTGAGCTTGGGTCCCCCACGCACCTAAGCGCTTAGGCGGCGCCTAGGTGGCAAGTTCATTTGCCCAACCCTCACCTACCGGACCCCACCTCAAGGTTTACATGTCAGACCTCATAAATTTTGAATTAACTGTGAATTTTAAGTTTCATTATGTCACTCTATAGTCAACCGGTCGATACAGATCTTTGTGCATCTCCATTCATTTTTTCCTTGAAAAAGGGCACTATTTATAAGACAACTATAATTCTCTTCTTTTGGCATGTGCATATTGCTCAGGAAAAATCAATTATAAGCTTACGCTGCATCTTTGTTGCAGTGGGCTTCTCTAACTCTATGCATGTATTTTTACTAAAAGTCTTTAGTTTTTTTGAAACTGGTTGGTACCATGGTATGCATTAAGGTAAAAAGAAGGGATGTACAAGTGTAAACTGTGTGGCCCAAAAGATCCCTATGCAAAAAATTACTACATCAAGACGATGCTAACCCCCCAACAAAGCAAAAAAGGAAGAGTTGCATGAGTCCACTTTACAAAGGTGCAAGGCCCACTCCCTCACTCTTTCCAAAATAAACGAAACGATCTTATCAGCCGTTGTTGCTTCTCTCCTGAAGATCCTCTGATTCTTTCTCCCCATAAGGCCCAAAGGGTGACATGGAGAATGAGCCACCAGATGTGCCTATCACCCTTGAGCAACCATCCCCTATGAAAGCCCCTGGGAATCTTCTCAACACCTTTGTCCATACCTCCTTCGAGGAGGACATCCTGTAAAGAGTTGGTCCATTGTCTCCTCCTCATCTCCACAGAGGACTCACACCATGGGGATCCCTGTTAGAAATGTGGTCAGCCTATCACAAGTGGGTAGCAGGCCGTGTGAAATCCTCCATATGAGCAGCTTCACTTTAAGTGACCTTCTAGCTGTCCATATGTACGGTGCTAATCCATGCCTATCTCCTGCATATAAGATCAGGTTGTATGTTGAGGTGACTGAAAATCTCCCTTCCTTGTCCCACCGCCACCACCAACTGGCAATGCTGTGTACTTCTGGGGCAAAATCAAGGAGAAAAGACGGCAGTTTTTCCAGCTGTTCCATCTCCTCCACCCTTAGGTTTCTTTGAAAGGAAGGAGACCATGTCTCTCCTGGTAGTTGTGGGTCAAACACCTGGGATACTGAAGCATCCGGAGCAGCAGCAATTGCATAAAGCAGCCGGAAAGTTTCCTGTAGGATAGAGTCGCCACAACATCTGTCTTTGCAAAAGCAACACTTCTGCCCATTCCCCAGGCGGACTCTTGCACTCACCAAAAAGATGTGTGTGCACTGTAAAATGCCCCTCTAAATGGGAGAGATATTGTGCTGGGAGGCTGGGGTGAGCTCCCGTTCCCTCACCCTCCAATAGTATTTCTATCAGATGACTTGCAACCACAACCCATTGTCTGCAGAGATCATCTTCCACGGCCATTTACAAAGCAAAGCCTGATTGAAGTCTCTTGTGCTTCTAATGCCTAGACATCCCCCATCTCCTTTTCGTTAAAAGTCCTTAGTTCATAGTATAAATACCTTAGTCCACTTTTGAGTGAGTGAGTGACCTGAATTTTTAGGATGCGGAGTGCAAATTATGGCACAAAAGCAAATGTGAAAATCTGACGAAGTTGTTAAAAGGTAACTGAAGTTTAAACTTTAACATAAAAAGAGGATAATTAGAAAGCAGAAACAGGAAAATTATAAAAAAATAGAGGATCCATAGGGTAACAATAGGATCCATGTCTGGATCCTATTACTTGGTGGGCCGAGCCAAACGGCCCAAGGCGCCCAGTCTGGTGCCTTGGACCGCCTGGCCCTCCTTCGCGGGTGCCTGGATCGCATTTTTAGGCTCAGATAAGGCGGCCCAGCGCCTTGGGCTCCGGCCAGTGCCGCCTAGGTGATTGCCTTGACAACTGTGATCTTTTATAATGACTTCAAGATTGTACACAAGTTAAAGAATCTGAAGAGTTTGACAAAAAGCTGATATCAGGTCAAGTCTTTTGTCTATTGGACTCATCATTTTTTATTATTCAAATCTACTGCCATTTCTCTCTAAGGTCTTCTGAATTCTTTATGGTGCATGTTAGTACTTGTTAAACATCTCTTTTGGCATTGCTGGCCTTTTATCTATAGATTTTTTTTATTTTTTGTATTTTTATGAATCTTTTATAATGCAATCCTTATACCGCACATGATGAAGAACCTGAAAATTTTGAGAAAAAGCTGATGCCAGGTTATGCATGCATCTATTGGATTTCTTGCACTGCAGTAGATAATGCTAACATTTCAATCTCCATAAACCCTGCTGTCACTGGGAGAACCCCGGAAGGGGTGGGCATCTTCAGTCTACCCTTCACTATTTCAGCCTTGGCTGTCCTGAAGAGAAGAACTCTGGTTCTCGAGGGGAGCATCATAGCCAATCAAGCTATGCAATGTGGGGCAGGTTCTTGCCAACTTTACTTGAAAGGTTTTATTATTTAATCGTGTTGTCAGATGAATGGTGAATCATACATTTTTTTTGGCAATTTTCATTTTATTATTGCTTATTTTCTTTTGTGCTATTTTTGTATTATACCTATGGTGTGTGGATGACTTTGTTTCCTGAATTGCGTTAGTTTGTCTGACCATGTGTTTATTGAGGAAAATTATTGAGCCAATATCCCTAGAAACTTTCACACCTTGGATGTCATATGCCTTATTGCACATTGTGATGTCTGTAGTTTATTATTATTTTTCTTTGAATTACATTTGTTTCATCCCCCCAAGTGGTGGCAAGACAGAAATCATAGAGCTAATGATACAGTTGATGCTTTTGTGCCATGAGGATGAATTAAGAAGGAATATTTTTTTTACTGTTGTATTTCAGGCACTACTGGAATTGTGGATTACACAAACTATGATGACATGAAGTGTGCTGTAAGTTTGATCCCTGAGATCAACCGATCATTGTATCCTCAATATTTGCAGATGTATTTTTGTTTGGAGTGATCCGTTGGCATGTTTACTACTTCTTTCATTATTTTTTCTCAATGCAGATTAAGAAACTTGATGATTCTGAGTTTCGGAATGCATTTACGCGGGCATATATACGGGTAATAGTCAGGATCCTTTTCTGACCACTGATGATCTCATCAGACACATGCATTTGCATTTCTCATGTGCTTAAACATTCTTTTGCAGGTAAAGGAGTATGATTCTCGCCATAGTCCTTCCAGGAGCCGCAGTCGGTCCTATTCAAGGAGCCGAAGCCCAAGCCGTAGTCGTAGTGATAACAAAAGCAGAAGCCAGAGGTTTGGTGCTACCACCTCATCCTATGTATCATCGGTTAGAGGTTGAATGTCATCTACATCATTGAAATTATTTTGCAGCAAGTCTCCAAAGGCAAAGAACCCTCGACGTTCTCCTTTGAGATCTCGATCAAGATCTGTTTCTTCACACTCCCGTTCAGTGTCCAAAGAACGATCTTTGTCAAGGTAATGCTGTTCAATTATTCCTCTCTTGATTATTTGTTTCTCGTGTTTACAAATTTCTATCCACTTCTTGTGTTGTTAGGTTTGGATGTACTATATTTTCTGTTTAGTGACATTGACCTCCTCTATTCATTTTAAGTTGGGTGTATGACCTCATGGATTAATGCCATTTGCGTGAGAATAAGATTCACAGCTTTGATGATTTTCCTTTTGGGTTTGTGGGGAATAGCATATTCACTTTCTTCTTTTCTTATTGGCATAAGACTTCATGACTAGAATACATTTAAGTTGATTCCTTTTTAAATATATTACAGCCACAGTGCTGCAGGCATAGTGGATCTTTGCCACATCTGTAGTGTTCACTTTTATTTTTCTCTGGCCTGTGGAACTTTTCTACTGAGTTTAGTCGGAGTGCATGGGTTTGCAGGGCGATTGCTAAGAACCTTGGCAGTTTTGAGAGGTGTGTGCGAAGGAAATCCAAACCTCCACATTGTTTCATAAGCTGGTCAAATTATTGAATGAACCACATGAAACAGACTGACTTAACTAACTTAAATGTATGACAAGTAACACAAAAGGGGAAAAAAAGGGATTCCATTTGAATAGGAAGAGTGCATCTTGGTTGGCAGATGGAAAACGGAATGTCTAGATGTTATGCAATGATTCAAGTGCGGAGGCATGATGTGCAACATTCTTAAGTGAGGAAATAAATTGAAAGAAGTTATCTGCATTGCTCAACTGATTCTGGCACACACTTTCCTTTCATTATGAAGAGGAGCAAAAGCAAAGGTGGATTTGGGTCCAAATGTTTCCATCAGAACCATGTATCTTGATGTTATTTTGATTGAAGAGGTAAGCACTTGGGCGTATACGGCCTAAATGATGCAAAACCTTCACAGCTAGACTTGTGTCTGTGTCTACTTTGTTCAATTGATGCTTGGCAACTCCTCGCTTTTGTTGAGGCTGGTAGCTTATACCCTTCAAGCTTAAATGGTCCAAGTTTCAGTGCATTGCCCAGCAGTAGCATTTGTGGTATACAACAGACGAGCAACATGGTTAAAGAGAAATATGCTTTTCATTTGTGTCCTGGAGGTGAAATGAAACATGAGTTGGTGGAATAATGAGGTGATTGAAACTAAGCATAATCCTGAAAGTGAAACCGAATAATTAATTAGCACCATGCTCGATCTATATGTTGTCAGAAGTGTTAAGCCCTCCCCGTTTAGTGTTTTATTTTTTTATGCTGTTGAGCAAGATACTTTTGGTTGACGGTGCAAAAGAGGGTGTCTATAAGTTCTGATTTTCTTTTAATTTTTAGATGTGTGAATATATTCTTTTGAAACGGGATTTGTGAATATATTCACTATCCTTACTCTGATTTTCTGTTAGACAATAACCTAAGTGAACTTATTTGTCTAAGTATTTGGATGTGGAAATGGTGAATGAATGCCTCCCCCCACCCCCCTCTTTTTCTCTGGGGCACATTTCTGCTTTCAGCTCAGAGTTTACTGGTTTGAACTTTGAACTGATGATGAATAGATTTTCAGTTGCCCTACCACACGATCAACAGTATGATTTATAGTCTGGAGGAAGAGAAGTTCAAAGGAAATTTTCTAGGGTGCCTACCTGCTTTCCGCCTTAGTTTTGGTTGGTTTGGAACAATGTGATGAAATGTTTACGGATTATTAATTGTCCTATATTTACATTATTTAAGGCAATGATTCTTATTTTGGAGCCTGTATGTTGAATATCAGCTGTACTTTAGCAGTTAAAATTTTCAGAACTTGGTCACAAGCATTGGCCAAGAAAAAGTCACATGGAAACCCCCTCTATTAATATTTGCTGTCAACTCTTGTGATCATTATATGTGCTAATTCATTATTATAAATCAGCCATCTGTATCAGATGCCACATCATAAGGATCTTCACATGAGTTGTAATCTTTAGGGAGTTCACTTATCTGTATTCAAACAGTGTCAGTTTTACCAAAAGTGATTTTTTATGTGCTCATATGCAAAAGGTCTGATTAGTAATGCGAGGACCACCTGGTAAGAGTATGTTTTCTTCTGAAGGTTATCTTCGTTTGATCTAGGTCTTCTTTGGAATGACACGAGGCATACATGGCATGATGCTTTATTCCATTGTCCCAATGTAACTTCTCGGTTGAAATCTGCTTGCAGTCACTGGGCATGCATAGCAACTCTCCCTAGATGTTTGATTAACATTTTATATTTTTGGATGTTGATCTGTTTTGTTTTCTAGATGTGTGCTTATGCGGCGATTTGGGGAATTAGGGACAAAGTGGGATTTAACGCATATGTCTGCGATTCTTGGTTGTTGAGATATGCTGTTTCAGGAGTGAGTAGCCTTTGGAAACAAACTGGAATCACTTCATGGCATTTGGAAGATGCCCTTTGGATCAAAGTGAGGCAGAGATGATGGACAACGATATTAAAGCTGGATGTTACTAGTTGGGAATTGGCTCAGCGACAGGTTGAAAGTGGTTCTGTCATTTCATTTGCAATGTCTTTGCACCAAAGAGAGTTGCATCTGGATCTGGTTGTTAAATTTGGTGTGGACGGTGGGGAAAGGAAATTCATGTTTTTGTTAAAACATGGTCCCTTTCAAATTTAAAAACATCATCTGTGGATTTGTTCCGGATTCCTATTCATGGTACTAACATTATCATGTTCACAATCAAGTAGGGTATCAGGTGATTTCTCTTATACTATTTTCTTTTTGAACAATTTACTGGTGGGTTTTAGTTACCTTTTGTTATCTAAAAGCTTGCTAAGTTTTACTAGTTCATTGTTCTATGGTAAATGTGGTGTGGAAGAGGCATCGAGGATTATGGATGAAGATGTTAACAGCGTTGTGGATATTGAATTTCGGTTGTTTCTGGAACTTTTTGCAGATCTCGTTCAAGATCCAGATCCCACTCGCCATCTGTAAGAAGAGTTTTTTCCCCTTTGCCCTAGCACATTATTTCTTCTTATATGGTTCAATTGGTCCTCTTTCTGCAGCCTTCCCGTAACAAGGGAGCAAGCAAAAGTCCCCGGAAACGGAGTCCCAGCAGGAGCAGGAGCTTGTCACGGTATTTATTTCCGGTACCATTTTTTTTTTGAAAAAATTACCCCTATAGCCCTAAAATCTTTTGAAATTTCCCCAATACTTTCACCTTTATCGTATTTACCGTAATACCTCCAAAATCCTCATGAAGGTTGCACCGTACCCCTACCGTCACATATTATAACTCAAGGTGGGTGAAGAGGAGAGAAATGACTAACCTACCCTTAACTTTAGTCATCTCTCTCTCTCTCTCTCTTCCTGACGAGGTCTAGGCCGGGTGTTGGAGAGCTCCGAGTAGTAGCAGCCACAGTAGTTGGAGAGCTCCCCCCTCCCCCGCGCTCTCTCTCTCTCTCTCACTCCGTTCTCTTCTCCCCCCCCCCCCACACACCACTCTCTCTCTGCAACGGCCAAGGGTGCTAGTGTCGGAGGAGAAGACTCCTCTGGCACCCCCTCCCTCCCCGCTCTCTCTCTCTCTCTCTCTCTCTCAACCTACCCCTGATCTCTCTCTCAGAGAGAGAGAGAGAGAGAGAGAGAGAGAGAGAGAGAGAGAGAGAGAGAGAGAGAGAGAGAGGTGCCTGATGCGGGGTTGGGAAGGGGGTGGCTTGAGGGCAGGGGGCGGCGTGAGATTCCTGGGAGTGCTGGCCGTATGACGACATTGCATAGGATTGGGTCCCTGGCAGTGGTAGGGGTTCGTAGTATCAGGGCAGCTCTCTGACAGTGATCCTGACCTCGAGCTTGGCCTGGAGCCTCCCCGAGGGGCGCTTCAGCTTGAGGGTGTGATTGACCTTGCCGTGGATTCCAGCCTCGTCAACGATCTCGCGGAGGGGACGTAGGCGGAGCCGATGAGGGGCTTGGTGTCCTCCTCTGTGTTGGCATGGACGATGTTGATGGAGAGGACAATGCCATCGAGGGAGGGATCAGGGGCGAGGGGGACGGTGAGCTTCTCGTCCTAGACAGGGTCCTCGCCATCGTTGTCAATGGCGACCTTGGTGGAGCACTTGGCAGTAGGATCAACCCAGAGGACGTCGTAGGGGCGTGGGTTGTCATGCTTCCATTTCTCTGCCCCGCTTTCTCTCTATCTATCTCCCAGTCTCGCTGGCGCCATAGAGGGCCGCCGTGGCCCTCTCTCTCTCTGTCTTTTGCAGGCGGTACCCCCGGTGTGTGTGCGCGCGCGCGTGCGTATTTAGGGGATGTTGGCGCCGGAGGGGGAGACCCCGTTCGGAGCCCTCCCCCCTCTCTCTCTCTGACCCCCTCTATCCCCTGACCGCCCACCCCCTCTTCGGTCCCCCTCTTCCCCCTCTCCTGTGACCCCCTTCACCGGCCCACCCCTCTCTCTCTCTCTCTCTCTCTCTAGATGTAGGGGTTGCCAATGCCGAAGAGGGAGATCCCCTCCTGCCACCTTTCCCCCTCCCTCCCTCTCTCTCACTTGGGGGTAAAATGGTTCACTCCTATTGGCCGTTAGCGCCGTCTGATCCGAATGTAACCACAGGGGCATGAGATCTATGGCTAGGAGATTTGAGGGGTTTAATGGTAAATATCATAAAGGAATGGGTATAGAGGTTATTTTGAAAGATTTCAGGGGTGTAACCTTAATTTTTCCCAAAAGATTTTTTTAAACCTTCTTTTCTATATAATTTTAGTGACTATTGCGTGCGTGATTGAAAATTCGACAATGCTCCGTGCTTGTTTGGACAGGTGAGGACTTTACTGAACTGTTTGATTGTGGATGGCGCTGACTGGGCACCGACGTCCAATGTATCTCGGTTTAAGTTCTGGGGACTTTTTAAGTATTCACGGACCACCAGTGAACGAACTTAAATCTCATGTTGTCTCTAATATCTTGTACTACTTATGTTGATTTTGAGACGATTTAGCTAGTTGATCGAGTTCTGTCGTCTACAGTGGGATAGTTGTAGCCCATCAAACCATTTCTAGTTGTTACTTCTATTGAGCTGTGGAGTTGACTATCTAGTAAACTTTTGTTTGACACGATGATGTCTTGTTTTGTTGTGGTTTCTGAGTGATTAATATGTTAAATAATGCCAATATAACACTTGTTCCTAGCATCTAATAATAAACGGATTTGGGCACAAAGCCCCTCTTCCCCCTGTAGATGCTGACCCGCTGCTTTTAAGCAGTTGGATGTTGGGTAGACTAGGGACCATGATATGGGACTGCGCAAGTCCAGATGGAGCTGAGTATCTTGATATGCCCGCTAGAATTTACATCCTCATGCAGAAAACGATTCGAAGTTTGTCTAAACAGGTCTTAACATGTTGTTGTTTTGTCCAAACTCTTGGCATCTTGTGTCGTATCAACTGTGCTGTTCATATTTGAAGTCTTTAGAAATATGCAAAAAAAAAAACTAATTTTCCAAACAAACAAGATATAATAAAGTGAAGAACTTCGCTCTAAACCGGATAAATGATGGGCAGTTTTAAGTTTTAACACCTGACGAAAGCGATGTTCATCTCTGATTGGGTCAAGGTGTTTACAAAGTTCCCTCGATGGGGAAGTGTGATTCTGAACTGGTTTTCTCACCCGACTGCTGCACTTTCATCTTATTCTAGCAATTGTTTCGGTTATGTAAGGCTGGTGTTAATTATGCACGTTTGGTGTACAATTTTTTTTTATTTAAAGGTTTTTGGGTCCACCCAGCCTACATGTTTGTATCAGGTGCATCCCAATCTGATGGTTCAAAAAGTTTTTTTTTAAAAAAATAAAGAATGGTAATTTAAATTCAAAAAATATAAATATTACTGTTTTTATTTTTTTAAAATTGTCTGATCCTTTAATTCTGATCCGAGTGTGTCTTGTAAGGATGCGGGCAATCAAGGTGTGTCTTGTACGGATGTGGAGGATAGGTGGGCATGTAGGTTGAAATATTATTTTTAAAAATAACAAATAAAACTGGGTAGCCACCCGCCTCAGTTTCTATTACATATTTATTTGTACAAGGGAGCAAGAAGAGTTGTGAAGGAAACTAATGTAAGGAGAAAGTGCAGGATGTGGAGCTGAGAGGTTAGCTGAGAATTGGCTTGTGAGAAATTTAACTCAAACGGCATATGCTGGGAGTAGTCTTTTACTACTTCTTTAATTATGTTGACATGGTGTGATCAATTTATTACTGATCTACAAATATGAGAGTGAATCTATGATTTCTAGAACTCTTACTTGTATTAGAGACTCGTGTCGAACATTTGGCGATAATGGGGTACTTGAACACCATGTGCCTGAGAGTTTTGTTTATTTTAAAATGAACGCTTCACTAACTCTCCAAAATACTTGTTAGAATGCTAATTTTCAGTAATATAACTGATACTTCATCTTTTTATTTTCTATATTTTAAATGTTTTTTTAGTAATATTTGTGTATATATGTACAAAAAAATAGAATTTAACATCCAGACTTAATAATTATAACTTTTCTCTATATGGGAATCGATCACTATTATGTGTTTTATGAATGGATGTCTTAATTAAATTCTATGGTCTTGTTTCGTTGAGAATGAAATTAGGTGTAAATCTTGGTACTCTTAATTAAAGTCTCGAGGATTATCAGAGTTGCAAGTTGCGGCTATCCATTTGAAGTGATGAGGAGGGCATCCGTCTAGCTAGTGTGGCAATTTTAAAGGGCAACTAACTTGATATCTCGACCAACGGGAGAAAGTTGTGAGGTTCAATCGTTTGCCAGATACCAACAGATCTTCTTGTTTTGTCTATTTTGTCCATCTTGAGATTAATCTGTCCCTTAAATTTCTTTATAATTACTTCGGATTCTCATTAATATATTGCACGTTTAAAACTTACACATGCAGGTCAAAGAATTGGGGGTTTCGATAACATTACCTATTGCAGAACTACTGTGAAGATGTAATCATGCCTATTATTTTTGACATTACTCTTATGTCTAGAATGAGATGAGATTATCCTGTTTTTTTTTGAGCTACCATGTTTCCCTTTTATTTTGAAAAAAAAACTTCAAAGTCTTTTTGTACATTCTTCTTCTTTAGTCTGGCCTGGATTGCAGCTGGTGTACTGTTTAATGGTACGTTAAATTCTCAAAATAAGTCAAACTGCCCTCGATTCGGACAAGGATTTCACAAATTCGTCTGAAAAAAGTCAGCCCTTCAAAATTGAGAGCTCTCCAGAATTGGTAACAGGTCTTCTGACCAACCAAGTATGTGGGTCGTATCAGCGGGCGGAGTTTGAACGGTCAGCGCTAGACTTGGAATAGCGAATGGTAATATTGATGCTCCCCCTCCAACCCCAAAGTTCAAATCGAGGTGGGTTTTCCCCAAATGTGAAGTTTAATTTTCAGGCTAGAGTTTTGCATGTGGTTGCAGAGTTTTCCGGCAAATTTGAAGAGGTGAAGGCCTGGAAAGTTTTTCATGATATATATATTAGTCATCTGATAGATAGATACAGTTATTCATATATAGCTTGCAGCGGATTTTCTTACCAATGGTCACATCTTCTGTATTTAATTATGTTGTATCTCTGAGATCTTGATTAATAAATTACTCATAATTAGAGGAGATCGAGCACCTATTTGACAAAGTATTCTCCTGTAATTTCATGCCTTTTGAAGGAGAGCAAATAATTTTGTTCTTCTCTCTGTGGGGGTTATCACACTCACGGTTTACTTGAAGGCACGTTCAGGATCAGATGTGGTGATTTTAGTTTAAGTGTTTAAGTGCAAGCTGCATCTGATCATGGGTTAATTATAGAGTTTTTTTCCTCCCCGCCCCCCCCGCCCCCCTCTTCGACTCCATAGAAACTCCAGAGTCAGATGTGGTGATTTTTTCAGAGGGATTACATTAATCAGATATGACAGCTTTCAGGTTGGTGGGTTTGGTCATCTTAATTATCTTTTCAAAAGAGTACTCGGAATGGGATATGATGCAACCCCTTACCAATCACAAAACGACACTACATGCGATATTTTATCATCTTCATTAACTCAAACAGCATATATATATATATATATATATATATATGTACCCCAACATACCAACATGTACGTAAGATCACTTACATATCTCCATATTCACAATCAAGAAAATCCACTTGTGACTCCTCCTCCATACTTCTCCCTTAAATCTCCTCTACAATTTAGACCTGACTCTCTCTATCTCCTGTCAACTATGAGTTCAAGTGTTGTAAATCTAGGTAAATTTAGACCTGAAAACTGTTGAATAGGTAGGCAATTCACTGGGTTAATTAGGTTTTTTGGTTTGCTTCTTTGTATTCGTTTAGCATTATATTTCAGACTTAAGAAAGAACTCATTTATCTTAAACTCTAAAGTTATCACGAAGTGGGCTTGATTTCAAGCTCAGATTCACATTATAAATATGGTCACAATTTTATGTTACATAGGTTAATGGATCTATTATGGGATGGATATGATGAACTTATAATAACAGGGTCAAAATGTATCCAATATATATACTTGACCTTGATATATACTCCCATCTTGCCAAGTACCCTTCCTATGATCTTTTCAACTTTTCTTAAGATTTTGACACATCAAGAGAGAGTTATCTTCATTGGCTTACTAATATAGATAGTTAGATAATATATCATTTAATGTATAACGATATTAATTAGCAAATAGAGAAAGAGAGTTTGAAAGGGATTTCCCACCAAAGTTTGAGAGACAAACGTGGAAGCTTTCCATGGGAAGAGACAGAAATCTGCTTCCTAGCTAGGGTCCCCACCATCTGTAGTATCACAATATATAGTAAACCTGCAAATCGGGATGAAACCCACTAGAGGGGGAGGATCTAATTAACTTGCACTCCAGTGCTAGCTGCAAATTAACCCGGACAAAGAGAGCTTGAATAGCGACCGCAAATCCATCCGGATTAAGAACTCCCAGATGATGATACATATAAATGAACAATTCCTTGTGTTCTTAATTAATTTATCTCCCCCTTGTCTGAAAGGAATGTAACATTATTGGCAATAATAGAGACGAATCTTAATGGATTCCTGTAAACCACCCTTGACAGATCACCGTTAACAAATGGTGTTCAACCACCACAAACAATTCCAAAGGAAGTGAAGATGATGTATATTATATATATATACAAGTAATTGAGTGCTTAGCCACCATTGCGCTTCTCACCATCTGTATATCCACACTGCAGGCACCTTGTAGGCTGCCCAGGAGTGGAGGAGAGAACAAGCTAGCTAGGGGGCTACCGATGGAGGGAGCCAAGTTTTCCCCACTTCTCCTTGCCATCTGCGCCCTCTTGGTCGGCGGTGCCACTGCGGCGCCGCGGGGGGCGAAGACGATGATGAGGCAGGGAGATGCACTTAGCAGGCTCATCCTCGACCCCGCCGACCTGAAGAAGAAGCCGCCATCCACCACCGTCGCCGATGGTCAGACGCTGCTCAAGCAGTCGACATTCGAGGAATCCAGCAGGGTCCTGCAGCCACAGCAAGGCATGAAGGAGAAGGACAAGATTGTGAAGCTGCCCGGCCAGCCGGCGGACGTCGATTTCGATCAGTATGGTGGGTATGTCACCGTCGATGAGAGGTCCGGGAGGGCACTGTTCTACTACTTCACGGAGTCCCCGGATGCTGCTTCCAAAAAGCCTCTCCTCCTCTGGCTTAATGGAGGTACACCACCTACACATATAACGCATATATAAATCTTGTTTCTTTCACATGAAACCTAGTAATTATGTATCAGTAAGCATGAGACTGATATGAGTCGATCGACAACTTTCCGTGTAATTAATGCTGGATATCGATAATATACTGATCAAATGTATTGTCAGGACCTGGTTGTTCTTCTCTTGGCTATGGAGCCATGGAGGAGCTGGGACCTTTCCGGGTCAAGAGCGACGGCAAGACGCTCTACAAGAACCCATATGCGTGGAACAGAGGCATGTCTCTCCACACAATAAGCACATGATCTAGTACATGCATATGTACATCTACATATACATCGTACATATAGTATACTTGCATGCATTCAACAATTATATATATATAAAGCCTTCGACCCTTTCTGATCACATGGACGAACGTTGATTTGGCTCGATCCCTCTGCAGTCGCCAACGTGCTGTTCTTGGAGAGCCCCGCCGGCGTGGGCTTCTCCTACTCCAACACCACCTCCGACTACAGCATGAGCGGCGACGGCCGGTCGGCCGAGGACGCCTACGCCTTCCTGGTGAACTGGCTGGAGAGGTTCCCCGAGTACAAGGCCCGCGACTTCTACATCGCCGGCGAGAGCTACGCTGGGCACTACGTCCCCCAGCTCGCCCACACCGTCCTCCACTACAACCGGCTGCTCCTCCACAGCACCGTCATCAACCTCAAGGGCATCGCTGTACGTACGGCCCCATACTCTTCTCTTTCTCCTCTTCTCAAGCCGCATTTATGTTGTCGATCTCACATGATCTCTCCTCTAATATATATATATATATATATATATATATAGGCCATTTAGGATTAAGTCGTAAGTAAAATTTAATGAATGTATTTTACCCAAGTTCAAGTAAATCGAGTACTTTGTTTCAAAGTATATAGAACATTATATATGATCTACACCTGATCTAGGTCAAAAAATACTCAAGCGTTAAAAATATCTATAGGTCACACCTGATTGAAGAGGTGACTTTGTGAGTTACTAATTAAGTGTGCCACTGATCAGATCATAATCATGAATTCTTATTAGATTGAATCATGTAACTCAAAATTTTTAAGATGTGGAGAGCAAAAAAACTATATTATTATAAATATATTATACTTTATCCCGTGAGACTATTCTAACACTGATATATATGTGCTTATGATGTTGCAGATTGGGAACGCTGCCATAAACTACCTGACAGACAACAAGGGGATGTTCGACTTCTTCTGGACGCACGCGCTCATCTCCGACGAGACCCACCGGAACATCGACAAGTACTGCGACTTCACCTCCAAGGAGGGCACTGAGAACGAAAAGTGCCAGATCTCCCTCAACATGGCGCAGGTGGTCGACAGCGAGGTCGACATCTACAACATCTACGCCCCCCAGTGCCTCGACGGCAACCTCACCGCCGTCCCCAAGAGGGCCTCGGTACTGCGCGCGCCGGGCGATCGACTCTTCTTCTGCTTCCATCCGTTCTGTTTGGCTTTTGCGCACGGGCACAGCTAGCTAGCCTGCTCAGTAACGCGTTCTTAATTAATTGGGTGGTTGCCATATGCGCAGATCAAGAGCTTCGACCCGTGTTCGGATCCCGAGGTGCAGGAGGCCCTCCATGCAAACGTTACCAAGCTCGGCAATCGCTGGAGCGCCTGCACGTAAGACTGAATGCTATGGCGCCACTGCTCTTTAATTAGGATGCTATAGTTTCAAATTGGGTAGCGAGAAAAGGGTGTAATAAAGAAGATTGCATGGCACCATAACAGTACTGCTCTTTAGTGGAACCATATATAATTAGTTTAATTAATTAATATGGTTGTGTCTTGCAGAGAGTTCTATTGTCTGTCTTAATTACGGCCATCATTTGATTTATTAACTTCTTCTTCCTGATCAGTACTTTTGGACAAGAACTCACCAAGTTGCCAGTCAAAAGTACTGTTGGCAGCTAGCGGTGATTAATGCATTAGTTTATCTGGGATTAATCTAATTGACTCCTGTCTGTCATTAATATATAAATATATGGTGCGCAAAAGCAGTGACTTGCCGGCATGGCGGGACAGCGCGGACACGATCTTACCTCTTCTGAGGGACTTCATGGAGAATGGTCTACGCGTCTGGGTGTACAGGCAAGCATTTCGAGATCCATCGATCTCCCCCTCCGCAGTCTTTATGTTCTACTAAGTAATTAAGCAACTAGCGGCAGAGCTGACCTGAGAACCCCCTACGGCGAACGCATGCATGCAGTGGGGACATCGACGGCAGGGTCCCGGTCACTGGCTCCCGCTACTCGGTGAACGCCCTCAACCTCACGCTGAAGACCCCATGGCAGCCCTGGGTTGCGGCGGGAGAGGTACGTACGTAGCTAGGGGCCGGGGATATGGATATATATATATATATATATATATATATTCATCTTGCTCTGCATGCAACTAACCAGTTGTTCGATTTGATATATAAAAGATTTCAGGGGTATATATATATGTCTGTAATTTTCTCTATATAAATATAAAATATCACAAATTAAATACCATATTTCATGTGTCATGTAAATAGGATATATATTTTATGGTAGTTGTTTTACAATGGTTTACCTTATAATTAACAAGCGATCCTACCTCCTAATTTGGTAGAGGGACACATGCAGTTAACCCGGGTTATCTAGTGTGGGAAAGTATGTCCCCGATGGATAAAAAGATCTTCATATTTGGTGGGTCATGGGTCAAAATAAGGTTGGTTAATTTTGTTACACACTAGGCCCATTTGTTTGCGGGTTAGGTTAAACAGATTAATTTAGCCGCAAATAAGGTATTTCACAAAATATATAATTTTGTTTTGATTGAGAGATAAGATAACCGGGAATACTTCCTCGAGAAGTGTGAATTTTTTTTAACTCTTCTTATTCTACCTTTTTCTTAAAACTATCTATCTCACTCTTAATCCGGATATGAACACCCAAATCAGTTAACATAGATGAGGATGGTGTATTCACCCTTGTCCTCCAAACAAATAGGTCCAAGTGCAACTTTGATAATAGTTTAAGATAAATTAACCCATACAGACTCGGGATGAGTTATTCCTGAATTTTCATAGTTTTAGTTTAGTATCTATATATCTTACTTGGACTTAGATAGGATATTACTGTGAGAGAGGTACGTAGAATGAGTTAATCTCAAGGTAAGGGTCTTAATTAACAATATCCAACCGGAGTGATATATTATGACTCTCAAATTTGAATAATTCATCCACTCGCGAATAACTCATCTTAATCCGTCTTATTTCATTATCAAAATGATATTAAGAGACGAGTTAAAATGAGAGGCGTTAACCTGATAGTTGACCTGAATAATTAGTCAACCTCACAATCGCATTTTATGCTAATTAACCAAGGGATATTTAATTATAAGTGGGAGATAACCCCCAACCAAATGATTTAGTGTTTGAATATGTACACTCTGGATAGATCCTCTTTTTTTCTCTCTCTCTCTCTCTCTCTCACACAGTACTCTCTATATATGTTTGCTGCAGGTTGGTGGGTACTCGGAGGTGTACAAGGGTGACATAACGATGGCGACGGTGAGAGGGGCCGGCCACACGGTCCCCAGTAACCAGGCCCTACGAGCGCTGGTGATGATCAGGGCCTTCCTGGAGGGGAAGCCACTCCCTCCATTTACTTTGAAGTAATCCTCACATGTCGTCGTTCGGCACGAGTGCTCTCTCGAGTTGTGGGACAAAAACGAGTCAACCTATCAAATTAATCTGAGCTCTCATGCATGGGCATTTTATCGAACACATAACATGCTGCAAATATCTCGGACAAAACAACTTTAATTCAGATGCGTTAAATCTCAGGGCAAAGCAACACTGTAAATTCCTGAATTCAACTACTCGATCACACTCTCACAGCATGCAACATCTTATATATTGTCCACCCTGTTGCAACCAGAGTTGGCCAAAGCCATCGCTTGCAACCAGATCCAGATCTAGCTAGGGCTCTCAGTTAAACAGAAGCAAGCTGACTCCTCTTATAATCAAAGAGCAGACATGGAAGGTGATCTGAAGTCCAAATCTTCACCAGGCAATTGCTACCAAGATCACCCACTTCCTTCGGGAATGGATCACACACATGCTAGCTCCACGTTCGAATGGAAAACAGGTGAAATGGACCACGCAATTAGTTCAACCTTTGGATGGAGTGTCTTCCCGGATCCATGGGCAAGTGGAGTTGTACCCAGAACTGATCAGAAGGAAACTACACAAGAAAACAGACCCGGCCCCATTATGTTATAGTCAGACTCTGATCCGTAATGAACCGATGATGATTGAAGCAGAATCAAATGCCCACAGGATTTAAAATCCTTCAACAAATTTAAATACCGGTCAACATCGGAAAAAACAGTCTTCAAACCGGCCACTTTGTTTATTTGTTCCTCTTCTGTCGTGATGCCTCCTTCAAAGCACAGACATTCGAATTATGATAGTTCCATCATCTGAACAGATGTCTCACCTGGTGATGGTGACCGCAACAGACCGGCACTGTGGGTGGCGACGATCGGCCCGGGAGCAGCAAGGCCGACGGTGAGCAGGCCGTGGGTGGCCGCAGCAGGGAGGGTCACCGCGGTGGTAGCGGCGCTCGGCAGAGTTTGCGGCGGCAAGCGGCTGGGAAGACCCGCGACCGTGGCAGACGGGTGAACGGCGGCGATGGCGGTGGCGTTGGCACAGGGCTGAGCAGGCGCGCGGCCGGTGGTGTCCAGCCGGAGGGGTGGGAAGGTAAACAGTGGCGCAGGGGTTAATGACGGTAAAAACAGCAAAAGAAATGGCGGACTGGTTATTCCGGTGGATGGAGAAGGAGATAACGTGCAGAATCGAAGGAAACAAACAAGAAGAAAGAGACGGGGGGGGGGGGGGGTTTGGCCTCCGCCGGATAGAAATCAGAGGGGGTTTTAACTTCTGTTAGGAGAATAAGAGAGGAGGTTGGACATCCCGTCATAAGGAGAAAACATACATAGCACACTTTTTCTAACCATCGTCTAACCTTAATTAGGGCTAGTGTTTTTTATTTATAGTAAAAACATAATTATAAATAGATCTAAAGTTCACTTTACTTTAACATCTACACGATCCTGACTATTAAAATAAATAAAAAGATATAACCGACTAAAATAAATTCTGACTAAAACATCCATAAACTAACTACAAAAATACAAGAAAATAGTAAAATAATCTTCCGACTGGACGTCTGCGACGCTTTCACATAAATCAAAATTATTCTCCAAGAACTCGACGACTCGCTCCGCATCATGATCGGCTGGGAAAGTGGAAATTAAAGATCGATCTTGTCAGGGTTTGGAGACTCCAGCTCTCCCACTGCATGCACAAGTGGACAAATCTATGAGAACCCAGTGAATAATTAATTTGCATATGTATTATATATATAATTTTTTTTAGAGCGAGGCAGACCGAGATAGATCGAGACGGGATCGACCCGATCCGACACAGGCCAAGATCGGGTCGACCGGGTAGACAAACCCTGAGTGCCATTGACAATTGATCTGGTTAATCATCACATGATCGACTTTTGTCTTTTAATTTTCATCATGCATATATTGGGATCGGAAATGCATGATTATTTTTTTTTATTGCAGGTAGATTAATCGTTTTTTTGTTCTATCATTACTTATCACAATTTTATTGCATTTTTTGGGTCGTACTGACTGCACTAGCTCTCTACCATCTTCCGACGCTTACCCTCGCCAAAACATGTAAGAGAGTATATTGAAAAATGATGAATACTATGGGTGTAACTAATGATTTAAATTAAACAGGGTTTGCCGACCCGGTGTGGGTCGTCCGGACCCGCACGACCCGACCCGACCCAGGTCGAGACCGGGTCGACCGGGCCGTGGGTCGCCACCGGGTCGCCTCCATTAATTTAATAATATAATATATATATATAAAGTATATTTTTCTATTTTATTCTATTATTATAAATATATATTATATATATATAGTATTTTTTATTTAAATATAGACCGAGACGGATCGAGACGGGAGCGACCCGACCCGACCCAGGCAGAGACCGAGTCGATCGAGTCGACCGGGCCGACAAATCCTGAAATCAAAGTCATCTCCTAAAATAATCAAATACTCCTAATAAGTCACATTTTCTCGAGGGTATTTTTATTTTTTTAATTTATTGACGCTTTCTGTGTTAACAGCACTGCAAAAACCGGAAGTGTGTATGTGCAACCACTAAGATCTATTTACTGATAATATTTTTGGCAGTTGATGGAAGTCAGAGGTATGAATATGAAGGCAAAGATTATGGGGATGTTTGTAAAAATTTCTTATTTTAAGTTTTAACTGAAAAAAATATCCTCTCTCATTCGTAATTGTAGAATTATATCTCTTATTGTAATACTATTTTATCAGCTTCATTACGTTGCAATACTTGCAAGAAATATTTTTACTATTACCAATTGTTAGCATTCTACTAAGCTCTATTATTTGTTGTTTAGCATTAATTAAATTGTAAAAATAGTCAAAGCATCTCTAAGATTCTTTCCTAAACTAGATCTTTCTTTGGTTACACCCATCTATCTCTTTAATTCCCGGCACAATTTGATGGTCAAATAATTACTTTTATAAAGATATTTTCAGTTAAAATGTTATTGTGTAGATAAAAATAAAATATTATTCGCATCTTGAAGGAAGATTAAATGTAAAGATATTTTTGTAAGTACTACAAGATAGTGAGATTAGTTAAAAAAATATTAAAATTAAAAAAATAATTCTACCATTAGACATGTGATAGGGTTAGTTACGATTATCCCTAATACTTACCAACACCATAAACCTGAGCGACCGCCGAGCTCCCTGGCTACAAACGGCCTAGCGTCTTCCTCAACCACGAGTGAGCTCTACTCTCTTGCCCGATCTCGCGGGTCTCCCTTCTTCTTCTCTGTTCTTCCCCCTTTTCATCCTCTGAAACAAGAAGCGAGAAAGATGTTGGTCCATCAGGATTTGCAACCAGGTAAGACATTACTCGTCTTCTGCCCCCTCTCCATGGCGAATTATCTGCTTGTGAGCTCTGGTTTGCCTCGGCGGTTCTTGGCATTTGTGTGCTTCTGGGCTTGCGGAGGAAGCGTGTGGCCTTGGATCAAGTCCTTCGGGGATGCGAAGATTTGGGTAGCGCAGGTCGATGGATTTGGATGGGAGAAACAAAAAAAAGTTTGGGTTTTGTTTCTGGAGCTTAGTTGACGTCACGAAACTTGAAGTTATCCTTCCCACCGTAATGCAGATTTTTGTTCTCTTTTCGCCTTTTGTACCCTTATGCGTCTGTTGTTGCACGGCTTTCTGCTTTGGAACTTGTCAGGAGATGATTTGTTCATCGCTGTCATCTGAAGTGCTTATGTTTTTTGTTTAAGATGCGGTTTGCCTTTTGTACCCTTATTTGTTTTATTTTTATTGTGATTTGCCTTTTGCCTGCTTAGGTAGTATTGGGGTCGCGTTCTATTGGTTTTAGGAGCTGTTCGACCTTTATACTCTGTTGTTATCAAGTCGGTATTTTTAGAAGAACACTAGTGGCAACTTCAGTTCATATTGAATCAATGATTTCGACCATATGGTGCTTTCTGGACATGGTGTTTATCCTACCGTGGTTTTGGAGTTTTTCTGTTGTTTAATTTTCATTTACGGACAAGACGTGAGTGTTTTAGTACCATTCAGGAAGTCTAGATATGGCATAATTTAGTTACAATTCTAGTTTCGAAAACTGTTGGCGGCAAGGGGGATTAAAAAGAGTTCAACCTCGAGGAGTTTCATGCTTGATATTTATCCATACGGATACTCCTGTCTGCCATTTTTTACGTTTGAAAGTTTTGCTATTTGATGATAGAGTTAAAAACCAATGCCATCATAATGTGTGTTGGTTAGTGTTGTTGGCCTCGGGGTTGTAACTAGCTGCCATTGCCGATAAATTCAATGGAAAAGATGTCATAATTTCTGTTATGTGGTGACTATATTCTCGTCAATATTTGACATCTGTAATTCTGTATCATGTAGCACCACTTTTTGCTGAATTATCATTGAAAGATGGTGCATTGCAAATTCTGCTTCTTATGCACTTTCTTTACTTTTATCTTGGTCATATATACTTCAAGTAAAGAATAATATGCAGTAGCTTGGAAGGATTAGACAGAAAATTCACAAGGTTTGAGAATTTTTAAGTGTGTCATTGGTGTTCATTTTTAGTACTCGAAATTTACTGTTAAGGGGACTATGCAATTTTGAATCTGTTGTCAATGGGACTAGTTGTCTACTTGTTTGGCTTTTCTTTGTGCCATTAGGAATGAACAAGTCCCTGACATGCACTTCCCATTGGCTTCACTTTGTCAGCTTAGATTTAAGTTTTGAGTTGAACATTCAGAGATGGGATATTTCATGTGTGTTTTGCCCAGTTTTTTATTTTGTCGTGTCCCCTCAAAAAAGTTAAAAAAACTGTTCAGCTATCATGTAATAATTTGAGATTGGTCAGTAGTCGGACTACATGTCCGCCCCTTTGGCTTTTCTATGTGCCATGAGGGATGAACAAGTCTCTGATATGCACTGTCCCATTGTCTTCACTTTGTCAGCCTGAATTTAGGTTTTGAGCTGATCATTCAGAGATGGGACATGTCATGTGTTTGTTTCTTGCCTAGTTGTTTATTTGCCATGTCACCTCTTGAATGAGAACCCCAAAACAGTAAAAGGTCTTCTTAAGCTGTCATGTAATAAGTTGAAATTTATCAGTAGTGGGACTACATGTCTGCCCCTTTGGCTTTTCTGTATGTTGTTAGGAATGAACAAGTCCCTAACAGGCACTTCCCATTGGCTTCGCTTTGTCAGCTTGAATTTAAGTTTTGAGATGATCATTCAGAGATGGGATATTTCATGTGTTTATTTTTTTCCTAGTTGTTTATTATCATGTCACCTTGTTTCTTAATTTCGTTAATAAGCCTCATATTTTGCGTCATGACATAATTTAGGCAAAAATGATAGCATTCAAATACGACTAAATTATAATTCAGTTAAGAAAATATTCCTAGAAATTTATCAAGTGAAATACTCAATTGAGTCATTTTTGAATGCTCAACCTAAGTCCTTCAACTGTAAAACTAGTTGATAGGCTGAGCCAATGACTAAGTAAAAATCTCCTTCATCCGTAGTCATTTGTAGTAGTCCTTCAGTCGAACATCTTCAACTGACCCTATCCAGTTGATAGACTCCGATTGAGTCTTATTCAACAAGCTTTCACATGTTCCATCAGTTGCTAGATCTCCCAGTTGAAGCTTTCACCTACCGACATTCGACTGCCATATTCAACTGACATAATTCGACTAACCGTGCCAAGGCAATAAGGCTTTCCAACTGATTTCTTCAACTAACTTCTCCAGCTACTGTCATTTAGGTGAATCTCTACACCGATTATCCTTTCAACTAACATTATCAATTTAAGCTGACACTCTTCGACTACCCTCTTCATCTACAATGTTTCAATTGTCAACTATTCTCCTAATACATTTTTCGACTGCCTTTCTTTAACTGCCTCTAGACAACAGCTTACGCCTATCTCACTTAGTCAGTTGATCACTTCAGGCAATACTTTTAAATCAACTGACTCTCTTCAACTATCTATACTACCTAACCATTTAACAATTGTCTAGACTTGAGGTGATACTTTAATTGCTTCTGATTGACTGATCTTTAACTTACCTTGACTTATTAGATAACTTCATCTTCAATTTAGTCAATACATTTTTGTCTTATATACTACAATCGAGAAATTTAGGAGAAACTTTTATCAATTGTAAAATTCTTTTTGGCGCCTGGTAGAATATATTGCTTTACTATATTTTGAAAGTCAAATGCATTTAATGCCCAGCGTATTCCCTAGGCACATTTTTATTTTATATCTTTGTCATAGTTGTCAAGGCGGTCACTTTTATGGGGCCAAGGCGCCAGCCCCGCCATTCTGTCCCCCAGAAAGGCGAGCAAGGCGCCTTGCTTGGGTGCGTTGAGCTGCCTGGCCTGAGTATAGTCTATAATACCCCCTCCCCCCAAATTTTTTTGGGCCAGGGGACAATGTGATGTGAGGCGGGGTCATAAGTAGATCGGGTTTCACACACTCCTCCAACATACCTCTCTTTGTGTATGCGTCTTTCTCTCCTCCCTCTATCTCTCTCAATTTTTAATATTAAACCTATAATTTTTTCATATATCTTATTCATATTTTGTAAATTGGAGACATATATTTTTGAGTTTTTATAAGTGCCAAGGTGTCGTTTAGACAATGTCTAAGCGGACGCCTTACCACCTAAGCGCTTAGGCTACCCATGAATGTCTTGGGTCACCTTGTCGTCTTGACAACTGTGATCTTTGTCATAGATTACACCTATCTACTAGTCAAAGATTAGTATATATTTTTAGTCCTGTAGAAAATTTTGTCTGCAGTCACAATCTTTCTATTTCTGCATGAAATCTTTTGACAAATGTAAAGTGTCTTAGACGTGCACATTTAACCACTTCAATAGGGTTACAGAACGTAACCTCTTCCACTTTGTATTGTTTACACTAATATGTATTGTTGATGTGGAAAAAGGTATATATGTTGAATCAAGAGATGCCTTGAAAGACAGGGAGAACAAATTGGCTTGAGGAGAAAGTAGGTGGCTACAGACACAACAAATATTTCACTCTCTCAAACAAATATACGTTAGAGAGAAGCTTACAAGATCAAGAGAATGTATCCAACGAATAGTCAGCAAATGTGCTATAACTATAGGACTTGTTCTTAGCAAAAAAATAATTTTTGGAATCCTGAGCCAATAAATGCATTCAAGTGTTGTGAGCGACCTAACTCTCCACCATTCAAACACTTCATTGAAGAGTTTTGTCGTCAGTGAGCCAGGGCCAATTATTTGACCATTCAAAGAGTTTGAGCCTACTGTGCTCAAAGGAACTGTCCCCATGAAGATGTTGTACCTGCCAACTAGCATCATAGGCGTTCTTGATGACCCCTCTTACATAGGGATAATGGAGTGTTAGCATTGCTGTTTGCCATCGTTTTAACTTTTTGCCAGTCTTTTGTTCCCGCTTGGGTGCCTTTTTTTGTGCATAGATGGCATAACATTTTACATGATTATGTTGATCATGATGGTCTCAAGTGAATGGCTTATAACTTTATAAGAACTTTTATCTGTTTTTTTTCTTTCCCCATTATCCTTTTTGTACAAGGACATTGCTGGAATCTAAGTTCTATGTTTTTGCTTACATGTCACTGAGTGCGGAATTGAAATTTTTTTTCCTTACCTGTCTATTTGAGCATAAATTTCTTAATGTTTATTGCATTATCATGCGTGCACTATCTGGTGGGGAGCTTCTCTCTCATGTAAAGATATTTGAGAATGGAATCCTTTGGGGAGTGGAGGGGAAGGTCAATTTATTTTATGACATTTAATTGATGGATAATCGACACCTTTAACATAACAATGTATGTATTTTTGGAGCATCAGCTTATGATTCATATTTTTTGCATGAACATTATCTGTTTTTTGTGTTTATCAATATTTGGAAATCCTTCATGATTTCTAATAACATGCCATCTCATGTGCATGAGAGAGGGAGCGAGGGAAGTGTCTGGGGGAAGGATGGTGAGTTGGGAGGCGGGAGATGATTTCTAAATGAGTGTTTGTAGTCATCTAGTTTATTGATGGCATTACTTGTCGGCAGTGGGTGGTTGAAGGAGCTGTTGACGTAGATATTGGAGCAAACTCATCCGCTGAAGATGCTGATGATGATTGTGGTTGACGATCAAGCAGTGAAAGTAGTTGATATTGTGGACACTTCCCGCCTTCAAGTGGTTTCCATGTCGAAGTAGCTGCTTTGACCTGTTTTACATACTGATAAATAACGATTCCTATGGCCATAATTCCCACCACCTTCTATAGCAACAACGTTCTTTTGATAAAAAGCAAGTTGTGAAGCTCACAAATGAAGCGGTGCATCGAGAGTTTGACCCCCAAATTGGACGCCGAGAATCAGCTACAAAGTTTCTGCCTTCGAAACTCAGTGATCTGCAATTGTAAGTGTCTCCATTTCTTCGTTTTAGCTTCTCTTAAATTTAGGCCCAAACTATATCTCTTCTTTCTAGTGACGTTTAAATTAAAATGTGTTAATTAACTTCTGACCTGTTTGAAAGGGAAGGGGCGTTGTGCTGTCATCTATGATCCAAAAGGACCTGCAGTATCATCCCCGAAGTGTCTGAAAGAATGGGGTAGACACGAGTTCGGGGATGACCGTAAAATCCTGAACTCCTCACCAACAAACGTTAGGAGTCAAAAATAATTCTCTCACTCTATTTCCATTTTTGAGTTTTCTTACCAAGAACAAATTACAAAGTTTAAATAGTTGTTTCTTGGCTGTGAATCTGATGCGTTTCAGTTTTACGTCCAAGGATGCACGCACACTCTTTACGAGTCCAATTTTAACACCTCCTTGAGGCTACTATTTTTACTTTACAAGGTTGTCCTATTCTGACCAAGCAATGTAAGATGTTAGTTTCTTATTCATGATTCTAAACTATGAGATCAGATCAGGATATCAATTTGGTTACCAAGATTTCTGATTTATTTGGAAGGGATAAAACGAAACTTTATTACCATCAATGTTGTGCTCTGCAGGCCACATCCGCTCGGACGAGTCAATCAGCCCAGTTATTACTAGAGTTTACCTGAGAAAATCAGATCAATCAAGCAATTGCAACATGCAAATACTGTTTGGTAGATCTGTACATCAAATCAAAACAATCATGAGAATGAAGAATAGGCAGGAAACTTCGAATCCATGTTCTGTTTAAGACTTTGCCCTTGACCACATCAAACAGACACAAGCTTACATGTTTGGGAGAAACACAAATCCATTTTCCATGGAACAATGTGCAAAGGATTTATTACACTTCTGAAGGGTCACCATCAAAAAAAAAAAACTTGCAAGGTGCCCCCCACAGATATAATAACACATTCCACAGTGCAGACACTTACTAAGCTACAAGTATAACAGGGACCCAAGAAACAATGAGATGAACCTCTGAGAAGATGTTTCACCGGGGCAATGTGTCGAACATGTTCTAGGTTGTAAAGGATGTACCGAACAAGCGACGCAAAGCTCCCTGGCCTTCTCCACGACGCCAGCAGCGACGTTCCTCAGATCCGACTCCACGTGTGGCAGCGCATGTGCCGCTCCTGCCAATAAAAGCCAGTCAGACGGATCGACCAACAGGTCGAGACTAGGAAGATGACGGAGGAGGAGGAGCAATGAGGGTCGAGGCGGGGAAGGGCACGGAATGGCGTGGCTGATTTGAAGCCAGGCAAGTCAAAGGGAGCTGCAAGCTGACCTGGGCCGTCGAGGCCGATCAACGACGTGGGGCAGGGCTTGGCGTGGACGACGACGAGGGAGAAATGGAGAATGGCGGGGGGGGGGGGACCCTTGTCCGCGCCTGCGAAGAAGTGGTGCACTCCCCACTGCAGCAGCGCGTAGTGGCTGTGCTGCCTCTCGTCAATGCCCACCACAATCACCCGCCTCCCCGCTGGCGCGTCCCCAGCCTCCGGATACCCCGTCGACGCATCCGACGCCATCTTCAAATCCCCCCCCCCCCATCAGGATAACACTCACCACAAATACCCAAGAAGAAAGATCGCACCTTCGGCCTCCCCCCCTACCTATTCCCCCGATCGCTCCTTCTAATTGCTGCTCCACACGCGTAAAGCAGAGAAAACGTATCTGCACGCAGCTCCGCACACACGGAGGGGAAGTATTTATGGAGATGGGAGGGAGGACAGATGACCCGCACACAGGTTTTTGAGAGGGCGGAGAAGATTCCCCACACGGCGTAAGCGTTGGAGGCGTGTGCCTGGGCGGGGTCTGCAAGTACCAGGCAGCAGCTGTCTCCATCGGGAAGAGAGTTGGGGGCCGGCGAGGTAACGAAGGGGGTGGAGGCCGACGCCATTGCCGGATAAGCGAGAAGCGAGTGTTCGATGCTGCCACGCCATTCGTCCTCATCTCTCTACCTTTCCCTGCAGGTGGGAATTCTTTGGGGATCCAAGGTTTTCTGGTTTTGGG
This sequence comes from Amorphophallus konjac, assembly GCA_022559845.1. Lineage (NCBI taxonomy): Eukaryota > Viridiplantae > Streptophyta > Magnoliopsida > Alismatales > Araceae > Amorphophallus > Amorphophallus konjac. Next base: position 9,000,157 of record CM040118.1, on the reverse strand, counting down.
CGGACGACTTCCCGGCGGTCGCGCCGGATTCCTCCCGTAACCGTTGACTCTGGAGTTGTCCGTGGATGTCCACATCCAAACTGCTAGCGCCTAGCGGTTGACGGAGTCAAGGAATGTCCGAGCCTTGCAAATGAATGAATACTCAAGGCTTGTCAATGGATATCCAAATCTACGCATAGCATTTGTAGGCAGATTAATTTTATACACAAGGGACCCCTTCAAAGTCAACATGTACGCTACATTATCACCCAGTTACAATCTTGGGTTTTTTTTGGCATATATATCTTGTTAAAAATGAATTTGCATTAAAATTTATATTGTATTTGTATTTACATGTTTACCCTTTTTATTTGAATTAAATATCACATATATCCTTCTCATCATTTTTTTTATTAGAAGTCTCCTAAAATCTCTTAGGCCCAGTTTGATTTAGGAATGGAGTGGGGACGGATACGTCACCCCGGCTGACGTATCCGCCCCGACCCTTTAATCGACCCCGGTTAAGTTATTCTCCCCCTTCTCATGGAGTGGTCAAATCCACTCTAATTCTTATCCAACCCAGATTAAGAAGAAAATAGATCAAACAAGAATAACTTATTCTATGTCAGATGAATCATCCTAATTAGACTTATTCTTATATCAAAGAGGGCCTTACCGAGTGACAAAGAAGATGATAAAATATTCTATATATATTTTGAAGGAAGTTTATCAAAAGGATATATATACTTACATAAATGACGTTAAATTTACATTAGGAGAGTATATGTACGTGCAAATATAAATGTGAGATAAATTTTCACGTAAATTCACTCTTAAGAGGGGGGAACACGTGCAAAGAGAAACCCCGATAATCTTCTATTTCAAGCAAGATTTGTCGTGTCGACCGACTCGCCCGTCTCGGTCATGGCCTGAGTCGGGTTGGGTCGGGTCAGTCTCATCTCGCTCTATGTTTGTCCTCTTTATATATATAATATATATAATAATAAAATAAAATAATAAAGATATTATGTATAATATAATATAATATTATATTAAAATAATGAGACGACCCGGTGACGAGTCACGATTCGGACATCTTGTCCACAATCTAGGTCGGGTCGGGTCGTGCGGGTCAGGGCGACCCGCATCAGGTCGACAAACCCTGATTTCAAGTGAATCAAGTTTGGATCCAGACACCACATTATGAATGTTGTTAATCTCTTGTGCAGGTAAAAGGTGAGTTGAATGGTGGAGCTTTTGTGTGAACCCTTGTGCATTTGAATACACAATGGGCGTTATTTTCGAGTTAAAATCTTTCGATAATTTTTAAATTTTATCAAATGTCTTAATACATTTGAATTTCTGAGCGCTCAAAAAAAGTTAGAAGAAAGATATTATAGATATAAAATTGGGCTTCATCAAATAATCTTCGATTATTAAGTGTAAAGATGATTTTGTGGATTTTCAATCGTTACAAATTTTGGATGAATCTGATATTTGTACGGTCAGTAAATTTTTTGGGCCCTATTTGTTTCTAATAAGGTGTTCGACCCTCTTGAGTCGAACAAACTTTGTCGGCTAGAATAAGAGTGACTGTGTGTGAGGGGAGGCGGTGGACCCCGTATTTTTTCTCTCTCCTCTGTTAACAAATTCAACCATCAATTCAAGAAACAAATCGAGCCTTGAGGAATAAATAAGTTTGAGTGCATTGTCAAACGCATTCATCTGAATTGAAAATCAAGGGCATGCATAACTATTCTATATTGTCCTGAATTTTTTTGTTTCAATTTGTCAAATGTCATGGTCACTTCCTGTCCATTTTAATTGTAGGCTAGGCATCTGCTCAAGCAGGCGGTGGGCCCCAAGTGACAGCTCTCTTAGATGTTCGCGGATGTGATTCGTATTTTTGTAGAGTCTAAATGACGTGGGTGAACTGAACTTTAATAAAATTGGTCTCTATGGAATGCGCCAGCAGATGTCATGCATGTACGCCAACCTCGTCACCGATCTCATAAGTTATTATTATCTTGGAGCCTATCAAATCAAATCAAATCAAATCGACTGATTGAATGATACTTTTTTTAAAAAAAATAAGTTTTTTTATATAAATACCCCTCTAAATATTGATTAGGTTAAATATACCTTTCATTTAAATATATTATCAAAAATATCTTCTATTTAATTTTAAATATTGTAACTATGCTCCTACCGTAATCTTCGTTGATTCAAATACGAGTCAAGTAATAAAATTATTTAAATTTTTTACATAAATACCCCTCTAAATATCAGTTATGTCAACTATATCTCTCATTTCACTGTAATTAATGACGATAGATAAGATATTCTACAGAATATTCGCCTCCCGTCGACGTCAGTAAATCACAGAAACATAATTATAATATTTAAAATTAAATAAAAAATATTTTTAATAATATATTCAAATGAGAGATATATTTAATATAATCGATATTTACAGAGGTATTTATGTAAAAAATCCAAAAAAATTGATCCACGCCCCTCTCAATGTAGATAGATGACCACCTTCACCACTTTTTGTCGATCGCGTGACGACGAAAAAGTTCATCAAAACCTCGGCTCCATTCGTTCTAGTAAAGTTGGTGAAGCAACCCATCAAAGAGTGAGAGCTCCACCACTTTATGTATGCGCAATTATGCAGCTCTTGTCATAAAGACGGAGGGGGTTTGCAGAGTAATTATCTTTCCCTCTCGTAACCCGTGCATACTGAATGAGAGAGAGAGAGAGAGAGAGAGAGAGAGTCCATGCCATTGTGCATTGTATAAATGACAGTATCTCGTGAATTTGAGGGATAAATTTTTGAGAAAATTATCTCTACATCCTCATACTTTTTTAAATTTATCAATATATCTCCACTTTTATCAAATTTACTGTAATAGTCTTCAAATCTTTTAACCATAATTGTGATACCCTTGAGATTAAATCCCTTACAAATGTCACTAGTGTGAGTTTACCATTTTACCTTTATTTTTATTTAAGAGAGAGAAAGAGAGAAAAATAATGGGCAACATTTATCCTCCACGACTCTGGAGTGGGTCTCCCTCTCCGGCATTGGCACCCTCGACGAGTGCATACAGAGAGAGAGAATCTTCGGCACCAGTGACAAGATATAGAGAGGCAGAGAGAGAGAAAGAGAGAGTAGGGAGAGAGAGGATAGAATGAGAGATAGAGAGAATGCAGGGGAGAGGGAGTGTGTCGGAAGGGATATAGGAGACCTCCTCCTATGTCGGCACCCTCTACCGATGTAGAGTGAGAGAGGGAGCGAGTATGGCAGAAGAGAGAGAGGATGAAGTGAAAGAGACAGAGCACGGGAGAAGGGCCGAGAAGGTGTCGGAGAGGGTCTTCCCCTCCCACGTCAGCATCCCTACAGGTGCACACACACACACTAATCAAGGGTAGGTCATAGATTTTCATCTCCCTTATTCAACTTTTGTTAACTAGGGTAATGGTCCGGTCACGACAGGTGCACAATGGCTCTGCCTTATTGATTTAAGCAGTATTAGGATAAACACGATAAAGATAAAAATATAAAAATAATTTCAAAAAAATTGAGAGTATAGGAGTAACTTTCTTTAATTTTTTTCATCGAGAAATATGAAAGATTAAATCTTAAAATCTCTTACATATGTGAAAAAAGTTTTCATTCATTGAGTCGTAGGTTTATTGAGCTCACGACTTGTCGTGGTGATATCGTGATCTCTCTCTTTGGGAGTGATCTCGATTTTGATCTTAAGTTTTTTCTCTCCGTTATAAAATAGAAGTGTCTAGCCAAGAAAGAGAAGAAAAAATTCATAGACTTGTTAGGTCAAAACATCAAATATGAAAATTTGACATTTCTCATCATCCGATTTTTCGGATGGTGGAGTGACGTTAACATTATCAGTTGCCATTATAGAACTCATTGATCTATGTCCGACGAAAATGAATCATCCACCCACCTCGGTGCTCATTTACATTTGTATCGGACACGTACGCACCCACTAATAATTGCTCCAGACTCAGATAACTGACAAAGATCTCGAACTTCAAGACCCCTTTTGGTAATCGGGTGGGGATAACTTAATTAATCCGATAAGGTCAATTACGTTATTCCTGGGCAGTTAGATGGGCATGTGTGAAAGGGAGGCGAGTGAGAGGCGGGGCCCGTTGTTCCCTCGTTAACTACCCGACCAATCCTGTATCAAATCAGCTCCAAATGACTTCACAACGACACCCCAAAATTAAAACAGTTCGTCGTTACCTCAACCCTTGAATGGACGCTTTCTTCTCGTTCAAATTATTTATAAATTTCTGGCAATCTCTATTTCTAAGTGAATAATAAAATAAAAATACTCATTACACATCTTAACCAATTATACACTCGGGGTATGTACTAAGTAAATTAATTTTTTTAATTTTACTTCCTATCACAATTACACACTCAGAATGCCTACTGAATAAATTATTTTTAAAAATTTTTTAATATGATGATCATATCTTTTTGACTTGCCGTACATTATGTTATTATCTGATAAATTAAAAATTAAAAAATAAAAATTAGATTTAATAAATAATAATGAGTCTATTTTTAAATTGTGTTTTTTATTTTTATTTTTTAGATTATAAAATAGAGGTGTGTCTTGTATGAAAAATTAAAGAATGTAAATCCTATGATATATTTTTTTAAAAAAAATAATTTAATTAGTAAACAACTTAAATATATAATTGAACCAAGTGACATTAAACATAACTCGCATACAGGGAGAGCATGACTAGATGATCCACTCCCACGTACGGGTAAAACTTGAACCGCACGGCACGCGGAAGTTCCTCCGGCAGTAGTTAGACCCCACCGTCAACGAAAGTGTAACATCGTGAAGAAAAATGTTTTTTTTAAAAAAAAAGTCAGGGTCGCAATCACCGACGGGTACATAAGCCACTCGTGAAGGGCCACCGATCAAGCGGTTGCCTTTTAATCAGACGGCCACCCCAGGTCGCTGTCCCGTCACGTGACCAGCCCCGTTTCCAATTTGCCGTGACGGCCTTCTCGCGCCGATAGCCGCACGTGACTAGAACCCCCTTCTTCCCGCTCGAACGAAAACAGCCACCACCGAGTCGTCCTCCACGCCACTGTCGCCGGATCCTGTTGCGGTACACACATCTTTTCGGCTTTGTTTACATGCAAATTGGCAAATAGTGTGGGATCCAACATACCCAGTCCACAGATTCTCGTCTTCATCCCAATTTTTAGTGCAGAAACAGGGAGGCACGCGAAGAAAGAGCGGTGTTTTGCTCCGCCGGGGGGCTCATGACCCGGATCGCTGTTTGGATTCCCCCTCCAGGTTCCAGTTTCTTCATGGCTTCTTCCATCACCTTGCAGCTCCCAGACGGGAAAAAGATAAGATTTTGACGGGCAGCAGAGGAGGCACCCGGCCTCCATGATTGGATCCCGCAGTCCACGTCGATGTTGCTGTCGCTGTACCCGGTGGGGTTCTGTCTGGTTCACGGGATAAGCTCGGTCGGCCACGGACATCAGGTGGGGGGGTGGGAGAAGGAAAAGGTGGACAGGAGGAGAAGGTAGAACCGTAGAAGAGGTGGAAGGGTGAAGCAAGAGGAAACGCGCCTATACATAAATGCCACATATGTGGGACTCCAACTGGGCACTCGCGTTCCATGTTCCATCCTTCACGTCTTTCTTTCTCTCTCCCTCTCGTTTATCTCCATTTGTATGAACGTCAGCATCTTCGAGTTTTTCGGAAGTTCGTAATCTTTTCTTTCACTATATCATTGTGGGGTTGGGATTTTGGACATCTCCAACGCATTTGGGGCGGGTAATCTGTGTTGTGGAGCAGAATTAGAAGAAGGATTCTCCTTTTTGCACACCAGAAAGGGTGCATCTTGGTGAGGTTCGGGCTGGGTGGGGGTGGGAGGGTGGAAGATGAAGTTCTGCAAGAGGTATCGGCAGTACATGCATGGGAGGGAGAAGGAGCTGCCGGGGGTGGGACTGAAGAGGCTCAAGAAGATACTGAAAAGGTGCAGGAGGGAGTGCCATTCCCAGGGCGGCGCCCTCCGGCAGCAGCCGCAGCGAGAAAAGGGGGTGGAAACGGCAGCGAGGCTGGGCCAGGAGTGTAGCAATCTTGTCGTCTCCAACAACAGACACCCCGATCATTGCCCAGGTATCCCCCCCGTTGCAGGGTCTCAGTGTCTGCCGTCATTCTTCTCCTGGATACTTCTACCTCCCCCCTCTTTTCCCAACTTTCCTGAATAGTTTTCCTATCTGACCTGCGTTTGCCTTTCTTATTTGTTCGATCTTGTTTGTTTTCCCTTCAATCATTTGCATAATTTGCATCTCAGCGCAACGGTGATCTGAATTCTTCAGGGTAGGAAAGGGAAAAATGAGTTTTCGACCTGACATGTTCGTCTGATCTTGTCTTGCTAGATGCACCGTTTCTTTTTTCTTGGGGGGTGGGGGTGTTGGCTGACGGGGGTGATTAGGAATTTGAGTGCAATCGCAGCAAGGCCAAAGGAAGTTTCTGGCTTTGGTCTGGATTCTCCTTTTTTCCCTACCTTTGGGTCATGCTTTCTCTATTTGCAGGGGCAACAGTGTGGCTTCTTTTAGTTTTCTCTCATTTCAATAAGCATGTTCATTTATGTTGAGGTTCAGTCCCATGTTGGATAATCTGTATGCTTTCTCTATTTGCAGGGGCAACACTGTGGCTTCTTTTAGTTTTCTCTCATTTCAATAAGCATGTTCATTTATGTTGAGGTTTAGTCCCATGTTGGATAATCTGTGAGCGTCTCCCTCTTTAGCGGTTGAGAATTCCCTCAACTCAATGTCAAGGTTTTGAGTCCGAGTTCGGGCTTTTGTTTTTAACATGGTATCATAGCTGGATTTTCTCAAATTCCACCCCACGCGTTCAACCGTGCCACTCATACTGTAGCCATTCTGTTAGACACGTTCAATTGCGCCTTTCATACCGTTTGGGAACATTTTACGTAGTTTCTGCAGGCTCCCATGGCTACAAATGGTGGTGTTGTCTGTTTTAATATGAGAAGATTAGTATGCTACCAGCAAGCTATGCATGAAAGTTGATTGTGTTCATAGAAAAACAGTTGATGTTGGTGTATAGGGGTGAAGAGTTGATCTATGTTGTTTTTTCCTTGGCCTTCTTGGTCATATATTCACAAAATATTTGCGCTGAGATCACTGGCTTCAGAATCATCTACAAGTTCAACAGCTTTTGTTTTCCCTTATTCCCAGACGATCATTCTTCCCCTTTCATGTGATAATATTGTAGTCTTTTGTATCATGTAACCCGACTATGAGATTAATGAGGGAGTGTTGTTGAAAGATAGACCCATGATATTCTCTTTGTTCTTGACTTCATCAACAAGACAACTGTAATGTGTGGACAGCAACTGGTTTCTGAATGGACGCGGCTATCTATCAATGTGCTTACACCGTTTGGGTATTTCTCATGGTTTCATTTCCAGTTCTATATTTCATGTTGACTTCATTTAATTGCAATCTTTTGGTTGACTGTCTGTCCAGCTTCATTGTTCTAAGCATGCTATCATGTTTATTTACAGTGTGTGACGGGACATTTTTCCCAGCCCTTCTTCACGAGATGTCAGCAGTTGTTGGATGCTTTAATGAACGAGCTCGAAAATTGCTCGAGTTGCATTTAGCGTCAGGTTTTCGGAAATATCTTTTTTGGTTCCAGGGAAAGTTGCATCGCAGTCATCATGGTACTTTGATACAGCAAGGCAAAGACCTTGTCACCTATGCTATCATAAACGCGGTCGCAATGAGAAAAATTTTAAAGAAATATGACAAGGTATGCCGTTTTACCATGAATGTCTGTCTGTCAGCATTTAGATGAGTGCCGTCTTCCAGTGTCTGATGAACCAATTTGGCATCACAGATTCATTACTCTAAGCAAGGCCAGTCATTCAAATCAAAAGCCCAAGTTATGCACATTGAGATCCTTCAATCACCGTGGTTGTGCGAGTTGATGGCATTTTACATTAATTCGAGAGAAAACATGACCGGCACAATGACCATACCGGGTGTTTTTGAGGACTGCTCTTTGACATTTGATGATGACAAGCCAACACTGTCATGTGGCTTATTTGACTCTTTGAAGCTCGAAATCAACCTTACATGTTCAATTTGCCTGGTGAGCTCTTCACATCCATGCTTTTTGGTGTATGATACACATAATTCTGATTTTTTTTTTGGTTAAATTTCATCCTATTAGCCTTTGGTTTCTTGTATGGCATGGAATTTTTCTGTGTCAAAACTCAAAAGAAAAGAGCAGAGATTAAATCGGCCATTTTTTCATGTCTAGCTGCTGAAAACAGAGTAAGAAACAGAGAAGACTAGAAAAAGCAGATAGGAATGGTGAACTTGAAAGGCCACATGTTCCAGTCTTCTCTCTATGAGAAGCTCAAATATGTGTAATAGCTAATAATTTTGTCAGAAACATGTTTCGTGATGTGACCTCCCCACAGCTACTCATGTCAAATTGTCAATAAAGCTCTCTAATATACAAAGTTCAGGGGCGTTCAGATGGACATGGTTTCATGAATTTTCATCCATACGCTTGGACTTGAGAATGTTTCTGGGTTCTGCATTACAATTTCGTTCATAAATCAGACTTCCCTCACACTTATCTCTATGTCCAGGACACAGTCTTTGATCCAGTTTCTCTTACCTGTGGCCATATCTTCTGCTACATGTGCTGTTGTTCTGCAACATCTGTAACTACTGTAGATGGATTAAAAGCTGTCGATCCAAAGGCCAAGTGTCCTTTATGTCGGCAGGTAATCATCCTTCACATTCTGTTGGCTTTCATATTCATCACCTTCCGTTCATATACCTCTTTGTTCATTTTATCTTCTTCTTTCTTGCTGTTTGTGGCTGAAAACTATGGAGTAACACTAGAGCCTCTCCTTTGCTTGGTGGGAAATAATTAAGACTTCCTTGCTCCTAATGATTGTTCTATTTACATCCAGACTGGAGTGTACGAGGGTGCCGTACACTTGGATGAGCTAAACATCTTGTTAAAGCAAAGGTACGTTTGTTTTCTCATTAATTGATAATTAGCACACTGCTTAGCACAGCGAATTTTTTCTCTTACCATACATTAATCAACAGTTGTCCCGAGTACTGGGAGCAACGTCTTCGGAGCGAAAGGGTAGAGCGCATGCGACAAGTAAAGGAGCACTGGGAGTCACAGTGTCGAGCATTCACGGGCATTTGAGATGGGCAGGGAGCTAGTAGTAGTGATTCTCTTCTTCCACCCTAGCAACTTCTTTGTGTACATGTTTGCGAATGTCTCTGTAAATCCTTCGTTTGTTTGTTCTTGTTCAATTTTGCCTGTTTGCAGAACTTGTCTTTTGTTGGCAAATTAACGTGTATTGGGAATTTCATTTATGGAAATTAATGTGTCATGTACCGACAGAACTCCTTTGCCTGGGACGGATTGGTCCCTTTATGGAGAATGTCTTGTAGTATATGGTGTCCTAGTTGGAAGGGTGTGGTAGTGATGGGATTTGTACGTTAGCTCCTCTAGATCTCTTTTGATGGGTTGTTGAGCAAAAGCTTATTCACAGTGAAAATCTCACCGTCCTCACTGGTGTTAGAAGTCGACGACCACGGATCACAAGTATAGAAATAAAGATGTATCGAAATAGAGAGGAGAGGAGAAGATGAAAGAGAGAGAGAGAGAGAGAGAGAGAGAACACATGCATTTACCTGGTTCGGTTGGTTAGATTATCTTCCTTTTAAGTCTACGAAAATTTGGTCAATTTACTTCCCTACACTAATGTCAAGAATATAGATACAGTTGTGACGATCTGACTCTGAGACTCGTCTTTTTAAGTTATCAAAGTTCTTCGTAATCTTATTCTCAATATATCATATATATATATATATATATATATATATATATATATATATATATATATATATATATATATATATATATATATATATATAAATAAGGATATTGGGCATTATCCGATAAATATTTTTTAATCATTATATCAGAATATTTTCTCAAATATTAACCCTTTCAAAAAATTGGTTATAACGCTAACCGCACTTTTTTCCAGACTCTGGACCATAGAGAAACGTCACATGCATGTTTAGGATGAATCTTCCGCTTTTTGTCTGGGTCTCACTTGATGTCAAGTCTTCTTTATTTTGGTTTGTAACTTAGAATGATGTATCTTCTAAGTTCTTCTTCTATCTTTGTCACTTTGCGATAGTCACCTTCCATTTAGACGTTATTTTGTTTAAATCACTTTCCACTTAGACGATACAGACGATGTATCGTCTAAGTCACCTTCAACTTCCAACTTAGATAATTCTTTGACTTAAATGATGTTTTATCTAAGTGATTTGTACTTCGTCTATCCTGTACATAGGCGATCCATCATCTAAAGTCTCTAAACTATGTCAGTCATTAAATATTCATCCCTTCCAAGAATATGAGTCACATCTCAATAAATCTTCACCATGACGAATATTCAGACCCTTCTTACACCAACTAGCACCCCGTGATATTGAGCAAATCCAAGGAGTGCTTGAATTTCTCTACTGTAACTGACTTTGTCAACATGTCGATTGCATTCTCCTTGGCCCCCACTTTCACAAGATCAATTTATTTGGCACTATGCAATTCCCTTATCTTGTGAAACTTGATAGCTATATCCTTCATTCTGGCATGATAAACTTGCTTCTTTGTCAAATATATTACACTTTGGCTGTCACACTGCAAATGAACTGCCTGTTGACTCACACCAAGTTCTGCTAATCACAAAGCTTCCTTGGCTGTCTTTGTCACTGTGATATATTCTGCCTTAGTTGTAGATACTATTGTCACTGTCTGTAACATGGATCTCCAGCAAATACGTTCACGATCCAAAGTAAACGCATACCATGTTGTAGACCTCCTGTCATCTAGATCCCCAACCTAGTTAGTATCTACATTCCCCATGACTGAAACACTTCTGCCATTTTTTGTATCGAATTGAATCTCATGATCTGGTGTTCCCTTAAGATACTTGAACACCTATTTCACAGCCTGCCAATGCTCTTTATCTGGATTAGCCATGAACTTATTGATAACAGTTAATGCATGAGTAAAATCAGAGCTCGTACATACCATGACATATATTAGGCATCCAATTACATTTGCATAGGGAACTTTTAGCATCTCATTCACTTTAACTTTTGTCTGTGGAGACTGTGTAGTAGATAACTTGAAGTGAGAGGCCAAGAGTGTACCTACTAGTTTAACATTGCTCATGTCAAATCTCTCTAACATCTTTTGGATATATCCCTTTTGAGAGATCAAGAGATTCCTTACTTTCACGTCTCTAGAGATTTCCATCCCAAAGATCTTTTTAGCATCACCTAGATCCTTCATTTCAAACTCCTTGTTCAACAAGTATTTCATATAATTAACATCAGCTATGCTTTTAGCATCAATCAGCATACCACCCACATACAACATTAGGAAAATACATGTATCATTTGTAAGTTTTATGAAATAAACACAACAATCATACTCACAGAGGGTATAGTCAATCTTTAACATAAATGTGCCAAAATACTTATACCATTGTCTAGGTGACTGTTTCAACCCATATTGTAACTTTGTCAACCAACATACCAGATTTTATTTTCCAGTCACCTTAAATTTTTCTGATTGCTCTATGAAAATTTAGTTCTCGAGCTCTCCATGTAGAAAAACGGACTTGATATCTAGTTGTTCTAGCTCCGGATTTAACTGGGACACCATGGCTAACATAATTCTGATAGACGTATGTCTCACGACTGGTGAGAATATTTCATTTCATTGTAGTCTATCTCTTCTTTCAATGAGTATCCTTTGGCCACCAATCTTGTCTTGTACATTTTTCCTTCTTTATCTAATGTTGCCTCCTTCTTCCTTTAGATCCACCAATCTCTGATTTTTATGTAAAGATTCTATTTCTTCCATCATAACTTCAGTCCATTTTTCTATTTTCAGACAAGTTGTAGCATCCTGAAAAGAACTTGATCTTCACAACTACTAATCAGGGCAAAAGATATCATATCCTCAAAAACATACATTATTGGTGGTCTAATAGCTCTCTTGGGTCTTCCTGAAGAACTCTCTGACTGCTCTTGTGATTGATATTGCAGAGGATTTTCTGAGGTTTTCACTTGTGATGTGCCTTCTATTCCTAACCTATGGTCGAGCTCCACCTGCATTCTGGATCCCTCTACATCTACCTGTGCATCTTCCTCAGTGCCATTTTTTCTGCTAGTGTGTTCCAAATTCTCTTGAGCATAGATGCCTCATCAAACACAACATATGTGCTAACCCTCACCTTCTTATCTTATGGATCTTAGAACTTGAACCCCTTTACTCCATTTTTGTATCTAATGAAGATACATTTCCTAGATTTTGGGTCCAGCTTAGATCATTACTCACTCTGGATGTCTACATATGCTAGAGATCAAAAAAAAAATCAGATCTGAGTGGGATATCTCCTCCCCTCTCCAGACTTCCTCATCAACTTTCCCATCCAATTTTACTGAAGGTGGTTTGCTATCCAGATAACAGGTTGTGTTTACTGTTTCAGCCCAGAAAAACTTTGGCAAGCTGGCCAGGATCCTCATACATCTAACTTTTTTAAGCAGTGTTTGGTTCATCCTTTCTGCCACCCCGTTCTACTGTGGGTTACCAAGAGTTGTAAACAACCTTATAATCCCCTCATTCTTGCAGAATTCCATGAACTCATTTGTTTTGTATTATGTATCATTGTCAGACTTCAAATACTTCACTTGTCTACCAATCTATTTTTCAATCCTGACCTTCCACTATTTAAACTTGGTGAACACTTTTGATTTTTACTTTTTGAAGTAAACCCATACTTTTCGTGAGTAGTCATCTATGAAGCTCACAAAATATACTGCACCTCCCAAAGATGGGGTTGACATCGGCCTCCAAACATCTAAGTGTACTAATTCCATAACCTCCTTACTTCTATGTGTAGAAGTCTTAAATCGGACTTTGCATTATTTCCCCAGTTACAAAATTTACAACAACCTATTTTGCAAGATTTTACCCCTGACAATAACTTCCTCTTGTAGAGTTCCGTCATACCTTTCTCACTCATATGACCCAGCCACATATGAAAGAGTGGTATCCTCAGTACTACTCTCTGCTGAAGACACTACAAGAAAAAGTGGCAATAGCGACCGAATTAGAGACCGAATAAATCGGTCGCTAGTCGGTCCCAAATAGCGACCATATAGCGACCGATATAATCGGTCGCACGTCTAAGACCCATTCTGCGACCGAAATTATTTCGGTCTCTAATCGGTCGCTGATCTTGCGACCGAATTTATTTAGGTCGCGAAGCGGTCGCTGATCACTCATCTCCCCCCCCCCCCCCCCCCCGCCACCAGCTCCCCCCCCTCCCCCCCGCCTCCCCCCCCTCCCCCTGCGGCCCCCTCCCGCCCGATCCCCCCTCCGTCCGAGCCCCCCCCTCCCGCCCGATCCCCCCTCCGCCCGAGCCCCCCCCTCCCCCTGCGGCCCCCTCCCGCCCGAGCCCCTCTCCGCCCTAGCCCCCCCTCCCCTCCCGTCCGAGCCCCTCTCCGCCCTAGCCCCCCCTCCCCCTGCTGCCCCCTCCCGCCCGAGCCCCTCTCCGCCCGAGCCCCCCCTCCCCCTGCGGCCCCCTCCCGCCGGAGCCCCCCTCCGCCCGAGCCCCCCCTCCCCTTGCGGCCCCTCTCCGCCCGAGCCCCCCCTCCCCCTGCGGCGCCCTCCCGTCCGAGCCCCTCTCCGCCCTAGCCCCCCCTCCCCCTGCTGCCCCCTCCCGCCCGAGCCCCCCTCCGCCCGAGCCCCCCCTCCCTCTGCGGCCCCCCCGCGACCAGCTCCCATCGGCGGTGGACGGACGACTGCGAGCGGCGTGGCGAGCGGCGGTGGACGGACGACCGGCGTGGCGAGCGGCGGTGGATGGACGACTGCGAGCGGCGGCGGGGACCGGCCATCGGAGGTAAGTGAGGCGGACCCCCGCCGGAGCCCCCCTCCGCCCGAGCCCCCCCTCCCCCTGCGGCCCCCTCCCGCCGGAGCCCCCCTCCGCCCGAGCCCCCCCTCCCCTTGCGGCCCCTCTCCCGCCCGAGCCCCTCTCCGCCCGAGCCCCCCCTCCCCCTGCGGCCCCCTCCCGCCCGAGCCCCCCCTCCCCCTCCGGCGCTGCTCTCCCCTCCCCATCTGGTTTCCCCCTCCGGCGCGGCTCTCCCCTCCCCATCCGGTCCCCCCTCCGGCTCCGATCCCCCCTCCGCAGGGCCCCCCCTCCGGCTCCGCCCCCCCCTCCGCAGGGCCACCCCTCCGGCTCCGGTTCCCCCTCCGCAGGGCCCCCCCTCCGGCTCCGGGCCCCCCTCCGGCTCCAGTCCCCCCTCCGCAGGGCCCCCCTCCACTTTTCTTTATTCACAAATATTGGGAGATTATAAAAGATGTTATGAACTCAGTAGAGTTTATGAGAAGAGGGAAGGGATGTGAACATTGAAGTCATAATTTCGGGTGCTTATTCCTAAGGATGATGAAATGGCATGAAGACTGCTGGACTATAAGATTGCTTAACGGGCACGAAGAGTCGAAGATAAGTAAGAAAAGTGGTTTGGCTTATAAACTTGATTTCAACAAGCATATGATAGTGTCCTGACAATGTTTATGGACCATCAAGGGTAATCACAATTTCCCTGAATGTTGGACTAGATAGGTCTGATTATCACTAAGTCTCTGGTGATCTTTGATCAAGGTATTTTTGGCTTGTTTTCCAACCCTAGAGGACTCTAGAGCAGAAGACCATTGTCATTTGTTATAAAAGGCAACATGTTGAGCAGAATGGGTAAGAAAGATGAACAACAAGGATGGTTGATTGGAGTTTCACCTAATGAAGACCCTTTCTACTTGTCCCATCTGCAATACACAGTGTTTCAATTTTCTACAAAGGGGTTCAGAACAGTTGATTTTTTTTGTTCATTCTTAAAAGCTTTAAATACAGTTCAAAAGGTATTTAAATAAGTCTTGACAAGAGTTTCATCATCGTTATTGATTGGAGGAAGGGAAGGTCACAGAGTGTGTGGATACTTCAAGTTGTAGAATAAAGAAGCAGATATCCAAAAATTGCCCTTCAGGGAGAATGACCCATCCAATGAAACTGTTTTCCCCTAAACAATGTCCGTACACACCGTTTAAGATGGCTACATAATTTTATTTTATTTTAGTCCTCACATATCCAAAAAATTGTCTCAGCTTTTAACAAACATATGTTGCAAATTAGCTCCTGGAATCATGTGAAGAAACTTAATAGATTGGTAATATCAAGATATCAAGTTTAGAAAGTGCATGCTATCCGATGCGTAAGTTTTAGATATCAGACTTTGATGGTTTTTTTAGCTATATACAATTTGCCTATCACATTGAAGGTTTACATGTTTGGATTAGAAATTAGAGATCAAATCAAGTTGTTCTGCAGATAATGGTTAGTCACTTATGATGCCACTGGTGGCAGTGGATCCCTTCTACATAATACTTCAATAAATCTTAGTTGAATTTATTTATATAGAGATGTTATATGGTAACAATCGTGGATGCCTCACGCTAGGATTTCATAGGAGCACATTAAGTTTTATGAAATTTACTTGAATGAATGCTAAAATTCAATAGTTGATGCATATTTTCCTCCGTATTTTATACTTATCTAAATCTTAACTGTTTGTAGTGATACTGATATACAATATGTACATATGTTTAGTAATCTTATATAAGCCCATACACCTCTTTTAATGGGAGCGATTGATGGGAATGAGAGGGGGCAGGAACAAGGAATATTTTCTAGTATTGTTGGGGCGGGGTGTGAGGGTTGAAGTGGGGTG
The DNA here is from genome assembly GCA_022559845.1 of Amorphophallus konjac. NCBI lineage: Eukaryota > Viridiplantae > Streptophyta > Magnoliopsida > Alismatales > Araceae > Amorphophallus > Amorphophallus konjac. The sequence continues at coordinate 8,984,223 of CM040118.1, read as the reverse complement.
GAGAATGGGTTTGATAGCAAAACGAGCACATCTTGCTTCAGCATCTAGCACATGTAACATGTGTACATGTAATGTTCACATGGGCATCTGTTCATGTTATTATTTATGCGTTAAGTATGTGTTTTGCAGATCATATGTCTTCTTGATGTTTTCAACCCCACATTTATCTTCTTTGTTTCATTTGTTAATTTTGACAAAAAATTTCCTGTAGAGTCCTGTCTTTGTTCATAACTGGTTATAAATCGGTTTCCTCCATATGCTTAGTCCTTACCGTTCAATGAATTCCTAGATTCTACATGCCTAGTTATTTTATTTCAAGTCCTTGTTAAGGTACTAAAATGCTAATACTGTCTTACTATAGTGCACTAATGAACAAATCTACACTGAGCCCACGGTTTGCCACGGTGGTCTCACCACGTCCGCCCTTTGGGGGAGGTCCCAGGTTCGATCCCGGGTTCCCCCTCCCTGTTAAAAAAAAAAGGTACCTAGCAAAGAAAAAGAACAAATTTATACTACAAAATCATACATTTCATCATATATGAAATTCAGAAGCATTTTTTCGAAGCTTCCCTTTTTGAAGTGAACGTCAATTTAAGTATGAATTGGAACTATAAGGAGATAGTGAATCAAACACTTTTTTCATTCTACTTTTTCTTCTGGATTCTTTCATATCTTCAATTCTTGAAGATGCTGTAGCCTGCTTCCTAGTCAAAATGTTCTTGATAAATAATGTCTGTGGACTTGACACACTGCTTTCCTACGTTTAGGTGAATGTAGGAGGTTTAAAGAATATTTTACAAGCTTTAAGAGAAACAAGGACTTTACAGAAGATAATATACACATCATCCTTTTTTGCCATAGGGCCTACCGATGGATATATCGCAGATGAGAAACAGGTAAACAATATTTTCAAATATTTTTTCCATTTATCTCTGAAGTTTATATTTTTCCTTCATGACGTAATACATCCAGCATCCTTTCCCATTTGTGATATTACCCGTGAATGCAAAAGTGCTACTTTTCAGCTTTGCACACTGAATTACATCTATTCATAAGTTTCACGTGAACTTATGTCAGCTCTTATATATTTATTTTTTAAGTATTTCTTTGTAGGTTTCTGCTTTCTGTCTAATTTGAAGAATAGGCATGTTAGACCACAAATATTTGTCTACTCTTTTGGTACATCTTCCTAGTTTCTTTGTCCTAGTCACTATCGAGTGCGAGTTGTCCAAAGGTGAGGGACTTTGAATCAGAGACACATGCTTTGCTCAGCATGGTTTCATGATATTACCTCAGAGGAGAAGGTTCCTACAATGATCTCCACTATCCAACATGAGAATATGAATAGAAACATTATGTTTAAGTATTATCTTAGTATGTTATCTCAGCTTCATGGTGTAACTTTCCCCTGTTATCTATATTTTTTAAGTAGTTGATGTGAAAATTCCTCAGAAGATTTTCCGCAACCAAGGTATTGCCTCAAGTACAGAGACATTTGATTTCTTTCTAATATCATATTGAGACATGTAAATGTGCATGCATTAAGCAATCTATCTGATTGGGTCTTGCACTCTGTTTAACCATTCTTTTGTGTTACACTTAATGGTCTATCTTCTGCTTGATTGCCTTTTAGTCATTCGATTCCGAAGTCCTGCTCTTCAGCCTTTATGCAAGGCTACCTCCTAGTTGTTGCTGCATCTGGTCCATCCACATTGCATCTTTGAGAAAAAGGAAAATACACAAGGGAAGAAGAAAGGTACTATTGAGAACAATGAAACGGTCTCAATTAGTCAGTTTAAACTTTGTGTCAGATCTTACCTTCAAAAAGCTTTGAGGCAGATCGTTTGTGATAATGGCTAATCAGTTGAAGCCTCAGTATCTTGTTTGTTGTCTTCATCTTATTCGTTTGGTGGAAATAATCAGCATATCTTTACAGTTTACCTCAGTACCATTGACCTGACTCTAGAAGACTAGAATAGATCTGAGGGTAACATTTATTGAAGAAAAGTCTTTCATGTTTGTTGTATGTTGTATTGTTTTCACCTGTCAGGAAAAGAAATCCATAGCCAATATAGCATCTGGTTCAGAACCAATTTGTCTGGTATCTTTTTTTCCCTCCTTTGTCTCAAAATTGAACTCAGTACAATCTGTCAATCGCAGGAGCATCATGAAAAGTTCTTTTGCACTGAATATGAGAAGTCCAAGGCTATTGCAGATAAGATTGCACGACAAGCTGTCTTGGATGGGATTCCAATAATTCTTCTATATCCAGGGGTCATTTATGGTTCTGGAAAGCTTACAGCTGGAAATGTTCTTGCGCGTATGGTATGACTGTTCTATTTTTCTAAGTCACTTTGTTGCCTGTGCATTGTTTTATCTGGGACATTGTTAATTATCTTAATAGTTGGAATGTTGGTACAAGGGACCACGGTGTGAAATATTTTGCAGCCAAGCTAATGGGTGTCGGGAGAGACAGTGTCGTGTTAACCTTTAATTCGGAAAAATGGTTCAAATAGGATGCCTTTGTATTTGTTTAGTGCAACAGCCATCAGTATAACTTGGCCGTGCGTGAGTGGTTAGCTTTTAAGTTCATTTTGTATGCAGAAATTCACCAGAAATCTAGTCATTAACTTATGTAGCGGCCTTCTTTTAAACACACATAATGGGGTGCAACACAAGTTTTCATGAGGCCATCTCTGTTGCTGTATGCTGCCAGACAGCACACAGTAATGTAGCTGTCACGGAGTGATTAGAAAGTCCAAATCAAGCACACTTGAAGGGTGCTTGATTTGCAAAGAAAAGAAGGGTAAAACAATGGAGACCATCGGATCACATGATCTAATGGCTTCCCCATTGAGCACACCTATGGTTTGCCCCTTTTCTGCACAAAGGGTTTTGCTAGGCTGCAGCATGGTACATAAAGCCTTCTCTCTCTTTATTCAGCGATGAGTGCAGTTTATGATTATAACTAAGTGGGTGTGATGATGCATTTTGTGGAGCAGCCAACTTTGCAAAGTGATAAGATTAAATGTTCTCATATCCTTGTTTGCATCATTGGCTATGGTTTAGAATAGGACATATCTAGTTAGATGTTGCATTAATCAACATGTTCTTTGTCACTTCAGATGATTGAACGTTTTAATGGGCGGCTACCTGGTTATGTAGGAGATGGGAATGATAAGATGTCATTTTGCCATGTTGAAGATGTGGTGGCAGGGCATATAGCAGCAATGCACAGGGGGCGAGTTGGTGAGAGGTATCTACTTACAGGAGAAAATGCATCCCTAATGCATGTTTTTGATTTAGCCGCAGACATCACAGAAACAAGACGACCTTGGTTTCATATTCCTCTCTGGCTGGTGAATATTTATGGATGGATATCAGTCTTCTTTGCACATATAACAAGAAAACTTCCTCTCTTTAGCTATCCAGTATGTTCTCTGCTTCCTAGAAGTTGATTGGCTATTTGTATCACATATTGCTCTTGAATTTGATTCCTATATTTAATGGCGTGCAGACTGTGGAAGTTATGAGGCATCACTGGGCATATTCCTGCGACAAGGCTAAAACAGAGCTGGGTTATACACCAAGAAGCCTGAACGAGGGCTTGAGTGAGATCCTTCCTTGGTTGAAGAGCTTGGGCTTGATAAAGTACTAAATTTGTGACATTTTTACTTTGTACGTGTATTTAGTCAACGTCCAACTTCTTGGCACAAGTGTAGTCTTATTGTTGTTTTGTTCTTAATCATGTGCACTACCATACCCATCTGGTTCAAGCCTCCTATCAGCCTCCGTCGCATTAACCTTCACGAAATTTCAGCTCTTAACCGGTGCAAGATCTGAACTTCAGATCCCGACTCTCACGACGTATTCCGGTTTTTCTCCCTTAGCCTCATCCTTTTTGTTGATGTCAGTTCCTCTCCTGCTTCCTTTTCTGATTTTTTTTCCTCCTCGTTATTTGCTTTGCTTCATTAACGTCACCGCTTCCTCGATGACAACCATATATTTCTGTTCAAGTGTCGTTGGTTTGATCCCAATTCTGTTCGAAATGACACAACATATGGGATTGTCGATATCAGACATAAGTCTAAATTGAATACTTATGATCCATTCATTTTGGCCGCACAAGCTCGTCTGTAGTCACAAAATTGAGTGATGAGTTGAAGTTGTTATGGACTGATGGGGTTACTACCTATGATGCATGCAGAAAACAAAATTTCACTATGAAGGCTGCATTGATGTGGACAATAAGCGACTTTCCTGCATATGGAATGTTATCTAGCTGGAGCACTCATGGAAAACTAGCATGTCCTTACTGTATGGACAGTTCCAAATCATTTGTACTTAAGCATGGTGGCAAGTCATGCTGGTTTGATTGTCATCGACGATTTCTACCAAGGGACCATCCGTTTAGAAGGCAAAAAGATGCATTCTTAAAGAACAGAATTGAATTGGAAGAAGCTGATTTTGAACGGTTGTCTGGTCCACATTTAGCAGCACGTGTACAGAACTTACCAGATATAGCACAATTGTCGAGCAGCACAAGACAACTCCCTGGATTTGGGAAGGATCACAATTGGGTCAAAAAAAGTATCTTCTGGGAATTGCCTTATTGGTCAACTCTTCTTATACGACATAACATCGACGTCATGCATGTTGAGAAGAATGTCTTTGATAATGTGTTCAACACTGTTATGGACATAACAGGCAAAACAAAGGATAATGTGAATGCCCGTTTAGACTTGAAAATACATTGTAAACGTCCAGAACTGTACCTTATTGATAGAAATGGTAAAACAGTTAAACCGAAAGCAAGTTACGCCCTTGGAGCTGCACAGATTAAAGAAGTATGCTCTTGGCTAAAACAGTTGAGATTTCCAGATGGTTATGTGTCTAACATTGCTCGTTGCGTGAATACAAATGAGGGGAAAATATATGGAATGAAAAGTCATGACTGTCATGTGTTCATGCAGAGGTTGTTACCTATTGTATTTCGTGATATGATGCCGAAGGCGATATGGGGAGCAGTGACTGAGTTAAGTCAGTTTTTCAAAATTTTATGTGCATCAGAGCTCAGGGATGACAGTCAGCGTCCAGAGTTGGATCCTGCCATTTGGGTTGCAGCATCTGGGGCACCCAAGAAAGGACATGTTTATGGTTTTGGACATAGCTTGGGCACGACTAGGGTGTTATCATCATGCTCGAGTTCGGTCTCACATGCGACCTCTCCATTTACCACACCAGCAGCCCCAGATGGTTCTTCCAGTGCCGCCCCGACCATGACTCCAGATATGTTTAGGCAGATCGTCAACGAGACCGTCTCTCAGAATATCTCTCAGAATATCTCAACCATCGTCGCTCAGACCGTCTCCCAGATGCTCACATCCTTGGGAATTGATAGTAGTAGAGCACCTCCTGCACCTCCTGCACAGCAGCCTCCGGTAAGTATTTTATTTGATTGATTTTCTATTTGTTAACTCTAAATATCATCTTACAAAATATAAGAATTTAGATTGAGGAGGGGAAAATATCATTTTCTTAACTCTAAATATCATCTTACACCTATCCTCTGGATATTAGAATCAACAGGCAGACTGTTCTGCAGGATTTTCCATAGGTGTATAGAGATTTTGGTTAGAACTGAAAGTGAAAAGATATGTATAAATTCTATTCACTTGAGTGGGGGAGGATACAGATCTATAAATATTCATAAAGCTAGAATAATATAAGGAAAGTAACATGTAGACATGAATAAAATATGCCAATTTAGGTGAAAAGATCTCCCCAAAGTCTGGTAACTGTCATGGCAGGAAGCCAGGAACAGCACCTCTAAGCAAAGGAAGGGCAGTTCATACAAAGGAGCATAGGTCATAAGTTACAAGAAGTGAAGGATATTATATATAGTCGGCGGCGGCCGCCATTGGGGCGTATCCCTGCAAGGGAAAGGCGGAGAAGATACCATACAGAAATGGCTATGGAAGTTACCCAAGTTCTTTTGAATGCACAGTCAATAGATTCAGCGGTTCGCAAGCATGCTGAGGAAAGTTTAAAACAATTTCAGGATCAAAATGTTACTGGGTTCTTGCTATCTCTTTCGAGTGAATTAGCAAATAATGACAAGCCTGTTGTTAGCCGTAAATTGGCAGGCTTGATTCTCAAAAATGCCCTGGATGCAAAGGAGCAACACAGAAAATTTGAGCATGTGCAGAGATGGTTATCATTGGATGTAGCTGTTAGGGCCCAGGTCAAAGGATGTTTACTACAGACTCTCTCTTCACCGGTGATTGATGCAAGATCTACTGCATCTCAAGTTGTTGCAAAGATTGCTGGTATTGAGTTGCCTCAAAATCAATGGCCTGAACTTATCAGTTCTCTCTTGTCAAATATTCACCAACTTCAGCCAGATGTTAAGCAAGCAACTTTGGACACCCTAGGTTACATGTGTGAAGAAGTCTCCCCTGATGAAGTTGATCAAGAGCAAGTCAATAAGATATTGACAGCGGTTGTTCAAGGCATGAGTGCTTCTGAGGGAAACATTGATGTTAGGCTGGCTGCAACTCGAGCTCTGCATAATTCTTTGGGATTTGCTCAGGCAAACTTCGGGAATGATATGGAGAGGGATTATATCATGAGAGTCATTTGTGAAGCTACTCTGTCCCCTGAGGTGAAGATACGGCAGGCTGCATTCGAATGCTTGGTCTCCATATCCTCCATGTATTATGAGAAGCTTGCATCGTATATGCAGGACATATTTAACATCACTGCAAAAGCTGTGAGGGAAGATGAGGAACCTGTTGCTCTACAAGCTATTGAATTCTGGAGCTCAATATGCGATGAAGAGATTGACATCTTAGATGAATATGGAGGGGATTTTTCTGCTGATTCTGACACCCCTTGCTTTTATTTTATCAAGCAGGCACTACCTGCGCTTGTCCCTATGCTGTTGGAGACACTCCTTAAGCAAGAAGACGACCAAGATCAGGATGAAGGAGTTTGGAATCTTGCAATGGCTGGAGGAACATGCTTGGGTTTGGTTGCACGGACCGTGGGAGATGACATTGTGCCTCTTGTTATGCCATTCATAGAAGAAAACATTAACAAACCTGAATGGAGGCAGCGAGAAGCAGCAACTTATGCATTTGGTTCTAAAATCTGAAATACCGGTCGGATGGCCGTGCCGGTCATTCCAATACGACCGGGGAGATGAAAGTGACTTGTCAGAACTGACGGAATCCAAATCGGATGCCCGGTTTGAGCTCGGCGCTCAAACTTCATTTTTAAAATACACTTATTTCAAATGAACTGTTAGGACGGGTCCGGGGGTCTAAAATCTGAAATACCGGTCGGATGGCCGTGCCGGTCATTCCAATACGACCGGGGAGATGAAAGTGACTTGTCAGAACTGACGGAATCCAAATCGGATGCCCGGTTTGAGCTCGGCGCTCAAACTTCATTTTTAAAATACACTTAGTTCAAATGAACTGTTAGGACGGGGCATTTGGTTCTAAAATCTGAAATACCGGTCGGATGGCCGTGCCGATCATTCCAATACGACCGGGGAGATGAAAGTGACTTGTCAGAACTGACGGAATCCAAATCGGATGCCCGGTTTGAGCTCGGCGCTCAAACTTCATTTTTAAAATACACTTAGTTCAAATGAACTGTTAGGACGGGTCCGGGGGTCTAAAATTTGAAATACCGGTCGGATGGCCGTGCCGATCATTCCAATACGACCGGGGAGATGAAAGTGACTTGTCAGAACTGACGGAATCCAAATCGGATGCCCGGTTTGAGCTCGGCGCTCAAACTTCATTTTTAAAATACAAGATGAAATTTGAACTTATATTGTGTGTGTGTATTTATATATATGAAAATGAGCTGGCTTAAACTATTGGCATACTCTTGTTAATGCTTGATTTCTTTATTAAGTCTTGTTAATGCTTGATTTCTTTATTAAGGATTTGATTATAATTTTTTTAAATGATATACAGGATCATCCGTCGCGAGATGTTGGACGAGACGACGACCAGGATGATGTTGGACGAGACGACGACCAGGATGAGACATATGTGGAGGATTTGTGATTTTATTTTAGTTGTGTATGTTGTCATTTTATTATTATGGATGTATGATTAATTTGTGATTTTATTTTAATTGTGTGTAATTTGAGGTTCGTGGAGATTGTGATCCGTGTAGTTGATTTATTATTGTTTTATGAAATTGTTATTTATCAGGTGTTTGTATGTGATGAATTTGAGATTTGTCGATATTGTTGTCTGTGTAGTTGATTTTATATTTATGTTATGAATTTGTTATTTATCAGGTAATTTATTTATCAGTTTAAATAAATTTTTAAAAAAAAAATAATGCAAAATTAGCGACCGCATGGAGACTGAATTGCGACCGAATAGCGACTATACGTTATATTTCTTTTATTAAATAATTATACTTGGCGACCGACTAGCGACCGACTAGCCACCGAATCATTTAGCGACCGACTAGCGACCGAATTGAGACCGAATAAATCCGATAGGTTAATTTTATTTTTAAAAATACAACATAATTCGAGACCGAATAGCGACCGAATTGAGACCGACTTAATCCGATAGGTTAATTTTATTTTTAAAATACAACAAATGTAGCGACCGAATAGAGACTGAATTGCGACTGAATTATTAGCGACCGGTCAGGCGACCGATTATAATCGGTCTCTGGTAACGACTGATACTGCGACCGAATTATGTCGGTCGCGATATAGCGACTATTATATAGCGACCGACATATTCGGTCGCTATATAGTATCTGTTCGGTCGCAATGCATATTTGCGACCGATCTACGACTGAATAGCGACCGCTAGGTCGGTCGCTATCCGCGATTTTTCTTGTAGTGAGATGATAAAGCGGCATTGCTTATAATTGTACTCACACATAGTTTGTACATATTATTCTCTATTTGCTTCCCCTTCATAACAACCAGAACACCTTTACTGAGTTTGAACAAGTCACTACCTAGAGTTATTGACAGCTCAAGTCCAGACTTCTCTAAATAACTCAGAGATATCAGATTCTTTTTCAGTTCTAGAACATACTTGACATCTCTTAGTGTCCTGATGACACTATCATATATTCGGATTCTGATGTTCCCAATACCCATCACTTTGCAGGGATGATCATCATCGAGCATAACTACTCCACTCTCATAACTCCAATAGGTATCAAACCATAATTCCCTATGTGGACAGTGATGTAACGAACATCCACAATCTACGGTCCAAGATATAAGAAAATAATCGTTACCTGATGATGTTACTAATAGTTCTGCATTATATGGTGACACTTCCGCATCACCAGATATGTCTACTTCTACACTTGTTGAATCATCCTGAACTATTTTCTTTCTCTCTACTTTTTATTTCAGCATGTGATAATCTCTTTTGTTGTGTCCCTTCTAATGGCATTTGTAACATTCTGTCTTTTAACATTAGATTTATAACTTCATATGTTCTTTACCTGCTTTTTATCTTTAGATCTTCCATGACTTATGCCTCTCACGATCAAACCTTCAGAAAGAGGTTCATTCCTATTGCATCTTTTCCTTATCTCATTGACTTGAGGACTGTAGTAACCACTTCAAATGACAAAGTCTCCTTGTCATACATTAGTGTCGTGATCAGATGATCAAATGAAACAGGTAAAGAGCACAACATCATGGTGGCTTTATTTTCATCATCAAATTTGACCTCGAGTTATGACAAATCGTTGATAATCTGATTAAACTTATTGATGTGTTGAATCAAATCGCCCCCTCTGACAATCTGAAGACTATACAACTTCTTCTTCAGGAATAACTTGTTGGTGATGCTCTTGATCATATACAGTGTCTCTAACTTTTTTCATAATCTCTTTGTTATCTTCTCTGTTATCACATCATACTGGAGTCTACAAGACACATTTAGATTGTACTGAAAGCCATATGCTCCAATTCCTCTCAATCCTCTTGGTCCATTTTTACAGACTTTTCTCCGGTCAAGACCCTGCTGACTCTATGTTGAAGTAGCATATCTTTCACTATCATGTGCCATAGACTTAAATTATCTTTACCATTGAACTTGTCGAACTCAACATTCATTAGTCCACTCATCTTTGATCATGTATTGTAGATCCGTACAGAACTTGTTACTCTGATATCAATTTGTTGAGCAAAAATTTCTTCAAAGTGAAAACTTCACCATCCTAATTACTCGTGTTAGAAGACGATGACAACGGATCACAAATATAAAAACAAAGATGCACAAAACTAGAGACGAGAAGAGAAGACCAAATATATATATATATATATATATATATTAGAGAGAGAGAGAGAGACAACACACAGGGATTTACGTGATTCAGTTGGCCAGATTATCTCCTTACATCCATGGAGCCTTGGCCAGCTTCATTCTTTGCACTAACGCCAAGAACATAGATACATTTGCGGCGGCCTGACTCTAAGACTCACGTTAGGTTGTCAAAGTTCCTCGTAACCTATTCCCAATACATCATATATATAGGAATTTTAGGCACTACCCGACAAATATTTCCTAATCATTATATTAGAATATTCTTCCAATTATTGGTGCTTTCCAAAAATTGGTTACAATAACAATGATACATTTTTTCAAGCTTTTTACCGTACAGAAATGTCATACGCACTTGGACCCTACCTAATGCTCAATTTTCTTTATTTGGATTTATGACTTAGACGATATAAACTCTTCATCTTCCTTTGTCGTTATGTAACTTTGACTCGTCCCACTTAAATGATGATCCATATAAGTCATTTTTTATATAGACGATATATCATCTAAATGACATTCAACTTTCATATTAGACGATTCTTTGACCTAAACACGATACTTCGTCTAAGTGACTTATACTTCATTTAACTTTGAGTTTCATCTATCTTATAATTAGATGATTCATCGTCTAAATTTTCTAAACTACATTGGTCACTTAATATTCATCTATTTGAATAATATGAGTCACGTCTCCGCATGGTTAAGTTTCTATTGCCTGGGGATGGATATTGGTTATGTATAGTTGTTGCAGTTGCCCCTCGTTGCACCGCTAAGTTTACGGTGTGTGTTCCCTCTGTCGTTGTTGTTTGTAGTCTTCTGCAGAACATTCTTTAGATCTAAATATGGCAACGAGCACGCACTTCCAATTTTTCTTTACCTTAGAATCTCTACGGATTATCATATTCTTCCATCTCATCTTCTCCAGTTGCTCTCAGGATCATACATCTTAGAAGCACATTCTTTCTCCCAAGTGGCTACGAGTTCTTCGAATTATTGAGGAATATTGCCCCGGAAATGCAGCTCTGCCATTGCAGTCAACCTCCATACTTAATTTCAGAGTTCTAATTTAAAATTTCAATTGTTGGCATGGATCGGCAGGGGTTCACTTGGATGGATGTAAAACGTTGAAATCTTCGTTATCTGTTTCACATCAGCGGATCGATGTAAAATGAGTTCATTTTTACTGATTGATGCAAATCACTAGCATGTAGAATCAGGATCAGCTTCTTTAATTACAAAACCTTTCTGAGCTGGGTTTAGAGGAACTAATTACAGCTTACGGTTAAAAGTTTCACCCCGTTTTTTGCCGCTGTTTAATTTTTTGGGTAAATTCTGAGTTATTTATTTGTTTTTTTGCCTTTTTTTAAAATGTCAATCGATGACTTGTTGATACATTAACATGTTAAGATGTTAAGATGCTAGCATGTGTACGTACATAGTGCTTTTATGCTAACGTATAGAAATATAAAAAATATTGACTTACTATATATTAATATATGATAATGTGAGTTTTAATCGTACCAAAGCCAAGTCAAATCTAGTCCATTTCATTGACAGCCCCAATACTAACATGTTAATGTACCAACATAATCAGATATTAACATGTGAACGAACTGTACGTCAATATCTAATTAACTACGTTAAAATGTTAGTAGATTAGTATATAAATTAAGACATTAACATCGTACAATGTAAATATGTTATTATGTGTCTACCCAAAAAGAAAATACGTTATATGTCAATATATTAACAACTTAATACGTTACTATCTTACTGGATTAATGCTATTAATATATGAAAATTATAACTCTTTCATAAGTCAACATATTTGCATAGTATTATATATCTTAATGCTTTAATATGATAATGAATAACCTTTGATCTTGCCTTCTTAAGTTTCGCCCCTTTATCATATTCTATTTTGTATTCTTTTATATGAATACATCCATAATAAATAATAAATTAACCACGTTTCATCGTTTTATAACTTTATATGTTGTCGGTATTTCATTTACATACCACAACCTTAGGTGTGTTAAAGGGGGGAAAATAAAAAAAAGAACTGATAACCCACTCTTGCTTAGCTTTGTTGTAAAATCAAAACGATTATATATGCAGCCTTAAATTGTCTATATTCTACCATGTGCTCTTCCAAAATCTTGCATGTTTTACACATCACTTACCTTTTCAATTATATGTTCCTTCAGTTCTAATCATAATGGAATCTAAGAGATATAATTGAAATAACAGACTTTATTGTAGATGTATATATAACAGTGTAATGAACTATGGAGTTAAATTGTAACATATAATAGCATTTAATTTAGAGATATGCAAGTAATTATTCAACATATATTGTATCCACATAATTTCTATACAACATGTGCTGGGAATTTGATAAGCATATGGTACACATGTTATATGATTTGATGAGAATATGTGAAAAAAATAGGCATGGAATCTCAGCACGTGTATGCAGTATGCACTCACTTGCTCGACATTTTGTACGGAACGGGTGAACAAGATGGCCTGATTTTAGTTGAAGCTTAAGAAATCAGCCGATGCACACTGGCAGCACACAACTGTTTAAACTTTATTGTTCGAAAAGAGTTATTAATATTAAGTCACTTTTTTTTATGACGGAACCTACCAACACTGGTAAATTTTAGACTCACATCGTTTCGAGTATTAAAAATATTAACTCTGGTAGGGCTACTTTGTTATTGGATTAGGATAGTACAATTTCATTATCCGATGAGAGAGAGTTACGGGGGCCTCCACACCCTCCTCTCGTACACATGATCTTTAACCCCTTTTGATAACCGGATGGGGGTAGGTTAATCGATCTCGAAGGGTCGATTAACTCATCCGACCTCGGTTAGATATGCATGTGTGAGGGGAAGGCGAGGGGGAGGCGGGACCCACCTGCTCTCCGGTTGCGCTAATCGGCCGACAAGTCGACTATCAAAGCGGCCCTAACTGAGTGCGGTATCTTACGCCAGTTTCAAAGAGGGATTTATAGAGTGTTTGAGAGCATTTTTTTCTTAGAAGTTATTGCTCCTTGAAAAAATGATATGCTAGTTTTTAACTTAACTTTTAAAATTGATGAAAATCAATCTTAACTGTTCGATAAAAATATCATAATTTTTAAAATTTTGATAAATTTATTTGGAAAATAAAAAAAGAACAGGATGGGGGAAAACCTGTCTCCCCCTTCGACGGCCCCTGTCTCACCGACTCCTCCCGTTGAATGACCCTCTCATCATCACTGCCTTCCCTGTATTTGACTTCCATCGTTGGTTGTAGAAGAAAGGCTAGGTGATAGATGCACCGGAGGCTGGAGTATGTCATCTGAAAAGCCTGGCAGGAAAGAGCACAATTGTTGTTGCTTCGCCTCCGTATCTCTTTGTTTATTCTTATCCAGTCTTCGGTGCCGAGTGGAGCAAATCGTCGACCCCAGGCTCCGGGGCATCTGTTGGGGATAGAACCGGAGTACCCAAACGAGGAGGACAAACAGCAGAGGAGGAAGAAGAGAAAAAATCAATCACACAAGAACACACATGGATTTTTTACGTGGTTCGGAGGCAAGATGTCTTCCTACGTCCACGGCCGCAGCAGGATTCCACTAGATAATCACAAACCGATTTCAATACAAAGAGACAGCCCACCCTTTTATACTAGGAGATTAGGGCGTCACTAATCAGGGCATTAAGAACAATAATACCCCTGATAAACAGAAACCCTCTTCCGGGATACATTAGACGCGCATGCTCGCCTGTCCCACCGGATGCTCTCCTGGGACCGAGTATGCCCTTCAGCGGTTGCAGATGCTCCCCTAGCATCAGTCAGATCAATGCATTGCCAAGACAGCGTCAACGCATTGCCAGACAAGGTCGACGCATCCAACCCAGACAGCATATGCTCCCCTGGAGCAGCGGTTGCTCCCCTGGCACTGAAGGATGCTCCCCTGGAGCAGCGAATGCTCCCCTGGAAGATGCGATATGCTCGCCATGCTCCCCTGAGCTGAGGATGCTCCCCTGGAGCAGTGGATGCTCCCCTGGGGCAGCGATTGCTCCCCTGGATCAGCGAATGCTCCTCTGGAGATGGCATAAACTCGCCATGCTTCCCTGATGCTGTGAATGCTCCCCTGGAGCAGTGGATGCGCTCCTGAGACAGAGTGTGATCCCGTGCAGAGGCGCACGAACAAAAGAGTTTTGACTCCACACTCTAACAATCTCCCACTTGGAGTTTGAACTCCAAAGAAAGCAAACATCTCAATGTATTAATCCTGCTCACTATAACAGTAGAAATAAACTGCTACGGCATCCCTCCATCAATCATGCATGGAGGCCAACTGAGGACTTGCACAGCCTCAGTTTCTCTGTGGTAACCACCTTGGTGAACATGTCTATTGGATTCTCTGTACCAAGTATTTTCTCCAACAGTAAAACATCATCTTCAAGCAAACCACGAATGAAGTGATACTTCAGTTGTATGTGCTTAGTCCTTGCATGAAAGACTGGGTTCTTGGCAAGGTGAATTACACTTTGACTGTCACAAAACAACACACTATTGCTTTGTTTCTTGCCCAACTCCTTCAGAAAATTTTTCAGCCATACCATTGTGGACTGCCGAATGGAGATCCACTCAAAAAGGAACGAGAAACGCGAGCGACGGGCTACAAACTCGCAATAACTAAAAGCTAATAGGGGAAGGGGTCATGCAACATGTCAACAGAGAAAAGAGCATACGTAGGATGCCAAAGGGATGTGATCGCCAGAGGGGTTACCTCAATGAAAAGAAATGATCGCGTGTACCTGGCACGAGGCACAGAAACTGTGAATCATCGAGAGCGGGAAATGGTGGGTTGCTTCTTCCTCCCCCTTCGGCCGGCCGACGGGGAGGGCTTTCCTTGAGTACCCTTGCAAAACAACGACAAACAAATAACAAGTGGATCAGAAAGACGAAGGTGCAGCAATCAATTCTAGCGATGCAAGTAACGAAATGACGGCCGGACACACACCTGGTTGGTGTTGTCTTTTAAACCCCTCTCGGACACGAGTAGGAGGAAAATGCTTATGATGGATGGTGATTATACCAACGTAGGAACAGGAAGAGACTCCACCAAAAGGGGGTGAAAAATGCGATATGATGAATGCAAGATATCTAAAGAAAAAGATAGAAGAATGGCTTATTGGATGGCCGATGGCGAGATCCGGCGGAGCCTCCGTAGCGTAGGGATGACGTGGGAGCGCGACGGGCGAAGACGGCCTTTCTCCTGCGAGCACGGGCACCCAGGAATCCGGTAGAACCTTACCTACAAAACACCCACGGGTTAGGAATGGAATCCGACAGCCTCCCGGCGCTCTTTTTTTCGACCCCTGGACTGAGGGGGGTAGCCCTCTATTTATAGAGCTCTGGAGGATGGAGGCGTCCAGGGGCCTGGACGCCTCCATCACTTGGATCTTTTTTAAACGACAATCCGGCCGGCTGACAGATAGTCAGTGGCCAGGGGCACCCGTGACCTGGATGATGGAGGCGTCCAGGGGCCTGGACGCCTCCATTACATTGGATCCCTTTCGCACTACAAGCCAGCCAACGGATAGTCGGGGGTCAGGGGTGCCCGTAAACTGAATGATGGAGGCGTCCAGGGGCCTGGACGCCTCCATAATTTGGATTCTATTCAAACGACAGACTGAGCAACGGTCAGTCGGTGGCCAGGGGTCGCCCGTGAGCTGTTTGATGGAGGCGTCCAGGGGCCTGGACGCTTCCATGATTTGGATTCTTTTCAAGCGACACCTCGACCAACGGTCGTGGGCACCCATGAGTCAAATCATGGGGGCGTCCAGTCTCCTGGACGCCTTCAAGAATATTTTTACTTATTATGTTATTATTATTTTTTTCATTTTTTGTCATTTGATGGAGGCGTCCAGGGGCCTGGACGCCTCCACGATTTTTCTATTTTTTAATTATTTTTATTTATGGAGGCGTCCAGGCGCCTGGACGCCTCCATGATTTTTCTATTATTTTTATTATTATTTATATATATATATGAATTTATGGAGGCGTCCAGTCTCCTAGACACCTCCAAGATTTTTCACGGAAAAATTCAGAAAAATGTAAAAAAATTCAGAAAAATAGGAAATCACCAGAGTAATTAAAAATGTGAAGGCCGCCTTGGGGTATCATAGTGTAATATGAGATTTACTAACTGTAATGTCAAGAACGGCGTGTCTACAGCTGCCCCGCCTTGGCGTCTGCTTTGCAAGGGAGTGACACGTAATGGAATGATATCGAAGTGGAGTGAAATGGAGTGGGAATGGACTGATAAGTTGATGCCAAGTGTGAGCGACGTCACGCGGTTCGGAGTTCGATGGTGCGGGGAAGATGATGCGGAGAGCGCGCGGGCTCTTCTTTTTGTTTGTTTTGCTGTTTGCTGCAACACAGAGATGAGAGAAGAGAGAGAAGGGGCCACCACGGGAGATTGCTCCGGCGGGGCGAGCGGGACAAGTATAATATAGCAAGATATGGGGTTCAAACGGCCATAGCGGGAAGTGACTCGCCGCGACCTCGGGGGGACGGGAATGGTGTAGAAATTAAATAACAAAAATTGAAACGGCCATTGGGGAAGTGACTCGCCGCGGCCTCGAGAATATGAGCAGAATATAGCAGAATATAAAAGAGAATATAAGAACAGAGATTTAAACGGCCATTGGGGAAGTGACTCGCCGCGGCCTCGAGAATATGAGCAGAATATAACAGAATATAGAGAGAGTATAAGAACGGAAATTTAAACGGCCATTGGGGAAGTGACTCGCCGCGGCCTCGATGATATGAGCAGAATATAACAGAATATAGAGAGAATGTAAGAACGGAAATTTAAACGGCCATTGGGGAAGTGACTCGCTGCGGCCTCGATGATATGAGCAGAATATAACAGGATATAAAGAGAATATGAGAACAGAAATTTAAACGGCCATTGGGGAAGTGACTCCCCGCGGCCTCGATGATATGAACGAAATATAACAGGATATAAAGAGAATATGAGAACAGAAATTTAAACGGCCATTGGGGAAGTGACTCGCCGCGGCCTCGATGAAAAGATGTGATCGCCAGGGGCCGAAAGACCCCAAAATAAGAAAGTGATCGCGCCTACCTCAAGAGCGGGAGATGGCGGGTTGTTTCTTCCTCTCCTTCCGGCCGGCCGACGGAGAGGGCTTTCCTCGGCTACCCTTGCAAAACAACGACAAACAAATGACAAGTGGCTTAGAAAGATGAATGTGTAGTATTCATATCCTTGCAATAAAAATGACGAAATAACGGGAAGACACACACCTGGTTGGTGTTATCTTTTAAACCCCTCTCGGACTCGAGTAGGAGGAAAATGAGATGATGGATGCGAGATGATGAATGCAAAGAACTACGAAGAAAAGGAAAGAGTTGGCTTATTGGATGTGCCGGTGGTGAAATTCGGCGGAGCTCCGGCAGCGTGGGGACGACGTAGAAGCGCGGTGGATGAAGACGACCTTCCTCTCGCGAGCGTGGGCACCCGAGAAGCCGGCAGAACCTCCACCTACAAAAGACCCCACGGGTTAGAAAAATGACTCCGTAGCCTCTGGGCTCCGGCAGCCTATCGGATCACTGCTTAGCTCCCTAGAACTGAGGGGGTGGGCCTCTATTTATAGAGCTCCGGAAGGTGGAGGCGTCCAGGACCCTGGACACCTCCATCAGGGCCGAAATAATATTTTATTCTATTTTTATTGATTTTTTTAGAATACTTTTATGGGGGCGTCCAGGGTCCCGGACGCCTCTAACAGGTCCACCGAAAACCGACGACGGCCGCACGCGGTTTGGCACAACGCGTGGTTTTGTGAGCGGCGCCTCGTGATTCAGAAATGGGCGCGTCCAGTCAGCTGGACGTCTCTAAATTTGGCTTTTTTCACACACGACAAACCGTCGTTCGGTGGGCGGCGCCCGTGAGGGAATTTATGGAGGCGTCCAGGGTCCTGGACGCCTCCAAATATATATTATTTTTATTATTTTTTGTCTTTTATGCCAGGGCTGGATTTTTGATTTTTTATAATTTGTTTTTATGGAGGCGTCCAGGGGCCTGGACGCCTCCAATAATATATATTGATTTTTTTATTTTTAATGCCAAGTGGCATTTTAATCATATTTTATTTTTATTTTAATGGAGGCGTCCAGGGGCCTGGACGCCTCCATTAATATATATATTTTTTATTTATTTTTAGGGCCCTGAGAAAAAAAAAATAAATTAAAAAGATGGGGGCGTCCAGGGGCCTGGACGCCCCCATTAAGACCCACCCGGGTCTTTAAATCAGGCGTCGGCGGGCGCCCGGCAGACACCCTTCTTGGTCCCGGAACCTCTTGATGCGTCTGACTGGTGTTGATGCCATCCGAATGCCGTGACGAGATGATTCCGGATGCCGAAAAAGGCGGAGGAAGACTCAGGAAAAGGAAGCACTCGAGCGATTCGAAATGCGTAGGCCATCGCGGGGCGTCGTATAGTAATATGAGACTTTCTATGAGACGTCAAGAATGGCGTGTCTACAGCTGCCCCGCCTTGGCGTCTGCTTTGCAAGGGAGCGACACGTAGTGGAATGGTATCGAAGTGGACTGAAATGAAGTGGGAGCGGACTGATAAGTTGATGCCAAGGTGTGATGAGACACGCTTGTGACGTTACTGTTTGGAATCTTTCCTGAAGTTTCAATGAGGCGACCTTGAAGGAGGTCTTTCAAATATTGACGATTGCTTGGACGGAGATCAAATAAGGGAGGGTGAGATGTGCACTCAGGCACGAAACAAAAGAAGACCAACTTCTCGGTGTGGAAGTACCTGGGTCATAAACCGGAGGTTTCACCTTTGGGGAGCGGTTACCAGCCAATGTGGAAGTGCTGCGGCCAAGGTGGGTCAAAAAGGTAAAGGAATATCTGAGGGTCTGTCCAAACAAGGGTCTCCTTTGGAAGAGCAGCGTAGGGCTGTCTCAAAGAAACTCAGTATTTCATTCAGAGTGGAATATCTCATATTTGTAGGAATTGAAACACAACGGCTTTCACAATCGAATCGCTTGAATGATCTTCCGCAATAAATCAAAGTCCTATATGAATGCATGCTGGGTTTAAAGAAAAATTCAAAACAAACTAAAATAGAAAATAGCCAAGGATAATATTGTCAACTTGTGAAGAACGGGTCAGGATACCGACCCGGTGAGCTGATACTGGGCTGGGGCCCGTTTATCCGCGTACCAACTCACTGAATGGAACCGTCGTCCCCATTCTATCACAAATTGACGGCCTATCCGTACAACCCAAACTCTTCCGGGATCATCACCGTTTTTGTTGAAGGGGAACTCAAATCCCAGATTCGTTCGGGCCGCAAGGTCCTTGACATGTTCTAGTAGCGTAGGTATCATATACTATGATGCATGACATGGTGGGACCAACCAATGAAAGGTGGGACAGGAGATAGGACAAAGACGTCCGTTAGTAAAACCTGCACAGGCCAGCAAAGGTTAGCAACATCAAAAGGTAGCAGAATCGCACCACAGTTCAAAGGAGATCCAGACAAAATCTTGACAATGACCACTGATGTGACATGTTCTGTCCTGTAGCACCCTTCCCTTCCTATAAGAACTCCCCTTAGGCTAGTTCATTCAAATGCACCAAGGTGGGTTTTGGAAGCTCAGGAGAGGAAGGAGAGGAGAATCTAGAGATCTTCAGGATGGAAGGAGAGTCTTCCCGCGTTATGAAGAGGAGCAAGCCTAGCAGCGAGATTAGGCGACTTTCCGACCTCGAGGGTCATCTGAGTGGGACGATCATGTCGCATATGGTAAGCCGACTCTTTTCAAATTTCTACACGTGAACCTTCTTCTTACTTCCTTCATTTCTTCTTCTTTCCTCTCCCAGCCATATCCACTCTTCCCAGGCCCGAGGAAGTTTTCCAAGCTGCCATGGCTTTCAAAGCTGACTTCCAATATCTCCATTGGTATGAGGGCCATACTCTCGAAGTGGCATCTGCAGGGGCTCCTTATTCACGCCAAGCATTACGAGAAGATTCGTATGGACTGGGCGGCTATGGGCGCGCTAGTGGAGGTCTGGCATCCCCAGACCCACACTTTTATCTTCCCGACCTTCGAGGTGACCATCCTCCTCGAGGAGGTGGAACTTCTGCTTGGTCTGAAGAAATTCAAGAGTGACGGGAAGGTGAAGGCTATGCGGATGCTGACACGGGGTACTTCTGAAAGCGTCCTTGGAAGCTTCATGCCGCCCGACGCAGCTAGAAAGGTCCGTACTCAGAAGGGGATCGATCTCCAAAAGCTCGCGGAGTGGGTCATGGACGCCCTGAGAGGGTCACCAGACGATGACTATTTGGAGGGAATCATGAAGGGGTTCACTATCTGTCTGGCGGGTGCTCTCTTGTTCCCTTATACCGACAACATGGTGGAGGAAGACCAACTGGGTGCTATCTGCGGGATCTGGCGTGGAAAGAGGGTGGGACCCGCCGTCCTCGCCTATCTTTACAGCGGTCTTACTGCCTCGAGCCTGGGTAAGCCTCCATTTGGTTGTGCACTTGTCTTGAATTGCTGGCTGGATTTGCATTTCAAATTCGACCACCGCGAGGGAATGCCAACCGCTTCGAAGCTCTTCCAACAAAGCCCGCTTCACCACATAGCCGACGTGTTAGGCTTTGGTGGTACTGTAGTGAACCGCGTTCCGTGGCTGAAGAAACGTGAAGACTGGCGGTCTCACTTCCGCACCGTGACACAAGGCTTCTTCACTTGCGCACCGACATGTTTGCTTTCGCTTGATCTCCTCATGAGGCCTTCTCCCGAAGTTGATCTTCAACTGATCGGCGCGACCGAGTTTGTTCTTTACAACGCGCATCGGTGCTGCCTCCAGATTGGCATCCCACGCCATTCGTTCCCGCCACCGACTGACATTGTTCCTTTGAAGAAAAGGGAGTTGGGCACTGAAGCGGACGCGAAGGAAGCGAAGGCCATTAAAGCTCCCTGGAAGACAAGTGTTGCGGGAAAGGCCTTAGCGCACGTGGTGGAAGAATGCGAGCCGTGGAGGGCTTATGTAACCGAACTGGGGAAGTTAAGGCCTAAGGTGCCTAAACCCCTGATGTAGTTCACTCTGCTTTTCTGATGGAATAAAATTTGGCATTGATGTTTCGGAACCCCGTCCCCTTAATTATTATCTTTTTTATAATTTTCCTTTTTCTTTGTGTTTTTTGTTTTGTTTGGATTATATACATATTCTTATCTTTTTTTACTTTTATTATATATAAATATATATTTTTTTGAAAATTTTTTATTATGGGGGCGTCCAGGGGCCTGGACGCCCCTAATTTTTATTTTATTTTTATTTGATTTTTTATTTTGGGGGCGTCCAGGGTCCTGGACGCCCCTAATTTTTATTTTATTTTTATTTTATTTTTTGTTTTGGGGGCGTCCAGGGTCCTGGACGCCCCAACTTTTATTTTTTTTATTTTGTTTGATTTTTTGTTTTGGGGGCGTCCAGGCGCCTGGACGCCCCAAATTTTTTTGAATTTTGAAATAAATAAAAATTAAGGGGGCGTCCAGGCGCCTGGACGCCCCAAAGAAGCTAATTCCTATTTATAAGGGTTGCCCCCCCCTTTTGCTCATTTACTGTTCAATCTGACGACCCAGTCACCCTAGACGACCTATTCTTAGTCCCCATGGAGCGAGGAGGATCGAGCCAGGGTCCAGGGAAGCGAAAACGACTGGCTCGTCGTGCGAGGAGGTTGAGGGATGATGCCGAGGAGGCTGCAGCAGAGGAGATTGCTGCGGAGGAGGGGATGGAGGTGCCTCTCCTGGCCGCGGAGGCTGCTGCGGATGCTGGTGACGCGGGAGAGGACGATCACGACCCGGTAAGTACTTCGGAATCCTCACTCTGTGGTTTAATAGGCTAAACGGGCGTGCGAGAGGCTGTGAGAGAAGGCCGGGTAGTGAGAGAAGGAGGCGTCCAGGGGCCTGGACGCCTCCACTTTTTCTTTTTCTTTTTGTTTATTTATTTATTTACGTAAATAATAAAATAAATTTAAAAAATAAGGAGGCGTCCAAGGCCTAGGACGCCTCCATAATAATATATATATTATATATATTTTTTTATTTTTGGTTCTTGGATTTTTTTTTCGAAAAAAGAAATAAAGAAAATAGGAAGGAGGCGTCCAGGGGCCTGGACGCCTCCAAAAAAATATATATGTATTTTTTTAAAAAAAAATAAAATAAAATAGTATATACAGTGTTATTGTTGATTACTGTTCATGATGCTGATGTGTTCTTTATTGGTTTTGTGGTTTGCAGGGCGTGATGAAGGGCCGGATCAGCTGGTCCTTGGTGGTGGCAGCATACCGTGGGCTGCCGGATTTCAGAGGGCGCGTGTGGACGCCATGGGCTTTGGAGCTTTCCTTAGGATCGAGCCCTTCCGGCTCGACCTTCCTCTTATCCAGGCACTGAGGGAGCGGTGGCACGCACCGAGCCGGGCGTTTCTGATGCCCTGGGGGCACATGGTGCCGTCACTGGAGGACGTGGCTCGGATCACCGGGCTACGAGTTGACGGAGAGGCAGTCAGCGGGGTCACCTACCCCGACTACCGAGAGAGTGCCCTGGACCTGCTGTGGTTAGAGACGAGCGTGACTGATAGAGACAGCAGGGTAGTCGGCCGAGTGGAGATCATGGAGGCGCTCGGATTCGTCGACCCGCGTCAGCGGGTTAGCGAGACTGGAGCAGAGTTCTTGGCTCGACTGGAGGGGGATGCTCGTGCTGCTTTCACCCAGGACCCGAGCGAGCGGGAGCTGGTGGATCTAGACCTTCGGAGGTTTCTTTTCTTCTTCCTGGGCCGCCTTCTGCTGGGGACGAAGGGGGATGGCATCCACTGCCGTTTCCTCGGGATCTTGGCGGATCTGGACAGAGTGGGGCACTATGCGTGGGGAGCGGCTCTGCTTGCCCATCTGATTGCCGATCTCTCCCAGACTTCGGAGAAGGAGACGACAGTCAGCGGCTTCGCACCTTTCCTCCAGGTAAACATTTTATTTATGCATTCTCACAGTTAAATATGCAATTATTGTACTAATGATGTATGATGGATGCAGGTGTGGAGCTATTACTATTTCCCGATGGGGAGGGCTAGGCATGGGAACAGGAGGGCCGTGCCTCTGGCGCGGCAGTGGAGGCCGGTCGTGGTTGCAGCACCCCACGGCTACCAGCTGGCGTCACTTCGTCGGGAGCTGAGCGAGTATCCCGAGGCCATGGTATGATGCGTATGATTTTTTTTGTGTTTATGCATGTGACTGAATGGTAACTAACATGATGTATGTATGGTGATGCAGGTGGTGTGGAGGCCCTACCTGGGCATGGGCGATGCTGGCCAGCCCTGGGTTGTAGCGGGTCTTCCTCGCTTCAGGCGGGACGTGTGGGTCCATTGCCTGAACGAGATTGAGCCGCTGCGGCTTAGACTGGTCATGAGGACGTTGGGGCTGGCCCAGGAGTGGGTAGACGTAGATGCGCCGGCCCGCATTGGGCGGAAGACCAAGGGGAAGGCGAAGATCGTGGACTGGCGTACGCGCTTCCCAGCACAGTACCAGGACTGGCAGCAGGGCGGGGTCCCAGTAGTGTCCCACGTACAGGACAGCACAGACTACATGAGACGGTACCGAGCTACGTACGGGGACCGCCTCTCCTTGGGTGGTATGGCAGGGGTAAGTGAAATGAAACTGCTCCACCTTTCTATATGTATATGCATGGGATACTAACTTATGTGTAATGCAGGATGCTCGTGATACCATGATCGCCGACCTGCGGGCCCAGTTGGCGGACGCCAGACGACAGTTGGTGGCCATCCGACAGGAGTTGGAGATCCTGGTGAGTTTATGCAATGCATTTTTTTGTGACCTGGATTTTTGATGCTTAGCCTTTGACTGACGTTTGCCCCGTGTTTCAGCGGGCCCACCAGACAGCGGCAGCCGCGATGGCTGGTGGAGCGGGTTCCAGTTCGCGGGGCCCTCCTCCGGAGGTTTCTGCCCTCCAGGAGCAGCTGGCGTACGCGGTGGCTCGGGCTGAGGAGGCCGAGCGTGACCGCGAGGCTCGAGTGAGTGCTTGCTTGGCCGCGACCCTTTTCTAGCTACTTTCCTTCTATCACTGTTCTCTTACGGTGCATGCGTGCCTTGACAGGTGGCCGAGATCCGAGAGGCCCTGGCGCGTGCTGTTCGTGCTGAGCAGGAGCGCGATGCCCGGGTGGCAGAGCGTGACGCCCGGATTGCGGAGCTAGAGGAGGAGCGGCGACGGGAGGCTGAGGAGCTTCCTCGCGACGTAGTGGATCTGCGGATCGCCCTCGAGCTGTCGAGGAGAGAGGCGATGAGGGAGAGAGAGGAGAGGGAGAGGGATAGGGAGAGCGTGGAGAGAGAGAGGGAGAGGGATAGGGAGAGAGAGAGGGAGGAGCGACAGCGGGATCAGACCGAGAGGAGGGCTCTAGAGGCCCAGCTGCTGGAGCTCCGATTGAGTCTTGGCACGGCGGAGGGGAGGCTTCGGGAGAGCGAGGAGCGGTACCAGAGGGCGAAGGAACGCGGGGCGCGACTTCGTCAGTCTGGTTCTTTTTCCATGGGCAGCTACCTGGTTTCTTCGGCCGAGGAGCGTCGTCGCGCCTTCGAGGCTGGAGTGCCACCGCAGGGCGAGGCGAGCACGGCTTCTCAGGGTTCACAGAGGTCGCGGAGGCCCCCTAGGGATCTCCGTCAGAGGAGGGAGGAAGGAGATGACCAGGAGGGTGACGGTGAGAGTTAGAGAGTTGCTTGTACGTCACCCTTCTCACTGTATGATGTACTTTCGGCTATTATATGAAATGGAAATGGCTTTTGTGTTGTGTGTACTTTTCTCTCTCCCACACTTTCTTTTTTTGCACTGAGTTGTCCCTTGAGGCACGCTCGCGAGACCTTGCCCTGAACAGCGGGGAACTATGTTTTGCACGGGGGGATTTTGTTTCCTTTCCCCCTTTTGGGCGCGTCCAGGCGCGAGGACGCGTCTTAATCCTTGATTTTAAATTTAAAGCGACGGGTGGTCCTTCTTCTCCCGTGCCTTACCCGCAAACGAGCCCGCCTTCCGCCGAAACTCGCTCGCCCCTTTTTCGTCTTCCTCCTCTTTTGATCGATGGAGTTCGGTGGGCCCGACCGTGGTGAAGGTGGAGAGGGACGAGGAACTCCTCGCCCAAGGAGGGACGCGCCCGAGCACGGAACGGCGTCCATGGAGGAGGAAGGGCCGCTTCGGGCCCCCGAGGGACCCGAGGGGCCCGATGGCGTGGGAGGAGGTGAACACGGTCCGGTAGGTCCTCCGATCTCTTCCTCTTTTAATTCATTTTGGGTTTTGAAGCGAGCCGGGCGAGGAGGAAAGGGTTCGGAGAGTGTTGCACTCAAATGATGGACGCGTCCTAGACAGGGGACGCGTTCCTTTTGACTGATATGGGACCCCTTTCTTGGTGCAGGACATGGCAAGGACCCTGGGCCTGGCCGATGAGTGGGCGAGTGCGGACGAGCCGAGCCGCGTCAGGAAGGAGAGTCGCGGCAAGGCGAGGCTCGAGGACTGGCCCGTACGTCTCCCTGGACAGCAAGGGGGTGTACTGGTGCAGGACAGTGCCGACTTCCTGCGGCGGCAGAGAGAGAGTTACGCGGGGCTTCCCCAAGCTGGGGACACGCGTGGCATCGGCGGCTCGCGCGCCCAGCTGTCAGAGACTAGGCGGCAACTGGCCGTCGCTCAACATGAGCTGTCGCTCCTGGTAAGTTACGTGCCGCCCTTTTAACTTCAGATTTTGGAGTTTCACTGACGGCCGTTGTTTATTTTGTTCCAGCGTGCCCAGCAGACAGCGACGGTGGGAGCGGCTGGCGGATCTTCTAGCTCCTCGGCCCCTTTTCTCGAGATTGCTTCCCTCCGGGAGCAACTTGCCGGTGCGGTGGCCCGTGCGACCCGGGCGGAAGAGGAGCGTGACGCCTGGGTGGCGACTGTAGCGGAGCTGCGGCATCGTGGTGAGGAGAGACCTTCTCCAGACATCCTGGAGTTAAGGGTTCTTCTGCAGATGATGAGGAGAGAGGTAGAGAGAGAGAAGCCGAGAGAAGGTCCGAGCGACAGCGGGATCTGACCGAGAGGAGGGCCTTGGAGGCCCAAGTGAGGGAGCTCCAGCTGGGCCTTCAGGCCGTCGTGCAGAGGCTAGGAGGGATGGAGAC
This sequence comes from Amorphophallus konjac, assembly GCA_022559845.1. Classification (NCBI taxonomy): domain Eukaryota; kingdom Viridiplantae; phylum Streptophyta; class Magnoliopsida; order Alismatales; family Araceae; genus Amorphophallus; species Amorphophallus konjac. The sequence continues at coordinate 8,957,634 of CM040118.1, read as the reverse complement.
GCGCTACGAGAGAGCGCGAGAGTTCGGGGAGCGACTCCGCCAGTCCGGTCGCTTTGCCGCCAGTGGCTTCTTCGCCACGCCAGGGGAGGAGCAGCGAGTCACTGCTGCGGAGCAGGCGCCCAGAGGCGAGGCAGGTGCTACTGCACGGGGATCCTGGAGGCTTCTGAGGGACCCTCACCTCGGGGGAGAGGAGGAGAGTGCCCGGAGAGATGAGTGATGGTGAGGATTGGCGGGCTAGTGGACCCGTCACCTCTTTATGTTTATGATGTTTTTGACAGCTTATGTAGAATTATGAATGGAGTGATTTGATTTTCTGATGCTTGTTTGTCCTCTTGTGCGTTCCTTCTTCCCTACACTTCTTCTCCTTTGCACTGTTCCCATGTGACGGATCTGTCGAGACTCCGCCTCGAGCGGAGAATCACGTCTTATTGTGACCATTTTCCACGGGAATCTGCCGTCGAAGTCAATACTGACGGCCCTAGTTCCTTTTCCCGGATGTTGTGCCAAATTTTGCGGGCGTCCTCCAAAACATGATAGGGTATCCCTAGACAACATAGGGGCTATTCGTCCTATTCTTCGTCCAGTCAATCACCCTGTGCGAGCGGTGAAGCGACACATGGGGCCGCTTGGCCGGTGTCTTATTGCGAGGGCTATCATCGACAGGTGATGGAGGTAATCTTGGCCCGCACTCCTTCCATTTCTATAAATTCTTGTCCCTTTTATCTTCCCAGGTATATCGAGGAATAACTCGAGGAGCACAAGTTCTTACGGGAGAGGAGGAGTTCAAAATTCTGAGAGTTGGATGGAGGGCGAATCTTCCCATTCCTCGAAGAGAAGCAGGTCCAGTGGTAGTAGTTCCAGGAGGCTTTCAGACTTTGAAGGGCACTTCAGCGAAAGGGCCCAATCACAACTCGTAAGCCAAGTTTTCTTGCCCTTTTCTCATTTTTTCTTCCTTTCTTCTGACCAAACCTCACCCCCATTCCTTGTATGTGTAGGTTGTGATGAAATCACAAATCTTATGGGAGTTGGTAGTAGCAGCGTACAGGGGCCTCCCAGATTTTCAGAAGGCGAGGCTAGACGTGATGGGATTTGGTACCTTCCTTCGGATCGAGCCGATCCAACTTGACCTAGTCCTGATCCAAGCCTTGTGTGAGAGATGGGACCCAGTGAGCCGGGCATTCCTGATGCCCTGGGGGCACATGGTGCCCAGCTTGGAGGATGTGGTCCGGATCACAAGCCTGAAGGTAGAAGGCGAGGCAGTGACCGGAGTCACTTACGCGGACTACAGAGAAGGTGCCCAGAAGTTACTGGGTTTGGACCTAGATGGTCGGAAGAACAGGTCGGTAGCTAGGGCGTCCCTCATGGATGCATTAGGGCTCACCGACACTCGTCGGCGGGACGACGAATCCTCAGAAGAGTTCATGGAAAGGATGGAAATAGGATGCCGTGCCGTGTACTGCACAGATTTCGGCAACTGGGAAAGATGTAACATAGATTTGAGGAGATTTCTCCTCTTCCTTTTGGGGAGATTGGTACTGAGCTCGAAAGGGGATGGTATCCAATGTTGCTTCCTGGAGCTGCTGTCAGACCTTGAAAGAGTAGGGTATTATGCCTGGGGAGCCGCCATGCTGGCACACTTGTTTGCAGGCCTATTCCAAGAAACGGATCGTGAGATGACTGTGAGTGGTTTCACACCATTCATCCAGGTATTTTTTTGGTTTTGCTTGTTTTGTATTTTTTTTGTTGTTTTCGCAAGGTGCTGATGACCTGCGCCGAGCAGTTATGGAGCTATTATTACCTCCCTATGGGGAGAGCTCGACATTGGCGACCCGTGATGGTGCCGCTAGCCAGGCGGTGGGAACCCGTCATGAGTGCGGCACCCCTAACCTACCAACTGATGGTGTTAAGGCGGGAGCTACAGGAGTTCCCTACGGCGATGGTAAACTGGAGACCCTACTCAGACATGGTCGATGCCAACCAGCCGTGGGTTCTAGCAAGTCGTGCCCGGTTCGGACGGGAACTATGGATGCACTGCCTGAATGAAATCGAGCCGCTTCGGCTACGATTAGTTATGAGGACTTTAGGACTGGCTCAAGAATGGGTGGATTCAGCTGCGCCACCTCGTGTCGGGAGAAAGACGCGGGGACCGGCGACTTGCATTGACTGGCGCGTGCGATTCCCCGAACAGTATGAGGACTGGCAACGGGGTGGCACGATTGTAGAATCACAGGCGCGGGACAGCGAGGACTACTTGCGTCTATATAGGACAAAGTACGCAGAACGGTTCCAACCCAGGGGACTTGTGGAGGTAGGTTTCCCCTTTTTCTCTTCTCTTCTTTCTCCTTTTCTTGGTTTTTCTGGTGAAAATGCTGACTTGTAAGGCTGCAGGATGTCCGGGATGCCATGATAGCGAATTTACGAACTCGCTTGGCAGAGATGGAACAACAGTTGGGCGATGCCCGCGGAGCTACGAGCGCCTTGGTAGGTGTATAGTACGTTCCTAGTTAAAACCCCAGATTCCAGATGTTGGCTGCTAATTCACATGGTCGCAGCATGCCCAGATTGGCGCAGCCTCCCCAGCGATGGGAGTAGGTGGTGCCTCTTCCAGCTTGTGGATTCCCACCTCAGAACTTGACTCGCTTCATGAGCAACTTGCTCACGCCACGCAGCGTGCTGCGGAGGCAGAAGGATGCTCCGTATACAGGTAAAAGTTTCAGCGTTGAGTTCTCTTTGTTTACGCCTTATCGCGTATCTGAGATGGTACACTCGGCAGGAAAAGGAGACGGAAGAAGCGCTTGCCCAAGCTGCGCATAAGGAGGCTAGGATAGCAGAACTGGAGAGGGAACTGCGGCGTCATCCTGATGACGACTCATCCAGGGATGCTATGGAACTGAGGATCACTCTCCAGTTAGAGAGGGAAGACCGTGAGAGAGAACGGGCAGAGAGGGAAAGAAACGCAGAGAGAGAAAGAGCCAACAGTTTGGCTGAAAGGGAGGAGCGAAGGGCCATGGAGGCCCAACTATTCGAACTCCGAATCGGCCTTGGTCTTGCTGAACAGTGGCTGAGAGATGGTGAGGAGCGCTACCGAAAAGCACGAGAGCGTGGCTTTCGTGTTGGTAGCTTCTCTGCTGCTTCCGTGGATCAACGCCGGGATGTGGGAATAGGAAGAGGAGTACAGAGCGGCAGGAGTACCGCTTTTCGTAGTTGGGTAGCACCTTTGAGAGTGTTTTGCCCGGAGAGTAGTGGGACGAGTAATGCAGAGAGAGAGGGCGGAACTTGATGTAAATTTTTTGGTTTTTTGGAATAAAACACAAGGTTTGGTTTGTTTGTTTTTCACCTTTGCTTCAGTTACCTGAATCCCTGCACATATCACTGAAACAAACAAATCAGAATTTCTGTTCTGACTTGGCCCCTTGCTCAATAAGCAAATGGTCACTGTGACTGTCCTTGATAACTGGTCAAGGGGCCAAGCCTTTATTTAACGAAGGCAAGGGAAAGATGCGGTGATGATAAATGCGACAGGCAAGCACACGAATGCAAGCGATATTAAAAGTGAGATGCTGCACGCAAATGTAATCATGCAAAATTGATTTGTTTTCTTTTTTATATTTGACATTTTTTTTGTTTTATCATAAAAAGATTTTTTTTGTTTGCAAATATGTACATTTCTCTTTTCCATTTTTTTGTGCTTTTATCATTTCAATTTTTTTTATTGCTAACGCCCGGCAAGCACCCAAATGGCACCTAACCTACGTGAGACAGGGGTTTCTTACTAACCTCCCAGGTATCTTAAGTGCACATCTAGGTTGATTTGGGCCTCTAGACCCCTCGAATGACGATCCCGCCGGCTAAGACTTACCCTGATGACAATACCGTCATGCCATGCTTAGGCTCCCAGTTGCTTCCGACCACAGGGATTCACCCAAAAGGTGTTTGAGGTAGATGATTTGCCCGACCCGGGTCTGTTTCCTCACAACTCTAGATGGTATAAGATGGAACACCCTGGAACCCTAACGACCAACCGCGCGACGCTGACCCGGAATCAGACGCCGTCGCACCCATAGGTGACGCGCTTGCATTGGCCTAAGCCCGAGGTTAAACAAGAAGACATCAAGGTGGTAAACAGGGGTCTTGACCAGCCAGAAACACGGAGACTCCTTCGCAGCGATAGCTTTTGCTTTTCAAAGTAGGCAACCAAAATGTGTATATTAAAATAAGGTCGCAGACCCTGGGCAGTTTTCACCTTTCAGAAACTCCATCGAACCTTCATCTTTAGAGGGAGAAGGAAGAGCGTAGGGGATAAACCTCCTGAGAGGACCGGCAAAGCCGTTAACCCGGCGAGCGAATAAGGGCCCATTAACTCTTTCCTTTCGGACAACTTCGGACCAAATCTCGAGCATTTACATTCCACGGCCCCCCTTTGTGGATTCAGACTTTTGCTTTGAGGGGTTCCGTTTATCGTACCAGGCACGGTCACGACCAGGCTTTTCTCTTGATTTTGATTTTGTATTTCTTTCTGTGAGGGAGATATAGTCGTTTGACGTTGGTGGGCTCCCTCTTCGTATGCCTGCGGGGACACTGCCCTCTTCTCGTGCTCTGATCGATGCTCGAGGAAATGGGTCCTACTCTTGCCTTTGGGGTTTGAGTTTCGGTTTCTCATGCTCAGCGTTTTAAGGGCGCCGACTGTCTCATTTGGTCGAAGAGAAAAGAATAAAGATTACAGCTTCCGGAGATCTTCTAGGTGTGGCCCTACCGTAGGTGATGCTACCAACTTTTTTTGAATAAAATACATAAGTGAACACATGTTAGCTTCCTTCGAGCGAGCATAGGCCGACGTGGCCGGACAGGGGTCTCCACGGTTCTGGCAAACCAAGACCCGGTGCCTACCAAGCCTTAATGGGCCCTATCCTAACATGAAGGTTAGATGCAGGGACTTAACTACATGGTGCCTGCCAGGCATCGGCATTTTGAATTTTCCATATTTTTAGTGGTTTTCAATATTTCCTTGTTTTTGATGTTTTTTTATCTTTTCATCATCATTTTTTTTGTTTTGTGCTAAGGGTAGTATTTCTTAAGATAAAGCCCATTCCAAGGGTGGGATAACTCGGTCCCTTCGGCGTTGATTAGCTTGTAGGCGTTGCCAGGGTACACGGCTTGAATTACAAATGGTCCTTCCCAATTGGGTTGGAGCTTAGAACGCGGCCCTCCAGGTTTGACAAAAATTCTTTTTACGACCATCTCACCGACTTTGAATTTTCTCTCAACGACTTTCTTTTGGTAAAAGCGAGCGAGTCTATTTTGATACACACGCGCGTGTTCGGCGGCGGCCAGCCGCTTCTCATCCAAGAGTTCCAACTGGGCGAGGAGTGAATTACGACGATCGTCGAGGGGAAATTCCTCATCCAATTGTACCCTGAGAGAAGGGATCAGAGTCTCGTACGGGACTACCGCTTCCATACCATAAGTGAGGGCAAATGGAGTCTGCCCGGTGGGGGTACGGATTGAGGTGCGATAGGCCCATAGGGCTTCGATAAGCTTTTCTGGCCAGTCTGAAAACTTACTAGACTCGCAGGTTTTTTTGATGATTTTGAGCAATGTTTTATTGGTGGCCTCCGCTTGACCGTTACCTTGTGGGTAATAAGGCGATGAATGATGCAACGCAATTGCGTACCTTTTGCAGAGGTCCTGTAGGTCCTGAGAAATGAATTGTGGCCCATTGTCGGTGACGATCGTGCTTGGGACGCCGAATCTGGCGAGAATGTTCTTCATGATGAACTTGCAGACTGTTGACGCCTTGATCTCCGCGTAAGCTTCGGCTTCGGCCCATTTGGTGAAGTATTCCGTCGCAGTAAGGATGAAAGATTTCTGCTTGGTGAGGGAATTGGGATCACCTAAGGGACCAATGATGTCGAATGCCCACATGGAGAAAGGCCATGGGGAGGATATTGGATGAAGTGAGGAAGATGGTGAATGGATTTTATCGGCGTGAAGTTGACACTTGACACACCTACGGACATAGACAGCACAATCCTCTTCCATAGTGGGCCAATAAAAGCCTTGACGAATGATCTTCTTGGCGAGCATCTGACTATTCACGTGGCCACCGCACACACCCGAGTGCGTCTCTTCTACACATTTCCAAACCTCATCGTCACCAAGACATCTTAACAGAATACCAGTAAGGCTCCTCCTATAGAGTAGACCTCCAATCAATGTGTATTTCTGAGCCACCCTTCTTATGGCTTTCTTGTCCTCTGTGGTGGCCCCTTCAGGATAAGACTGATCTTGGCAATATTTGACAATTTCATAGAACCATGGTTTCTCTTCATCAGCCAGTTCTTCTTCGGCCTCTGCCAACATGAGCTCCCTCTTCTCAAGGATATCTTCCTGCAGGATCTTCCTTGCTATCCTGTCTTTGATGTTTACGTAGGAAGCATCATCGACTGCAGGGGCGTGAAGTTTGTAGATGGAAATGGACTTAAACCATCTTCCTAGAGGGAACCTTATGGATGATGCCAATGAGGCGAGGGCATCGGCGAGAATATTCTGATGACGAGGGATATGAACAAAGATCAGTTTTGTGAACAGTTTGGCAAAGGCAGCAGTGAGTTCTTGGTATGGCTTGAGTTTGGGATCGCGAGTGCGATACTTAGTGAGTACCTGGCGAAGGATGAGTTGACTATCACCTACGACTCGCAACTCAGTGATACGAAAAGAATGAGCGAGTCCTAGGCCAGCTAGAAGAGCTTCATATTCGGCTATATTGTTGGTGACTGGAAATTTGAGCTGGTATGCCAATGGGAATGTGAGGCCTTCCGGCGACAGGAGGGCGATGCCGATTCCTCTCCCTTGAGAATTCAGAGCTCCATCAAAATATAGTGTCCACATTGGCTCATCTGATTGGTTGATGGACATTAGTTCCTCATCTGGAAACTCTGATTGGACGGGATCGAACTTGGGAAGAGGATGGTGAGCGAGATGCTCGGCTATGGCATAACCTTTAATCGCCTTTTGCTGGATGTAGGTGATGTCGAACTGAGAGAGAAAACTTTGCCAGCGTGCTAGCCTATCCGTAAGGACGGCTTTCTCCAGAAGGAATTTGATAGGATTCATTCGAGCAATCAAGTGGACTTCGTGAGCCAAGAAGTAGTGCTTCAATTTCTGCACTACCCAAACGAGGGCAGCACAGGTTTTCTCCATGCCGGTGTACTTCTGCTCACAGGGATTGAGAAGTTTGGACAAGTAATAGGTTGCCCGTTCCTTGCCTTCTTCATCAGCTTGTGCGAGGACGGCTCCCACGGAGTCATCCAAGACTGAGATGTAAAGGATCAGAGGTTTTTCTGGTTTAGGTGGAATGAGAACGGGTGGACTAGCCAGATATTCCTTCAACCCTTCAAAAGCTTTCTGACATTTAGAATTCCAGTGGAATTCTACTCCTGGCTTGGTCAACTCGTAGAGAGGTCTACACCTTTGTGAATGTTGAGACACAAACCGACGAATAAACTGCAGCCTGCCGATTAAACCTCGGACTTCCCTCAAATTCTTGGGAGGCGGCATATCCCTGATAGCCTTGGCTTTGTCGGGATCTATCTCGATCCCTCTTTTACTCACAATGAACCCCAGCAATTTACCTGACGACACACCAAACACACACTTTTTCGGGTTCATTTTCAATTGGAATTCTCTTGACCTTTGCAAGACCTTAGCCAAAACTTCTGGATGTTCCATCCTGGTCCTTGATTTCACCAATAAGTCATCCACATACACTTCCAGATATATGTGCATCATGTCATGAAATATGGCCATCATCGCTCTTTGGTAAGTAGCTCCAGCATTCTTTAACCCAAACGGCATGACCACGTAACAATATGTTCCCCAAGGGGTAGTGAATGACGTCTTTTCCTGATCCTCTTCTGCCAAACGAATTTGATTGTATCCTGAAAATCCATCCATGAAAGAGAGGGTTTCAAAACCTGCCGTGTTATCAATCAACACATCAATGTGAGGTAAGGGAAAATCATCCTTTGGACACGCGCGGTTAAGGTCCCGGAAGTCGATGCAAATCCTGACTTTCCCATCTTTCTTCATGACCGGGACAATGTTCGCCACCCATTGAGGATAAAGAACGACTCTAATGAACCTGGCTTTGTGGAGCTTATCGACCTCTTCTTTCATTTTCAAAGCCATCTGAGGGTGGAAACGCCTTAACCTTTGTTTTACCGAGATGGACCCTGGTTTTAGGGTTAAACGGTGTTCGACCAAGGTTGAATCCAAACCCGGCATATCCTCGTAGCTCCATGCAAACGTGTCCTTATATTCCTTGAGGACCTCAATTAATGCCTCTTCTTCAGAGGGTGGTAGGTTGTCACTTATGAGGATGATCCTAGGGTCTTCCTCAGTCCCCAAGTTGACTTCTTTGGTGGATTCTTCTACGGCGGTTGACGGCTCGTCGAATCTCCTCATTCCGCTAGCGTATGCGCCCGCCGCATCCTCATATTCTTCACCCTCATCTTCAGTGGGGCATTCTTCATTCGTGATCTCGTAGACTCCATACCCTTCATCAGATGCACAGTCGCCCTCGCATTCTATTTCGGGTAGCTGGATGGGATTTTCTAACAACTGGGGGATGGCAAGAAGGGCCTGACACCTGGCGGCCAAATCCAGAAGGAATCGACGAGGGATCTGCCTACCCTTGGATTTCTTCCTAGGTACTACCCTTGGCCTATCATTCCTAGATTGACTGACAATATTTACAGACGAAGAGGAAGATGAGGAGGATGGTGTAGAATGTACAGGAGAAGACCCCTCAGAGGAGGGGTAGAAAAGGTCGCTCATCGGACCTTGGACGGGTGGTCCGCAAGGCGGTACGCACCCGTGGGAGATGTAGGAGGTTTCCTCAACGAAGATGTGTTGTTGGAGAGTTTGAAAATTGACGTTTTTTTTTTCGTTTTCATTTTTAATGACAAAGCAGTGAAAAGAGATTGGAGGAGAGAGGAAAGTGGTTATGGCTAGAGGATTGTGGGGCTCGTAGAGCAGATCATGGTTGAAGACCTGGCGCGGGTTGAAAAGCCCGCGTAGGTATGTAAGCAAAGAAGGGGACCTGGGAAGATCATCAGACAATTGTCTGGCCCAGGAAGAAGATATCAGCAAAGGCTGAGACGAGTGGATGGAGAGGATGGCGGCTAATGAGCCGTCGACGGCAATGTTGAGGACGGATGAAGATCCGTCGATGACAGAGTCCTTCTGGCGAGGACGAGGATAGTTTGGAACCTTGGCAAGAGTGGTAATATTCTCTGGTATTTCGGAGATCAATGGTGGTCCTTCAAGCTGTGGAGATGAGAACATCCTTTCCAGTGCAACGGAAATGTCCCATATGTCGAACCATTTGTCCCACTCGCATTCCGGATCTTTGATCTTGCCTCTTTTGGTGATCCTCGGACATTTTTCAGCCAAATATACAGCATGTGATCCTCCATATGCTTCTCGTGGGTGATCTCCCATCTGAACAACGGGCCCTCTGTTGAAGTGGTTTGATAGAGTCCATGTGAGGGGCTTCCAATCTGCCTTGAACGGTCCTTTGAAGCCTAGGCCAAACCTACGGTTCGGCCTAATTTCTTTGGCGGCTTGAGCATACCCTGTAACTGTGCGCCCAGACCTTTTCCCTGTTGATAGCCGATGTTCCTCATAATCTCCCAACCTTTGGAGTGAAAAGGGAGACAGATGTTGCGGTTGCCCTGACCGGCTCTTTGGTGCTAGTGGACATGAGATGGATCACGTACGTCCAGCAGTGACAATATGGGCCGATGAGACGGCCAAACAGAGGCAGAGAGGTGTTGATAGCATCCACTGTGTGAAGGACAGGTGTACTGACCACTTTAATAATTCTCCCGTTGTAAGGAAACTTCAGGCACTGATGGTTGGTGGAAGGCACAGCGTCCATGGCTTCAATGTAAGGACGACCCAGTATAGCCTTGAATGTGGGGTCCATGTCGAGGACATGGAATTCCGTGGGATTGCCATGGGGCCTAGTTCTGCCTTCAGAATAATCATCCCCTGCGGCGGCCTTTTGCTATTGTCATAGGCCGTGACCGTGATCGAGGAAGGTCTTATTTGTTCCTCGTCAACCCCACACAACTGAAGAGTGCTCATGGAGATCACATTTATGGACGCACCCGTGTCGACAAGACACGGGTTTATGGATACCCCATTAATTTTTATTGAAATGCACAATGCATATTTCCGAGATTCCTTGGGAGCGAGCTCGTAGTTGTGAAACATGATGGCTGGTTGTGTGTCTGTTGGGGTTAGGACGGTCGAAATCTTCTCCACGGGGAGGTCTTCATTAACCATGACCTTTTGAAGATATTCCATCAAGGCCGCCTGGTGGGATGTGGATCTTTGAAGTAGCTCTAGGATGGAGATCCGGGCAGGCGTCTTGTCCAAGTGTTTCAGTAGATCATACTGTGTTCCAGGGATAGCTCTTTCTGGTTGTTCTGCATCATCCTTCTCTGGCTGAGATTGCTCGGGATTCTGACTGTTGTGGGGGAAAACCCTGTGGAAAATCCTTCCACTCCGGAGCACCATTGCCTGCGGCTTTTGTACCTCTGTGGGGGTAGCAGTGGGTTTTAACAGGGGTTTGAGGGGTAGTAGTGGAGGAATGGTTGATGAAGCAGGGGTGATGACGGGAGCAGGGATTCTGATGAGGGGTTTGTTAGGTGGAGGCATGGCGGAGGTAGAGGGGATATCGCGCGGATTATGAAGGATAAGGGGTTTGGAAGGTGGAGGTGGAGGTAAGGTTTGAAACGGGTAAAGGTTTTGAGGCGGATGGTGGGTGATGAGTGGTTTTGAAGGCATTAGTGGTGATGTGGTGGAGAAAGACGGGGTTATGTATGGTGGACGGATGATAAGGGGTTTAGAAGGCGTAGGGGTAAATGTGGTAGAGGTGGATGGTAAAGTGGGGGAGTGGGAGAAGGTGAGAGGGTGTGAAGGCGTAGTAGAAAGTGTCGGTTGATAGGAGGTCGGGGTGCGGATGAGAGGGCGTAATGGTAGTGGAAATGGTGAAGGCGATACCGATGCGGGTTGATGAGAGAGAGGTGCTACCCGGGCAAGGTGAGGGGGTTGCATGACGATAGGGTTGGAGGTATAAAGAATGGAGGTACTTTCCTGGTGCCACACCTGCTCTCTCCCGACTTCCGGGAAGGAGGAGATGGGGTTAACCTGATGATTGGGCTGTTGGTGCTCCGGTAGTGGATTCTGGATTATGCCCATGTCGGGCTGTTGTTGTGGGGCCTGCTGAGGCTGCTGTTGTTGTTGTGGTTGCTGCTGCTGCTGCTGTTGTAACTGCTGCTGTGGCCTCTGAGGAGGTCTCCTAGCCTTGAGAGCCGCGACGTACCGTCTCATCTCATCCCAATCTATTTGATGTTCATCATTCATATCATGGATGTAATCTTTGAAATGGAAGCAGTAATCCACTGTGTGTCCCGGCTGCCTGTGGTAGACGCAGTATTTGGAGGTATCAACATTGGGGGGCCAGGCGGGCCTTTCTCTGGGTAGGGCGAGTTGGTTTGATGCCATGAGGGCATTAAAAATATCTGCTAAGGTTTCTGGCAATGGTGGATAGTAGGCTCTCTTAGGACCGAGCGGCCTCCTTTGTTGCTGTTGGGGACCATAGTTCCCCGGGGGTGGAACTTGGTTGTACTGAAGCGGTGGTTGTTGTTGTTGAGGTTGTGGTTGTTGTTGCTGGGGTTGGCGTAATGGAGGCATATTATCCTGGGGTGGATTATTTTGGGGTGGAGGACGGAGAGGGAAAGGACCTGATTGAAGGGGTAGTCGGGGCATTTGTGGAGGCCTTGGGTTGACTGCATAGTTGGCATTGTTGACCGCACTGACTTGCTCATTTGTCACGACCCCTTCTGTGGCTCCGCCCGGGACACCAGCGCCTGTCTTTCTGACCACTTTGGGCTTCGGCGACTCAAACATGTTCATGATGGGGGAGTCTTTTAGCTGGGTTTGGATGTATCGGGCCCTTTCATAGAGTTCCTCCATTGTAGTAAGTTTATTCATGGCGAGGACGTGTCTGAACTGCGGGGTTGCATTAGACACAATCATCTTCACTTGTTCGGGCTCGGAGAGGGTATCCCTTATTCTTTCCGCCAGAGACCTCCATCTATCAGCATATCGGACAAAATCCTCGTCGGGTTTCATCTTTTCGGCCACTAGGTCGGTAATGGAGAGTGAGGGACCGACCCTATCCCTATATTTCTGCAAGAACCTTCTCTGCACTATTTCAAAATTCTCGGCCTCGCGGGGCTCCAGAGAATAGAACCACTCAAGCGCGGGACCATCCAATGATCTCCGAAAGAGGTATGCCAGGGACCTCTGATCGTTTTGCCAATAGGAGGACTCATACATGAAGTCCTTGAGGTGAATGAAGGGGTTGCCGGTACCATTGTATCTGCGGTACGTGGGCATTTCGGAGGGAGGGAGATGAATGACGGGGAGGATTGGCAAAGCAACCTCCGGGGTGGCTTTCACGTCCACCATTCTTCTCAGATTTTGAAACTGCTCGTCCATGCGATTGAACCTATTGAGGAGCGATTGGGCGAGCTCCTCTGGGGGTGAAGGTGGCACTTGCCATTGGGGGAGAAACTGTCTCCCGGAGACTTGAGGGGGAAACCCGGAATGAGAGGGAACTGTCGGACCACCGACAGTTGGCCCTGGCTGAAACGGTGTGTGAGGAACACCGGGAGTTTGAGATTGTGACGGGAATTGGAATGAGGGAGGTTGTTGGCTCGCTTGTCCTTGAAGCGAGGGAGACTGGATGGCTTGCGCCAATGAAGGAGATGGAATGGCCTGCACGGACTCGTGGAGAGGTGCGATAGCCGGAGTTGACTCCTGGGGCGTGGGGGAAACAGATTTCCCCTTTAGAATGGCCTGGAAGGCCCGGAGCTGTTCAGAGGTAAGCTCCGTGTTGGCGAGGACGCCCAGTAAGGAAGTGATATCCTGTGGCGGGGACGTGTCCCCGGCAATAACCTGCACCTCATGCGAGGGGTCATGAGAAGGACCCGAGTCCATAGCATAGACTCGCGGGTCGGCTGTCAAACCACGGCTAGGGTGGTTCTCCTCGAAGACTCGTGAGACATGCTCACAGTTCTCCCAGAACGCAAAAACATACACTAGCAAGTAGGTAGCAGAGATTATCAAACAAGTGGATGCCTTTACGCCTTTTTTTTGTTTTGATTTTGATGATTTTTTTGTGTGTTTTTAGCGAGATCCGAAGTTCACACAAGATAGGGACCCTAGTTTATTTTTGTTTCACCGCCGTGTCAGCTAGGGTCTCTCGTCTCACCACGAATGAAATGACTAACTTCGGGGAACTTCAATGGTACAACCAGCCCAGTGAACGAAGAGGAGATTCTTCGATGTCGGGGACTTACGGAGGTCCCAGTGTAGGAGATTCTAGTCCGTTGAGAGGAATTCCCAAACGGAGAGTCCTTCCTTCACCGGGAAAGGGTGATCCTCAAAAAAAATGAAAAAAAGGATAGAAAAGAGGAATGGATGTATGCAATGGAATGCTGACAGATATATGGAGTGGGAAAACAACAGAAATAACAAACATGTAATAAACAAAGAACCAATCAGAACTGACGGTGCTGCCGTGAGCACAACGGGGGCGCGCGTGGGCGCCAAGGTGGAGAGGCACGGGTGGTGCCGAACTTGCAAGGGTAGCCGAGAGGAAGCAGTAGAAGTCCCACCGTGATCGCCAATCTGTGAGCGACGTCACGCGGTTCGGAGTTCGATGGTGCGGGGAAGAGGATGCGGAGAGCGCGCGGGCTCTTCTTTTTGTTTGTTTTGCTGTTTGCTGCAACACAGAGATGAGAGAAGAGAGAGAAGGGGCCACCACGGGAGATTGCTCCGGCGGGGCGAGCGGGACAAGTATAATATAGCAAGATATGGGGTTCAAACGGCCATAGCGGGAAGTGACTCGCCGCGACCTCGGGGGGACGGGAATGGTGCAGAAATTAAATAACAAAAATTGAAACGGCCATTGGGGAAGTGACTCGCCGCGGCCTCGAGAATATGAGCAGAATATAGCAGAATATAAAAGAGAATATAAGAACAGAGATTTAAACGGCCATTGGGGAAGTGACTCGCCGCGGCCTCGAGAATATGAGCAGAATATAACAGAATATAGAGAGAGTATAAGAACGGAAATTTAAACGGCCATTGGGGAAGTGACTCGCCGCGGCCTCGATGATATGAGCAGAATATAACAGAATATAGAGAGAATGTAAGAACGAAATTTAAACGGCCATTGGGGAAGTGACTCGCCGCGGCCTCGATGATATGAGCAGAATATAACAGGATATAAAGAGAATATGAGAACAGAAATTTAAACGGCCATTGGGGAAGTGACTCGCCGCGGCCTCGATGATAAGATAGAGCGAATATAACAGGATATAAAGAGAATATGAGAACAGAAATTTAAACGGCCATTGGGGAAGTGACTCGCCGCGGCCTCGATGAAAAGATGTGATCGCCAGGGGCCGAAAGACCCCAAAATAAGAAAGTGATCGCGCCTACCTCAAGAGCGGGAGATGGCGGGTTGCTTCTTCCTCTCCTTCCGGCCGGCCGACGGAGAGGGCTTTCCTCGGCTACCCTTGCAAAACAACGACAAACAAGTGACAAGTGGCTTAGAAAGATGAATGTGTAGTATTCATATCCTTGCAATAAAAATGACGAAATAACGGGAAGACACACACCTGGTTGGTGTTATCTTTTAAACCCCTCTCGGACTCGAGTAGGAGGAAAATGAGATGATGGATGCGAGATGATGAATGCAAAGAACTACGAAGAAAAGGAAAGAGTTGGCTTATTGGATGTGCCGGTGGTGAAATTCGGCGGAGCTCCGGCAGCGTGGGGACGACGTAGAAGCGCGGTGGATGAAGACGACCTTCCTCTCGCGAGCGTGGGCACCCGAGAAGCCGGCAGAACCTCCACCTACAAAAGACCCCACGGGTTAGAAAAATGACTCCGTAGCCTCTGGGCTCCGGCAGCCTATCGGATCACTGCTTAGCTCCCTAGAACTGAGGGGGTGGGCCTCTATTTATAGAGCTCCGGAAGGTGGAGGCGTCCAGGACCCTGGACACCTCCATCAGGGCCGAAATAATATTTTATTCTATTTTTATTGATTTTTTTAGAATACTTTTATGGGGGCGTCCAGGGTCCCGGACGCCTCTAACAGGTCCACCGAAAACCGACGACGGCCGCACGCGGTTTGGCACAACGCGTTGTTTTGTGAGCGGCGCCTCGTGATTCAGAAATGGGCGCGTCCAGTCAGCTGGACGTCTCTAAATTTTGGATTTTTTCACACACGACAACCCGTCGTTCGGTGGGCGGCGCCCGTGAGGGAATTTATGGAGGCGTCCAGGGTCCTGGACGCCTCCAAATATATATTATTTTTATTATTTTTTGTCTTTTATGCCAGGGCTGGATTTTTGATTTTTTATAATTTGTTTTTATGGAGGCGTCCAGGGCCTGGACGCCTCCAATAATATATATTGATTTTTTTATTTTTAATGCCAAGTGGCATTTTAATCATATTTTATTTTTATTTAATGAGGCGTCCAGGGGCCTGGACGCCTCCATTAATATATATATTTTTTATTTATTTTTAGGGCCCTGAGAAAAAAAAAATAAATTAAAAAGATGGGGGCGTCCAGGGGCCTGGACGCCCCCATTAAGACCCACCCGGGTCTTTAATCAGGCGTCGGCGGCGCTCGCAGACCACTCTTGGTCCCGGAACCTCTTGATGCGTCTGACTGGTGTTGATGCCGTCCGAATGCCGTGAACGAGATATTCCGGATGCCGA